>BLBF01000003.1:98354612-98400848 GCA_015471245.1 Laticauda colubrina | reverse complement strand
TTTTTTTTTTTTCTATGACACATGAGGCAGGATAAGAGTTGACAGATATAGATTCAATGACAAAGCAAGCAGCTGAGAGAAACATAGGGAGCGTAAACTGTAGAATCTGTTTTATTCTTATCTATCACCGTATGTTCTTCGTCTTCACATTTGTAGCCATTAAAAGCTATTAAGATGTAGAAAAGACAGCATACTCATTTGCAAATTTGGTTAAGTAAATATGTTTCTACAAGTTCTTAGTGGCTGCTGGTGTGTCTTACATCTCCTTTCTCATATTTGTTCATAAATGCTCATGTCCTCAAACTGCATTCATCATATCTTTTTACAGAAACATTTATCTTTGCTTTATTATGTTCTTTCCATTATATTTTCCCATGTTCCCCGACAGACACCATTATCAATATTGATATATGAGTATATCATCAAATATACAGCATGTAAGTAAACCAATAGGTAATGAAATGCCATTTAATATATCAATAATAGCCAGCTCTGCTTATCCAAGTGGAAAATGTGATATATCAGTCCACCTAGTCAAATAAAATTCCTGCATTTAGCTGATTTGCATAATTACATTATTTTCTCTAGATTTGGATGCTTATTGATCTAGTGATGTCATTAGGTGAATCTGTCTGAAAAAAATCATTTTAGCTTATAGGGCAAGATTTGGTTGACAACATATTTATTTGGACCTTTATTATCCTAATTTCAGCAATGCCGTTTGGGATATTCTAGGGAGTTAAGTGAATTACTACAGCTGTAGTATATACATAGTATGGAATATTTCCAAATATTCCATAAAGAACACAATGAAAAAGGTTTTTTTTTCCCCGCAAAATATTGTTTGGGCCAATATTTCATAGTGGCCTCATGCTGAAAGAGTCTTCTGTTTATTAACATACTTTAAGTGTATGTGTGTGTTGGGGGGGGGTTTAGGTTTTTTGATAGATTTTAGCATGGGTGATATGATGGCATGTAATATCTTAATTTTAATCTTATTCATGTTTTATTCTTTCTATTTAAATCACTTTGAGAACATTTGCCGTTAAAGACAATCTAGAAGTATTTTTAATAGATAAACATTCTATTCAAATCTGTATTACTTGTCTGTTTATTTCAGGAATAATGATACTTAGAACATATTACCAGTGATAGCAGAAAAATCTTTGAAAACTTTATAGTATAACCAAAAGACCTTGCAAATCATAACTTAATATTATTGTGATGTTCAGCTTGGAGACTCATCAATAGTCTGATAACTGAGGATTTTCAGGGTTTTTTTTTCTTTTTTTGGCTTCTTTTATTTATCTAGGGCTTTTAAAAAAACTCTCTTCTGTATTTCAAACAAAACTAACTATTAATCACAGGACATAACAGGTCCTATTTTGACTGGGGTACCGATTCTTCTGTTTTCTCTGAATATCTCAACATTTTTGCTGGATTCAACAGAAATGCTCTTTTTTTCTCTACTGACATTATATTTTCAGTTAAGGCTACAACAATATGATCAAGGAATTCCTCGCTCAGTTTTTTTTCCTCCCCTCACCAAAAACAAAACAGAATACTTGGCAAATGAATTCCACTTCACTGCTTACTGATACTTCTTGCTTTAATTGCTTATCTGTAAGTTCAATTGGGACAGAGCTGGGCCTGTTTAATGAAAATGGACTGCTTTTCCATTTCAGGTGATAAATGAAAAAATAGAACATGCTATTGTATTGCATTTTATATTTTAGTTTATAAGTGAAGATTTCGATGACTTATCACATTTATCTGGACCTTTATTATCCCAATTTTGGCAATGTGGTTTGGCATATTATAGGGATGCATATTGGAGTTAAGTGAATTACTATAGCAGTAGTACATAATCGTATGGAGTATTTCCAAAGTAAAGGAACACATTGAAAATGAGAGTGCAGTTTTATAAAAAATAAAATATTGTTCATGGCAATATTTCATAGTAGCCTCATGCTGTAAGAATCTTCTATTTATTAATATTCTTGAAGGATGTGTGGTTTTTTTCTGTGTGTGTCCAGGATTTTCTGATGCCAGATTTCTTGATCCATGCCTTCCATGTCACTGCTATAGCTTCACTTTAAGTTTAATGATTGCAGAAAATTGAAGATAGCAAAATAAATTTGATAGCATTGCTAAATATTTAAGATAAGAGGAGGATATATGAGGAAAGGCTTCTGTGGGGCAAGCTTGGGGAGTACACAAAGGAGCAGAGGCAGTGGAAGGAGAACCCAGCAGGCCATTCAAGAGAGGGAGAGAGGAAACTGACCACCATGACACCAGCCCATCTGAGCAAGAGATCAGTATAGACTGGCATCCATACCAAGAGGGCCAGGAGAACCTGGACTCCAGCAGCCCTTTTGGGGGTAGCGCTACATTTGTATGCCTACACAGAAGGTATATTATTGACATGAATTGCTCAATTTGTTTTTCTTAATATTTGGAGAAATTAAGACCTATAATAGAACATACTGTTAGGGATAACATTGTTCACCCTAACTGGTTTAGCACTGGTGTAAACTCTAGATGTTCCTGGTTCCCAGAATCTATAAGATCTATGATTAGATGTGTATCCTACAAAAATCAATCTTTTAGCTCTATGCTGTCCTTTGTATCTAAGTTGTGTAGGGATATGCACCCATGCTAGTGCTCCAAATGTGTGCATGTAACTTAAATCCGGTTTTGTACCATGCCACAGTGTGAATGGTAAATAATGAAGTATTTATTGAACCCTACAAAAGGCAGAAAGATGAGATTAGCTATAAGAAGAGTCCAATTAAAGAAGAAGTCCACGAAGAGCAAATAGTACCAGAACAAGAGGAAATAGTTGATCAGAAAGAGTTACATGATCAAGAACAATTAATAGAAGAAAGTCCACCTGTAAGTGCTATAATACCTAGACGTACTACACGTGTAACTAGACCACCTGATAGGTATCAAGCAAGTATAGTTTGCCAAGTAACTAAAGTTCCAACTAGTGTAGATGAACTTAGGATGTATCCTGCTAAGGATCAGGAGAATTGGCAAAAGGCAATGGAAAAAGAACTAAATTCATTAAAGGTAATGAAAGTGTATGAAGATGCCAAATTACCTCCAGGAGAAAAATCCATTGGGTGCAAATGGATATTTAAAGTAAAAACTGGAAATGATGGGACTGTTACCCATAAAGCTAGGTTAGTAGCTCAAGGATTTAATCAAACTGCATCTGATTACGATGAAGTTTTTGCACCAAGCCTTAAAGCTACATCTTTAAGAGCAGCATTAGTGTGGGCAGCTAAGAAAAACTATGTCATTAACCATTTAGATGTAGAAACTGCTTATCTACATGCACCATTGCAGCACACTATATATTTAAGAAAACCAATTGGTATAAATGACAATAAAGAAAATAATAATGATTGTTGGAAACTCAAAAAGAGTCTTTACGGGTTGAAACAATCTGGGTTTGAGTGGAACCAATATATTGTGAAAGAGTTAAACAATATAGGTTTTAAATCTGGTTTAGCAGATCCGTGTGTGTTTAAAAGAGAAAATAATGGAATGGTATTATTATTATTATTATTTACTGATGATATTGCTTTAATAACTAAGACTAATAATGAAGCTAATGAGATTATATCATTATTAGCCAAGAAGATAAAAATAAAGCATTTAGGTGAAATTAAAAGGTATCTAGGATTGACAATTAATAAAACAAATAATGGTTTTAAGATATCTCAAGAAGATAAAATTTGCCAATTAATTAAAACTTATAAGATGGAACTTTGTAAACCAGCAAAGACTCCAATGGGTCAAGAGGTTTGCCAAACTAATGATCAAAGTCCCAAATTTGATAAGTCCATATATCAATCTTTGATTGGTAGCTTATCATATATAAGCAATTGGTCAAGGCCAGATATTGCTTATAGTGTAAATCAGCTGGCACGTTTTAATTCAGATCCAAAAGAATGTCATTGGAAATCCTTAAAAAGAATATTGAGATATCTGAAGGGAACAATGAACCATGCATTATATGTAGAACCAAAGGGTGATTTGAGTCTTAGTGCTTATGCAGATGCAAGTTTTGCAACTGATATAAACACTAGAAAATCAACATCTGGGATGGCTATATTATTTGGTAAGACACTAATAGGATGGAGGTCAATCAGACAACAGCATATTAGCTTATCTACCATGGAAGCTGAATTTTCATGTCTGTCATTATTATGCACTGACTTGATTTTCTACAAACAGTTATTGTTGGACATTGGTATAACTGTAAAAGATTCCATTATGGTGTATGAGGATAACCAAGCAGCTATAAAGTTAGCTACAAGTATTGCTGTAAAAACTAGATCAAAACATACTGACTTAAGATATTTGAATGTAAGAGAATCAGTAAAAAATGGAATAATAAAATTGGAATACTGCATGTCAGAAGAAAACATTGCAGACCAATTTACAAAAGTTCAAGGAGCAACTAAGTTTAAAGAAAGTTGCGAAAAATATTTTCTAAAGATGTAAATGATTCATAGTTATTATGTAACCTAAAAGGGGAGAATGTTAGGGATAACATTGTTCACCCTAACTGGTTTAGGTGAAATAATAATTATGAATCATAGTTAATGTATGTTAGAGTGTATACAGCTTTAACTGGGAAATAGCAATTAAAGGAGTGGTTAAGAAAACAATATAAAAGTAGCAAGACTACGGCTTGCTCTCTCTCTCTCTGGCTTTGATGATCCCTGTTTACTGCTTGGAATCAAGACTGCATAGCTCGAACAGGAGAGACAACAAAGGTCTGATCTGTAAGTGAACTGACATAGGATATTCTACATGGACTTTGCTAACTGAATATCCCTGAATGGACTGACTACATGGTAAATGAATATTGGACTGTTATTTGACTATGCCATAAACTTATACTGGAATAAAATATATTCTTGATAGCACAAGCGTATCTGTTATTTTTACTGTATGTTAATAAACATACAAGCTTAGCTCACTCATTTATCTGTGTGCCTATCTGACTAACGCTGCACATTCTGTTTAGCTTGTCTACCTAACCCTGGTTGGGAAACCCAGGCTTAACACATACATACATACATATATACATACATACATACATGGGTGTCTATGAACTAATTATTACAAATATTCTAACATATATTGTTCTCCAGTTAAACAATCCCATAAACCTTTCAGAAAAGAAAATAATAATATTGCAGAGTACAGTGAAAATACAACTTTATTGTCCATTTTAACATTTTAACATGACAAAGCAGAAGTAAGCCAGCATGACGTTGTGGTTAAGGTTATGGACTAGAAGCAAAGAGACCCATGTATAGTCTTCCTTAAGGAATGGAGCTCAGATGAATGAGCTTGGGCCAATCACACCCCCTTAGCAACAAATCAGCTGATAATCCACCTCCCCTTTTGCATTATTAGCTTTGTTACAGGAACTAAGTAAGTGGATCCTGCAACCATGTGGAACAAATATTAAGTAAAGCAACAACAACCTTTTGATAAGATAAAATTTAATGGATAATTTTATTGAAGAAATTACAACTATTTTCCATAATTATTTGTTCAAGTTATAAGTTAAATAGAATGGAGTAAAGACCATGCAGAGATATTTTAATGGAAATTGGATTCCCCCTCGCCCATTTCCTATCTCTTTATCTAATAAAATGAGGGAAAAATTCCAGCAATTTTAGTAGAGATCCGCATCTTTATCTAAAATGAATGTCACTCTACTAGAGCTATCTGGTTCTGGTGTTGTGTCAAGTTTGGAGAAAAAGAGCAAAGCATGTTAGCAAGCAAGCAGAATATTTATGTTTGAAAAATTAAAGCAGCAAAGCCTTCGGATAATTTTAATGATTGCTTTGTAGACTGGCCCCAATTCTTTGTGTTTGGGCATAATTAAGGGTAATTTCCACTGGGTCTGCTAGTATGCACGAGGCTGCTTTGCTGCTTTGAAGAAGAGGGTTTCCTTTGTTCTATTGGCAATAACATATTTTCTGAGATACCTCTTTTGATTGCTATATACAGCCACAAATGATATTCAGTGCTATCACAGTAATCTGAAGTACATTGATAAGAGTTCTAAGAACATATCACAACATTTTTCTGGTGTAAGTATCTTTTATTAATCATGAAAAAGTTAAATTGGGGGACAGAGCTCAAGGCTTATTGTATACCAGATAATTGCACTAACACCACCCACATCTCTTGCCTTGTGTTTTGCAAACCACCTGCTCATGGGAGATTGAATATACAAATTCCTAATTTTAGTTCTGGGTAATCCATTGTTAATGTGAGATTGTTTCAAAAAAAAATTATAGTTAATCATTGTTACGAATAAATACAGATATGTGGGCTGAAGGAAGATGTCATTTTCAGACTGAGATTTTGCTCTTGGGACATACTAATCTCTTGTTGTATGATTTCATGGAGACCATAGATTTTGCTCAGATAATCACAGTTTTGACTTATGTAGGTGAACGTCACCCTAGATCTGGTTTTTACTTTGGAGAAGTGAAGCATGAACTAAATATGGAGTACACTGGCATCTGACCCTTACTCTGTTCAGATCCTATTGAGGACAAAGGACCCATTGAAATGGCCTCCTTAAATGTCTGATTTCTGAGGCTACTTTCCAGATGATTTGGCAGGCAGCTCTATCTTGCACTGGGTGACTCCCTGGAATTCAGAGAGAGCAAAACTGTGTATGAGATTATGCCTGTGTGCCTTTGCCTTGCAGCTACTGGTTCTCATGTGTGGTGTAGGGATGAATAAATATTTTTAAAAATTGGTTGAAATTTAAAATTTAAATCAATTAAAAACAAAATTTAACTGAGAAAATACTATATACAGTATGCCTGTGTTTGGATCTACACATGGTGATCATTTAAAGAATCTATTCTTTATAGTTCTCATGTCCATAATTTCTAGTTCAGGATGATAATTTTAAGAAATTTTAAGAACAGATAATTTTAAGAAAAATGTATAAAATAAAAATGCTCCTTATATGCAAAATAACATTGATTTACTCAATTTGGATATTTAAAAGAGTAAACTGAGTATAATCTGGGAAAATGAAAACAGTAAATTCTACCACTCCAGATTGGTTCCATGGCCCACTTGATTCCTATAGGCGGTGACACCAACAATTTTGGGAAGTATTTAAAAGTATTTGTATATTGTTATTGTTGTGGTTTAATCAATATTAAAGGTAAAGCATCTTTTCTTTCATAGTGGTATTTCTTTTCTGCATTAGAAAAAAGGAGAAAAGAGAGCAGAGACTTCCAGTGACAGGCAAGGATGAGTAGAGAGGCTGAGATCCGCTCCTGATTTCAGTCAATCTTTTTCTATGTTTGGTGTGACCTTTTGAGATGCTCGAACCCCCGAGAGGTTCATGTTGGTGTGGGGAGTACTTTAGCTGCTGTGTAGGGAAGGCAACCCCCCAGCAGCGAAGAAAAGCCCTCCAGAGCCCAACGATCAAGAGATAGCCTCCTGTTAATGGAGGCTCCGAATTCTGGACTGTCACCGATACTAAAAGCGAGTAAGTGACAACTTGTGAGATCGTATGAAAGACATATGGCTGAGGGAGTAGAATGGTGGAGAGGTGAAGAGATAAGATTACCAACTGACAATTGATTAAATAAATGACTTTTGAAAGCCTGAAAGAAAGTGGCTGGAAAGCGGTGAAGAGAAGCGTGGGCGAAAGGATTTGTTCAACTAAAGTGAAAGCGTGGATTGCGAAGAAAGAAGCTGTGTTACTGCATTAGAAAACTTTAAGATCGGAAGTGATATGGAACTTTTCATCTGACTGCTAAGTTGATATTTTCATTTGAAAAAACTGTATTGAAATAGTGAAGAGATCTGGGGCGAACTGAAGGGGACAGATTGGTGCCCGATGAAATGAGATGCCTGGAAGCCTTGGAGACTCAGTAACATTATATTTACACTTAATGAATAGACTTTTAATAGATTCCTGGGGAACTTTGCCTTATCTGAAGAGATGTTGTCAAGAAGAAGAAATTAAAATTGATCCAAAAACGCTTTTAAAAAGGGGAGATAGGTGAACTGGAAGATTAAGAAGACTGACTGATTGACTGTAGTCATTATTCAGCATTTTCCTTCTCCCCACTTCCGGTGCATTTGAAGGAGGAAAATAATAATAGTAATACTCTTTTTTTTTCTTTTTTGCCAGAGATAAAGAATAAAGACAGACTTTGGGTTTTTTTTTTTTCCTTCTCTCCCCCTTTTCTTATTGCTCTTTTCTCTTTTATAAATTTGCTAATTCTTTTTTTTTTTTTTTACCCCTCTGGTCTCTCTCATTATTTACATTTGGGTGTCATCTTTTCCTGCTCCTATTACTTCTTCTATATAACGATTGTACGTTTATTTATCGAGATAAGAAATATAGAATAATAGTCTAGATTGTTGATAATTGACTTGATTAATTTTTTGAGAATTGGGATAATCATATTTTGACTAGATATACAAATTATAATGATAAAAAAGAGAATATATAGTAAGAACATAAGGAATACTGTAAAGTAACTATCAATAATTATAGGATTTAATATTCAATATTGAATATAATAAAAGTTATATGTGTGGTGTATATATAGGTATTATATAGATTGTTAAATAAAGTGGTATAGTGATATATAAAAATTGAATACAAACTCATAAAATTTACTTACTTGATTTAGATTTAAGATTTGGAAAAATATAGTTTAATAGATAAATTAATTCTGCATAGATTAACTGTAATGTTGAGGCTATAATATTGAGTGGTAATTTGGGATAATATAATTAATATAATTCAACAACAGAAACAAATATTAAAAGAAATGACTTCGACAACTACCACAGCCCTGAAAACTGGCAGGAAAACTACTCCAACTTTAACAACTACATTGGCAACAGCTTCGCCTATGGCCCAAAAAACTATAGAAGAAACATTACCAGTAGAAAAACAACCCAATATTACAAATGTTAATATTCAATCAATTTTACTAACACTACAAGAATCGATGGAGAAATTACAAGAAACAATGATAAAAAACCACAATGAAACAAGAGCAGACATTAACAAATTAAGGGAGGAGATGGGAAAAATGAAATTAGAAATGAAAGCGGATATTTCTAAAGTAGAAAATAAAATTGGAATACTCCAACAGGCCTTGGAGAAAAATGAAGCAACAATAAAAGAAGTAGAGAAAAGGACTGAATGAACTGAAAGGAAATTGGAAAGGGTAGATGAGGAATTAAAAAATGTAACCAAAGAAATGGAAGACTCGTTGGTTTATTTAGAGATAGACAAGGCGGCTGCATACCTAAGATTCCAGAATGTAGAGGAGTCCAGGGATGAAGACCTAGAACAATTGATGACAAAAATACTGGCTGGACTATTAGATAAAGAAAAGGATGACATTTTAAAAGAGTTTGATGAAGTCTATAGGGTCAGTACTAGCTATGCGAGGTGCCATAAATGCCCAAGAGAAGTTCACATTCGCTTTATGAGAAGGAGTATCTGCGATATTATTTTTAAGAGATCTAGAGATGGAACAATTGTATATAAGGGAAAAGAAATTTTGATCCTTAAACAAGTCCCGAGAAGAATAAGAGAAATAAGATGAGATTACAAATTTTTGGCTGCTTATTTAAACCAAAAAAAGATTGTATTCAAATGGTTAATTCCAGAAGGGATGCTTGTTACATGGAAAGAAAAGAAAATTAAAATTGATACTATATAAAGAGCCCAAGAATACTATGAGCAATTAGTAAGTTCAGAAGATTCGAGTAGTAGGGAGGAATTGGAAATAAACCCACAAGAAGACAAAAACTATCACAGAAATAAAAAAGAAGGAACTTTAAGCCAGCAAACATTAGGAGAGACCGGAGTTATTACAAGACAAAGAGTGAAACAGAATTAAGAAAATGGAAGAAGAAAAGAAACTTCTTTCAATTAACATAAATGGTCTAAATTCGACCTTAAAAAGAAAAAGGATATTTACGAAACTAATTAAACATGATGCTGATATAATATGTTTACAAGAAACCCACATAAGAAAAGAAGATGAAAATTTTTTAAATTGCCCAAAACTAGGGAAGCTATTTACTGTGCCAGCAGATATAGGAAAAAAGAAAGGAATTGCAGTATATATAAAAGAGGATTTGAAAGCAGAAGTAGTTTGGTCAGACACGGAAGGAAGAAGTTTGGTTTTGCAGATCTGGATTAATGATATCCCAATTTTATTAGTGGTAATCTATGCCCCAAATGAAAACCAGAAATAATTTTTTAAACATTTATACCGAAAAATAATAGGATTTGAACAGAGGAATATTTGCATTATAGGAGATTTTAATTCTATTGCTGATTATCAGAAAGATCATAGCAGAGGGGGGAAGAATAAAAAAAGGGAAAAGAGAGTTCCCTAAGATATGTAAGGAAATGATGAGAGAATTAAATTTGGTTGATTTATGGAAGAAACTATACCCAGAAATTTTTTTTTTTTACATTTTATTCAAATCCATATCAAACATGGACACGAACAGATATGGCATGGATGAATGGGGAAATAGCAAATGAAATAAAAGAAATTGAAATACTACCGAATGAATGAGCAGATCACAATCCAATTCAGATAATATGGAAAGGTAGGAAGAAACCAAAGAAAAGATGGACTTTAAATACCCAATTATTAAGAGAAAAGGATTATACTGACAAACTTAAGGAGGAATTAAATTATTTTTTAAAAGAGAATAATAATGGCATAACTACGAAACAAAACATCTGGGATACAATGAAGGCGGTAATAAGAGGCATAACAATTTCTTATAATTCTAAGAGGAATAAAGAAAAATATGCCCAACAAAATAAACTACAACAACAAATTAAGGAACTAGAAATGCTACTACAGAAGACCCCAAAAAAACCAACATTACAAAATCAGATAATAATAACAAAACACAAATTGAACTTAATCAAACAAGAGAAACTGATTATAAATTTGAAGATGACAAAACAATCTTACTTTGAGAATGCCAATAAGCCAGGAAGATGGTTAGCTTACAAATTAAAAAAAAAAGAAAGAAAAGAGATTGATATATCAATTAATAGACGGTAATGGTGATATATAACAAGAGATAGGGGGAAAAAAAGAAATTGTACATAAATACTACGAAGAGTTATATAAAAAGGAAGAAATAAATGAGGATAGAATAAGAAATTATTTAGATAAAATTAAAGATAAAGAAATTGAAGAAGAAATGATAGAAACACTTAATAAAGATATATCATGGTCTGAACTGAAATTGGCAATAGAGAACCAAAAAAACAACAAAGAATCCCAGGAGAGTTATATAAAATAATTGCATAACAGATTGGATCATTTATGTTGGAAATTTTTAATGATGATTGGCAGCTAAGATGCCGGACTCATGGAGGGGAGCACTGATTTTGTTGATCCCGAAGAAGGATTCTGAACCCAGATATATTAACAATTATAGACCGATTTCTCTATTAAATACCGATTACAAAATATTTGCCTCCATTATAGCTAATAGACTTAAAAGAATATTAAGCTTATATATACATGAAGATCAAAATGGATTTCTTCCGACTAGACAGATTAGCAATAACTCAAGAACAGTATTAAATATTTTAGAATTTTATGAAGCCCACCCCGAGAAACAGATTGCACTTATGTTTTTAGACGCTGAAAAGGCCTTTGATAATTTAAATTGGCAATTCTTAATACAAAAAATATATAATATGAAATTAGGCACCAAATTTGAAAATATTATAACAATTATTTATGACACACAACAGGCCAATATTATAGTAAATGGGGAATATACTAGTCCAATAAAAATAGAAAAAGGAGTTAGACAAGGCTGCCCGCTCTCGCCCCTGCTCTTCATATTCGCATTAGAAACATTACTAATTAAGATTAGACAAAATCCAGAGATAAAAGGACTAAAGAGTAAATCAGAAGAATACAAATTACAAGCATTTGCTGATGATTTGGTTTTTTTTATTGAAGATCCAATCCAAGAGGACAAAAATTGATTAAAGAAATAGAACAATTTGGAGCGGTAGCAGGACTTAAAATTAATAGGAAAAAAATTGATGAAAGAAATAGAACAATTTGGAGCAGTAGCAGGACTTAAAATTAACAGGAAAAAAACCAAATTAATGACTAAAAACTTAACAGAAAAGCAGAAAAAAGAACTAGAAGAAATTATGGGAATACAAATGACAAAGAAAGTTAAATATTTAGGAATATGGTTGACAGCACATTGTAAGGCGCTGAAAGAAAACAACTATGATAAATTGATGCTTCAGGTGATGCTTTAGAATTATGGGGCAAATTACAACTTTCACTATTGGGAAAGATTGCTACTGTTAAAATGAATATCCTCCCAAAATTTTTACATCTATTTCAGATGATTCCAATTAAATTACATAAGAAATTTTTCGAAGAACTCAATAAAATTATTGCTAAATTTATTTGGCAAGGGAAAAAACCCAGAATAAATTTAAAAGCAATGCAGGATATGAGGAGCAGGGGAGGATTGGCACTTCCAAATTGGGAATTGTATTACACAGCTGCCAACCTAGTATGGTTAAGCCCATGTCACACAGCACCAACGGATGGAAAGAGGATGTAAAATGGAGAGAAACACTTGCCATCCGTTGGTTAACGCGATGCATCCGTTCTGTACTCACTGCGTCTATTTTTCATGCTCTCTATCCATTCAGCTTCCATCTACTGACATTTCATCCGCTCAAAAAGTTTTGAGCTGCAAAAAACTTTTTGAGCGGATAAAGTATCCAACGCGTCCGTTATACATCCGCTACGCATATGGGGAACATCCGTTATACGTCCATAATCCATTACGCATCTGCTATATCTGCTAGGCATCCACTGCGCATCCACGCAACTCGCATCCGCTCCAGCGGAAAACGGACACAGGGAGGAAGCGAAACGGACGCGGAATGGACATGCAGCATAAGTAGCACGGACGTAGAAAGGATGAAAGCGGATGCAGCTCGCATACAAAGCATTAAAATGGAAAAAACGTTTGTATAGGGGACGTATCTCGGATATTTAGGATGTCTGCAGGATGCCTAGAGGATGCAAAAGGACACCTAGTGGAAAACCGACATTTCCTATAAAAAGGGGGAGAAATCACCTGGATGTCACTTTCAGTCCAGCAGCCCTGAGATGCAGACCTCTTCAGCCTTCATCTTGCTCTTGCTCTTCCACAACATCCAGTCATCTCCACCATGGATCATCACACACTCCTTTTGATAGCAGCCATCATTCTACAACAGTGGAAAGCCCTCTACAGGCTCTTTCACCTGTTCTAAGTGAAGAAAAGGAGGCATCCAAGAAGTGTCTGGGTCCTAAGATGGATCGCCAGAAGAGCAGAGTACGGACTGTATAACAAGCTGATGGTGGAGCTGAAGAACGAAGACTCTCGTGCATTCCAGAACTTCATGAGGATGCCACCAGCCATGTTTGATGAAGTTGTGGAGTGGCTGAGACCCACGTTGACCAAGGCAAACACCAACTTCCAGCACAGCCCAGACCCTGGGCTCAAGGTGGCACTGACTCTGCGCCACCTGGCTTCAGGGACCACATATAGGAACATGCACTATGGATGGAGGGTGCCACACAACAACATCAGCATTGTGATCAGAGAAGTGGTGCAGGCCATCATCGAAGAATACCTAGAGGAGCACCTTCAGTGCCCCTCCATTGAAGAAGGCTGGAAGAAAGTTGCAGAACAGTGGGAACTTCCCCCACATCGTTGGAGCCATAGATGGGAAGCACGTTGCCTGCAAAGCTCCAGCCAACTCAGGGTCCACTTATCACAACTACAAGGGCTTCTTCAGCATCATCCCCTTCGCCATGGTCGATGCTGACTACAAGTTCATGTACATCGATGCTTCAGGCAACGGGTCATCTTCAGATGCCCAGGTATACAACGCCAGTCACCTCAAGGAGGGGCTGGAATGCAACGTCATCATGGGCTTCCCAGATCCAGACCCCCTGCCCAACGACACACAAGATGTGCCCTACTTCATCGTGGGTGTTGACGCCTTCTCCCTCAGAACCTACCTCATGAAGCCCAACACTTCCAGATGCCTCACCCATGAAGAGAGGATCTTCAACAACAGGCTGTCCTTGTAGGGCAAGGTGGGGTGGTGGAGAACGCCTTTGGCATCCTGGCCAACAGGTTCCATGTACTTCTCACCACCATGCAACATTGCCCAGAGACCGTGAGGAGGATCATGGAAGCTTGCTGCATCCTGCACAATCTCATGCGCACCCGCTACCCAGTGTTGCAGAACAGGCTTGTGGTCCGCCAACAAAGCAATGGGGACATGGAGCCTGGGGAATGGAGGCAAGGGCGAAACCTGATAGACACTCAGGGTGTGCAAGGCTCCAACAGAGCTTCACGTGAAGGGAAGAAGCAGCGCAACCTCCTTAAACACTGGTGCAACTCCCCAGCTGGAGCAGTGGAGTGGCAAGACAGGATGGTAGATCTTAATGAATGCTTCCTTCAGCCTGTCTCATCACACTGATGAGATTGTGCCATGTATGTTGAGTGGCCCTACAATGAACAGGGCATTTAATAAAGAGTTGTGTTTATGTTGAAATGTGTTGATGAATGATTACATTGTTATTGATAATAAAGGGCCATAGGTGTAGCACCTGGGAGGGTGGACCATATAGTCCCACTATGCTTGCACTGGAGTTTTATCTATCCCACAGCTATTACCCATTCCACAGGTATCCCTGCCCATCCCACAGCTATTACCCATCCCACAGGTATCCCTGCCCATCCCACTGCTATCCTTACCCATCCCACAAGCATGCAAAGGCTTAAACCATTTCTAAAAGTTTCCACCAAGACTTTATTGACAAAAAGAACTGAAGCAAGTGTGTGAAGCAAAGATAATCTTTATTAATAACAAACTGTAAAAGCAAAATGACCCAAGTAAAGTGTCCCAAGCAAAGATAAAGTCAACAGGTAGCAACCCAGTCTCTGGCACTCTTCTCAGTCACTCTGAGGCGTGCCCATAGTCTCAGGGGTGAAGGGTTCAGGTGCTGTGGAGGTGGCTGCTGCTGTAGTGCTGGTCTGAGGTGCCATTGGGGTGCCTGGCCCCGAGAGGACAACAGGGGATGGTGTGTGGAGGAAGCTCTCAGAGAGCTGGCTCAGTCCCCTGATGGTGAGAGCCCCTTCCTCCATGACATGGGGTGTCAGTCCCAAGATCGATGACAGATGTTCTGAGACTGGTATTGGCTGTGGGATGGAGGATGGAGGAGTGTAGTGGGGCTGTCTGGTCTGCATCTGAGCGAGGTGAGGCATGGGTGGGATCTGTGGCGTGGGTGACATCTGTGGCGTGTGTGGGATCTGTGGCGTGGGTGGCATCTGTGGCGTCAGTGGCATCGGTGGTGTTCGATAAACCTGTGCCTGTACTGGGAAGGGCTGCCTGTGCTGCTGGAACTCCTGGTAGCCATAGCCTTGGCAGGTGAGGGCCTGTGGAAAGCCTTGGAAGGGCTGTGACATCACCTGGGGTGGAGGAGCAGACCTGGACTGGGTCGGAGCAGGTTCAGCTGGGCCGGGAGGGTTGTGCAGAAGACCTGTGATCCTCCCCTTTATCACCTGGTACTGTGATTCGGACATGTCCATGAGGGTCTGGTTTACGTAGGTGAGGAAGGGCTTGCGGTTTGAGGATGGTATGTCGGTGTGTACCAGCTGAGAGAGGAGATCTACACTGCTTTTGATGGTGTCCCTGATCTCCAGCAAGACAGTGTGGCTCTGCCCTTCCGGTCTGGCTCTCTGCCTGCTTTCTGTGGAGGTGGAGCTGGGGTGGGGGTGGGTTGGAATCTGGTGGCAGTGCCCTCTCCTTGCTCCCACTGTGTCAGGGGGCCCTCTACATGCTCTGCCACGGGGAGTGCAGCTGTTGGGGGGGTCTCCGTCGTGGGACGCTCCACAGATTCCTGCCTGGACACAGGAGCTGACTCTTGGCCAGAAGAGGAGTGGCTCTCTGTGGGCTTCCTGAGAGAGAGGGTAGACAGAGGGGCTGCTCGGTGGTGGATCTCACCCTCCAAGAAGCTGCACCTGGCCATCATGTAGGTCTCCCGATCGGTGAGCTTGACCGCGGCCTGGCCAGACTTCTTGAGGTGCAGCTTCCCGTACCAGGTGTACATGTGCTTCCACCACCCGAGGAGGACCTCCGAAGTGTAGCCCAGGCTCTCCGCCTTCTCTCTCCAAGCTGCCTGCTTCCTCTTGGTGTCTCGATAGAGCCTGTGTCCCTTCCGCCATCAGTACTCGTTCTCCCTCAGCCAATCGAGCACCTCATCCTCATGTTCCTCTTCGATTGAGTATTGCCTCCTCTCCCTATCTCGAATAGGCCTCTTCCTCCCTCTGGCAGGGCCTTCTGGGCCCTCATCAGAGGGGCTTCGAGTTTCTAGGGGCTGCTCCACCACACCACCACCACCACCAGCAGCAACAACAACACCAGCAGCACCAGCAGCACCAGCAGCACCAGTAGCACCACCAGCAGCAGCAGCACCAGGATCAGCAGCAGCTCCAGCAGCACCAGCAGCACCAGCAGCACCAGCAGCACCAGCAGGTTCAGGAGCAGCGCCAGCAGAGTAAGCACCAGCAGAAGCACCAGCAGCAGGAGCAGTGCCAGCAGCGTAAGCACCAACAGAAGCCCCAGCACCAGCAGAGCCAGCCCGAGCAGCAGAAGCCCCAGCAGAAGCAGAGTCAGTGCCTCTTCTTCCCCAGGGTTGTTGGCTGGAGATGTGTCTGGCAGCAGGTCTTTCCTCTGAATGGTGACCTGCTTGCGAGCTGCATCCTTTTATATCCGCGGGGCTGACGCAATGCATCCTCCCTGCATGCGCAGTGAACACTTTGCATCCGCTAGACATCCGCTGTATCCGCTCGGCATCTGCTCTGCATCCGCTACTTACGTTGCGTGTCCGCTTCGCTGTGCTCCCCCGGAAGCCCTGTGGATGTGCCATCCGCTTCCATCCGCTTCCAATAGCCAGGCTTCTGTGGAGCATCTGCTTTACATCCTCACTACGTCCTCTCCCCATCCGTTCCTTTCTGTTGTCCGCTCTGTTTATGCAAATTTGGGGCACTTTTGAGAGCGGATAACAACGGATGGAAAATTTTCTCGTCCGCTGTGTCCTTTTTACATACTTTTTGCATCCGTCGGCCTATGTGACAGGCCCTTAAAAAGATTGGGTAAACTTAAATAATAAGAGAATCTTATTTTTAGAGGGCCATGACTTACAAAGGGTGTGGCATGCTTCTTTTTGGGATGTAGGAAAAATTACCCAGAAATACTTTCACATATACTTAATTAGAGACTCATTGGTAACTAATTGGAAAAAATACGTAAAAAACACTATTTAAAAGTACCGATTTGGCTATCAACAATGGAGGCAATGATTCACCCAAACAATTTGGATATTTCTAGAATGATCAAATATAAAGATTTACTAGACGTAGAAGGAAATTTGAAATCCCGTCAGGAACTTCAAGAACAGGGATTTAAATTAGATCAATGGGCATATTTACAAATTCATAGTAGATATAACCAGGATAGAAAAGAATTAGGAATTAGTAATAAACCCCAGCAGCTAGATAAAATTTTAATGGGATCAGGAAAAAAGAATATAACTAGATTTTACAATTGTTTACTTGAAGTAGAATTAGAAGAATAAATAGTAAAAGGAAAGATGATTGCTTGGAGTAGGAATGTAGGACGTAATATCACTTTAAATGAATGGGAAAAAGTCTGGGGAAATAATAATAAGATTACAAAATTGGTAGCATACAAAGAAAATGCATATAAAATGTTTTATAGATAGCACCTTCCTCTTTCGAGATTGGCGAAAATGTGCCCCAAAATGAGTCCAAAATGTTGGAAATGTAAAAAGAAAGAGAAAACTTTTTTTCCACATGTGTGGGTCATTCCTAGAAGCCCAAAAATATTGGAAGATAATAAGAAATTGGCTAGAAGATATTTCTAAAGAACAGATCAAATATAAACCAGAGTCTTTTCTTCTAGGGATTTTTGACAAACAAATATCAAAAAAGACAAAATATATTACAATACATATATTAACAGCTAGGTTGGCTTTTGCTCAGTGTTGGAAGCACCCACAGATTCCTACAAAGGAGATGATTATCCAAAAAATTTCAAACTGCGCAGAAATGGACAGATTAACATTAGCTCTAAAAAACAAAGAAACTTCAATATATTATAATAGCTGGAATTATTGGTGTAAGTGGTTACAACAAAGATGAATTTTATAATATAGGATAAAAAGAATAAGATAAATTTATTTGAGTGATGTATAAATTCTTGTAAAGATAAAGTGTTTAGAGATAGTAAAACCAAAGGAAGAAAAGATCTCAGAAATTGTTGAAAGTAAGAATATTTATATCAAATCTCTTTTCTGTATTTTCTATTTTTGTTTTTCCCGGTCCTCTTTTCCCATCCCCTTTTTTCCCTTTTTTTCCCCCCACCCTTCAATTATGTATGTGTTATTATGTTGTTGTGTCTTTTTTTTTAAAATTGTAAAATCAATAAAAAAATTTTAAAAAAAGAAAAAAGAAAAAAGGAGAAAAATATAGGATTTTCACAAGTAAATGTTAAATGAATTGCAACAAACTAACCAATGTGTAAATAAATGCTGCAGCAATACATTTCACTGTTATAAATTATAATTACATTGACTATTCTGCAATATTATTAAAACATGTAAATGCATAATTAAAATAAATTTGATTTTGTGAATGGTATGTAAGGGAACAGATAATTTGGATTCTACTTCAGAACAACTGTATTTGGAAATAATTCAAAGAATGTATTAGAATAAAGAGCTTTTTTTTTTTTTAATTTAATGGCATAGTGAATGTGGTTCAGGAAGAAGAAAAGTCAATAACTATTTCTTTGGCTTTAAGAATTAAGAAAGATCAAGCAATTTATCAGAATTAAAATATAAAAAGGGGAACAACAGTAAAACACATCAGAATGTGGAATTGTTTTACTTAAGGACAATAGGTGGGAGAATGTATTGTTTTCTTTCAATTGTGTAATCAGATGAAGAAACAACAGGCTACATGGGATGTAAATAGAACATCTCATATTCTGTTCTTAGGAAAAGATGTTTCAGCCAGTTACCCTCAAAAGTTATTTTTATTTTCACATTCTCTCATCGCTTCCAGTTGCATGTGAAGAATGCAATTTTATTTTCAATGGAAGTACCAGGCATATCATTTTTATTTTCTGTATTTGTTGGAGAAAAGAGGAGGAAAGGAGAAAAAGAGAGATTATAAAAGCAAAATAAAACAAAACATGTATTTGCACAGAACTGTACACAGATAAGAACTTTGTGTTTAGTTATCATTACAAAAGAGAAATTTACATCTACATTCTACATGACTCAATGTGTTATGTTTGAGGTATTACTGAAACCCTGACATATTTTGAGTATTGTTATAACTGGTATTTAAATTTAGAAAGAACACTTTACTACAATTAGGATCAATTTTGAGTTTGACTGGAATGTTGTTATTATTGTCAACAATTTTGAAGTAGGTAGGTGAGAAAACAATTTATATCTTGCAATTTATTTTAGGGTATAATGCTTGTCTTTTGTCCATGAATAGATAAGAACAGAAGACACAGAAAAATGCATTCTTTGAAAAGGAGTTGGACGATGAAACATTTGAATACTTTTGCAAAAGTCATTTAGTACAAATAATATTTCTAAATACTTAAGAATGTGCAAATTGTTTCCTTAAACACCTCTTCTATCAGAAGTGTCTCAAGGTTCTCTTGAAGTCTTCTCCATGTGTCTATGTATTCTTGAGGACTCCACTAGTAGAATTCAGGAGAGTGTTGAAGCACCTGCATCCCATCTTCAAACATCTCTGGCTGCTTTATAGCTGCAAAGAAAGTTATTTTCTAAATGATTTTACATAGGCCTGCAATCAATACATTTGAGTTTCAATATTAACATTTTAAGCCATTATTCCTTTAAAGACATCAAAATAATACATGTGGTTCAGGGGTGGAATACAACAGAGTTAACTACCAGTTCAGGATTTATGAGCTTTCCTGCCCACTGTGAGCCATGCGCTTGTTACTCATCATTAGCACGCTGCGTCCTGAGAAGCAGCCTTTGAAACAGCCCTCTTTTCTTGTTTTTTTAACTGCAGCTGTGCCTCGTTTGGCAGCTGAAGTTGAAAAATCAGGAAATAAAATTCAGGTAAGACCCCGGGTAATCGGGTAGGAAAAAACATCTGCTGCTCTTCAGAGCTACTGGTTCTACAGAGGTGGACAGAACTGGTAGAAACCCACCCCTGATCTAGTTAGATGCATAGAGTTATGTTATGTGGAACACAGGAAATAGGAATATATAATAAAGGAAACTAAAATGGTCTGAAAAAGATATGTAGCTAGTTCTAGTTTATATCAATGTCATCATCATGTCTTTTCCTTATAGCAAGAACATTTTGACTTACATATTTTGACACATACTTTACAGCACTCTCTAAGCACTTTACAGAGTTGACATATTGCCCCCAACAATCTGGGTCTTCATTTTACTCACTTAAAATGAAATGGAAGGATGGGAGGATGAGTCAAACTTGAACTGATCAGGATTAAAAAAAAAAACCTGCTCTCAGTCGGCAGAGTTAGCCTGCATTCTAATTACTGCACCTCCTTTTATTCTTCCAATCTACTATATCCTATACTGTATCTATTCATCTAACATACTGCTTTTTGTTCTTAAAATTTTTAATTCTCTGTCTTTTTGGCGACTTCAACAATTCCATCTTGTCATGACTTTCTTGGCCTTCACCTTTCCCTTCACCCAACCACTTTTCCATTATACTGTATATTTTGTTTTGTGACTTAGTCCTCATTTACTTTCTGAATTCGATCAAACCAATGTCTTGCACCAATTCATTACTTGCTGACACATTCTTTTCTTGATTTTTAATATTGATTCTTGATTCATATTTTAATCTGGACATTTCTTAAGTGCCTCACAATAAAGAAAAAAATCATAGTATCCATTAACACCTCTGCTGATGTATCTAACTCTTATGTCTGTATATCAAACTGGACAGAAACAACCAATTTTGTATAATCGTTTTCACTTCCTTCAACAAATATTCATTCCTCTAAATAGATCACATGTTACTCAATGCCTTTTTTCCCAATGAAACTTTGTCTTAAAATGTCTCCATTTTTACATTTTAAGTGAATATTATGTCAAGGTAAAAATAATGGTTCGTTTGCTTTTGGTTCTTTTCAAGTTATACATAATTTGCATTCACTTACTTAATTTTTCTGTCAAGTCCAATTACTCTAGACTTTGATACATTAATTTTCAGATCCATATGTATCCTTGCATTATACAATCTATTTAACATTCATTGTAAATAATTTGGTCATCTGACAGTAACAGAGCATCATCCACATACAAAAATATATGAATATTCATATTTCTGACAAATATACCTTCAATATTATCAGAAACAATCCCATGTAATTTATTTATAGAATTATCTGAATGTAATTGCTACCTGAATGCAAAATTTTTAAAGGCAACCCAACAGATAGACGTTTCTAAAATATGAAAATTATAAAAATTTTTCAATCTGTGCTTTTCTTCCTTTGACATCAAAAACAAAACCTCTTTTAAGAATTACTGAAACCTTAAGAACAAAAAAAAAATGAGAAATGTATATGTCAACATCGGTGATAAAATATTCCTTAGCTTACTATGAACTTAGGTGGGAAAGTTTTCTCCATTGAACAGAAAAGCCAGTTACTTAAGAAAAACATACCTGCTGTTTAAAAATATTTTGATGGTGTTATTTTTCTGTACATAAAAGTAGTATTTCTGTTTTCGTTCATTACTTCTCTCCTGAAAATATATTCAGAAAGCTATATGAAACTAAAAGGTAAAAATTGATTTTTACAAGCTATCTAGCTAACATCCTTTTGTGAGCATTCTCTTAACTTAGTGCATTCTAGAAACTGTTTGTTTGTGTGTGTGTGTGAGAGTACATGTGTAAGTGTGCCATATGTTGTTTTTCATCAACTAGCAACTTCCTAACTATACCCTGAGACTTATTTTTTTAAATAGAATCACTTCAGATCTGAATTATTGAGAAATGTCTGTAGCTGCCTTCTGAAATGTATTGTTTCACCAATCTTCAAATGAAAACTTCATGGATTATTTCCCACTGTGATTTTGCAAGTTATTGATAAAAATATAACGGAAGCCATTCTTAAAATATATTACTCAAATAAATTCATTTTGATTCCTTGACTAAACTGGAGCCAAAACATATTTGAGATAACATATGTTAAAGGACAAAGAGAATGGTATCACCTTCATTTTTTTAAAAAAAAAGTCTTTTAATAAAAGTTGTTAGTCAAAAAAGATGATACTACAACTTGATATATTTTTTGGCCATCATAGACTACTATGGCTTTTGTTCCTATATTGAATCTACTGGTGATTTCAGTATCTTTGACCTCTTGATCTATTGGATCATTGCTTAATTTAGATGTGAGAAACATTTTTGATAAAGCACTTTTAAAAAAATGGATCTTTGTTTCCAACAAGAAAACTGGAGGTTTTTAAATAAATGTTGGATACACATTTCTATAGGATAGTCTGAGGATTAGTGTTCTGGGCAGGAGAATGGAGTAGAAGATCTTCAAAATCTTTGCTGACCTGTGACTTTATAATGCTTTCAGTACAGAACAGTTATTCAGAGTTTGGGAAAATTCTACACTTCCTTTTCTGATATAGAAATTATCAAACATTAACTCCAGCAATTTGGTCAATTTAGGTTTGAAAGCCTAGAAAAGAAGTCTCTCTATATGTATATAAAGAGACGAGGGAGGAAAAACCACATTATTTTTGATCCTGGGCTGTTTTATTTTGTTTTCTTGTTTCAATACATTTTTAAGTTGATTGGTCTTATTGTTACAATTGTGTGTAACTTCTCACATTTTGTGATGATATTCATTTTTGAACTAACATTCTTATCACAAAAAATGTTTAACTTTAGGTAAATTGGGTCCATAAATTCTACAAGTGAAACTCAAAAAATAAATATATCGTGCAAAAGTTCATTTATTTCAGTAATGCAACTTAAAAGATGAACCTAATATATGAGATAGACTCATTGCATGCAAAGCAAAATAGTTCAAGTGATGATGTATCATAATTGAGATGATTGTGGTTTACAGCTCATGAAAACCCCAAATCCACAATCTCAGAAAATTAGAATATTGTGAAAAGGTCCAATATTCTAGGCTCAAAGTATCCCACTCTCATCAGCTAATTAAGCTATAACACCTGAAAAGGGTTCCTGGGCCTTTAAATGATTCTCTCAGTCTGGTCTCAGACTGAGTCTCTCAGTCTAGTTCAGTAGGAATCACAATCATGGGAAAAACTGCTGACCTGACAGTTGAACAGAAAACGATCATTGATACCCTCCATAAGGAGGGAAAACCTCAAAAGGTAATTTCAAAAGAAGTTGGATGTTCCCAAAGTGCTGTATCAAAGCATATTAATAGCACATTTATATGGAAAGGGAAAGTGCAGAAGAAAAAGGTGCACAAGCAGCAGGAATGACTGCAGCCTGGAGAGGATTGTTAGGAAAAGGATTCAAAATGTTGCAGACTTTCCCAAGGAGTGGACAGAGGGTGGAGTCAGTGCATCAAGAGCCACCACACACAGACGGATCCTGAACATGGGCTTCAAATGTTGTGTTCCTCCTCTTGTCAAGCCACTCCTGAACAACAAACAACATCATAAGCGTCTTACGATAAAGAAAAACAGACCTGGTTTGTTGCTCAGTGGTCCTAAGTCCTATTTTCTGATGAG
Source organism: Laticauda colubrina (assembly GCA_015471245.1). Lineage (NCBI taxonomy): Eukaryota > Metazoa > Chordata > Lepidosauria > Squamata > Elapidae > Laticauda > Laticauda colubrina. The sequence continues at coordinate 98,376,873 of BLBF01000003.1, read as the reverse complement.
ACCAACTTTTGCACCTCATTTGGAAACCAAGGACCCAGAGTCTGGAGGAAGAATGGAGAGGCACACTCTGCAAGATGGTTGAAGTCCAGTGTGAAATTTCCACAGTCTGTGTTGATTTGGGGAGCCATGTCATCTGCTGGTGTTGGTCCACTGTGCTTCATTAAGTCCAGGGTCAACACAGTCATCTACCAGGAGATTTTGGAGCACTTCATGCTTCCTTCTGCAGACGAGCTTTATGGGGATACTGACTTCATTTTCCAGCAAGACTTGGCACCTGCCCACACTGCCCAAAGCACCAAAACCTGGTTCAATGACTGTGGGATTACTGTGCTTGATTGGTCAGCAAACTCACCTCTGAACCCCACAGAGAATCTATGGGGCATTGCCAAGAGAAAGATGAGAGACATGAGACTGAACAATGCAGAAGAGCTGAAGGCCACTATTGAAGTATCCTGGTCTTCCATAGGACCTCATTCTTTATTGTAGCTTGTTAATGTGAAATAGCATTTGTTACAGAAACTGTAAATTTTACCTGAAAGAAAGGCTTGGCCCAGTGGTGGGATTCAAAAAAAATAACAACTGGTTTTCTGTCCTAGTGATTTCTTCCAACAACCAGTTCATCAAACTGCTCAGAAAGTTAACAATCGGTTCTCCTGAACTGGTGCGAACTAGCTGAATCCCACCGCTGGTTTGGCCTAGCTATTAATTAGCTTCTCTTTTCCATTCAAGCTGTTAATTTTATTACAATTCTAAATGTACCGTTCCCATTTTTTCCCCAAAAAATTGATCCATTAATTTGTAACTCATGAGCAGGAACTTGTTTTTAAAATCTTGTTCATTACATGGAAGAACTTAAGGTCTATCTAAACTATAAGAATTTTTCTTGTTGTTTAGAATATATCTATTTTAAATGAAGGAAAAAGAATCTTAAAAGAAGAAACCTCATGTTGGATTTATTTTCATTTCTAGATTTTAGATAAATTGATTTGAAGTTCAGTTCATATTCAGCAGATTAACTAAGATTACAATAGAAGAGAATATGCTAGATAAATTTGGTTTAAATTAGGATTGGATTGGATTGAATATGTAATTCTGCCAATGCAGTTTTAGGTCAGAACTTAATTGTAATCACACTGTTTGTCTAGTTTCTAGAGAAATTCTGTTGGGTATACTAAAGATATGTTCTTGACAATGAAGTCTAATGAAGAGAGTGCTAAATTGTGTTTATTTTATTTCATTTAGATTTTCATACTCAACTTTCTGAGACATTGAAAGACAGACAGACTGGTTGGCAGCAGCTGGCTGAAACAAAGAATTCTCTAATACGTAAGATTTTTATCTTGTTTCACCCTGTATTTCCTTTAAGTAAATTTGGTTTTGCTAGTTGTGCTATTCTAGTTGTGATTAGATCTGAACTTATGTGTTTATGTGTGTACATTTTTATGCATATATTTCTTTTTTTAGTCAATGTTTGTTAAAAAAACATTTCTTGGAAATTCAGTGGAAAAATATAATATTAAAAGGTATCAGGAAATATTCTTTGAAACTTATAGATTTTTCAATTTCAAATGAAAGTATGAAAGTTGATTAGTTTTGATTCATTAATAATGTTGTCTTCTCTTTGAGCATTAGGAGACAAAATATAGTAACTTCTACAGTTAATCATATGACTTTTTCCAATATAACATTATTTTTCTATAACATTTGAATATGTTTTATAAACTTAGATCTATATAGATTTAGATAGAAGTGCAATAATTTCGCCTATGTATTATAGGCCATTATTGTATTGTGACTGCAGTATTATGAGAACAGTAGATATGTTACTACATTTAATAAGTGATAATATAAACTTATGTAGCGTTGGGCTTCTACTTCTTAAAACATTTTAACATTTTTTAAAAACAATACAAGGAATAATTTTTTAAAAAAATATTGCTTCCATTTTGAGTCACAGTATTTACTTTGACCTATTTTATTACTTACCAGGGATTCTGGTTCATCCGTTTGTTCTAGTTACAAAGAATTTTAACAACAGCTATTACTGGTCTAGTTGACATATTATTTCAATCTTAATAGATGATTTCCTATGGAAAAAAATAAAAGCAAAACTAAGCTTTCCTATTCTTCAGAAAACACAAATATAAGAAAACCCTGATCATTCTTCTATGGATTTTATTTCATATTTTAGATTATTTTGCACAGCTGAAACTTGGGTAAATAAATTACATTTGGATTTACATACAAAGATAAATTCTAAGAATTTTCTGCTTTAATGACTGATGGGCATTATTTCTTCAGATATAAATTCAGTGCAGTAATGAAAAAACTGAATATTGTTCATAATGCTATTCATAATGATGCAGATGTAGGAATTGGCAATTATATCAGCTTTCCAGTACTAGTAATTCAGTAAAAGAATTATGACCAAATTATGCATTTTGGGCTGCCAGTAGACAGATGGTGGTTGTTTTTGTAATCTGTCTGAGGACATAGCTCCGTAATCGCTGAAGCATTTGTCAAAAAAATAAAAATAAAAATCATAAGACACTGTTAAACACAACCATACACAGCAACTTTTGTTATATTGTAGCTTTAGGCTTTGGTCTTAATTGTATTTTTCAAGCATGAAAGGACTTTCACTGTTCATAGAAGGCATTTGATGCAGTTGGTGATTCTCCAGATGGATGGAAAGTTAGTGCATTGTTACCTACGGATCCCTCAATTTTTCCAGCACTATTTTCAGGGGAAGCAGAAACTGACATTTTCTACTATAAATAACAGAACTATAAAGAATGGACACTTTTCTCTTCTTGTCTATGCACTTAATTTAGTCATCTTTTAAAGCATCAGCTCATGGAAAATAATATTTTTACCATAATACATTTGGTTCAATTTTAGATGCTTGGTATCTAAAATTAATTAGTTCTGTTTTTTTAATTTATAAAAAATGTTCATTCTAGGTTATATATAGTATACCTATTGATTTTTTTTTTAGCTTTGTACTTGTTTATAATGATATAAAACTTCTCTATTAACTATAGTGAAGAATTGGCTAAATTATTTTATTTGTTTGTTTTAAAGCCTTGGTAATAGAAAATCAAACTTTTCTGTTGCCCATTGCACTAATGACTTTTATTTTCTTTTTTGAAATATCAGTTAAAGTAGCATTGAATTCTTTAAAAGTACATCTTTAATTGGTTTTTGACATCTGAATTCCTTACGACAGTGTAATAGTAGTTAAAATGTTACAGTAGGACACTTTTAAACCTAATTAAAAAGTTAATACTAATTGAACAGAGTTTTAAATTAATGGGAGTAATATGTTGTTGGAACTAGTAGCACTAGTAGATGGAATAAAAATCAATTGTTCAAATTCTTCACTTTGTGATCTTAAGCAAGCTACTCTCTATATTAACCTGTTAGTGCTCTACTGGAAAGATGTATATAGGTCGAATGCTAAGACTTTTTCCTAGATGTGAAAATGTTTCATAAACAGATTTAGTAAGAGAATAAAACAAAATTACTGGGACTTCCCCCCACTTCATTATTTCTTGTTCCAGAATTTAACTTATTTTTGTCTATTGCTTCTACTGGGAATTTAAGAAGCTCGTCTTTCTCTTAATGTCTAGCAAAAGAAATATCACTCTCAAATTGGCAGAAAGGTTTTTATTCATCCCAAGTTATACAGCAAGTATATAGTTATATAAACTGAATAAATAAATTAACAAGTTTCATGAATTCTATTAATGCCTTATATTATCTGATCAACAGTTAGTTGGGTCCTTGTTTATGGCCAAGTAAAAAGAGATGCTAAAATGTTTCTGACCCAAAAATGTGACACTATTCATAAATTTGAATAATTTTCCTTTGATTTTGTTTCATCTTATATTTTCAATAAACATGAATATTTCATGATCAGATTTATTTTCATTCATTCATTCAAGAAACAGAAGAATCTTATCCTCTTGTTTGGCCACAAGTTGAGTATTTTGTATTAATATTCATCTGTTGCTGGTAATTTTGTTACACATCAATTACTCCTTATCTCCATAGAAAATTATGTTTAAATAAGTCAGATGTTATTAACCTCAGTGGGGTTTCACTGAAGTTGTCCCAGTGATAAAATTAATAAATTTGATGCCTTTCCTGTAGTTTTTCAATATTGACTTCCTACAGGTTTTGTTCCGTTCAGAAATAAGTTGCGCGAGACCGGGTTCCAACAACTCTTTTATTTAACTCAGTAAAGCAATGGTAACAGAACAAGAGCCCAAGCCATGGCAGCCCTTTTTATAGTGGCTTGCTCACGGCTTGTGGCTAATGACACCAAGTGTTCCCGCCGTCAGGTGGGCCAATCGGATTGGTTCTCTAATGGCCAATCCAAGAACAGCTTTTTTGGCCAATAAGAACAGGGAACTTAGAGCCTACCATGTTCCAAACACAACACCCCTCCCCCCCTTGGTTCAGTCCAAGGTGCGTCACGTAGTCACGCAGGTAGGTGGGGCTTTTTTGAGTCCTGGTTGACCTGCGCAGCTCAGTCTCAGCGTGGTCTTCAAATGGTTAGGATGGGATCGCTGTCTCTCTGTGCCTTCTCCATGGAACCTCCTGGAAGGGTGAATCAGCCTTGCCACTCCCGCCTGAGTCTCTTGGGCCAGTTGAGATGGCTCCGCTGCTCCCTCCTGGTTTGTCCGGGTTGGTCAAGCTGGCCTGGCTGTCTCCTTCCAGGAAGGCCTCGCTTCGTTCTCCTGCTCCCGGACTTCTTTTTTGGGGTTCATCTAACTGTGAGTGCTCTTTTTTATTTGTTTGAGAGTCTTTGTGTAGTGTTTGTTGTCTTGTTATGGGAGGTTCGTCTCTCCCTTTTTTATTATTTTATATTTCCCTCCCCTCTTTGGTTATTTTTTGGTCTTTATTTATTTTTGGCGCTGGTATGTTATTGCGTTTGAGGGTTCGAGAACGAAGCTGGTCGATGTGCCGCTTCCATTCTCTTCCGTCGTCTAGGAGTCATTGGGAAGACCGGGGGCCTGTGATCTGGGTGATTGTGGCTGGAAGCCATAATGGGTCCCCAGTAAGGTTTTTGGCATAGACAAGGTCTTCTATTTCAAATGAGCAGTATTTGCTGGAGGAGTCAGAGGGGTTATCCCAGTTATAAGTGGGGTGCAGTCTGTCGAGGTAGGAACGCAATTTCCCACCCATTAGGAGTTCTGCTGGGGTTTTGTTGGTTGTATTGCTAGGGGTAATATGCTGTAGGGTTAATAATCAGTTTAGCTTGTCTTGCACGACCCCCTTGTCCATTCTATCCAGGCCCTCCTTAGTGTACCATGCATTCAGCCCTACTGTTTGCAGCCAGAGGGGCCGGCACAGTTAAAGCATGTCGGATGCCCTGGGCAGCTAAGTACTGCTCGAATGCCAATGCGGTAAACTGGAGCCCATTGTACAACACCAATACATCAGGCAGTCCATGCGTGGCGAAAAGTTTGTCTAGCTATTTCATCACTGCCTCGGTGGTTGTAGAAGCCATGAGTATGACTTCTAGCCAGTTCGAGTAGGCATCCACAACTATTAAAAAGGTGTTGACTTTTGTCGGCCCAGAAAAGTCAATATGTAGTCTCAACCATGAGCCCTGGGGAATTTCCCATTCCCTAATTGGTGCCTGTGGGGGGATATGCCTTGATTTTTGACAGTCATGGCATGTTGCCACCCAACGTTCAATGGCCAAGGCTTTCATCTTAACTATGCCTGGGTGCCCTTCGTGCAACATGCACAAAACATCTTCCTGGAGTTTGTTTGGTAACACCACCCTGTCACCCCACAAAATACAGCCCTTCTCAATAGATTGTTCAGTCTGTCAGGTGCGAAATGGCTTAAAAGTCCAGTTTTGTTCTCTTCCGGCCAGCCCTTACCTACCCAATGTAGGATGTGAGCTGTCAAAGGGTCTTTCACAGTGGCTTTCGCGACGTCCGCTGCAGTTAGTGGTAGGTTCAGCCAGGCCTCGAGTTGGAGTGGGGAGATGGTGGGAGCTGGGTCCTCTTCTGTGATGGGCAGCAGGGAATGGCTCAGAGCGTCGGCATGGGTGATGGTCCTTCCTGGGCGGTGGATCAGCGTGTAAGTGTAGGCAGCAAGGAATTCAGACCACATCATCATTCTAGGTGACAGAATGTTCGGGGTTGGCTTGTTTCCTGCTAGGATCCCTAACGGGGTTTGTGATCAGTGATGATCGAAAAAGTTCTGCTGTAAAGGTATTCATGGAATCTTTTGACTCCGGCAATGATTGCGAGGGCTTCTCGGTCAAGTTGGCTGTAATTGTGTTCAGATTTGGAAAGCATTTTCGAATAGAAAGCAACCGGTGCTTCTCTGCCGTCTGGTAGCTTGTGGCTCAGGATGGCGCTGATTCCAAAAGGCGATGCATCATAGGTGACCGTCAAAGGCAGGGTATTGCTATACTGGATTAAAACGGTGTTGGATGTTAAAAGGTCTTTGATACCTTGAAATGCTGCTTGTTCCCAGTGGCCCCATTTCCAGATAGTTTTTTTTGTCTAACAACTGATGTAAAGATTCTGCTATGGTTGCCTTATGGGGCAGGAACACATTGTAGAAATTTATGAGACCTAGGAATGCTTTTAAGTCAGTTTTGTTTGTAGGTCTAGGTGCGTCTTTGATTGCCTTTATCTTTTTTTGGTGGGGTGTATCCCTTGCTCATCTATGAGGTAGCCTAGAAATTCGACTTGGTTGGTGGCTAAGTTACATTTTTTGCACTTTACCTGAAGGCCTGCGTCTCTGAATCTTCTTAAGACTTCTTTTAATCTACTCTCTAGTTGGTTAGCATTTCTGGTGACACTAGAACATCATCAAAATAAGGGATGACTCCCTTGATTCCATTTAAAAGGCGTTCCATGAAGTTTTGGAAAATGCCTGGGGCCATGCTAACGCCGAACTGGAGTCGGTTGCACTTGAACGCCCCTCTGTGTGTATCACTATACTCTGTGCCTCTGCGGGAGTGGGGTCAACAGGTAGCTGTTGGTATGTTTGTGCAAAATCAAGCTTCGCAAAAATTTTTCCTCCCCCTAGGGAGTGCAATAAGTGTTGCACTACTGGCACTGGGTAAGCGATTTGTTGGAGCGTATGGTTTAGGGTTACCTTAAAGTCTCCATAGATGCACGCTGACCCATCTGGTTTTACAGGAATCAGGATGGGTGTTTCCCACCTGACATGGTCGATTGGCTCTAACACCCCTTATGCTATTAATTTGTTTAATTGTTTGACAATTTTTGGTTTTAAGGGAAAAGGGATGCGCCTGGATTTTAACCAGATGGGGCCATTTTCAGGTCTAGGCTAAACGAAATTGGGTTCTCCTTGTACTTGCCTAGGGTCCCGTCAAAAACATTTTGGGATTCCTGTAACAGGCTCTCTTCCCAGTTTGCTGCAACAAAGCGGTTTATCCCAGTCATCCTGATTCCCAGGAGCATGAACTATTCAATCACCAGCAGGCTAGAGCGATCATGGTCAATGATGGTCAGAGGCAAGATTTCGGCATGATTCTTAAATTTGATGAAGAAATGTCCAAGGCCCACTACCGGGATTCGATTTCCCTGGTAGTCCTTTAAAATCAGTCTTTGTTTTTGTAGTTCTTTTTGTTTGATGTCCAGTGTCAGGCACCAGATGGTGTTCCAGGATACCATAGATAAAAAGGACCCGGAGTCGACTTCCATCTCACAGGGCTTCCCTTCTATGCTCACCTCTATCCGGACCTTTTTTTCATTTGCTGCCCTGGCATTTCTGATGGTTACCATCTGGTGCATTTCTTCTCTGTCTCTGGTTCTTTTGCTTTGGTTCCATCTGCTTCCGGCTTGTCTCTCTTCATGTCTGGGGATGGTGCTGCCATGTCTTTTAGGACTATAGCTCTTTTTGTTTTGGCAGACCATTTCGATGTTCCCCCGTTTGTTACAAGCCCTACAGATTGCATCTAGGAGCCTGCATTCAAATCGCGGGTGGTTGCCTCCACATCCAGCACACTGAATCTCCCGTCTGTTTCTTCTCTTTTCCCGCCATTTCTTATCTGATTGAAGTCTATGGACATCTTCATTTTCGTCATCAGTGTCGCTCTGGGATTCGAGATCTTTGTAGTGGGCGGTCGCTGTGGGCTATTTCTTGCTTCCCTCTGCCTTATTTTCTCTGGCTTGGTTTGGCGGATCTGGAATCAAATTCATTTGGCGCATGGTGGCTGCAGATTTCTTTGTTGCTTTGGCAGCGGTGGCTTCTGCAATAGCCTCGGCCACGGTTATGTTTGGTTTATTCAGCAGCTTACTCTGAAGTGTAGTGTCCTTCAAACTGAGGACCACGTGGTTCCTCATGGCCTCGTCCATGTTCTGGAACTTGCAGGCTCCTCCGATGTGTCTCAGGGCTGCTACAAAATCTCAGAAGGTTTCATCTTCTTTTTGGTCTCCCTTGTAGAACTCGTGTCTTTTTATCTTTAATATCAACATTACACATGTTGTAATGTGTTACAACACATTACAGGTGTGTAACGTGCTCAGAGCATTCTGTTCAGCTTGGGCCAAGTCATCTGTTTGACGTCTCTTTGTTTGGCTTGCGCCTTCACCATTTTAAAGACTGCTGGTCTGCAATGTGTTAGGAAAGACAGCCCTTTTCCTTTGGTCAGATATTTCCTGCAGTTCGTTGCTTTCTAAAAACATAAGAAAGCGATCGATATACGACTCGCAATCCTCCTCATCAGGATTGAATGGTGCAGGCAGTGCGTTGTTACCGCCATCTCTCTTGCTCGGTTCAGATCGCCGCGTGCTTTGTTCTCTCTCTTCTACGATGATCCCATCCTCATGCCAGTGTTCCATTTGGAAATAAGTTGCATGAGACCGGGTTCCAACAACAACTCTTTTATTTAACTCAGTAAAGCAATGGTAATGGAACAAGAGCCCAAGCCGTGGCAGCCCTTTTTATAGCGGCTTGCTCGTGGCTTGTGGCCAATGACAATACTTTGAGTGTTCCTGCCGTCAGGTGGGCTAATCGGATTGGTTCTCTAATGGCCAATCCGAGAACGGCCTTTTCGGCCAATCAGAATAAGGAACTTGGAGCCTACCAAGTTCCATACATAACAGGCTTTATATTTGAAAAGCTAGAAACTAAGTAAGCAATATTGTATTTGTGTCCTGTGGGTCTTTGCATTGATTTCTACAGTACAAGTTTCAGATGAAACAATTACTTTCCTTATAACATGCTGTTTTGTCCATGAATCGTTTACTTTTGCAAGTAAGCTCTGTTATGAGGTATGTGGAAGAAAATAAAAACATTTCTGAGAAAGAAATATATTTCTGAAGAAAATAATTAATTGTAGATTGTGTTCTAAAAGAAAAAACACACAACTTCTGATTGTAGAAACCTGCTGGGCAGATTTAATCTTTGGTATGGAATTTGTGTCTTCAGTATAGTGTTGTTCAAACTAACTAATTTACAGAGCTTAAGGTTGGGGGAAAACTTCAGTTTCCAGCTTTTAGCGTAATATTCCACTGCGTGAAATTTATACAAATCCAAGTCAGGTGTATTGTGCCTTGTATTTTTAAAAAATTGAAAGCATGAAACTAAATGTTCATATTACAAAGAACTTGATCATCACATTTTCTAAGCACTTTTACATATAACATCCAGCAAAAGAAATCCACTTTGATACGTGGCAATTTTAATACAAGTTTTGAAAAGACAAACACCATCTGTTACCAATTGTTTATTTTATGGCATTCTTATGCTGAGTGATTTTACTCTATTTTTAAAACTTTTTTTTTTAAAAAACAACAACTCAGAAACATTTAATGACACATCTGGTATACAGAAAAAGTGCATTTGCATGACTTATATAGTCACACATTTCAAGAAAAACCTGGCTGCAAAATATTTTGCTTCTGGAATACTAAGAAACAAAGGTAGAGATATAATATTCATGCTGTTTTTGTACTATGACATATACGTAGTGTAGTAATAACGTTGGGGATGTTACAACTACATTTAAGGATCTGAAGACTGTGTTTGAAAGCACATGATATAACAATTTTGCAATAGCTAAGTCTGATCAGTGCTTGAAATGAAGTTTCTCTGAAAACTTTATGCAAATAATCTTGGCTTCCATATGGAATAAATTAAGTATACAACAATAATTAATAAATGCATTAATTTATTTCCATGTAATGTTAACTGCAAATATAACTCTGGCAATTAAAAAAGGCAACAATTAAAAATGTATGTGCTTTGCTGGTTACTGTCACTGGTGTCTTAAGAAGAAATAAATACTTTTAAGTTCTTACAGGATCACATATAGGCCTCATTATTTTATGTATTACTTTGCAGTAATCCCATTAATTTCAATGAAAGCTATTTTCAAGGAAATTGAAGAATGATATGCAGCACAAATGTCTGGATGTCAGCCCAGAAGTAAGTCCTAATTAATTCCACAGGGTTTATTTCTAATAAGTGTGTGTAGGTTTGCAGTTTGGGCCAGGTCCCAATGAATTTTACCTACTACATGCTTTAAGCATGTATAAAAGCAAGTGCCAGGAATACAGAGTAGATCATCTTTGTTTTAAAAATTATTTTAAACAATTTTTGCAACTTAATCCAGGATTAATATGTGCAGCTACAGACATAAATAAATGAATGAATGAATGAATGGATGAATATTTCCTTTTCCTTATTTGAAGAATGATTTAAATGTTGATGAGTAACACATAATCAACAATCTGCTGCTGCAATTCAGACATAATTCATTTTTCCATCATTATTTAATTCTTTGGTATCTCTCATGCATGAAAGATCCATAATTCTCGATATCTTGATTATACCTTGATATATTCCAAATATTAAGAATATAATCAAGAAGAACATAAGTGTTCTTCTTATGAGAAGCAGAGATTGCTCAAACTATTATTAACAATCCTATGAATTACCAATCAAATATGCCATGATTTGAAACATATCTAAACTCTGTGAATTAAGTTACAGATCTACAGCAACGATAATCAACCTTTATTAAAGGTTCATAAAAGAAAAGTTAATTTGTACTCTGTGTTCAACAGAGATTAATTTATTTTAAAACTTTGTGCAACTGATTGAAAAAAGCAATACATCCAAATGTATTATTCCAAAGTGAACGTAAGTAATATCAATGGTATCTACTTGTTTCAAGCTATTATAATGAATTTGTGGCTTTGAAACCCAGATTAATTATTGCAAGAACTTCAAGAAGACATTTAATAAATTTTCAAGTAGCACTGTGAAATATCTCAGCTGAATTTTAAATTCTCCACAGATAATTCAGGAAAACTCAGTATGATCACACAATCTATATTTTTATGGATAAGGGATCTTTTCGGGGGTGGGATTCAACCGGCATTACTATCGTAATTCGGTATTTATGTTTATTTCACACTGCACGTGTGTGAAATAAAACTAAAGCTGTGCTGCCTGGACAGTTGATAAGTGCTGCACACAGGCGAGCAGCACCCGAAAAACACCTTTTTTACTGCTTTTTCAACCTCAGCTATGCCGTGTAAAGCAGCTGAGGTTGAAAAATCAGGAAATAAAGGTCAAGTAAGAGCCTAGGCGGGCGGGTGGCCCAAACAGCAGCAGACACAGAACCAGTTCTATGTCTGCTGCTCTTCAGAGCTACCGATTCTATAGAGCTGAACAGAACCGGTAACTTTCCACCTCTCAATCTTTTCCTTCTATTTTGAAGCATTCCCTGTAGGTTTTGAAAGAGTTCCACTAAGTTACCCTATTTCTGCCAGAGTTTCAATGGGCTGGGATGAAAACTCTGAGAGTGAACCCAAAGTTATGTTGAATTACATAATTTCTTACCACAACATGAATGAGTGATGATGAATGACAAGTGACAGACCTGCAAAAGTGAAAGATTCAGTCCACATTGGTAATCAGTGTGGTGAAAATACATAACAACCAAGTAAATATTTTAAATGAGGTATGTGGCATTTTAGAATTGCAGACAAAAAGGTGCTTTGGGTCATAATATGTCTACAGCTTCTTAAAAGAGCTGGCTCTTTCTCTGGAAATACAGTATACAATATGTTAAGTTTAAAGTGCTGCTACTGAAGGTATGTTCCAACCACTTTTATCCTTCGGATTTTAAACACATTAGGATCATAGTATTGTAAAACAATATAAGGAGTACAACTTTCTAAAAGTATAAACCAGCCTAAATTACTTTCAGTGCTTATCATAACATTCTCTCTGGCATGGACAATTCAAGTCAAATATTCTTAGCTATTTTTATAGACCTTTTCTCAGCATTGGAAAATTCTACCCAAAATTTGGTTTATGATATGAGACAAAGTCTAAGCTCTTCAATATTGATTAATCATGTTTGTAATATTCATGTTTGTAGGCAGATGTTCATTCCTGAGCATAACCTATACAGCTAAAACATTTCTAGATGAAATTTAAAAGCCAACGGAAGCCATTAAAAAGCATATAAGTCAGAACCACAAATAATATTACTCTGACATTCTACTGTTGCCTCTGCAATATGCATACTATCCATTTTACTCTATCTTTTGTTTTTTAAAAAAGGAAAATAATTGAATGCAAAATGCAAGATGTTGTAATACAAGTTTATTTGAATTAGAGATGTTCAAATTGACAGTATTAGAATAATAGCAATAACTGACAGTGTTTCATTGATTTTCCATTTTAGAATTCCAGGTGAACATTATTTTCCCTTTGCGTGAATATTTACTACAATTCACTTGGCAGCTTGAGAATTGTGATACAATGTAGTATATAGAATGTAATTTGAAGGTTATGTTATACCTTGAAGCAATTTGTGAAATTAGAAAAGTATCTGCATATAAAATGATGGCATTTAATTGAGGAAGGTGAACATTTATTTAAAGCACTGCAATAGAAAACTGAAAATATAAATATGATGTGAAATATGGATTTATATTCAGCATTCATGAAAAACATTATTACAATTCGAAAGAGATGATAATTTTTCATGAAAAGCTTGGAATTAAAAAATATTTATAGTCTAATTTATTACCAGTAATTGAGAAATAAGATCAAAGTTTAATTCTAAATCAATAAGTCCTGCAAATAGTTTGCCTTTGTTTGACTCTGTGTGTGTGTGTGTGTGTGTGTGTGTGTGTGTGTGTGTGTGTATTTTCTGTGATATATGTGTTAGAGATAATTTTGAGTCTTCCACTGACAAATACCTTCTTAAATTCTGTTTGAAAATTCTTAGTTTATTACAGAAGTAGATCTTCACTTGGATTCCTTGCTTGTACATTTCTTTGCAGAACTGCTTCCTGAAAAGTTTACCATGGTTTATGTGTGAATGTAAAAGTTTATAGTTTTTTTGCACAGAAACAGGTAGATAATGTTTTGAGTCTCACTTCGCTTGCCTGAAAATTTATCAGAATACTTGGCTGTCACTTTCCAAATAACAAAAGCCTTTGTTTCATAACAAGGTGGCTATTATGGGACATGCACATATGGATTGTGAAAGTAATAATGACAAATTATTTTATACTTGATAAAAATGCATATTAGTATCTTACATGGGTGTCAAATTTGCAACATCACATTGCTGTCACATAACATTTTACAAAGTTTTTCCCCTTTGCAGAGCTGGGATGGGTGTGGCTTGCGTGTGATGCATCCGGCCCATGGGCTGCCAATTTGACACCCCAGGCATATTACTTAATTAATTGAATCAAGAGAATATAATTTGATCCTGGGGATTTTGGAGAAGTTTCTGTAATCTGACAGATTCAAAATAAGCCATTGCCATAATAGATATCATGGAGAAAATTTTTTCTTGCAGAGACATGTTAGCAGAATGGCTGAAATACCAGAATCAACAGAAAAGGATAAGTATAGCCCATTATTAGATTGTAGCTTGGTCAACAATGCAGCCCTGGATCTAATGCAGGAAATGTAGTCCCATTTACTTCAATAAGAAGGGACAGCATCAAAAAATGGTTTATATATCATACCAGTTATATATTGAAATACGATCTCCAATACAGAATATAGAAAATAATAGAAATCTGTATCCAGGAAACAGATATAATTGTAATGAAACAACATCGGGTTATAGTGAAACTACATGCTTTCAGGCTGATGAGAAATAGAAACAAAAATAGTTTTTCTATTGCAGAATGTAAGTTTGTTTCTAGAATTCTTCCAACAAATCTTCAAAAACACACATGTTTCCATTTCTCTCTCCTAGACATGTCAGGGTTCAAAGGTTATATACTCCAACTATAAGTAATTCTCACTAAAATAACAATACTTGGTGTTCCGTCCGGAAAAACGCGAGGTAGACAATTTATTTCAGAACAGTTGCAAAACGGAACATTGGCTCAAGCCGCGACAGCCCTTTTATACTTTTCTGTCTGCCGGCTTGTAGCCAATGACATTCATTTGATTTTGCCGCCTTTGTGCGGCTTCGGGGATTGGTTCCTTTTGAACCTATCCCCATTAGTTTTTAGTAACCAATCAGAATGAGTTATTTGGAGTCTACTATTTTTATACAGAACACCCCTCCCCTCTTAGTTCAGTCCTACGTGGTGACGTGGTCGCGCAGGTAGGTGGGGCTTCTCTTGACTCGACTGGACTTGCGCAGTCCATTATTGTTGGAGACTTCGACCGGTTCGGATGGGGTTGCTGTGTCTTCAGTCCTTCCCCATGGAACCGTCTGGAAGGGTGAGTCAGCCATTTTACTGCCGCCTGAGCTTCTTAGGCCGGCGGTTTTGCCGCTCCCTCCCGTTTCCTCTGGGCAGGTCGAGCTGGCCTGGCTGGCCCCTTCGGATGGACTCTTCTCGCAACTTTCTTCAAACAGTGAGTCTTTTATTTGCTCTTTTTGATTGTTATTGTTTTCGGAGTTTAATTTAAATGGTTCTTTATTGATTTCTCGCATTCCCCCCCCCTTTGGTTTGAATTTTGTCGTGTTTTTCTATGTGTGGTTGTGTGTTTGCATTTTGTTCTATGTTTCTGGAGCAAAGCTGGTCTATGTGCCGCTTCCATTCCCTGCCGTCGTCTACCATTAGTCGGTAAGATTTAGGGCCTGTTATTTGTGTAATTTGTCCGGGTAGCCATAATGGGTCCCCAGTAAAATTTTTTGCATAAACTAAGTCGCCTATTGCAAAGGTCCTGAATCGAGTGGAGGAGTCGGGGGGGGGGGGTTTCTGGTGTGAAATTTGGGTGCAATCTGTCTAGATGCGACCTTAGTTTCCTTCCTATCAGTAATTCTGCTGGGGTTTTGTTGGTTGTAGTACTGGGTGTGATATGTTGGAGAGTGAGTAATCGATTTATTTTATTTTGGACATCCCCAGTGTCCATTTTTTCTAAACCCTCCTTGGTAAACCTGACCATTCTCTCTGCCCTACCGTTTGCAGCCGGGTGGGCCGGCACGGTTAGGGCATGTCTTATACCTAGGGAGGCTAGGTATTGCTCGAATTGGAGACTGGTTAATTGTGTCCCATTGTCGGACATTAGGACATCCGGTAGGCCATGGGTTGCAAAGAGTTTGTCAAGTTGTTTTATAATGGTTTCGGTTGTCGTAGATGGCATAATTTTTACCTCCAGCCAATTAGAGTATGCATCCACGACAATCAGATACTCAGGAGGCTTGGTCGATCTCGGTCGACTATCGTTAATGGTAGTACTGTGACATGTTGCCTGTAAGCGACTCGAAAATGTCCCAGGCCGATTACAGGAATTCGGTTTCCCTGATAATCTTTGAGGCTTAGTTTTTGTCTCTGGAGTTCCTTAATTTTGATGTCTGGAATTAGTTTTTTGAGGGTGTCCCATGACACCATGGATAGAAACGATCCAGAATCAACTTCCATCTCGCAGGGGCTGTCTTCAATTTTTACAACTATTTTTACTTTCTTCCCTCTTTCCGTCTGAGTGCTTCCGATAGTGAAAGTTTGGTATGCTTTCTCCCGGTTAGTGGCTTGCCTGTTTCGCTGCCACTTTCTCTCGGAGAGTCTTGGCTCAGGCTTTGCTGGGGAGTCGTTTCGTCTCTTTGGGCTGTAATTCTTTTTGTTTCTGCAGACTTTCTCGATATGCCCCCTTTTCTTGCATGCTCTGCAAATGGCATTGAGGAATCTGCAATCGGCTCGGGGATGGTTTCCCCCGCAGCCAGCACATTCCTGCCGATTTCTATTTTCGCGCCCTTTCTTGTTAGCGTATAGGCGGTGGATTTCATCGTCTTCCTCCCCGGATTCTGAAGTCTCCTCGAGTTCTTTGTAATGAGTGGTTGTGGGAGGTTGTTTTTTTCCTCTGGCCGGGCTTTTTTCATCGTTGCTTGCATCCATTTGTTTCATCTTATCTGCCGATTTTTTGTCGGCTTCAGCAGCCGAGGCTTCTGCAATAGCTTCGGCTACTGATATGTTGGGTTTGTTCAGTAGCTTGCTCTGTATGGTTGAGTCTCTTAACCCCAATATCACTCGATCCCGCATCGCTTCATCTAAGTTAAGAAACTCGCACGCTCCCCCTATTTGGCGTAGGGCGGCTACAAAATCAGCGATGGTTTCGCCTTCTTTCTGGTCCCTCCGATAAAACT
Organism: Laticauda colubrina; assembly: GCA_015471245.1. Taxonomy (NCBI): domain Eukaryota; kingdom Metazoa; phylum Chordata; class Lepidosauria; order Squamata; family Elapidae; genus Laticauda; species Laticauda colubrina. The sequence continues at coordinate 98,360,285 of BLBF01000003.1, read as the reverse complement.
CGTGCCGCTTTATTAGGTTTGACACCACTGGTGCATAATGGGCCTTTAATGTTCTTTGGAGCTCGGTCCACGTCAATTGTTTGACATCTCGGGGCTTTGCCAAAGCCTTGGCCATTTTAAAAATCGTGGGCCCACAGTGTGTCAAGAAAACAGCTCTTTTTCACTGGTCTGAGATTTCCTCCATCTCATTGCTCTCTAGGTACATCTGGAAACGGTCTACGTAAGATTCCCAATCTTCTTCATTGGGGTTGAAGGGTGCGGGCGGCGCATTGTTTCCGGCCATCGCTCTTTGTCTGGCTTGTCTGTCACCGCGTGATCAGTCTCGCGTTTAGGACGATCCCACCTTCGTCGCCAGTGTTCCGTCTGGAAAAACGCGAGGTAGGCCAGGTTCCAACAACAAAGTCTTTATTTCAGAACAGTTGCGGAACATTGGCTCAAGCCGCGACAGCCCTTTTATACTTTTCTGTCTGCCGGTTTGTAGCCAATGACATTCATTTGATTTTGCCGCCTTTGTGCGGCTTCGGGGATTGGTTCCTTTTGAACCTATCCCCATTAGTTTTTAGTAACCAATCAGAATGAGTTATTTGGAGTCTACTATTTTTATACAGAACACTTGGGACCAGAAATGTTGTCACTAAGCAATATAAAGCACAGTGTTATGTGACTGTGTTGCTTAGCTATGGCATTTCTGGTATTTGCCATTGTTAAGCGAATCCTACACTGTCAGAAATATGTCATATGCTCTCTGTTTGTGATCTTCTGCTGGCTTTTATGTTGGCTTTGCCCATTGGAAGCCAGCAGAAAAGGTCACAGATGGCAGTTATATGATTTCAGGATGCTGCAATATCACAATTGCAAGCCAGCTGCCAAGTGCCCAAATTGCAATCATGTGACTGCAGGGAAAGCACAACAGCAAGCAATTAGGAGACTGGTCATAACTGCCACTCATTCAACAATGTATGTGTGAATGCTTGCTGAACAAGTAATCATTAAACAAGAACTACCTGAAGTTCTCAATACATTTTCTCCCTTTTTAAGGAAAATGCCTCTGAAGGACTGTTTTTTTTCCCATGAACAGAATCTGTCCTACACTCAGTTCCATGTAAAGCAGAAGGATTGCCCACTGCATTACATGTATGACAAGACATTTTATCTTTGCTCGATCCATTGTGCTACTGCTGAACTTGCACAAACATTATCATTCTGTGCTTCTCCCATTCCGTGTACATTTGCTTCATTTGTTTTTTTCAACTATTCAACAAACAAACAAACAAAAAGATATAAAACTGCTTGTGGTGGGGATGCTGTTTCATTTTTCATCTTCTCGTGGACAGAGAGTAGGTGGTACTGTTCTGATCCAAACTTTGTTCCAAGTAAACAAACACCAGAAATAAAAGCAAAACCTTTTAATGCTTCTCTGCGAATTCTGTTAATTCACAGTTAAAAGGTTGTTAAAACTAATTGCCTCTGATAAGAACGAGCCTTGCCAAGTTTGCGCAAGGCTGCCAAAAGCACTATATTAAGTTGCCAAGAAATATTCCAAACAAAAAGTCTTTAACACAAACCAAAGTAGTCTGAACTTCTACAAGGATTGGAAGTCCACAAAGAACTTCTTTGCTTCCTGCAAAGAATCCCGGTCTCTCAGGCTGACTTTTATCACTTAAGGAAGGAGCCATTACTTTGCATCCTTATTCCCAAGTCGCCCATGCTGCTCAGCTGCTCAGCTGCTCTTTCCTATGAGCAGCCCTGTGCACATGTGCACTGGGCACAGGCTCCTCAGGGTCCTCTTCATCATTGCTGCCAGCCTCCACAGTTTCCAAAGGCAACACTCCATTCCCTGATGGTCCTAGCCCCATCCCTACATGACGCACAGGCCTCTCATCTGAGTCCTTGCTCTCCAAGAGCTCAGCCATCCATACTTGCTGTCGGCGAACCACAACAAGTACTGCCAGGAGTCATAAAACCATCACATAGCATATCAATGGAATAAAGAGGGAAGTCCCGCAAGTGAACAGGGAATGCAGGAAGTGATGTGCCATTCTGGTTTAGAAAACCTAGCTTGAGTTATGGTCACCATTTCTATAGCATAACAGCAACATTTCTTTGGCTCTAGCCTAACTATAAGATAAGATTGCTGTTTGAGGCTATTGTTTTCTGTTGTCACCATCCATAAAAAGTGGCAGGCATCTCATTATCTCCTTGATCCCCCCACCAGTTGCTGCATTACCTCTTACATTCTGAAATGACAGGTAGTTGGTTAGTGCTGAGAATTTATTACGTTGAAAAAGAGAGAGAACAGTCCCTGTCTATTCAGCTGCATTTTTCTTTTCAAATTTGTTTCAGAGAAATGTAGGCATATTTTTCAATACAATTGAACCACAGGCTTATAAGAAAATAAACATCTCACCAGATAACAGGGGGCATTGTGGGGATCAAAAAAGGCCAGGGAGTAGAAGCAGTTTCTGTTTGTTTGCTTGCTTGTTTCAAACCACCAAGTAGCATTTATGGTTCAGTATAAGAAAGATAGATAGGACTGACACCAATTGATTTTTGTATTCTTTCTATTTGCAATCTACATTATTGACATTGCTGCTGAGACGTTTCAAAGTTGGTAATCCTTAACATGTCAGGAAAATATATTCTATATTGGATAAAAGCAGTGCTTAGAAAAAGTAGGTATTGAAGCACAAAAAGGCTGCCTTTTAGTTAAAGCAAGGCTCTTGAAAGGGACACACAATGTAAATCCCACCTCGACTGAAATATTGCAAATATGATTTTTAGTGTTTTGAAAATGGCAGTCTCAATACATCAGTGGTTTTAGATCTAATGTAAATCTAAGAATGCAAACTAAAAAAAAAAGTTTCTAGATAGAACGCTTTTTGAATCTTGAATTCTACTAAGAGATGCTCAAGCAGTTAATTACCCAGTTGATACAGGAGAATATATAAATCTGAGCTCATCTTGCTTCTTTCTTTCATTATTTGAATAGTTCTAGGAAAAGGTTTTCATGTGAATAAGCCATACTTGTGAATTCTAGATGCTCTAGAATTCTGATAGTTTAGGATTCCAGATTTTCTGGATGACTGTTTATTTGATTTTCCACATGAAGCAGCTTTTGCTGAAGAAATTAATGTTGCATGCAGTGACAACTGTGTCACTTGTCCTTATTGGGAAGTAGTACTATTCAGCATGAAATAAATTCAACTGAACTGATAAATAATACCTAACTTCTGATATAACCGGTGTGTGGCTTTATATCTGTGTTGCCATAATGGGAATGCTCTTATCCTAATTACAAGTAGTCCTCAACTTACAACAGTTCATTTAGTGACTGTTACGACACAGAAAAAAGTGAACTTATGACTGTTTTTCACACTTATGACTGTTGTAGCATTCCCATAGTCATATGATCAAAATGCAGTCACTTGGCAACTGACTCAGATTTATGATGGTTGCAGTGTCCCAAGGTCCTGTGATCACCTTTTGCAACCTTTTTACAAACAAAGCTGATGGGGAAGCCTGATTCACTTAACAATTGGTTTACTAACTTAACAACTGCAGTGATTCACTCACTGTGCCAAGAAAGGTCATAAAATGGGGCAAAATTCCCTTAACAAATGTTTCACTTAGCAACAGAAATGTTGGGCTCAGTTGTGATCATAAGTCGAGGACTACCTGTATTGAAAAATGTCTTCAGGATGTGGCCCAATAAAAAACTCTTCTGGCAATGATGAAAATAAATGACTCAAACTATTTAGGACTTTTTTGTAAACAAAACAATATCAAATATGTCCAACTGGGAGCCATTGCAGTTTTTATAAAGTCCTATTTATACATTATATATATTAAATAGATGTGCCAAACAGCAACCTAGACACACAGAGAGTGTTTATAGGAATCAAAATGTGAAGTTAGTGCATTGGAACACTTCAATTAGATTATATTTTATACATGACTGAGCACATTATATTTTTACAATCACATGGCTATTTTGTGGCAGTGATGATGATATTATCCTCAAATAATTAGCTACTTGTATTATGAGCCCATAACTGGAATTGTCTTCCATCAGGTTTAAGGACAATTTATTGGTCTATATATAGAAGATTTAAGGGTGATTTTGGTTATGCCAAGTTTCCCTACCTCATCCCAATACATTTCTTACTCACTGTCGTGTCCCTCTCAACTGAAATAATCCTGTTAACTGAAATAACCCTGTGGGAACAAAAACAAAAAACTTATTAGTTGTCTGTCTAGATCTTAAGAAGAAGCCTTGATCCAATTTCTCATCACTGGCACCTCCTAGCTGGGTAGAAAATAAAAACTACCTGAAATTGGTAGCAGCAATTTTGAGTAGATGGAACAGAATTTTGAGTCACTATAAGCCATTTTCTTATATACCTAATCTTAGAGAGAGCAACTGTGAAAAATAGGGACCTAAATTTAATTCAATGAGTATGCTGAAAAATACTGCTATTTAAATTGATTTTTAAAATATGCATGTTCTTGTAGAAGAACAGATTTGGTTTATGTATACATTATGCTGCAGTGAAAGCTTAGCTTACAGAGGAATGTTTAGTGTTATCATACTTGCTAAATCATGCATAAACTTTGAAGTAAAATAGGGGTGTATAAGTCCCCCTTTCTGCAAATGAGTAGGTATTATAAGTAACCTGAGAACCAAAGCAGATAGAGTTTATGTATAGGCAAAGGGAATTGAGGCTCTAGCAAATTTGAACTCATTTTTTAGTGTTCTCCCCAGCAGGAGTTTAGTGGATAACAAAAAGTCATATTTACTTGCCATAAATTACACTGTATTTCTTTCAACAACTCTCTCTGCAAGTTTTGTGTGCATTGCCTTTATTAAATGATAAAATCGTTCCCAGCTTTAGATTTTAGTGTGCTCCTGCTGGAGGCATTTGATTGTGAAGATCAGATCTGTGTCATTCCCGAGGAAGAGCATTTCTTATCCTTTCAACTTCTTGGAGTCACAGAGAGAGAACAATGAGTTTTAAATTATTGTTTTAATGGATATTTTAAAATCACACTAGTGTTTGCCTTCTTGAGACACTGCAAGATTTTGATATATTTCCCAAAAGATTACACCACAAACAGAAAGCTATCCGCTCATGTGCTCCAGAGATATTGTGCTGCTTCTTTAGCTTTAAAGAAAATACTTTCTCGGTGGATTTCTAATGCTTGGCAAAGCTGCAGGATTGATAGGATTTGATAATAAAGTTGTTTTTTTGAAGAATTCTTTGAACAGTTGTAGTATGAAAAGTGAGAAGAGTTGTCCCAGTTGTCCCTGCTAGTGTTCTCCAATAAAATGGATTGAAACTTTGATCTGCTTAAGTTGACCCAGAATCATTTACCTTCTGGAATCATTCAACATGGAAACATACCCTACCAAGTCCTTACAGTCTGTAATGTTATTAGTTGCAAGCAGCCTAAGCCTATCAATTTTATTATTTTATCAAAGATTTTTCAACTTAGAATGCAGTATTCACTATATTTATCTAGGTATGTAGTGAAATTCATTTCCTTTAAATGGATAAGCTAACACTTCTATGATTGTACTGTTAGAAGGCTTTTTTGTGCAACGTATCAGGTGGACTGAAATTTTAGAAATGGAAAAGTTGAGCTGTGAAAATCCTTTGGAAGTAAAAACTGATA
>BLBF01000003.1:98285823-98354602 GCA_015471245.1 Laticauda colubrina | reverse complement strand
CTTTTCCATTGCTACTTTAAAACCTGCTTCAAATTGCCTCTGCCTACATATGCATGCAAATCTACTTCTCCTTAATATATGTGTGCCAAAATACTCAGGAAAGCTTTCAAAGCAGCTATACCACACTGGGTAGAAATCATACATACACACATATACTGTTAGCTTCTTTTTTGGTACAAGTTAGGTTCTATTTCTAGTAGACAAAGGACATGGGCATTTTGGTTATTATTTATGCTTCTACATTTAAAATCTAATTATATGACTATTTTGTTGAAAATTTGATCTGTTGAAACATATGTATACCTACTTATTAACCGAAGAAAAAAATAAACTGGCAGAATTGCTACTCAATTTAGATTGACCATATGGAATGCATACACAGCCTTCTGTTAATCATTTTTACCTTTTCTCTTAAATGTTGGGAAATTTACTATGTATTGTTGTATACCCTATGATGAGGTCCTTTCTTTTTCTTTGGTTAAATAGTTAGCATGTTTGATTAGGGAATGGGTTACTGGATTGAATTATTATTTTAACCAATATATATATTTATTGTAAATGCCCCAATTGTTTATGAGATTGTGAAAAATAGAGATGTGTAAAATCAAAAGAAAACCCCATTTACTTAGCATAGTGAAAGACCAGGAAGGGATTGACAAGTATAGTGACTGGTACTGATATAAATTTGTTTTCACACTTTTTCCTTTTCTTTTTATCTCATAATACTAATTTCTTTTTCTTGCCATTTCTTACATTTCCCTTTCCCCATTATTTGCAAAATGCTGCCTACCTGAAAGACATTATTGAGAGAGGTAGGCAATTATGTTATAAACAGGGACTTTATCTTGGGGCAAATGTTGAATGATATCTTGGAAAAATCCATTATTTGATTTGGCATGACCAGCAAATGCTTTAAAAGAGATATGTCAGGAATTTTTGTGGAATCTGATTGCAAACTCACCTACACACATTCCATTGGCGACCTTAAACAGAATGTTCTATAGCATTGATAAAAATAATCTGTCAAAGAAAACCACATTTATTTGTGAAAATGTGACTAGAAAAAATAGAGAAGTAATGGATGGGAACTTATCAAGGGGAGATCCAACGTAGAACAGTGAGAAAAATTAATCAGTGGAATAACTTGCCTCCAGAAGCTGTAGGTGCTCCATCAATGGAAGATTTTAAGAAGATATTGGACAGCCATTTGTTTGGAATAGTATAGGATCTCTTGTTTGAACAGGGTTAGACTAAAAGATATCCAAGGTTCCTTCTAACTTTATTATTCTGTTATTCTGTTAATATGTTTTTTGATAGAATAGAAGATAGAATTAGCCTTCAAAAAAGCTTACATTTTATAAGTTTATATAAGAAGTCATGATAACAGGGAAATAACATGTATGTTGTACGTTTATTTGCAAAATAAAGACATTTGCATAATGAAAATAGAGGGGTTTAAGATGCTGGGCTTGCCTGCTGGAAAGTCAACAGCTCAGATTCGCTACCCAAGAGCCTTGTGATGGGGTGGGCTTCTGTTATTTGCCCTGCCTACCTAGCATTTCAAAAGCTTGCACATGCAAGGAAACAGGTACCGCTTCATTGGGAAGGTAACAGCATTTTTTGTCCCTTGGAGTACAATTATTCTGACCACACAACCATAAAAATGTCAATAGCTGGTTCCCTTCTGCTAAGAGGTGGAGATGGGCAGAAGAGATGGAGTCAGACATGATTGTACACAGGAAACCCATACTTTTATTGCTACATAATTCTTTTTACATTTGTTTACACATTTCTAAAAGACTTGAATATGGCTCAAGTGATTGGATAAGTAAATCAGATTTCTTTTATACTGATTAAGGACTGACAATCTGTGAATTTGATGTTCATCATATTCAGTGCTTCTTCAGTTATTTTCCATTTCTCTGTTTTGATTGTTCAGAGCTGATCTAGTTTATTTTTCACTGACAGTAGATAGGGTTTCAGTAACATTAATTAATTACTGTTTTTATTAACATTTAATATTCAAGTTTTGTTCAAATTCTAAATATTTTAAAACTCAATAAAATAACATAAATATTTTAGAATAGGAAACTAGTAAGAGCCACAATTAAAGTAATAGAAAATCAAAACACAATTTAACTGCAAGGAAGCCTCATTCTCTTCCCAGAATGAGTTGCCTTTGCTTTCTTCCTGAGAGTGGGGAGTCCTAAAAGTCATCCAATTATATTTGTAGACTGAACTAGGACTAGAACTAATGAGTCTTTCCTGGTTTCTAATCTGGTATTTTTATCGCTAGCCCTCCACTTAGAGCATGGGTGTCAAACTTGTATTATCACAGAATCATCATGTGATGTATCACAACTTTTCCTCTTTGCTAAATTGGGCATGGGCGTGGCCAGTGCATGATGCAACCAGGCCCCGGCCATGAGTTTGACAGCCCTGACCTAGAGGATCAAGAAAAATATGCTTATATTATGACATTCTTACTGAATTTCAGAAAATCCTTCCTACTGGAAGGCTAAGACAACCTTGAACCCTTCAGGATCATGTTTCCAGCTGTGGGCAAAGTTTGCTGCATTCTAATCACTGTGCCCGTGGACTTTTCAGAAAATTTTGTATGATCTAGAGGCCATTGAGATTGAAAAAGTGGATATAAATCTCTGTGCCAGTAAACCAGCCTAGGATATTAAAAGACATGACATTTTATGATATAGACATTCTTGACTGCAAACACTTCAGTTCAAAAAGGGTGCAACCTCTTTTAAACTAGATAGAGACCCTTAACCCAAGAGACACTTCCAATTTATATAGATGGGACTTCAGTTGCTGGCCCTCATCTTTTTCATTACCACAGTCAGAAAGTATTTATGCAATTCTACTGCCTTACAATTGGGACATACTATTGACCTCACCCCTTTCCTAAGAGGTCTGTGGGGGCATGCATTAAGTGCATCAACATGCCTACCATCCCTGTCCTATTGTTTCTTTTTATTTTCTTACATGTATCCATTTCATGTCCTCATATCTATGTCTATACTTATACCTGTAATCTTATAATTGCTTGACAAAATAAATACATAAAAATAAAATAAATATCTATCTCCAAAGCTTTCAAACAGTTCAGAAGCAGATTCTGAATAATGTTGGCTGGTTTGGGAAGTTGAGGAATTTATTTTTAACTCTGCAGTATTTACTGAAATTGGAGCAAAACTAGTTTTTATCTGAAGCACTGCAGCTGTGCAATTTATGGCTATCCTTTTAAACATCAAGTCAATCAATATTTTTTCTGACCTCTTTAAGACTTCAGTATCTTGTTCATTATATCTTGCTATATGCATAGTTTAGCATGAATTTTTCACCAGCTAGCATAGTTTAGCATGAATTTTTCACCAGTTACTGGAAGAAGGAAAAAGTCATGTTTGCAAAGCAAAATACCAGTGCCATAATATCATTCTCACAAATTGTAAGTGGCTTTTAGATGCAGCAAAAGAATGGAACCTACAGTCAACTTCCCTGTCCATTCAACATCCATTTCAATAAATCAATCAATAAAAATAGATAAACAGGTTTAAAAAAAAAGCATGCAACATCAAGTAAAAACAACTGGAGGAGAAACACTAGCAATTTGTTTTATACTCCCTATAATGTAACTGAAGGAAATTTTAAGTGTTTTTTCTGGTGAAACCAGTCTATCAGGGCAACCTGATCTACCCAAATATGGAACAGAGCATATGGCTTCCACTTTCGCCTTTCAGCCCCAATCCTGGAGCCTTTACAAGCAGTCACTTTCACAACAAACTATTTTTTGTGTTGAATTTATATTTTACTGACAAAGAAATAAAGAGAGTCTAGTATAGATCTATTACAAGCTATTTAGTTCTCATCAGCTAGCCATACCCTTTCTGGGATTCAAAATACTTGCACATTAAGCCCCTGTCCCACTGCACTAACGGATATAAAGAGGATGTAAAACATTAAAAAAAGCTTGCCATCCGTTAGAAAATGCTATGCATCCGTTGTGTACTCACTGCATACGTGTTTCATGCGCTCTATCCCTGGAGCATCCATCCACTGAGATTTCATCCGTGCAAGAAGTTTTGAGCTGCACAAAACTATGTGAGCGGATGAACTATCCGCCGCGTATGATGTACATCCGCAGAATATACGGGCAACAAACGTTCTAAGTCCATTATCATCCATTAAACGTCCGCTGTATCCTCTCTGCATCCTCTGGCCATACCCTCAACTCACATCGTCTGCAGCTGAAAATGGAAAGAGGGAGGAAATGAAAGGGACACAGAATGTCTACACAGCATTACTAGCATGGAAATAGAAAGGATGTAAGCGTATGCATCTCGTAGAAAAGTATTCAAAACGGACAAAATGTTTGTATCTGGGATGTATCTCGGATATTTAGAATGTCTGCAGGATGTCTAGAGTATGTAGAAGGACACCTAGCGGACAACCGATATTTCCTATAAAAAGGGGGAGGAAATCATCTGGATCTCAGAATGAGTCCAGCAGCCATGGTGTACAGACCTCTTCACCTTTGGTGTTGGTCTTCCACATCATCAATTGTTCTCCACCATGGATTATGACATAGTCCGTATGGTAACTGCAATCATTCATCACCAGAACCAAAACCTGTTCAGACTGTTTCACCTTTTATATAGGAGATGCCCAAGAGCTGTGTGGGTCCGAGGATGGAACGTGAGAAGAATGGAGTTTGGACTGTATGACCAGTTGATGGTGGAGCTGAGGAATGAAGACCGTCATGCATTCCATCACTTCATGAGGATGCCACCAGCCATGTTTGACGAACTTGTACAGCATCTGAGACCCAGGTTGACCAAGCCGAGCACCAACCTGGACCCTGGACTGAAAGTGGCACTGACTCTGCGCCACCTGGCCTCTGAAACCACATACAGAAATATGCAGTATGCATGGAGGGTGCCACACAACAGCATCAGCAAAGTGGTCAGAGAAGTGGTACAGGCCATCATCAAAGAATACGTGGAGGAGCTCCTCAAGTGTCCCACCACTGAACAAGGCTGGAGGAAACTTGCAGAAGAGTGGTATCAGAGGTGGAACTTTCCCCACACTGTTGGAGCCATAGATGGGAAGCACGTGACCTGCAAAGCTCCAGCCAACTTAGGGTCCACTTATTTCAACTACAAGGGCTTCTTCGGTATCATCCTCTTTGCCATGGTTGATGCTGACTACAAGTTCATGTACATCGATGCTTCAGGCAACAGGTCAGCTTCAGATAGCCAGGTATACAATGCAAGTGACCTCAAGGATGGGCTGGAACACAACCTCATCATGGGTTTTCCAGATCCAGACCCCCTACCCAGTGACACACCAGGTGTGCCCTACTTCATCATTGGTGATGACGCCTTCTCCCTCAGAACCTACCTCATGAAGCTGTACACTTCAAGATACCTCACCCATGAAGAGAGGATCTTTAACTACAGGCTGTCCAGGGCAAGATGGGTGGTGGAGAACGCCTTTGGCATCCTGGCCAACAGGTTCTAGGTACTTCTCTCCACCATGCATCATCGCCCAGAGACCGTGAGGAGGATCGTGGAAGCTTGCTGCATCCTGCACAATCTCTTGTGCACCCGCTACCCAGTGTTGCAGAACAGACTTGTGGACCATCAACAAGGGAATGGGGATATGGAGCCTGGTGAATGGAGGAAAGGACGAAACCTGATAGACATTGTGGATGTACAAGGTCCCAACAGAGCTTCACGTGAAGGGAAGAAGCAGCGCAACCTCCTGAGACACTGGTGCAACTCCCCAGCTGGAGCAGTGGAGTGGCAAGACAGGATGGTAGCTGCTTAATGGATGCTCCCTTCAGCCTTTCTCATCACACTGATGAGATTGTGCCATGTATGTTGAGTGATCCTACAATGAATAGGGCATTAATAAAGAGCTTTGTTTATTTTGAAATGTGTTGATCAATTAATAAATTGTCATGGATAATAAAGGTCCATATATGTGGCAGCTGGGATGGTGGACCATACAGTCCCACTATGGTTGCACTGGAGGTTTATCTATCCCACAACTATCCTTATCTATCCCACAAGCATGCAAAGGCTTAACCATTTTTTCAAAGTTTTCACCAACACTTCGCTATGCTAAAAAAATGAACCAAGTGTCTTAAGCAAAGATAACCTTTGTTAACTTTCTTAGGTAACCTTTATGACTTTGTTAAATAAGCAAAATGAACCAAGTAAACTGAATTAAGTGTGTTAAGCAAAGATAATCTTTATTAACTTTCTTAAGTAAACTGTATGACTTTATTAAATAAGCAAAATGAACCAAGTAAAGTGTCTTAAGCAAAGATAAACTGAACAAGTAAACAACTCAGTCTCTGACATTATTCTCAGTCACACTGAGTCATGTCCATGGTCTCAGCTGTTAAGCAGGCAGGGACTGTGGAGGTGGCTGTGGCTTGAGTGCTGGTCTGAGGCGCCATTGGGGTGCTTGGCCCCAAGAGTACAACAGGGGATGGTGTGTTCAGGAAGCTCTCCGAGAGCTGACTCAGTCCCGTGAGGTTGAGAGGCCCTTCATCAAGTACCTGAGATGTGAGGCACAAGATTGATGACAGATTGTCTGTTGATGGGTTTGGCTGTGGGGTGGAGGAAGGAGGAGTGTAGTGGGGCTGTGTGGTCTGCAGCTGGGTGAGGTGTGATGTCTGTGGCGTGCGATGAACCTGGGCCTGGACTGGGAAGGTCTGCTTTTGCTGTGGAAAGTCCTGGTAGTCGTAGCCTTGGTAGGTGAGAGGCTGTTGAAAGCTGTGGAAGGGCTGTGACATCGCCTGGGGTGGAGGATCAGACCTGGACTGGGTAGGAGCAGCTTCAGCTGGGCCTTGAGGGTTGTGTAGAAGAGCTGTTATCTTCTCTTTCATCACCTGGTACTGGGCCTCGGGCAGGTCTCTGAGGGTGTGGCTCACGTAGGTGATGAAGGTGTGGCAGCCCGAGGATCCTCTGTCCAAGTGGACCAGCTGAGATAGAAGTTCTGTGCTGGTCTTCATTGTGTCCCTGAACTCCAACAGGACACTGTGGTTCTGGCCCTCCAGTCTGTCTCTCTGCCTGCACCCTGTGGAGCTGGGGGTGGGGGTGAGTTGGTCTCTGGTGGCTGCTGCTTCTTCCTCCATTTGTGAAAGGGGATCCTCCAAGTCCGCCGGCATAGGGAGTGCAGCTGTCGGGGGGGGGTCTCTGCCGTGGGGCCCTCTGAAGAAACCTGCCTGGACAGGCTCGCTGGCTCCTAGCTGGAAGAGGACTGGCTGTCTGTGGGCTGTCTGAGGAAGAGAGGTGTCAGAAGGGCTGCTCCTTGGTGGCAGATCTCACCCTCCAGGAAACTGCACTTGGCCATCATGTACATCTCCCAGTCAGTGAGCTTGACAGTGGCCTGCCCGGATTTCTTGAGGTGTAGCTTGCCATACCAGGTGTGCATGTGCTTCCACCATCCCAGGAGTACATCTGCAGTGTAGCCCAGGCTCTCTGCCTTGTCTCTCCAAGCTGCCTGCTTCTTCTTGGTGTCCTGATAGAGTCTGTGGCCCTTTCTCCCGAGGTACTCGTTCTCCCTTAGCCATTCCAGCACCTCATCCTCATGGTCCTCAGAAACGGTGTACTGTTTCCTCTCTCCCTTCTCCTTCCCTTGCCTCTTCCTCCCTCTGGCAGGGCCTTCAGCAGCAGGGCCTTCAGGAGCTTGAGCAGGAGAGCCTTCATGGGCTTGAGCAGCAAGGCCTTCAGGGGCTTGAGCAGCAGGGCCTTCAGCAGCAGGGCTTTGAGGGCCTTGGGGCTCATCCACCACAGCAGTAGAAGTAGCAGTATCAGTAGCAGCAGCAGCACCAGAACCAGCACCAGCACCAGCAGCACCAGCAGTAGCAGGTTCAGAGTCAGTGCCAGGAGGTGGGATGCTGGTTCTGTCCTTCTTGCCAGGGCTGGAACGAATAGGCATGGGCTTCCTCTTCTTGCCTGACTGACGAACCATGGTGTTCCTTGAAGATGTATGTGGCAGCACGTCTTTCCTCTGAATGCTGACTGCATGTGTGCTGCATCCTTTTATACCCGCAGAGCTGACGCAATTCATACTCCCCACATGCGCAGTGAATGCTTTGCATCAGATATACATCCATGCGGCATCCGCTTTGCTTCCTATAGGCATCTGTGATGCATCCACGTCATCCGCTGCGCTTCCGCCCCTTCCATTATGCGTCCGCTTCGCAATTCTCCCCCGGAAGCCCTTCGGATGTGTCATCCACTTCCATCTGCTATCATCCGCTTGGCCTCCTATGAACATCTGTTTAACATCCCCGCTACGTACTACCCCTGTCCGTTCTTTTCCGTTCTTTTCCATTCTGTTTATGCAAATTTTTGCCACTTTTTGGAGCGGATGACAACATATGGAGCCCCCCCGAAATTTTGCTCATCCGCTGTGTCCTTTATGCATACGTTTTGCATCCGTCGGCCAGTGGGACCTAGCCTTAAGGTAGATGTATTAACCCTCTAAGCCACAGTCTCTTTGCTTTGTCAGCTATACCAGGGGAGATATTGTTTTAAATGATGAAACCCGTCTATCAGAGCAACCTGGTCTACCCAAATATGGGACATAGCCTGGATTCAAATACTAAGCCTTTTAAGTTATATTTTCCTTAGATCTTTCTCAAATCTTCATGGAGTTTGTTCATCAGATGCAGCTTTCTCTCATTTTTGCATTGGAGAAACAGAGTACTCGATTAGTCTATCTATTGCTCAGCTTTTATAAGTACTGACTCATGGAATTTTTGAACAATATTTTAAAGCTGTTTATTATTGAAGGATGTAAGGGTATAGTTTGTCAAGGACTAATAATAGCAGAAAGTCAAAGCTTTTACTAGGAAAAATAACAATAGAGAGAATTTTCTGAATGGATTGAAAATTATTATTTATTTTTTGTAACAAAAATACAGTAGGGTGGTTCTCTCTGTATTTGTTCTAATATGAAAGATTCAGAATACTGTTTTAATGCAAACATTATTTCCCATTATCTAAGGTTTTTCTTCTCAAAGTAATTTTAATTCTAGTATTGTAAGTAGGCCTATCATACCTGTGCTGCGAAAATCTAGAAAGACTTTGTTGCATTAAGGAGGCATAGATGACTTATTTGGATCATCTGGTGGATGCTTGGATTTTGAGGAACATAATGCAATGAAATATCTATTTGTGTATGAAGAAAATTATATTATAGTTGTGTGCTTGAAAGTGATTCAGCATACATTATTTATATTTCATTCAAGCACAATTATAATCCCTCTCTGAAATTCAAAAAAGTCACCCAACATTTTCAGCCTAGAAATAAGTACTCTTGCTTTAAGGAATCTACCCCTTAAAGGTGAAGTTAGTCTTAATGCAGAGACATATATTTTTCAGGTTCATTAATAACCCTAAAAAGAATGTTGGGCTGCTTTAATGAATACCAGAAAGCACTTCTTTCAAATAATGTTATCAACTACATAGACCTAATCTCTACAAGTATCATACATGGGAGCTCCAAAAACTCTTTATTACAAGTGCTGCCTTGCAAAACACTTCTTAGGAGTTACCAAATCATAAATGTGAGTGTTATATATAAATGTTAAGGCCCTGTCGCACTGGCCGACGGATGCAAAACATTTGTAAAAAGGACACAGCGGACGAGCAAAATGTTCCATCCGTTGTTATCCGCTCTCAAAAGTGCCCCGAATTTGCAAAAACAGAGCGGACAACAATGTAAAGGAACGGATGGGGGGAGGACGTAGGGCGGATGGAAAGTGGATGCTCCATGGAAGCCTAGCGGATGGAAGCGGATGGGAGCAGATGGCACATCCGCAAGGCTTCCGGGGGAGCACAGCAAAGCGGATGCGGAACGGAAAGAGTGGATGCAGAGCGGATGCTGAGCGCATGAAGTGGATGCAGAGTGGAAGCCTAGCGGATGCCTAGCGAATGCCTAGCGAATGCCTAGCATTCACTGCGCATGCGGGGAGGATGCATTGCATCAGCCCCGCAGATATAAAGTGAAGCAGCTCGCAAGCAGGTCACCATTCAGAGGAAAGACCTGCTTCCAGATACAGCTTTCCAGCCAGCCAGCCAGCCAGCAACCCAACAACCATGGGGGAAAAACGGAAGCCTCTGCCATTTGCTACCAGCCCTGGCAAGAGGGACAGGGGCACCCTCCCACCCCCTGGCCCTCACTCTGCTTCTGCTGGGGCTTCTGCTGCCCGGGCTCGCTCTTCTGGTGCTGGAGCTTCTGCTGATGCTGCTTCTGGTGGTGGTGCTTCTGCTGATGCTTACTCTGCTGATGCTGCTTCTGGTGGTGCTTACTCTGATGGCACTGCTCCTGGTGCTGGTGCTTCTGCTGGTGCTTACTCTGCTGGCGCTGCTCCTGGTCCTGCTGGTGCTCCTGGTCCTGCTGGTACTCCTTGTCCTGCTCGTGCTTCTGGTCCTGCTGGTCCTGCTCGTGCTCCTGGTCCTGATCCTGCTGGTGCTGCTGGTGCTCCTGGTCCTGCAGGTCCTGCTGGTCCTGATTTTGCTGCTACTGTTGTTGCTGCTGCTGGTGGTGGTAGTGGTGTGGAGGAGCAGCCCCTACAACCTCGAAGCCCTTCTGATGAGGGCCCATATGGCCCTGTCAAAGGAAAAAGAGGCAGACGTGTGAACGGGAGAGGAGGCAATACACAATCAAAGAGGAACATGAAGAAGAGGTGCTGGAGTGGCTGAGGGAGAATGAATATGTTTGGCGGAAGGGACACAGGCTCTATCGAGACACCAAAAGGAAGCAGGCTGCTTGGAGAGAGAAGGCAGAGAGCCTGGGCTACACTTCGGAGGTGCTCCTCGGCTGGTGGAAGCACAGGCACACCTGGTACGGGAAACTGCACCTCAAGAAATCTGGCCAGGCTACGGTCAAGCTGACAGAGTGGGAGACCTACGTGATGACCAAGTGTAGCTTCTTGGAGGATGAGATCCGCCACCGAGGAGCAGCCCCTCTCACAACCCCTCTCTCTCAGGCAGCCTGCTGAGAGCCAGTCCTCTTTTGGCAAAGAGTCAGCTCCTGTGTCCAGGCAGGTATCTGTGGAGTGTCCAACGACGGAAAACCCCCCAACAGCTGTATTACCCCTGGTGGAGCACGTGGAGGACCCCCTGATGCAGTGGGAGAAAGGAGACGGCACTTCCACCACAGCCCAACCCGCATCCACCCCCAGCTCCACCTCCACAGAAAGGCAGAGAGGCAGACCGGAGGGGCAGAGCCACACTGTCCTGCTGGAGATAAGAGACACCATCAGGAGCAGCGTAGATCTCCTCTCTCAGCTGGTACACACTGACATACCATCCTCAAACCACAAGCCCTTCCTCACCTACGTCAACCAGACCCTCATGAACATGTTGGAACCCCAGTACCAGGAGGTGAAGGACAGGATCACCGATCTTCTTCACAACCCTCCAGACCAAGATGAACCTGCTCCCACCCAGTCCAGGCCTGCTTCTCCAGCCCAGGTGATGTCACTGCCCTTCCAAAGCTTTCCACAGACCGTCCCCTACCAAGGCTACGGCTACCAGGAGCTCCAGCAGCACAGGCAGCCCTTCCCAGTCCAGGCACAGGTACATCAGACACCACCGGTGCCACTGATGCCACCGATGCCACCCACGCCACCGATGCCACCCATGCCAGTCCTCACCCAGCTGCAGACCAGACAGCCCCACTACACTGCTCCTTCCGCCACCCCACAGCCAAGCCCGGCCTCAGTACATTTGTCATCGGTATTGGGGCAGACACCCCATGTCATGGAGGAAGGGGCTTTCAACATCATGGGGCTGAGCCAGCTGTCTGAGAGCTTCCTCAACACACCGTCCCCTATTGACCTCTCAGGGCCAGGCACCCAAGGGGCGCCTCCGACCAGCACTCCAGCAGAAGCCACCTCCACAGCACCTGGAACCTTCACCCCTGAGACTGGGCATGCCTCAGAGTGACCAAGAAGAGTGCCAGAGACTGGGTGGCTACCTGTTGACTTTATTTTTGCTTTGGATACTTGACTTGGGTCATTTTACTTTTCCAGCTTGTTATTAATAAAGATTATCTTTGCTTCACACACTTGCTTCATTTATTTTTGTCAATAAAGTCTTGGTGGAAACTTTTAGAAATGGTTTAAGCCTTTGCATGCTTGTGGGATGGGTAAGGATACCTGTGGGATGGGTCATAGCTGTGGGATAGATAAATGTCCAGTGCAAGCATAGTGGGACTGTATGGTCCACCCTCCCAGGTGCCACACCTATGGCCCTTTATTATCAATAATAATGTAATCAATCATCCACACATGTCAACATAAACACAACTCTTTATTAAATGCCCTGTTCATTGTAGGCCCACCCAACATACTTGGCCCAATCTCACCTGTGTGATGAGACAGGCTGAAGGAAGCATCCATTAATCATCTATCATCCTGTCTTGCCACTCCACTGCTCCAGCTGGGGAGTTGCACCAGTGTCTCAGGAGGTTGTGCTGCTTCTTCTGTTCACATGAAGCTCTGTTGGGGCCTTGCACATCCTTAGTTTCTATCAGGTTTCATCCTTGCCTCCATTCCCCAGGCTCCATGTCCCCATTGCCTTGTTGGAGGTCCACGAGTCTGTTCTGCAACACTGGGTAGCGGGTGCGCATGAGATTGTGCAGGATGCAGCAAGCTTCCTCGATCCTCCTCACGGTCTCTGGGCGATGCTGCATGGTGGTGAGAAGTACCTGGAACCTGTTGGCCAGGATGCCAAAGGCATTCTCCACCATCTGTCTTGCCCTGGACAGCCTGTAGTTGAAGATCCTCTCTTCACGGATGAAGAGTCTGGAAGTGTAGGGCTTCATGAGATAGGTTCTGAGGGAGAAGGCGTCATCCCCGATGAAGTAGGGCATATCTTGCGTGTCGTTGGGCAGGGGATCTGGATCTGGGAAGCCCATGATGAGGTTGTGTTCCAGCCCCTCCTTGAGGTCACTGGCGTTGTATACCTGGCCATCTGAAGATGACCCGTTGCCTGAAGCATTGATGTACATGAACTTGTAGTCAGCATCAACCATGGCGAAGAGGATGATGCTGAGGAAGCCCTTGTAGTTGAAATAAGTGGACCCTGACTTGGCTGGAGCTTTTCAGGTTACGTGCTTGCCATCTATGGCTCCAACGGTGTGGGGGAAGTTCCACTTCTGATACCACTGCTCTGCAACTTTCTTCCAGCCTTCTTCAGTGGAGGGGCACTGGAGGAGCTCCTCCAGGTATTCTTCGATGATGGCTTGCACCACTTCTCTGACCACAATGCTGATGGTGTTGTGTGGCACCCTCCAGCCGTACTGCATGCTCCTGTAGGTGTTCCCTGGGGCCAGGTGGTGCAGAATGAGTGCCACCTTGAGCCCAGAATCCAGGCTGGGCTGGAAGTTGGTGTTTGCCTTGGTCAACCTGGGTCTCAGCTGCTGCACAACTTTGTCAAACAAGGCTGGAGGCATCCTCATGAAGTGCTTGAATGTACGAGGGTCTTGTTCCTCAGCTCCACCATCAGCTTTTTGTGCAGTCTGTACTCTGCTCTTCTCCTGATCCATCTTCAGACCCAGACACTTCTTGGCCGCCTCCTTTTCTTCCCCTAGAACAGGTGAAAGAGCCTGTAGATGGCTTCACACTGTTGCAGAACGATGGTGGCTACCAAAAGGAGTGTGTTACGATCCATGGTGAAGATGACTGGATGCTGTGGAAGAGCAAGAGCCAGACGAAGGCTGCAGAGATCTGCACAGCAGGGCTGCTGGACTGAAAGTGAGATCCAGGTGAGTTGCTCCCCCTTTTTATTGGCAATATAGGTTTTCCACTAGGTGTCCTTTTGCATCCTCTAGGCATCCTCTAGACATCCTTAATATCTGAAATAGGTCCCCTCTGCAAACGTTTTTTCCGTTTTAAATGCTTTCTTTGCGATCTGCATCTGCTTTCATCCTTTCTCCGTGCTACTAATGCTGCGCATCCATTCCGCGTCCGTTTCGCTTCCTCCCTGTGTCCGTTTTCTGCTGGAGCAGATTTGAGTTGCGCGGATGCGCAGTGGATGCCTAGCGGATATAGCGGACGTGTAACGGATGATGACGAATATAGAATGGATGTTCCCCATATGCGTTGCGGATGCAGAATGGACGCGTTGGATATATTTTCCGCTCAAAAAGTTTTGAGCAGCTTAAAACTTTTTGAGCGGATGGAACCTCAGTCGACGGATGCTGGACGGATAGAGAGGATGAAAAACGGAGGCAGTGAGTACAGAACGGATGAATCGCGTTAACCAATGGATGGCAAGTGTTTCTCTCCGTTTTACATCCTCTTTCTATCCATTGGTGCAGGGTGACATGGGTTTTATATGACAATGTTTCAATATGAGTATTATCATGGTACAAAATTGTTCTACTACTACAGAGGAAAGCAAGCTGACACCCTGTAGGACATGATAATCCCAAAATGTCAATTTAGGACAGTCTAAATAACAATTCTGCCACTATTGCTTAACATAGAAGTGGCTTTCTAACATGCCAGTAACTCAGTGAGTGTTTCAATATAGCCAACATTTACATCTCTTTATCCTCCGTTATAGTAATATTTGAGTATATCTATACTCTGCTTGCTTTGGACACAAATCTCTTTATGAAGTTGAAAACATTCCTATAGTGCATATTGTACATTTTATTTCATAATAATGTCCATATATTTTACTTAGTAGCATAGATACAATTACATAGAATGTGTACATTTCAACACCAGTCATTATTTGGAATTCTCAGTAATAAACATGCTGAATAAGCCTCACCCATACAGACATTACCCAAATAATGTTAGCCTCTTGTAGGTATCAGAGATGCAGTCCTGGTAGCTTTTGCATGTGCAGTTATACTCAGTTGGTTTCCATGTAAACAAAGATCTTGATAATGCTTCCTGCCTCATATGGAAGTCAATATAGCTACTGCTATGTGTATTAATGTTTTTCTTCTGAAGATGGATTAGTTGTGCCTAATGTTACTGAAGTTTTTCCAAGGGTGAGCTCCAAATAATCCCATCCAGAAGTAATATTAGAAGGGAATGGGTGAGGATTATCTCGACTCACACCTTGAGAATGCTCCAATAATACTATGCCTGAACAGATTATTTTCATCTAAGCTTCTATGCATCTAGAATTCTATGCTCTATGATGGGTCAAGTCTTTAGCCCTTTGGAATAGAGCTTTTATTTGATCCAGTTTATCCATTTCTTTAACATCACTGCTCCCAAAGCAAAGGGAAAGAAGATTGGCTTTAGGAGCGATGCTGACTCCTGTACATTATAGCTTCCATATTGTACATTTAAATCAAAAGTACAGGTACATAATATGATTAAGTACTACCATATGAACTGTTATGTGGTAATATGTGAAATCAGTTTGCTGCATTTTTCAAGACTGAAACACACTGAAAATTATCAACTATCCGTTCCCAACTATCAGTCATGGACATTCATTAATATCATTAGACAACAGTACCTTAATTAAAATGTATTTCATTTAAAGGAGAGTTGGCAATAGAGATTAAATGGTATAAATCACTTCTATGCCGTTTTACTTTGCCTTTTTAATTCCCATGTGTCAGTTTGTAGTGCATGTGCAGTTTCAGTGATACTTAACTGTGTAATGCCTACCTTCCTGCAGGCAGTGATTCCACAAGTAGACAATTACTAATGTCAGCAAACATGTGGCAATAGTTCACTGTGTTATTAGCTTGTAAATTTTTGTTCTTGTTAAAGAATAATTTGAACTCATTTGTGTGATTGGAGATAAACCATATGTCAAATACATATCCTTCACACTCTGCTTCTTCTCAAGATCCCCATTTATTATCTGATTTCATTATGTTAAAAACAATCCCCATCTGATGCCATTTTTCCTGGATTTTAATAGACATTATAGATTTTACTTTTCTGGATGCAAAAGTTCCTGAAGAAAACAACTTAAGGGAGGATGGACTGTACAGACTATTTTGGTAGATTCTGCATTTCTTTTGTTGCAGCAGCTGAGCGCCAGGACTTAGATCTTAAAGCTATTGTTCTGTATATAGTAATTTAAAGTACAAAGGTCCATGAGATCAGTTCATGGTAGAATTTAAAGCTCCATAGGTAAATATCTGGCTTTTTGCCTGATGAGTCCTAAATAGGTTGGTATGTGAGACCAGTCACATGGTGGCATTTCTCTTGGTGATCAGTGTAACTAAAATTATAGCACAATATATGAACAGTATAAAAATAGAGAAATGATTTTTCCAAGGGAATGGGGACATGTGCAATATATCAGTGGTAGGATTCAAATTGTTTTTACTACCGGTTCTGTGGGCATGGCAGGGGAAGGATACTGTAAAATCTCCAGTCAGAGGTGGCATTTGCCGATTCTCCAAACTACTCAAAATTTCTGCTATCAGTTCTCCAGAACTGGTCAGAACCTGCTGAACACCACTTTTGCAATACATACTTGTAAGAATGATATATGTATATCTTTGTAGTCCAATTGTTTAAAGGAAAATAGATTGCATATACCAATTTAAGATTCATAGCACAGAATCATATTGTTCAGTATATCCTTTGTTCTGATAGAGAACCAGTTCAAGTTATGTTACAGAAAAAAGTGTTCCTCTACATCTGCAGAGATTTAGCAGTACCCTCTGTAATCAGGCAAAGCTGTTCTGGAAGTAGATATAAAATACATCCAGAAATATTTCATTCCTTAAATGGTACACTAATACCTTCCATTGTATTTTGTCATTTTAGGGATAGTCTGGTCAACTTCTTTTTAGGGAATTGTGAAACTCTGAAAACAATGAGCTATCTTTTCAAGATCAGAAGGCCCTGTCACACTGCCCAACGGATGAAAAATGGACACAACGGATGAGAAAAATGTTCCATCCGTTGTTATCCGCTTTCAGAAGGGGCAAAAATTTGCATAACCGGAGCGGATAACACGGATGTGGGGAGGACGCAGGGCGGATGGAAAGCGGATGCGGAATGGAAGCCCAGCGGATGGAAGCGGATGAGAGCGGATGGCACATCCGCTAAGCTTCCGGGGGACCTCAGCAAAGAAGATGCGGAACGGATACAGCGGATGCAGAGCGGATGCACAGCGGATGAAGCGGATGCACAGCGGATGCACAGTGGAAGCCTAGCAGATGCCGAGCATTAATTGCGCATGCGAGGAGGATGCATTGCATCAGCCCCGCGGATATAACGGAAGCAGCTCAGAAGCAGGTCACCATTCAGAGGAAAGACCTGCTTCCAGACACATCGACTGCCTTGCCTGTCCTGCCTGCATGTCTGCCTGCAAGCCTTGCTGCCAGCCTTGCTGCCAGCCTCCCTGCCAGCCTTGCTGCCAGCCTCGCTGCCAGCCTTGCTGTCTGCCTGCCAGCCTTGCTGCCTGCCTGCCAGCCTTCCTGCCAAACTTGGTGTCTGCCTCCCTGCCAGCCTTGGTGCCAGCCTTGGTGCCTGCCTGCCTGCCAGCCTTGGTGCCTGCCTCCCTGCAAGCCTTCCTGCCAGCCTTGGTTCCTGCCAGCCTCCCTGCCAGCCAGCAACCCCACAACCATGCTGAAGCACAGCAAGCCTCAGCCATCTTCTGCCAGCCCTTGCAAGAGGGACAGGGCTACCATCCCGCCCCCTGGCCCTCACTCTGGTTCTGCTGGGGCTTCTGCAGCACGGGCTCGCTCTTCTAGAGCTGGGGCTTCTGCTGCTTCTGCTTTTGGAGGAGCTGATGACAAGCACTCCAGCACCAGCCACCTCCACAGCACCTGGACCCTTCACCCCTGAGACTGAGCGACCAAGAGGAGTGCCAGAGACTCATTTTTGTTTTATAGCTTGTTGTTAATAAAGTCTATTTTTGATTCACACACTTGCTTCATTTCTTTTTTTTAATAAAGTCATGGTGGAAACTTTTAGAAATGGTTTAAGCCTTTGCATGCTTGTGGGATGGGTTAAGATAGCAGTGGAATGGGCAGGGATACCTGTGGGATGGGTAATAGCTGTGGGATAGATAAACCTCCAGTGCAAGCATAGTGGGACTGTATGGTCCACCCTCCCAGCTGTCACACCTTTGGCCCTTTATTATCAATAACAATGTAATCATTCATCCACACATTTGAACATAAACACAACTCTTTATTAAATGCCCTGTTCATTGTAGGCCCACCCAACATACATGGCCCAATCTCATCCGTGTGATGAGACAGGCTGAAGGAAGCATCCATTAAGCATCTATCATCCTGTCTTGCCACTCCACTGCTCCAGCTGGGGAGTTGCGCCAGTGTTTCAGGAGGTTGCGCTGCTTCTTCCCTTCACGTGAGGCTCTGTTGGGGCCTTGCACATCCTGAATGTCTATCAGGTTTCGCCCTTGCCTCCATTCCCCAGGCTCCATGTCCCCATTGCCTTGTTGGAGGTCCACGAGCCTGTTCTGCAAGTCTGGGTAGCGGGTGCACATGAGATTGTGCAGGATGCAGCAAGCTTCCATGATCCTCCTCACGGTCTCTGGGCGATGCTGCATGGTGGTGAGAAGTACCTGGAACCTGTTGGCCAGGATGCCAAAGGCATTCTCCACCACCCGCCTTGCCCTGGACAGCCTGTAGTTGAAGATTCTCTCTTCACAGGTGAGGTATTTGGAGGTGTAGGGCTTCATGAGGTAGGTTGTGAGGGAGAAGGCATCATCCCCACGATGAAGTAGGGCACATCTTGCGTGTTGTTGGGCAGGAGTTCTGGATCTGGGAAGCCCACGATGAGGTTGTGTTCCAGCCCCTCCTTGAGGTCACTGGCATTGTACACCTGAACATGAGCCGTTGCCTGAAGCATCGATGTACATGAAGTTGTAGTCAGCAACAACCATGGTGAAGAGGACAATGCTGAAGAAGCCCTTGTAGTTGAAATAAGTGGAGCCCGACTTGGGTGGTGCTTTGCAGGCCACGTGCTTGCCATCTATGGCTCCAATGGTATGGGGGAAGTTCCACCTCTGATACCACTGCTCTGCAACTTTCTTCCATCCTTCTTCAGTGGAGGGGCACTGGAGGAGCTCCTCCTTGTATTCTTTTATGATGGCCTGCACCACTTCTTTGACCACAATGCTGATGGTGTTGGGTGGCACCCTCCAGCCATACTGCATGCTCCTGTAGGTGGTCCCTGAGGCCAGGTGGCACAGAGTGAGTGCCACCTTGAGCCCAGGTTCCAGGCTGGGCCGGAAGTTGGTGTTTGCCTTGGTCAACCTGGGTGTCAGCCGCTGCACAACTTCATCAAACATGGCTGGAGGCATCCTCATGAAGTTCTGGAATGCCCGAGTGTCTTTGTTCCTGAGCTCCACCATCAGCTTGTTGTACAATCCATCCTCTGCTCTTCTGGCGAACCATCTTCGTACCCAGACGCTTCTTGGCCGCCCCTTTTTCTTCCCGTAGTAGAGTTCACAGAGCCTGTAGTTGGCTTTGCACTGTTGCAGAAGGATGGTGGCTGCCAAAAGGACTGTGTTACGATCCACAGTGGACATGACTGGATGCTGTGGAAGAGGAAGAGTCAGATGAAGGCTGCAGAGGTCTGCAGCAGGGCTGCTGGTCTGAAAGTGAGATCCAGATGTGTTGCTCCCCCTTTTTATAGGCAGTTTAGGTGTCCCTTTGCATCCTCTAGGCATCCTCTAGACATCTTTAATATCTGAGATAGGTCCCCTCTGCTGACGTTTTTTCCATTTTACATGTTTTGTTTCCGCTAGGCATCTGTTCTGCATCCGTTCTGCATCCATTCGGCATCCGTTCTGCATCCGTTCCGCTTCCTCCCTGCGTCCGAGCGGATGCGAGTTGCGCGGATGCACAGCGGATGCCTAGCGGATATAGCGGATGCGTAATGGATGTGTCGTGGATGTGTAACGGATGCAGAATGGATGAATTGGATACATTTTCCGCGCAAAAGTTTTGAGCAGCTCAAAACTTTCTGAGCGGATGAAACGTCCATAAACGGATGCTGGACGGATAGGGAGGAAGCAAAACGGAGGCAGTGAGTATATCGCATTAACCAATGGATGGCAAGCTTTTTTGTCCGTTTTACATCCTCTTTGCATCTGTTGGTTCAGTGTGACATGGGCTAGA
Organism: Laticauda colubrina; assembly: GCA_015471245.1. Classification (NCBI taxonomy): domain Eukaryota; kingdom Metazoa; phylum Chordata; class Lepidosauria; order Squamata; family Elapidae; genus Laticauda; species Laticauda colubrina. The sequence continues at coordinate 98,334,463 of BLBF01000003.1, read as the reverse complement.
GGTTCAGTGGTCATTGTGATGTTAAAAAACTCAGAATATATATATATATTTGCAATCAGCTTTAAAACAAGTACAGCACTGATTATTTTGCCAAGCCTTCTAAGAATTAAGGATTGTTTAAATATAATTTGAGAAATCATACTTTATTTTCATATATACAGTGATCCCTTCCCTCTTCCCACCTCCCCTCCCCTCCTATTCCCTTTCAGATTAACATTGTATGTAACATTATATCTTTTACTCTTGGGAAGAAAACATATTCAAATGTGTTCCTGCCCAAATATCATACTACTGCATCTCTTAGCATATGATTTTTAAACTGAATATGACCATCCTTCATTCTATACTTTCCAACTATGTACAGGGCAATACATTAATAGATATTTAGCTTTCCATAACATCTTTCATTGACATTGTATAATTTTTCCCTTCCATTTGATATAATATGATAGCACTTATCTACATTCTGTATGTCTTTTGTAACAGCTGGACATTGTTAGGTTGGTGAACCAAGTTTTTTCTTACCACTTTTTCTGATTACAAAATTATGATATTGTAAGAATATAATGATCTGTGGGATCAGAGAAGAAAATTTTGATATCTGAGGTGAAAGTTTTCTTTTCATGTTTGAAAGGCAAATATGAAAAGCCACATGATCCCTGAGCTGCTTTTCTAGTTACCATAAATTTTTAATGATAATTTGTATTCCTATGTTTTATAGCCCAATTTTGGTATGGCTATACTTCATAATATTTAAAAATAATATGGCATAATAATATGGCATAATCAGAAAAAGTATTGGATTATTTTATTTTCTTTAGTCTTACTGTATTAATTTTAGTTATGCAAATTCTTATGTATTTTCCATTGTACTTTTTCTGCTTGAATGAATATTTCTAATTATAGATCTGTATCTTTTTCATACTGTGGAGCTGATTGGTTTTGGTATATGATGAGAGTATTATGTTAATATAATAATCGTAATCAAATTTGAATATAAAGGGTAATGGTTGGAACTGAACATAAGTTTGTCCTATATTATTAATTTAATTTAATTTTTCTCCTACATCTGGACATGCACAGCTTTCTTCAGTATGAAAAGAATAATCCAGTTTCAGCTAATATATATTTTGAAAGAATACCATTCATAAAATAATTAAATTTTAAATTGGCAAATATTATAGCCTACACATTGGAAATTCAAAATTCTGTGTGTCCAGTGCTGTGATCCTAACTGCTGATAATGTATTATTTGCTCATAGCTTTGAATGATACCTTGGGAACATCAGCATAAAAAGTTGCATGCAGTGGTTTGGATGGTTGTCTTTCTTCTATTTTTGCCATTCATTTGATCTAACACTGTTTGAATAAACCTCTCACAACATTACCTATTTCTTGGGGCTTTAACGCCATTTTGATAAATCATAGCAGTATACATTCCCCTCTGAATCTGTTGCTTGTTCCTATGATAAAAGAAAATACTCCCTTTTAAGAGATTTATAAAATAAGCTTGGATATTCAGCTGCCATTGGCCCTAAAGTATATAAATAGAGTGACCTATTCTGGATTGCTAATTCAGCCATCTTTATTCAGCTGAAGAACTTCTTTATCATATTGTTATTTCTATCATATTTTAATCGTTCATCCCTGCATGTGTGAAATAAATTAATTCTCTAGTCCACTTTTACATGTTGAAGAAGTAATTGTTTACACAGGCCATTTATTTTGAAATGAAATAAAGCTGAAATGAAACATAGATGCCCCTGATTATGCACAGACTCTTTCCCTCATTTTCATCTAATTTTGGTTTTGAGTTAGCCTCATGATCACATAAACAAATCAGTGGTTTAAGTTAATTAAAGCTTTCCCAGAATAAACGTATTGTATAAACATGCCCTCAGTGGCAGAAATGATAATTAATTTAAAATAAATGTCTGGAATGTAGATATTTGAGAATGAGACATATTCAAGTATCTGTTTGAAATGAGGTCTTCCCGAGACTTTATTATTATTTATTAATGTCTCTCCCCAAATATACAGAATTATGTAATGGATTCTCCTTTACAAATTAAAACCCAACAATTGATACAGCTAAGATGAAAAATAATCAAAGGTTAGCATATATTTATTAATTATATACCTTATAGTTAATTGCTTCTGCTCATATTTTTCCTTTATCTTCTTTTCCATAGCATATAAATATAACACATTTCGTAGTAAAATTGTTAAAGCAAATCTCTTTTTATTAAATGTGCTCCTGTCCTATAAAGTCGTGTGTGTGAGAGAGACTTATATTTTATTTTTTGAGGCAATGCTAAGATTTGATAACAGTTACTGAAATAAATCTAGTCCTTCTAGATCAATTTTTCTCAGGGATAACTGTCATTGTGGTGTCCACATAATGCTACATACCATCAGCTACATAAAACATACAGGAAGAGAAGAGAAAGCTGGCCTTAACATTTGATGAAGGAATTATATAAATGTCCAGAAATTGGTCTGTGAAAAATTGAAAATGTTTCTATTCAGAGCTGTTTTTAGGCAGCCTTCTTCCCATTCACAAATATGAATGAATAAGTAAGCACTTTAACCAATATCAATTTAGCAAATTTTTGTATAGGTAATTTTCATTTACATTTCAAATGTTTAAACTGGCTCAGTTAGGTTGCTATTGCAAGAGTTTTATTACAACAGAAGTTTTTCATTGAGATAGTGGATGGGCTTTATTGAATGTAAAGGTGAATAAAGTCAGCTAGTGAATTTGTGGCTCAGATTGGTATTAAATTAGGCAGGTTACATATTTAACTGCTACACTAATGTTACTAAGAAAACCTTTAATCACTGGCCTTTTTTAATAATAAAAAAAAACCCACAAATTTCACTGTGGTAAAATCCCCAAATATTTTGCACATTATTCCTAAACGCAGTTCATACAGGCAAAAATTTTGGAATGTTATTAAAATAGTTTATCTTTGGCAGGATATTATATGTTCATTGCCTTTTCCATAGAAAAGATGAAATATGAAGCACACAGTAATCCTAGATAATTTAGGAAATCCTAATGAGCTGGCTTCCAAAAAAATGAATTTGGCCAAGTTCAAGGAATTTGTCTGTGATGCAGAAGCTGTCAGGGTACATGAAAAGCAACAGAATAATGATAGTCATAATAATATTAACATCAAGAGGAGGTTGATGTTAACCATACTCCTCCTCCTCCACTTCATCATCATCATCATGTTACCATTGTCTATCCACTTCAAGGGAAGGCTTCTTCCACTTGTTTCTAACCAATATGGTCCTGAGCTTTCGTTTGCCAATTGGGCCCACAATACTTGCTGATGTCATCTATCCATCTCATTTTACATCTCTTTTGTGGATGCTTTTCATTGTGGGATCCATTCTATGACTGCGTTGGTCCACCTGCCATCAGTTCTTCCTGCTATGCGATCAGCCCATTTCCATTTCAATTCTTTTACTTTCTTGATGATATTGTATACTTTCTAATATCTGTGCAGATCTTTCTATCTTTCCTTGTAATGCCTGGCATGTTTTTTTATATATATTGATTGTAATAAGTTTATGTAAGCAGTGTCTATGCCTTGTTTGAACAATGTATTGCTTGTTGAATACCGTGTCAGACATCTTTTTGCAGTCAATGAAAGCCATGCATAGAGGCAGGTGTTGTTTATCCTTTTCTTACACTAAAGTAACTCATTAGTATTTTGTATCAACATTTTTCTTTGTCTTGAAGGTGGGCACATCATCATAAAATTAGTTTACCTCATCATCATTTTAGCTTATTGCTGGCCTGTAAGCTTGAATGATTCAACTGAATCATTTGTTCAGTTGAATGATGCATTGGGCTCTTCTGTCTGATATATTTTCAAATTTTACTACAGAGTTTTTCAGCTTTTGATTGATGAGAAAACCAACTCCACACATCATCCATCTTCAGTGTAGAGTAAATACCTAGTCCTAATGTTCAACTATTTTTTTGCCTTTTCATCATGTTTCACATAATCCAAAGATATCCCAAAACATATTGTTGAATTCAATAAGCAGTTCTTCGAGTTGAATATCCATTTTCAGCAATCAAATGTTGACTATTCCTATGCCAAAGTCCAAAGGCAACTTGATTTAACTTGGTGATTCTTAGCAACCTCTGTCTTCGGGCAGATCTTCCTCCTGCTGTGGGCAGTTGCTCTAGGGCTTCTAGGGAATGAAGGCCATTTTTAGATTGATTTAGCATTTGGAAGAAACCAATCATAATCTGGTCCAGTGTGGGTTGGCAGATGTGATCAGTGTTAGTCTGGGGTATCCATCCACAGCCATACTACTTGGATAAATCCTCATAGACATTAGCACTGGGAAGCAGTTGTAACAATTTATGTCCAGGATGGGAGGGGTCTACAAATATCTTCTCAGCCCTACTTCTGACCCACATAAAATATAGGCCTTCTATGGAAGCAGGCTGATTGCAGTTATTCTTTCTGCAGTCTTACCTATATATTGGAGCCTATACTTACCCTGCTGGATTGCTATACCAAACCAGACAATTATAGAAGTACATATGACAGATTCAGTAATTCCTCTGTAAAACTGTATCAACAGCTCCTGAGGCAATCTAAGCTTCCTGAGTTGGTGTAGAAAAAACATTCTTTGTTGTATCCTTTTAATTATGGTTCTAATATTACATGTCCATTTCAATTCCTGGAAGATAATTGTAAAAAAATTAAAGACTCTACTTTGATAGTATGCTGTCAAATATGATGAGGTGATAAAATTAGAAGTCCTAAAATCCACTCTCATGTCTACAGTTTTAAACATATTCAGCTCCAGATTGCACCACATGGCCAGTTGTTCAACTTTCTGTCTTTATACAGACTCATCACCATTTGAAATGAGGCCAAATGACTTGTATTGTCTGCAAACTTGCAGTACCTTTGAAGTGCAGTCATTGGTAAGAGAGAAAAGAGCAAAGGAGAGAGCACACAGCTCTGAGGAGCACGTATGGTCATTGCCCATGTATTCGATGAAATTTTCTTTAATTTTAACTGTTGTGTCCTATCTCTCAAAAAACTTATTATCCATCGAGAAGTATGAGCAAGTACAGTTAGCTGGATCAATATAAAGTCAAGAATTTCTGGAATGATGGTATTGAATGCTGAGCTGAAGTCCATGAAAAGGAACCATGCACTGGTTTCCGGAGATTCAAGATATTGCAGAATGTAATATAATGACATACTTATAGCAATGTCTGCTGACCTATCTGCTTGATAGGCAAACTGCAAGGGGTCAATCAACGGATCCGTGATGACTTTCAATTGGGACAGCAGTAGCTATTATTTATTTATATTATTGAAGCTTTCAGATAGTTGAAAGGCTAATTGAAGCAGAATTTCTGGAACTTCTAAGCTCATAGTAACTGTGTAGGTAATATTCTTTTATCTAAAATACAAGATTGTATTTTACAGTCTTGTAAAAGAGTGCTCTGGGGGGTGAGATTTCTCTGCAGCCCACCAAAATTTTCTCATGGCCCACCGGTGGGCTGTGGCCCACCAATTGGTGACCACTGCTCTGGATAGTTTATAATGTAAGCATTATTTGCACATTGTTCCCAACAATCTGAGTCCTCTTTTACTGACCTTGGAAGAACTGAAGGCTGAATCAGCCTAACCTCCATGAGCAGGCTGTAGGAAGAATTTGTTTGCAATACTGCATTTTAACTACTCCTCACCTCAGGTCCTGCACCAGGGCTTTCTGAGTCTGATTCAAATACCTGATGTTAACTTATAAAGATTTAATAATGCAGTTCTGGGTTTGTTTAGGAACTCTCTCATCTACAGGTTCTATGTTTTATGTGTGATAATCAACAAGAGAGACCCAGCCTCTAAGAAAAGCAAAGATTCAAAGGCAGTATCATGGCTGCATCTCTTTAGAATACTTTACCCCAATTGAAAGGCTATTTGAAACAGAATTTCTGAAACTTCTAAATTCATAGTAACTGTATAAGTAATATTCTTTTATCTAAAATACAAGATTTTCATTGACACATGAGTTTCACCTTGTTTTAAAAACAAACATTGAAATTTTATTTTCTCAGGTTTTAATCTCAAAAGATAGTTTGTTTTTGAGATATTGCCTGTTCATGTTCCAAATTTTCCATAGAACCTGACCTTGTCTTTTGAATGACATATTAAGCTTTTCAGTGTCATGATGCAAGCTCTTTATTACATGTATGTGATGTTATGACATATATACAGAAGATGCTGAACATGCCTTGCAATGCCACAAAGGCCATTTCATCATTTGTTGCCCCTTGTTCTTACCAGTTGCTTATATTGTTGTGCCACTGGATTCTAGCAATGACCTTGACTATTGTCAGTCATGTGTTTTGTTTCAGAGGTACAGTTTTATGTTTTGAACAAGATGACCCTTCATAAATCAAATAACATGTAGTCAAAGCTTGCAGTTGCAATTTATTGCAGTCTTCCCCTGTGGTTTCTCTATTATTTCTGTGAACAAGGAAGTTTACTTTCAAAGCAATGAGCTGGAAAAAAAACTCCAAACTAAATAAAAACAAACCAGCAGGTCTCCTTCCACCTTTCTATATAGGCTGGTATCTAAGACAAAAAGAAATGGGAAAACCAGATAGTACTTCTCTTAATTTTACTCTTGTTCCTTTTTACTTTCAAAAAACTGACTATATTTTTAAAACAGAAAACTTGAAAATCTGAAGTGTTAGTCAACAAAATTCCTCTATCTGTAGTTATATTTCAAGTAAGATTTTGTCTATTTAGTTATTATTTGGTGTTATAATTAATGAAAAATGCACTAGCCTAAGAATACACATACTTTCCATGTGTAGCTTTTGTATCCTTTTGTAACCTTAATCAATGTTATGCTTTTGAACACCCAAGAGACAATCCAAACTGAATTATAGAAAAGGTGAAAAGATTTAATAAAATATAAACAAGACCAAATCTTCTATATGTTGTATTTATCACATAGAAATAATTACAAAGGTTACCAGCTGCTGCTTTTTTTCCCTATTGTTGTAAAGTGCTGAAATGCTACTACAAAGACCAATGGCAACTTTATTTACTTTTCCTTCACACACAGAATCCTGACACTAGCAGAATTTGTTGGCCAAAAATACATTAACATGGCAGTGTACCATGCTTTGATTAGACCTAGATAACATTGGTCTGAGGAAAAAACTACAAGAATGAGACTATATTTTAAGTCATTCTGATATGCAAAATACAAAACATGGATCAACATTTAAATGAATCTGGCCATATAATACGATATGTTAACTAAATAGAAACAGACCAATGTACTGTAATATTCTATCAACTTCCATTAAAACTTCCCAACATTTCAAATATGATAGAAATAAAAAAGATAAGCCTTTGGAATACCTCAGTGTTTTTGTGTGGCCGATTAAGCCAAGATAACAACAACAATAATAATAATAATAATCCTCCATAAGAAAGTGTATTAACTGTATATGCCACCTTTATACATGTTAAGGAATTTTCCAGCATGTTTCTGCTGATTGTTCTCCTATCATAAATGTGTCCATATATTCTACTGCAGTTGGAGAAAGAGAACCAGAGGCTGCATTTTATTTTAATGCCTTTCCCCCTCCCTCCACCTTGCAGTGTTTTAATATTATTTTACATTATTTCAGTGCACTGCAGGATTTTCCTGCATGTATAGCTAGGATCAAAGAAAAAGTGTAGATGATTCCACTTTATAGTGAGAAAAAGGCAATCAATGTGGAGTTCTTTTAATGTAGAGTCCCACAGGGCTCAATCTCTGCCTTGTACTCTGAATCACTGTAAGAAGTCTTCAAAATACTTAAAAAAGTCATCTATCTATTTGAAGTGAGATATTAATATGCTGATGAAACTCAGTTATTCATCTTGATTGAAGGCTGGTGGCTATGAAGGAGTGAAATGGACAACACCACTCAGATTAAATACTTGCACTTCTAAACTGATTGTCTAGAAACAACTTGGCTCCAATTTAATTCTGAATACTGTTCTGAGTGGGACTGATCACTCTCTACTTGAAAGAGTGAGTACATGATGTAGGGTGGTGGGGTCTGTGTGTTCTACTGATTTCTGATGGAACAACAGATAGAAGCTAAATTAAATCTTTGCCAGAGATTGGATTTATGTGTCAATATGGTAGGTTGAGTTGATCTGAACTATATGAGTGTTACATAAATTGGTCTCAAACCCATTTTCTGAAGCATCTGAAGGCAGAACAAGAAACAAAGGTAAATCAAGAAGAGAATCAACTGAGAACTAAGAACTATTGTTCTCACTGACTGTGAGAACAATAAACTAGTAGAACCGCTTGCCTTCAAAAATTGAGGGTACTCCACAACTTTTAAGAAGAGACTATGCAGCCATTTATCAGAAATGATATAGACTCTACTTGAGCAGAAAATTGGGCTAGAACAGGGATCCTCAAACTTTAAGATTTGCGGACTTCAACTAACAGAATAGAGTAGAGTAGAGTAGAGTAGAGTAGAGTAGAGTAGAGTAGAGTAGAATAGAATAGAATAGAATAGAATAGAATAGAATAGAATAGAATAGAATAGAATAGAATAGCATTCTGGGAGTTGAAGTCCACAAGTGATGGAGTTCAATAGTCAGTCATTTCCAGTGTGCAAAGATGTCTGACTGCCTATGCAGCGTTTATTCTTTTTATACTGTTTTTACAAGCAGGAAAAGGTAATATAGATACAGCATTTGGATTGGAGAAGACCCTCTCCAATAGTGGTGATGTTAGCAGCAGGTGAGATCATTGTACCAGCCTGGGACAGGGAGTGAGATCATGTAGGTATTTGATACCCAGAGGCACAGCAGTGTGCTGCTTGTGCCCCCTATAGGATCTACATCTCTACTACACACAAGTCTTAAAGTTGCCAAGTTTGAAGACCTCTGGGCAAGAAGATATCCGCCTCTTCCAATTTTGCTATTCTGTTATATTTGCCATTTAAAATACCTGTGAAGTGGTACATCTTCCTTTTGGATAAAATATACAAAATTACAAATCTGTTAGACCCAAAATTCCTGAACTTTTTCAGTGCAGGGTGCTCTTGGTGTCTCAGTTAAAAAAAAAAGTACCAGATTCATATATGGATGTCACAAACATTTAAACTATGTCATTGCACCCTGTGTGGTTATTTTTAAAAACCTTTCATTAATTTTTACAAATAAACCATCTAATATTCTTTCTATTTTCCACAGCAAGTTTGTGAAAAGGGTTGGACTGAGAGAAAGAATTATTTGCCCCAAATTGTCCAACTGGTTTTCATAAGGACCAGAACTCTGGGGGATTATAGTTGCTTTGTGAGTCTGTCTGTAAAGTTCCTATCCTGCTTTTTAACTTCCAACAGCCAATTGAGCCCCTTTCCAGACCACAGATACTATGATACCAACCCTAAGCACTATTTGCTTCAAATCTTGTATGCAAGGCTCTGCTGGTATTAAGTGATTCAGAAATTACTGCTGCTTTAAATTACAGAATCCATACTGATAATGGGTATCAGTAGCAATAGGTTTTAAGATTATATACTGCCCCCTAGCTCTTTACAGCACTCTCTGGATCAGGGGTCACCAACCTTTTGGACCTCAGGGACCACCAAACTTATAATTTTAGATCCCAGGGACCACTAACTGGTTCTATGAGCATGGCCTAATTTGTGGGCGTGGCTTGGTGGTCATGTGACTGGCTGGGTATGGCTTGTATGTAAATATTATAAATATTTATATAAATATTAAATTTTTTATAAAAAAGAGCAACTTTTGCCCAAAATCAAGCAAAGAAGGCAGATTGAGTTGCTAACAGAATCACAGATTGAATCACAGATTGCAGGAAATACGACTTCAGCAACAGAGTGGTCAATGTCTGGAATACTCTACCTTACTCTGTGGTTTCTTCCCCAAACCCCAAAAACTTTAACCTTAGACTGTCCACTATTGACCTCACCCCTTTCCTAAGAGATCTGTAGGGGGCCTGCATAAGCATACCAACCTGCTTACCATCCCTGACCTATTGTTTCTTTTACTGTTTTTATTTTTCTTATATGTATCCATGTATTTGTAACTATGTTTTTACTTATACCTATTACCCTGTAAGCAATTGACAAAAATAAATAAATATATAAAATGATTCATTCAGAGATCTATCTATCTGCCATTGGCTAGCTCAATCTGTCACATAAAATTTGCTTGCAATTTGCTCACAAAATTAACTCACAACACACCATGCATGTAAATATTGATATTTTTTTTTTATAAAAAAGAGCAACTTTTACCCAAAATCAGGCAAAGCAGGCAGATTGAGTTGCTCACAGAATCATTCAGTGATCTATCTATCTGCCATCAGCTAGCTCAGGCTGTCAAATTTGCTTGCCATAATTTGCTTGCAAGCAAACCTTCAGTCTCGGCTGTGCTGAGCTGAAGATCTAAAGACTAGCTAGAAAGCAAGAAATCAAAAATGTCTTGCTTCCTAGCTAATCTCAATCTCCCGGCACAGCAGAACAGATGATGGTCGGAAAAAGGAAAAATAGCAATTTAGCAGGCAAGTTTACCGGGTAAGGAGTTGAGTGGGCAGGGAGGGTTCCCATGGGCCATGTAGGCCACACAGCCTTGTGTTCCTGAGCAGCCTGAATTAATTGCTTTGTGGGGGTGCTCTGGGGTGTGAGATTTCTCTGCAGCCCACCAAAATTTTCTCATGGCCCACCAGTGGGCTGTAGCCCACCGGTTGGTTGGTGACCACTGCCCTGGATAGTTTATAATGTAAGCATTATTTGCATATCGTTCCCAACAATCTGAGTCCTCTTTTACTGACCTTGGAAGAACTGAAGGCTGAATCAGCCTAACCTCCATGAGCAGGCTGTGGGAAGAATTTGTTTGCAATACTGCATTTTAACTACTCCTCACCTCAGGTCCTGCACCAGGGCTTTCTGAGTCTGATTCAAATACCTGATGTTAACTTATAAAGATTTAATAATGCAGTTCTGGGTTTGTTGGGAGCTCTCTCATCTACAGGTTCTATGTTTTATCTGTGATAATCAAAGAGAGAGACCCAGCCTCTAAGAAAAGCAGAGACTCAAAGGCAGTATCATGGCTGCATCTCTTTAGAATACTTTACTCCAGTGATGTCTGTTCTGTTCAGAAATAAGTTGCGCGAGACCAGGTTCCAACAACAACTCTTTTATTTTAACAAGTAAGGCAATGGCAATGGAACAACAGCCCAAGCCACGGCAGCCCTTCTCATAGCAGCTTGCTCGTGGCTTGTGGCCAATGATAGTACTTTGAGTGTTCCTGCCATCAGGTGGGCCAATTGGATTGGTTTTCTAATAGCCAATCCGAGAACGGCCTTCTCGGTCAATCATATAAAGGCACTTGGAGCCTACCAAGTTCCATACACAACACCCCTCCCCCTTTGGTTTCGTCCAATGTGCATCACATAGTCACGCAGGTAGGTGGGGCTTTTTCGAGTCCTGGTTGACCTGCGCAGCTCAGTCTCAGCGTGGTCTTCAAGCGGTTCAGACGGGATCGCTTTCTCTCTGTGCCTTCTCCATGGAACCTCCTGGAAGGGTGAGTCAGCCTTGCCGCTCCTGCCTGAGTTTCTCAGGCCGGTTGAGATGGCTCTGCCACTCCCTCCTGGTTCATCTGGGTTGGTCGAGCTGGCCTGACTGTCTCCTTCCAGGAAAGCCTTGCTTTGTTCTCCTGCTCCCAGACTTCTCTCTTGGGGTTCATTTAACATGAGTGCTCTTTTTGATTTGTTTGGGAGTCCTTGTGTAGTGTTTGTTGTCGTGTTATGGGAGGTTCGTCTCTCCCTTTTTTATTATTTTGTATTTCCCCCCCCCCCAGCTGTTTTTGGTTTGTTTATTATTTTTGGCGCTGGTGTGGTGTTGCGTTCTAGGGTATGAGAACGAAGCTGGCCGATGTGCTGCTTCCATTCTCTTCCGTTGTCTAATACTCGGTAAGACCAGGGGCCTGTGATTTGGGTGATTGTGGCCTGGAGCCATAATGGGTCCCTGGTAAGGTTTTTTGCATAAACCAGGTCACCTATCTCGAATGCGCAGTATTTGCTGGAGGAGTCAGGGGGTTTATCCCAGGTATAAGTGGGGTGCAGTCTGTCGATGTAGGAATGCAATTTCCTACCCATTAAGAGTTATGCTGGGCTCTTGTTGGTTGTTCTGCTTGGGGTAATATGTTGCATGGTTAATAATCGGTTTAGCTTTTCTTGCACGTCCCCCTTGTCCATTCTTTCTAGTCCCTCCTTAGTGTACCGAACCATGCGTTCAGCCCTGCCATTTGCAGCAGGATGAGCCAGCGCTGTCAAGGCGTGTAGGATACCCTGTGCAGCTAAATACTGCTCAAATGCCAACGTGGTAAACTGGGGCCCATTGTCCGACACCAATACATCAGGCAGTCCATGCATGGCAAAAAGTTTGTCTAACTGCTTCATCACTGCCTTGGTGGTCGTGGAAGTCATAAATATGACTTCTAACCAGTTCAAGTAGGCGTCCACGACTATCAAAAAGGTGTTGCCTTTTGTTGGCCCAGCAAAGTCAATATGCAGTCTTGACCATGGTCCCGGGGAGTTTCCCATTCCCTGACTGCTGCCTGTGGGGGGGTAGGCCTCAATTTTTGGCAGTCATAGTATGTAGCCACTCAACGTTAAATGTCTTTGTCCAGCCCTGACCACCAGATGTAACTCTTGGCCAGGACTTTCATCTTAACTATGCCCGGGTACCCCTCATGCAACATGCACAAAACATTTTCCTGTATTTTTTGGGGGATTACCACCCTCTCACCCCACAAAATACAGCCTTTCTCGATAGACAGTTCAGTCTGTTGGGTGTGAAATGGCTTAAAAGTCTCGGTTTTGTTTTCGTCCGGCTAGCCCTTACCTACCCAATTCAAAATGTGAGCTGTCAGCAGGTCTTTTGGGGTGGCTTTAGCGACGTCCACTGCAGTTAGTGGCAGATTTGGCCAGGCCTCGAGTTGGAGAGTGGAGACAGTGGGAGCTGGGTCGTCTTCCATGATGGGCAGCGGAGAAACCTCAAAGCGTCTGCATGGGTGATGGTCTTCCCTGGGCAGTGGATCAGCATGTAGGTGTAGGTAGCGAGGAATTCCAACCACCTCGTCATTTTGAAGTTGAGCGACAATCTTGGTGTACACTTTCCAATTGGAGCTTTATTTGGTGAGCTGGATTTGATAATTCAAGTGTTCTTATGGTAGATGCCTCATGTGATTTTGATATATTTAATTGTAGTTTATTTTCCAGACCACGCAGAATTTTGGGAGCATGGCAGCATATAAATATAACAGGAGTTTGAGAAAGGGTATTTTGAATTTTGAGGAATTGTGCATTTTGTATTAGATTTATACAGATAGTTTTGGGGAAAATATCTGAACTAAGGCTCTTCCAAATTAGATGAAATTTGAATTTGTCCAAAGCTTCATAATTTATTCGTGCTTGTTGATATGCTAGCATTTTATTAATCTTTTAAATATTTTTTAAAAATATGTACATTTATAAGGACACAGATAAATGTGTCCTTACACATACATTCTCCTGCAAAATGGATCCTCAACCCTTTTGTACAATACAGACTCCAGAATGGGAAGTGAAGGGTGAAACAGAAATATGTTTGCAATTTACAACTTCACGACTGTATTTCTTGTGAATTATTTCAGCTGGGCACTCCAATCATAGTGCTTGGGAGAGGATATTGAATTAATACATGACAGTGAGTTCAGCACTATTTCTCCTTTTCATCTTGAGAGCAGATAGACTTGAGAGTAAAGACTTTTGTTGTGATAAGTAGATTTGGGCAGGGTTTTATATCTAGTGTATCCTTAGGAAATGCTGAATTTTCAGTTCAGATTGTACTGCATCTGCCATTGTTCATCCTCTTTCTTGCATCTGCTATCAATCATCCTCTTTCTCATTTTGCCCTTTCTGTGATTTAACACAAAAAGGCGTTTAACGGCTATCATTTGCCATAAGTCCTTGACTTCTGCAGTAATTCTTTAGAATGATTTCAGTTTTCTTTTTGAAATCTCTTGTTGATTTGAGCAGTGCAAAAAAACCTGGGAAGAAAGGGGAAAAAATCAATGTATGCATGATTTGTGCTTTTTTTTTTTTTTTAAAGTAACATACAAATGTGTGTGTGTGTGTATTCATGTGTGTGTGTGTGTGTGTTTGTGTGTGCACTGCATATGCATTCTCTCACCGGGTCCACAATAGAATTCCTCCTGCATTTTTGTTTTCTCTTTATCTGATTTAAACTATTATTAGCTGTATTGTAATCTAACTTTAGCCCACCTCCTGGTAATTCCTTGTTTTTTGCCTTGCATTTACTGATTGCCTAAGCTGTTTTTCCTTAAAGTCCTTCCTTTTTTCTCACAAAGACACTGCAAAATTTCTTGGGTGGGGAAGAACTAAAGATGAAGGATTCTAATGCAATTGCTTCAAGACACAAATGGATCCTTTCAAAGGACACTAAATCTGGACAGTTGTCTGCTAACTACCTTTGAAAATTGCTTATTAATTGCTGCAAAGGAGTTAGACACCTTCAAAGGGACAAGGTTGAAATACCTGGTGAGTAACTGCCTTCAAACCTTAATATAAGAAAATGAAGGCTTATTTTGATAACTTTTAAGAACTTAAAATAAACAGAAAAAAGCAAGACAAACTTTTGACTACTGAAAGTTTTTAAAAATTAAGGAAACATTGTAGTATTATATTTTAAAAATTACAACTTGAAAATTATTTTGAAAGAATAAATACACATTTGTTGGAAATAAATTATCATGGAATTTAAAGGTATTTGTCTAGAATCATTCTGTCTGGAACAGCAAGATGGGTAGCAAATAAATTCTTATAATTGTTGATTCTGGTTGTTTTTTCTTCCATACATTTAGCCTCTTTTGTAAAATCAGCAAAACTATCTCTGGAGTCATTTCTTTTTATTTTTGGGAAATACACCCCCAAAAGGACAGTGCCAGGAACCTCACAGCACCAGAAACCTCACAAAACAGTGCCAAGAATCTCAAGCCAGCCCTTCCCCCTTTAAGAAAACCAAGAAACACCAGCTGAAAGGAAAACTCAGAGCAGCCAACAACAAAAAATTCAGAGAGCTAATAACAGAAACACTGAAGTAGAGCCATTAAGATAAAGGGAATCAGGCTAAAAATAAATTCTTCAAGATAAACCAAGACTCTCTTTTTCCTGCCCTGACAGGATTAAACCCCAAAGACAGGAGAAACAAAAGACCTGGGATCAAGATTAACCCAGTAAACCAGGAAAATAAACCCAGGGCAATCAGGTACACATCAAAATCTATCAAGCTGCAGGAGCTTCAAAAGGGAATTAAGCATAAAAGGCTCAGAATCACACTCCCAATCTTCCTTGCAAGCCAGGAATGGTCCAGCTGTGTCACATTTCTTGCCTTTCTACATTAAAAGAATTCCACTTTCTGGCAGCTGGCTTCCACATCCATTTCTTCTCAGTGTCTGTGGTGTGTCCCAGATGGAAACGAACCAGAGAAATTTCTTCCAACATATCTCCTTCTTAGTTTTTAAAAGTATCAACAACTATAAGAATGGATTACACACTATTTTTTTTATAAAAAGGAAGATAAAACGAACTTTTTTATCGTAGTTAAAATGGGATGTGTTATTCTATGTTCTTCTTTTTGTATTTACTGGTATTTTGATTGAAGAAATCTGACTTGTTATGTTAGTCCTTTTTAATATAAGAATGTTGGGATTACGATAGTTTATTTATCTCACAATGATTAGACATAATGGAGAAAGAAAATCCAATGTGAGGTTTGCCCAGTACATTCATTTTCCTTATTCTCTCATGATAGCAAATGGTGCGATTAGTTATGAAGTATCAGCAGATGCAAAATTCTGTATCACTTTTCATGTTGCACTTGATATCTTTAGAACTGTACATTTCTCCATGAATTGTATCAGGCATTAGATTCAGAATTCTGTAATATATGCAACAGTGTTTTACAGAAGCTATAAATATGAAACTACAATCATGTAAGTGACCTATGGCCTGGAAGTTGTCCTGCCAGTGCATCCTTTTACATGATTTAAATACTAATCCATAGATTAACACTTTCAAGATTTCTGTCTTAATCTCATTCACAATTTTATTTCTACACATTAATATTTATATTCTTTAAATTGATGTACAGTATAGTGTGCCACTATCCTTGTGAAATAGTTTTAACTCAATTACATGATGCTATTCTTTAAGGATTGATTGGTTATGACCATTACTGAGCTCCTATGTAATTTAGGCAGATTTTCTTTTGCAGCAGTTTTCCTTAAAGTTACAAATGATTGTTGGTAAAAATATGTAGCCTTTTTAAATTGATATCAACTTAATTTTTGCTTATATATTTCTTACACAACTGATTCCAGATTATCTGTTGGTTGTGAAGATTGAGATGTGTCATACAGTCTCAAAGTTGCTTACTTCTCTAATTACTTCTCCGATATTTTTCGAACCGAATAATAAATATGTTGTCAGAAAAGCCCTGAGTTCCCCATCACTATAAATTCATGTCATCCAGGATAAATATAATCTTGTATTCCCAGGACATGTTCCTAACAGTTGAAGTGATGGAAAAATTGCCTTTTAATGCTTTTTAGTATGAGTAGAAAGGCATTTCTTTGTTTTAAATTCCAATTTTCTTGTGTTTTTCTGCTTCATTCTGTTGTCTGAATGTCAACAATTTTCTTTAATACCAATTTCACATGATTATTTCTTTATACTTGTTCACTCTTTCTGCCACTCTCTTGTCTCAGCTTGACTTGAAGACTGAAGTATTTTCATTAATGACATGTGGTGGCACTTTCCTTTATTATTCACCATTGGCTTTCTGACAGGGGTAGAGGATTGTACTTGGAGTTCCCAAGAAATTGCATTTCCATCTCTGAAAAGGAGAGCTTTGAAACAAGTATAGTTATGGATGTGCCAGCTGACAGCCTCTGACTTTCTTTCAGAAACACAAAGGATATCAAGCAGAAGCTTTTCAATGTTGTTATTTTAGACTGAAAATTCATCTTAGCTATGAAAATGTAAACGCAAAGCAAAGTAAGATTGTCTTGGCTGAGGAAGACCCATTATTTCAGCTTCATTTATAGAAGCAGAGCAGACTGGCATCCTAAACATGTCTAGTAAGAAAAAAAATTATACAGAGTGCCATGACATGTACACCTAGATAATTGCCTTTTTATCCACAGTATCATTATTCATAGAGTCACATATCTGCAGTTGATTAACATTAATCAAAGCTCCTTTCCACAGTAATGCGTTTTGGGTATCCATGGCTTTTGGCATGCTATTTAGAATCCATTATACATATGCAGAAGTGTGGATCCAGCATCTATCCACCAAATTTCTAAACAGTCTCAGCAGCTTCTTACTTATGATCATTCTCTTCTAACATTATTTCCTCCGTAGGCTTCATTTTCTACTAATCTGCAGCATGCTTAGAAATGATAAACAAGTAATATGTAATGAAGCAATTGTCTGAGAGAAGTAAATATTTGAGAGGATAAGATGGCATGGCCCATCCTTATCATCCATGAGTACACTGCCTATTCCATAAATGAAATCAAATCCAATATCTATACAAATATAGTATTGGGAATGTTTCAGAATTTCAAAGTGCTATTCCATGTACATAGTCCCTATGCAAGAAGAATGGAAAATGCTGTCAATAGAAAACTAAACCAATAGAAATCTGCCGAAGATATAGAACATTATTTTCAGGTCAGCAGGAACTAAACCCGAGGAACACTACAGCCCTAACAATATTAGATGAAAAGAGAAGTTGCACTGGGGGAGTATGACAGCACAGGCTGAGATCCATTGGCCAAGTGATTTTGGAAAATAGTAGCCAGAGCATGTTTTCTATGCTGTTGGGTACACACACACACTACTCTTCAGCAAACAAGATTTCATTTTTGTTTCAGTTTGCCAAAGTCTTCTACCATGAGGCAAGGCTGCAAGGGATTCAACACTTTGTCATCTTCAAAAAATGACATCAAACCCCTTTTCTTGGGTTTGAGAAGAAAGAGAAGGAATACTTCACTATTACCTTGTTTTGATTTTTTTCTGCAGCAAGCCAGAAATAAAAAGGTGCTAGATCGTGGAGAAGGAGGGAGGGGATGAGGAAAGAAGGAAAAGAAAAGGAGGAAGAGGAGGAGGAGGAAGAGGAAAGGAAGAGGAAGAGGGAGGAGGATGAGGAGGGTGTCCATTTTATATTGTTCCTTTGCTGGGAAAGAAGGTTGGGTGTTTTTTTTTATTTAGTACATTGAATGCAGAATAGGTTTATGTAAATGTAAAGTAATAAAAAAAGGGGGGGGGAGAAGACATTTGTAGGAATTAAAGGGGGCTAAGAAGTGAAACTTAGAGAAGCTGACATGAGATCAATGGATAGGACAAAATGGGGAGAAGTGAAAAATGGACTGTACGGTGGCTATGATTAAATTCTGGTCCACCAGAAAAAGAGGTGAAATCCATGTGAAAGAATGTTGGTAGTGAGAAAACAACCTCAACATTGTGGGAAATTGAAGTGCCTAGAAGGCCATTGGGCTTTCCCATGAAGCAAATAGACTGGCAGCTGCCAAGTTAGTTTTTGACTATTGTTTCTTCTAGTAAAACATAAAAATTGCATCTGAAGAAGAACAGTACAGGGAAATTGGCCTTGATAAATTAAAGGGCAAGACCATCATCCTTGGACACATAGGAGAATTAAGAGGAGACAGGATAGGGACAGTCTACTTGCTTTGCTGCTGGGCACTTACTGATTACCTGCTCCATTGATGTATAAATTCTGCATTTTGTTACAGATGCTTGAGTTTTCACTTGGCTATGTGTCCCAGGGCCCCTGCACCACAGTTCCTTCCTCTAATCGCTTCTTCTTTGTCTCATAATGATTATCCAATATGCATGACTTATTCCATGCTGGATTCTAAGGAGCTATTGGGCAAGTATATGAGAGAAAACAGATAGTAGATACTTTCCCCCTTACTTAAGTCCCTCAGTAGAGTGTCTATTATTACACAATGTTGATGTAGATCTTTCATGATATTTTGGGTTTCTTGCTTTACCAGCTCAGCTCTCAGATCTTCAGCCAGCTCATCTCTGAACTGGTCACAGTCAGAACCACATCATTCCACCCTACATCTTGAACAGGCCATTTAAAGTTCAAAATATAGTATCTTATTCTTCTCTGTCCCTGCTTTAGCTTTCAGATCTCTCAACAATCAGTAATACATTGTTTGAGATTTCCAAAGTGTCCTCTGAAATTATGCATAAAATCCTGATTGCTGTTTAAATTTGGATCATTCCCTTCAATGAACAGTATTGTTTATATAACTGCTGATTCCTTTAGCTATCTTAGCACAAAAGTCCCTTAGGTGTGATCAGTGGGAAACTCTACTGTCCTGTTTGACACATTGAACTATGAACATCCAAAATTGATTTTGATGCTCTCTGAAGTTCTCCAGAAAGGTCCTATGGGGGATCCAGGGGCATCAGCTGAGCAGAAATTTGTGTCCCAGTTGCTGTGTTAATTGTATTCTGCAAATTGGTCACAACTAGCTGTAGCAGCAATGCTGCTGTGAGGTGCTTGCAAATAAAAGAGGTTCCTGGTGACTAGAAGCCATTTCTGAAATACCTGATTAGAAAAGAGTAGGAGACTGGCAATTTGTTAGTCTTATCAGGTAGACTATAGACAGGAAACACAACCAAATGAGATAATTATATTTTATTGTAAGGTTATATTAATTGAATGTTCAAGTCTAAATACTTCATTCCCCTCATCTCTTTTTGTAAGCCCAAGAAACTAGGGACAATCTCCTCTGAACCTTTTACCCTATCTACATTCCTGCTATGGGCTAAGCTACCTTTTATCTGATCATTTGTTGTCCTGTGATTCCCACATACTATTACATCAAATGATTGAAAGTAAGATATCATCAATACATAAATACTACACAGCTTTACATCTCCTTTAGGCCGAGCTAAAATTGCTGGAGACTGGAACTGCTGTAATATGATGTCTATGGGATCAGACTGGATGAAGTGGAACCTTAATTATGCTACTTAGTTCAGAAAGATTTTTTTGTTTTGGTTGTAAATCATGAGAAGACACACTTTTCCTGAAATAGCAAATTTCCAGGAAAGATACCTTCTGGAGTCATAGCCTCCAATGGATGCACAGGATGTTCAGCTAGTCAAGCAAGACCTCGAAACAATAGTAATTTACTCTACCTTGCCTCTGGCTGCAGCACCTCATTTATTGGCAAATGAGAATGGCTATAAGGTATAATACAAGTACTGGGGCATTACCCAAATTGCCAATTACCTATATATAAAAAACTGCAGCCTTGAAGATGAATTTACTTCCATAGTATCAGTAAATGTTCCCGTTATCTTGGTTTTTAGGTTTTCTATTCTATTTTTTTCTGATTTTAATTGTTTTCTAGCACTTTCTACTTTTTATTATATTGTGCATTATCCAGAGTCGCTGTATTGGTGAGATTGGTAGATAAAAATTAGATCAATCTCTCCACTGTGCAGATATTTCAAACTGGATTGCTACTGAATAAGTAGAAGTTGCATTGTCTATAAAAACTCAGCTGATGTATTGGTTTGCCTGCAGGTGGTTCTTGAGATTTGTCCTACATTTCTGATGCAGAATCCCCAAGGAAGTAGGGAGAGTAGGGCAGTGAATGACAAATAGAATTAAATACAACATGTTGTATTCAGCAAGATTTTCCCTATTAAGACTTAACTTGCATATAAAACTTTTCTGATAATCTAAAATTCAAAGTAATACAAAAATGGTTTCAGATTCAATTACCTGTATTCATTCTATTAAGAAAGAAATTCAAATATAAAGATAAAAATTCATCTAAAGTATTGCAAATACTATTTCCATTTTCATTTCTGAATCTTGTCTCTCTATATAGTAGCTCTCTACTTCTTTTTGAGCTCTCACTATTGTATTTTGATTTACTCAGTCACACTTGGTTAATATAATTTACTGCTGTATAATGATACAACAAAAAGTCTTGAAAGTTACCAGAGGGCAGAATAGCTTGAGTGGTGCCTTTAAAATTAACACACACACACACACAGAGAGAGAGAGAGAGAGAGAGAGGGATGAAGGGAGGGAAAGAGAGAGAGAGAGAGAGAAAGAGAGAGAGAGAGAGAGAGAAAGAGAAAGAGAGAGAGAGAGAATTTCAGTGCTGATTCAGGTCTTTGCAGTAGTTAGGCTGAACTGAGACTTGATTAGAAAGTAAAAAATTCTGTCTCAAATTCTGCATTTGTATAATATACATATTCAAGAACATCTCTAATTCTATCTGCTATATTCTCACTTATTAGACTAGAAAAAGATTAATTAATGAGCAAAGGACACTGCAGAAAGCAGGAAGTGGATATGATGGAAGGAATGATAGTTTGCATGGAAAAAAGGTAGGGAGAGGTAAACTGTGTTGGTATGAAGTAATTTAACTATATTTTCCATTATCATCTTGTGACTTTATTTTTTCACCTTATTATTTTGTACTCCTTTCTTGTGTTTAATATTATTTACTTTAAAAGACAGTAGAATTAGGGCATGCTACCTATCTGTATGTAGAAAATATCAGTCAAGGTTGTTTATATAATAAAGATAGCTAAACATACTTTAAAAAAAAAAAAAACAATCGTTCTTGCAAGGTTATTGAGAATTGTATCAGTTACAAGGAAGAAATCAAGTTTTACAATTTATCTTTCTCTTCTTTTTCCCCTCCATTTTTCGGGACACTTTGAAAAAAATCAAAAGATTAAGAGGGGATTATAGACCAGAGTGAAGAGGGAATGTTAAAGCATGCCCTGAGTCTGGTAGGTTAATTATTCACACTATGAATAGTTGGTGTAAGGATCTCTATTCAATTTTTGGCAACTTCCCATACCAAGTACCCCTTTCTGATATCACTCCTGAACTTTTTGTTTTAAGGTAACCTATTGAGAAGGAGAAAGAAAAATAACTAAGCATCTGTCTTCTGTTCATACAGTGCTGGATGGTACTTTTCCACATTTCAATATAATCTGTTCTTCTGGTCCATAACTATTTTTGTGATTTGTAGTTACCAGATTTAGAATGATTACCCCAGTAAACCCTGTAATTTAGAAACATTTATTTTTTTTAAAAAAAAGTTATATTACTATGCACTGTCATTAGCATTTATTTAAAATATACCAAGTTGTCTAATCAGCAAGTGCCATAGAATCTGTACTGAGTGAAACAAGAAGATGAATTTGAATCTGCTTAATCTGTCTCAGTGGAATATCCCTGAATATAAACTATGCCTTACTTAGCAGATACTTTGTTCTCCTTTGTTATTAAAAGTTTTCAATGAATGATATTTCTGTACAATATACTCCAAGAATAACCTGTGCTAATTTATTTATTTTTTCTATATACAAAAAAAAGAAAAAAAAAAGAAAAGAAACCACATCATACAGATTGATCTCATGGGATCTTTTAGCAGAAATAGCAGGTGCAGCTGTGCATTTGAGGACTGTCCCCATAGGAGAGACTCATAAAAATAAACCTGGAGTATTTAACTAATAGTGTTAAATAACAAATGTGCTGCTGAATGAACAACAAATTAGTGGAGAATTCAACATTTTGATGTTTTGCTGTCAAATGCATGGAAAACAATTTATAAACGAGGGTATTGAAAAACACAATATAAAAGCATGGAAACTCAGTAGAAATATTTATCTGCTATTTGAAGTAGATACCTGATGAAATTTAACCACAGCAGAATTAAAGCCATTTTTCTTTGTTTCTAATACACTTTTTGAATTAAGATTTGAAGAAAATTATAATAATAACCACACATGTTAGCAAGTCTTCTGTGAATATTAATTTTCCACATTTGCCTCCTCTCATCCCTTATCTCCCATCTAAATATCTTTGACTGACATTTGACTTTCTCAGACTCTCCTGTTCTTGGTTACAACACCACCACCACCACTACCACCACAACCAACAACAACAACCTACAGAAGATGGGCATTTGGTTCCTTTTATTATGGACCTATGCAACATCTATGTGAACTGTGTGGATCATTAAATTCTACATGGAACAGTTGGAAACACTGTGCAACCATTTACAGTGCTGTGTATGAACTGTTCTACAAAATTTCAGGGAAAGAGGTGGTGATGGTGTATTCTTCATGAACAGCCTCATTATCATAATGCCCCAACTGTATATAGGAGAAGGCTTTAGCTTCCAGGATATACCATAAACTCTATTACTTATTTTATTAAATTTTTATTAAACATGTTTATTGAGTTAAGATTAAATCTTCCATAATTTTGTATGTCAAAAACTTTGGTTCATTGGTTTTGGACAATGCATAGTAATTTTAGTAATTTTATTTCTCTAGTTAATAACCTGGGATTGGTTTTTGGAGAATAGGGTTCACATAGATTTTAAAAAATGATTAAATTGTTACGTAAACAATTATCTATTATCTCCCTCACAAGAGTAGGGCACTATAAACATTTATCAGTTAATGTAGAATGCTTTACTATACAGATTCTGATCAAAATCATGTCGAAGTGTGTGTGATAGTAAAGTATCATTGATTTCAAACGGATAATCAGAGTTGGAAGGACCTTGTAGGTCATCTAGTCCAATACCCCACCCAAGCGGGAGATCCTATACCATTTCTGTAAATGGCAGTCCAATCTCTTCTAGAAAGTCTCAAATGATGGTGTTCCCACAGCTTCCAAGGGCAAGCTGTTCCATTGGTTGATTGTTCTCACTGTCAGAAAGTTTCTCCTTATTTCCAGGTTAAATCTCTCCTTGGTTCAGTTTCCATCCATTATTCCTTGTCTGGCCTACAGGCGCTTTAGAAAATAGCTTGACCCCTTCCTCCCTGTGGCAGCCCCTCAAATATTGGGAGATTGCTATCATGTCTCCCCCAGTCCTTCTCTTTACTAGACTAGCCAAGCCCAGATCCTGCAACTGTTCGTTGTATGTTTTATCCTCCAGTCCCCTAATCATCCTGGTTGCTCTTCTCTGTACTTTTTCTAGAGTCTCAAAATCTTTTTTATAATGTGGTGAACAAAAATGGATGCAGTACTCCAGGTGTGGTCTTACTAAGGCTTTATAGAGTGGTATTAGTACTTCCCTTGGTCTTGATTGTATCCCTCTGTTAATACAACTTAGAACTGCATCAGCTTTTTTGACTGCTGCTGCACACTGCTGGCTCATATTTAGCTGGTTATCCACAAAGACTCCAAGATCCCTCTCACAGTTACTGTTCTTGAGCCTGGTTCCACCCAGTCTACATGTGTACTACATTTGGTTTTTCTTGCCTAAGTGTTGGACTTCACTTTTCTCTATATTGAATTTCATTTTGTTAGATATGGCCCAGTGTTCTAGTCTGTCAAGATCCATTTGGATCTTGAGCCTATCTTCTTGTGTGTCAGCTTAGTATCATCTGAAAATTTGGTAAGTTCCTCTTCTATTCCCTCATCTAAGTCATTAATGAAGACATTGAAGAGTACTGGGCCTAAGATAGAATGTTGTGCCACCCCACTGCTGACTTCCCTCCATGTAGACTGAGACCCATTAAGGACTACTCATTGAGTACGGTTTGCCAGCCAGTTGTGAATCCATCTAGTGGTAGTGCTATCTATTCCACTTTTTTTCTAGCTTACTAAGAAGTAGGTTGTGGTCTACTTTGTTGAATGACTTGCTGAAATCTAAATATATTATGTCCACAGTATTTTGCTGGTCTACTAATTTAGTCACTATGTTGAAGAATGAAATAAGATTAGTTTGGCATGTTCTGTTTTTAACAAACCCGTTCCGACTGCTAGTTATTACTTTACTTGTTTCTAGATGTTGGCAGATCTGTTTTTTTATTATCTTTTCCAGTATCTTCCCGGATATTAATGCTAGGCTGATTGGTATATAGTTTCCTGGGTCTGTTTTTTTTTCTTTTTTTGAAGATGGGAACCACATCAGCTCTTTTCTAGTCCTCTGGTAGTTCCCTGGTGTTCCAGGATTTTTGAAAGACATGGTGCAGTGGTTCTGAGATGACCTCTGCTAGCTCCTTTAAATTTCTGTTATATAATTCATCAGGCCCCGGTGATTTGTTTTCACCAAGATCAGACAGGTGTTCTCTTATTAATTTTTTTTTGCTTATTTTAACTTTTATTTCTGGTCTGTCTTTTACAGTTATGTTTTTGTTGGGTTGAGCTATAGTTTCTTTTTGCATGAAGATGGATGGAAATAATGAGTTAAGCTCATTTCTTATGTTGCCTGTTACTTCCTTGCCATCTCCTCTCTTTAGTGGACCGTTTCCTTGATTTTTTTTTTTGTGTTATGTTTATGTTGGAAGAAACTTTTTTATTATCTTTGACTTTTTTTGCAAGTCTTTGTTCATTCTGAGCATTTGCTATCCTGACTTCGTCTTTGCAGATTCTGGCTATCTGCTGATATTCTGCCTTATGTATATCCTTCTTTCTATGTTTTGTACTTGTCCTTTTTTTCTTTCAATTTGCCAGAGAGATCTTTGTGCAGCCATGCTTGTTTTTCTTTCTCAGTGATATTGTGCTGGTCTGGGCTTCTATGATCACACTTTTTAGAGTTTTCCAAGATTCTTGAGCTGTTTTCCCCTTTAGAATTTTCATCCATGGAATCTTTCCCAATTTCTCTCTGAATTTATTGAAATCAGCTCTTTTAAAATCCAAAACTCTGGTGTCATTATGTTCTATTGCTTGTGTTTGTGTAATGTTGAATTCTAGTATGACATGGTCACTCTCACCCAAGGTTCCTGCAGTTTCAACTCCCTCTATCACTTCTCTGTTTGTAAGAATTAAGTCCAGTATGGCTATCCCTCTAGTTTCACCCTCTATCTTTTGGACAACAAAGTTGTCAGCTAGGTTGGTTAGGAACATATTTGATTTCTCAATTGGTGCAGAATTAGTTTTCCAATTGATATCAGGATAATTGAAGTATCCCATTACTATTGTTATGTGTTCCCTGCATATGTTTGTTTATTGGCTGGCAAAAAGGACATCTATATTTTCTGCTTGATTAGGTAGCCTATAATATACACCTATGACCATGTCATTCTTTTTTTCTTTTATATTGACCCACATGCATTCTAGGAGGTTTTCATCTTTGGTTTCATGCATTTCTGTCACAATATAGTGGTCCTTTACATACAGTGCAACTCCACCTCCTCTTTTATGGGGTCTGGGTTTTTTTTTTGAATAGTTTGTATCCTTCTACCAGTATGTTCCAGTCATGGGTTTCATCCCACCAAGTTTCTATTATTCCAACTATATCATATTTTCCTTCATGTATTCATAGTTCAAGTTGACCCTGTTTGTTCCCCAGACTTTGTGCCTTTGCATATAGGCACTCTTTATGTCTGACACTGTGTTTACTGTCTACATAACCTGTGTTGTGCCTGCTTTCACCTACTTTCTTGGCACCTGTTTGATAAGTGGACATAGTATGGCACTCACTATTAAATGGTTGGTTTTGGTTGGCATCAAGGTTGGTAATCTTACCTGCACAAACATCTATTTTGCATGCACTGGTATCCTTATTAGTTTTAGGTTGCTGGGGACAGAAATGTTCTGAATCCATTAATTTTCTGTCCCCGCTGTTCAGTTTAAATGTTTATCCTGGAAATCTGTGAACTTAATGCCAAGTAACTTAGTCCCTTTCTTTGATGGATGCAAACCATCTCTTTTGTACAGTTGTTCATTGGACTAGCTGCAGACATCATGACTAATAAAACCAAAGCCTTCCCTTTTACACCACTCCTTTAAGGCTAGGTCCCACTGGCTGACGGACGCAAAACGTATGCATAAAGGACACAGCGGACGAGCAAAATTTCAGGGGTGGCTCCATCCATTGTCATCCGCTCCAAAAAGTGGTTGAAAATTTGCATAAACAGAACGGAAAAAAAATGGAAAAGAACAGATGTGGGTAGTACGTAGCGGGGATGTTAAGTGGATGCTCATAGGAAGCCTAGCGGATGACAGTGGATGGAAGTGGATGACACCTCTGAAGGGGTTCCGGGGGAGAATTGCAAAGTGGACGCATAATGGAAGGGGCGGATGCGCAGCAGATGATGCGGATGCATCACGGACGCCTATAGGAAGCAAAGTGGATGCCGCGTGGATGTATATCGGATGCAAAGCGTTCACTGCGCATGTGGGGAGTATGAATTGTGTGAGCTCCACGGATATAAAAGGATGCAGCACGCATGCAGTCAGCATTCAAGGAAAAGACGTGCTGCCACATACATCTAGGAGGAACACCATGGTTCGTCAGTCAGGGAAAAAGTGGAAGCCTGTGCCTACTTGTTCCAGCCCTGGCAAGAAGGACAGAAACAGCATCCCATCCCCTGGCACTGACTCTGAACCTCCTCCTCCTGCTGCTGCTGCTGCTGCTGCTGCTTTGGTGGACCAGCCCCAAGGCCCTCAAAGCCCTGCTGCTGAAGGCCCTGCTGCTCAACCCCTGAAGGCCCTGCTGCTCCAGCCCCTGAAGGCCCTGCTGCTCCAGCCCCTGAAGGCCCTGCCAGAGGGAGGAAGAGGCAAGGGAAGGAGAAGGGAGAGAGGAAACAGTACACTGTTTCCAAGGACCATGAGGATGAGGTTCTGGAATGGCTGAGGGAGAACGAGTACCTCTGGAGAAATGGCCACAGACTGTATCGGGACACCAAGAAGAAGCAGGCAGCTTGGAGAGACAAGGCAGAGAGCCTGGGCTATACTGCAGATGTACTCCTGGGATAGTGGAAGGACATGCACACCTGGTATGGCAAGCTGCACCTGAAAAAATCCGGGCAGGCCTTTATATACGAGATGCATACACTCACATCCTTTCTATTTCCATGCTACTAACGCTGTGTAGACATTCCATGCACCTTTCATTTCCTCCCTCTTTCTATTTTCAGCTGCAGCGGATATGAGTTGAGGCGATGGCCAGAGGATGCAGAGAGGATACAGCGGATGTTTAACGGATGATAACGGACATAGAATGTTTGTTGTCCGTACGATGTACATCGTACGTGGCGGAAAGTTCATCCGCTCACAAAGTTTTGTGTAGCTCAAAACTTCTTGCGCAGATGAAATCTCAGTGGATGGATGCTTGAGGGAGAGAGCGTATGAAACACGTATGCAGTGAGTACACAACGGATGCATAGCGTTTTCCAACAGATGGCAAGCTTTTTTAAACGTTTTACATCCTCTTTGCATCCATAAGTGCAGTGGGACAGGGGCTTTAGCCACACATTAAACTCTGCTACACGCTGCCCTTTCCCTTTTTGTTCCTTGTATACTTGTAGAACCTCTGAAAAGATAAGCCTATAGCCCATATTACTAAGTTCATACCCCAAGCTATAGAAGTCTTTCTGAACAGAAAGTA
This sequence comes from Laticauda colubrina, assembly GCA_015471245.1. Lineage (NCBI taxonomy): Eukaryota > Metazoa > Chordata > Lepidosauria > Squamata > Elapidae > Laticauda > Laticauda colubrina. The sequence continues at coordinate 98,305,922 of BLBF01000003.1, read as the reverse complement.
CATCCTTCTGGAATAGATCATTTGTACCAAGATGTATAATAGCATCAACATCACAGTCCTTGCTGGCATTTTTGACTATCTTAGGAGTACGCTTCTTGTCTTTGCTGGCAGTAGCACCTGGTAGACACTTGACCTCTTTCAAAACCTCAGTATCCTTTCTTAAATTTACATCCCTTACAACTGAGTCCTCAACCAGAAGATGGCTTCTCTTTTTGGATGTCTTGCTCTTCTTGTATGACTTGTGCGTAATACCTGATTCAAACTTTCTCCTTTCCAAAGTAAGTTCTTCTTCTAGGACCATGATCCCCAGCTTACTTGAGTTATCATTATCACAACTACTTTGACCTGTCACTTTAGTGTCCCTATTAAGGTCAGCAAGGGCACTGTATCTGTTATGCTGGGACACAGCAAAAGCTTTGTGTTTATGGTCCACAGCTCTCACCCTGCCAGATTCCACGATTGTCCATACTGCCCTTTTCCTGTAGGATCTTTGTGGTAGTGGGGCTGGTAGCATGGCAGCTCAATAGATGGCTGGATTGGGCATTTAATTTCTGCTTGGAAAGCATAGAAATTCTAGATAGGTAATCTGTCCATGTAGACTGGTAATTTTTTTACAAAGAGGACAGTATCCAAGTTTGAAAATAGTACTGCGAAAGACAGCTGCAAAACAAGTGTTACACTGAACTATGCCGGTCATTGTGAAATAAAATAAAATCACAATCTCAAGCGCATTTACCCTAAATGTCTTATTGGTATTATTGGTTTATATATAGCTATTTTTCTCCTTTCTATTCACCTTGTTTCCTTCACGAGCAGCCAGCCACTCCTCCCACAACCTCTGGAATTTGAAATGCAATGGAAGCAATTCAAACTGCCTCTTTCATTTCTACTCACCCTCTGCTTCCTTCACAAGAAGCCAGCAATTCTTCCAACAGCCTCTGGGAATTTGAAATGTTCAGTACAGTGGACACATTGGGTTGATTTTGGGGAACAGTCCCTCTTCAGAAGTAAATTGTGCAGTTGCATATAATAAATTTAATGCTGAAGCAGGTATTCTACAGGACACAAACACCAAACAGGAAAAAAAAAGAATGGGGGTCGTGGCTTTTATTAGGTAACATTTGAAATACTTCCCCTTTATTATATACAACATGTTATAGTCAACATATGGGTAATTCTCACTAAAATTAAAGAATCTTGTTTGAAGTAAGCCTCAAAGAAGAAAAAGCAGAGTATCCTTTGACTTTGAAAATTGACTGTGCTAGTGTGGTTAAAAAAGAAGCAATAAAGTAAAATTAGAATATCAGTTTAAGAAATTTAGTGAAAGTGCAACTGCCAAATTCACAGTGCTGTTTAGAGGAGGAAGAGCTAGCAGTCTGATTAAGTCACCTGTATTTAAATAATTTTCTGTCCTTTATTTGGCAAAGATCTTTTAATTTGTAGTTTACATGCTAAGGGGAAGAAGATCAGATTTGACAATGGTTTTTCCCTTAATTGGAAAATTACAAAAACAAGTTGCCTGTGGCATCTGGAGTAATATTTTAAAAATCAGGCATTTAACAATGTCTATCCCATATCTTGTTCAATATCAAAAGGTAATGCATGTTCATGTATCAAGTAGTAAGAAAAATGTGTCCTATATTCACCTTGAAATTATTCATAATTTTCTCTCTATGGAAAATCCAGTCAGATACTCTATGACTTGCATTTTGTACAAAGCAAACTATTGAGTCTCTAATCACCTGGCAGTCTAATTTATACCCCCCAAAAAAATTATTGTGGTCTCCCTAATACTAAACAGATGCAACCCTACTTAGCTTCTGAGCCATGAAAGGATTGGCTAGGTGCTACCACCCTAGAGAAAGATTGACTGCTTCTGATAATTGTTGTGATTACCAGATAGCTGGCAACACTTAGATGATTTTTATTTTGTAGGAGCTGAATAAGTACTCTCTATGAAACATCATTATTGTAATAAATCCCAGTGTAACCCCACCCCAATGAAAGTTGCTGTGAAATATCTGCATCGTGTCTATGTTACTAATGCCACATTATGACTTAAAAATCATAGGTATTTTAAACATGGATTTTGTTGTTAATTTTTATTTCAGCTGAATTCATTTCCTTGTTTTGCTGCTGCTTTTATTTTTTTGCATTAGGATGCTACTGATATGTTTTTTATCCACTTGACTATATTGTTTTTTTAATTGGCTTATATTTGTATGCATTAATTAATACCTAGCCTAATAGATGCACAAGGGTTAGGGAGGTACATTGGGAAAAGTTTTTCTTCAGGGACATTTATACTCTGGTGAGAAAAGTAGATTTCATTGCAAAATAAAAAGAGAACTGTTGACACAAATGATAAGAGAAAAAATGGTGTGTGTATGTCTTTGTTTGTTTGTGTATGTAGAGCCAGGTTACTACAGAACCAGCTTTGCACCATCCCATCAACTTGCCCCATTATTCAGGCAGGCAAGCTATGTTACTTACCTGATCAATCAAAGAATTTCGACTGGCAGTGTCAAGGAAGAGGGCCTTCTCTTCTCCTGGCCCTGCTTTGTGGAACATCTTGCCTTCAGATTTGAGGAAAGTCCCCAATCTCTTGACTTCTTGCAAAAGGGTCAAAACCTGGCTGTGTAGCCTCATGTGGAGGACAAAGCTGGGCCCACAACGCCATGGGGCTGGTTGTCCCCATGAGAACCCCATCCACCTGTATTAACAACTCCTAATTTCTCCATCTTGGAACTCTATTTTTTGTAGTTTTATGGTGATGTTTTATATTTGTTTTAGAATTTTTAATCTTAAATTCTTCAGTTTTTAATGTTTTATTACATTGATTAAAGCATACTGCTAAGTTCTTTTCTACGAGGGAGGTAGATAGTTAAGAAGGTTGATATGTACAAAGTTTGATATGTTGATATATTTTTGTTCCATTGTGTCCACTTCTCAGAGACTGCCTGGACAAGTCCCTGCAGTTTTCTTGGCAATATTTTAGAAATGGTTTTTGCTATTTCCTCCTTCTTAGGACTGAGAGCGATCCAAGGTTGATCCAAGATTACCTAGGTAACTAATGCCCAAGGTAGGACTAAAACTCATGGTCTTCTGCTTTCTAGCATGAATTCTTAACCATTATACTACCAGCTCCCTACAAATGATAATTTTCATTATGGTTACTTACATAATAATGATTGGAACATCATGATAAAAATACCTGTATTTTTGGTTATGGTTCTTCACACCAGTATCTTTGTCTCTCTTATCTTTTCATTTTATTCCTTTTCTCAGATTAGCCCTCTTCCCTACAGTCTATGGAGATTCTGGGTTCTCCAGGTCATAGGTATGCCGAAGCTGTTTTTTCAAGAGGCAACTGGACTCGTTTTTCTTTGAAGATGTTTTGCTTCTCTTTTGCTTTTGAAGTGAAACATCTTCAAAACACAAAACAAAAACAAGAAAGTCTAGTTGCCTCTTGAAGAAGCACCTTTGGGACCTCTTCCTTCTTTTTCCCTGTCTCTTTTTATTTCTTACTTCCCAAATCCATTTGATTTCCTTTTTCTTACTCAGTTTTAAATTTATATTTCCTTAAGACTGTTCCAATTTTGGCCCCGTTGACTTGTCTTGTTTCCCAAATTAGCCCTCCTCTTGTTTCTTTCTGATGGGTTAACCTAAAATAAAAGTTGGCAGTTGGTGGATCTAGGTTTATGAATGTATCTTGAGATAATTTGTTGAAGACTGATCATGATACCCCTTGTGAAAAATAATGCCCCCAAAATAAAATTATACTTCCCCTACTCCCTTAATCATTGTATAACTTGTCCTGAAACAGAGTATGATTCTGACTATAACTGTAAGGTAGAGAAATAATACTGTGTGCACTTTCCATTTTTTAACTGAACTGAATAAACAGATTCTTGACAAATTGTGGTATTTGTTCAAATTGTGAACAAATGTGGTCCACAGCCCTGAAGTCTACCAATCATGCACACAGAAATTTTAAGTAAGAGATGAGAGTTTCTATGTTCTTTGTATTTGTATATTTGATATTATTGTGATAATATATATGGATTATTTAAAAATATTTTGGTAAAAGGTTATTCTTTTAGTAAAAAAAAAATTAGGAAGCATGGGTTTCTCTAGCTTAATATATGATACCAAATACACTCGGGCGAGACTGTTTTTGAATTGCCTGTTTCTCTTCTGTGTTCAAAACCTCTCAATTACAAGATGCAAATATTCAAGATGTTACAAAATGAGGAATGAGCAGGAAAGGGAAAAATGTTTAAGATCCCAGTATAATAACATTTCTACAGTAGCTTAAGTTTCAAAGAATGTGTATAATATATAAATTTTAGCTACACACATGCCAATAACATGCAGAGTTATGTATTTTTTCTTGTTATTTATTCTGTTACCTTAAAATGTGATGGACCTATACAAATAAATATTTTTCTAAAAGCCTTGAGATGACATTAATAAGATGTTTTAGCTGTTTTAATGTATTGCACCTTTTTGTGATTTACTCATTCTTATCAGTGGTGGGATTCAGTTTTTTTTTTACTACTGGTTCTGTGGGCGTGGCTTGTTTGTCATGACAGGAGAAGGATACTGTAAAATCTCCAGTCAGAGGTGGTATTCGCCGATTCTCTGAACTACCCAAAATTTCCACTACCGGTTTTCCAGGAACTAGTCAGAACCTGCTGAATACCACCTCTGAGTCTTATATAACCATAAAGTGAATGTGCCTTTTGAAAACTTCCATTTTCACAAAAAATGGGAAAATACTATTTTATTATTAAAAGAGATATTCAGTTTTCCAAGATAGTTATTACATATTAAATGAGAGTCGGTTAATTCAGATTTTCTTACTTTCCCTGATGTTTTTTCAAGGTCATATAATTGGCTAACAGTAATTCCAGTTTGTATTAGAATGCTGCATTGTGATATTGCAGAACATAACATTTCTTTCAATGCCCAAAATAGGGCATATTTAACAATACTTTTTAATTTAATTTTATTTATTTATTTTGTTTCTCAAGCTTGTATGAGAAAAAAAGGATTAAGTATGAATATAACATAAAAATATATAAGTATAAACAGGTATAACTATATACATAGTAAATGAGTAAGAATAAATGGATAAATGGGAACAGTAGGACAGGGATGGTAGGATGCTGGTGTGCTTATGCATGTATAAGTTATATATGTATAAGCTTTGTAGGTTTAGGTAGTTTAATTATATCTTATTGAACTTCCAAACATAAAACTAGCCTGAACTAGCTTTGGTGTATCTCATGTTATCTTAATTATGTTTATCAATGATATTTACCTCATTAGCTTTGTCAGTATACAGATGCATTTAAACTATCAGCATAATTTGCAATTACACATTTCTTTAGTGTCTTGAGAATACAAATGGTATTTCTTTCTAAGTTTATCTATGGAACAGAGTTTTCTGCTATTATTTTTGTACTGTAAGCAGCAACCAGCAAAATATTCAGGAAATAAATTAACAGTTGTATTGTCCCAACATGCTTGAAGCTAGCCGGAAGATCATGCACAGTGGTTTGATTCCCACATTCTCTGTTGAGCTGTGAAATACAAGGCACTATGGCGTTCAAATACCTTAATTCACAAAGAAGGGTGGGAATAGACAGAACATGGGGAAGATAAGAGAATTATCGCATTTGCAAATCACTAGTCATCAGCCAACTGAGTCTTTTTGTGTTGTTTGGAATACTGAACATACCAGCCATGGGGAACCTTATATTAAGATAATCCATATTTGCTTAGAAAATTTTATTCTAATCCTGAAACTTGCTGTGCAACCAAATAAGGATTCAGATATAAATGTATCAGTTGGATAGTACTGTCAAGGCAGCATAATTAAACATTATATTATGTCTAGTTTACAGTAATCCTAAAATATACCAACATAAATATTTGAATAAAGTAATTAAGGAAGATAAAAATAAAAGAGAAATGTAAGGATATCTTTACATGCTCAGTAAAACATCTGGCTCATTGTTCCATTTTGCTATTGTTACTCTCGTTGTTAGACTTACTTTACTTCTATTGAGCTGAAATATTTTATGACTAAATATACTTGATATGGCCCATGGGCTATTCAATAAAGTAAACTAACTAACTGACTAAATATACAACGGACATTTTGTAATTATCAAAATAGTCATACTGACTGGATTCTCATGTGCTCAGACATGTCTTATTTAATTCCCTAGCACATAAATCATTATCAATGATTTATCTAATGAGAGGTCCTTCTGAGCTTGGTGTTTTCTTGCAGATGTTTCATTTACCCAGACTAGTTTGTGATGATAATACTTAGTTTGGATAATTAAATGTTTGCAAGAATACTATTGAACTCTGAGACCAGCAAGGTCTCAGCTCTGATTTAATAATTAGTTACTGATTTACATAACATACTTAGATAGGAACCACAAGATAAGGGCTTGGTGAAGTTTATGTGCTTGGGCAGGGTGAATATCTTTATATAACTGGGACTTCATGCAACCTCATACTGTTTAAATGTATTAATTTAGACTGTCAGCTAGCCAACCATGAATTTGTTCAAGTTGTCTATCCCTAGGCATAGAATTGGAGAGGACTACAAAATCAATGACATGATGATATTATTAGTTTTGCAAGCCTCAATCATTTTGTAGTCTGGGGTAAGCAACTTGTGTCATTGCTAAATACCTCCAAGTATACTTCATTATTACCCATGGGATATTGACAGTTGTAGCTCTCCAACATCTGGACCTTGGCAGTCAATGCTGGAGTCACAAGTTTGCTCAGTTATCTTGAGCTATCATTCCACATTCCTTTAAAAAATAATAATAGTATTTTTATATAGTTCTGCAAAGTTTGGCTCCATTTAGCCTGCTGATAATTGTGTTTCAGTCTGAAAACATAACCACTTGCACTCAAAACCAGGCCACTCGATATAAGGGAATTCTAGAATGCTATCCAACCATGGGGAAATTAAGAAAGTACTTTATTCTTAAAAATAATGGGAAGTTGATATTAGTTTCTTTATGCGGGCCTCTGTTCAGAGAAACAGTCTCATCAGTGTCAGTTTGGCCCTTTTGAATGAAGGATGGTAAGAGAGACTTTAAGCTTCGTACTCAGTGGCACTATTTTTGACTGTGTCTTCTTTGAATTGCATCTTTTGTGAATTATATCGTCATTTTTATTCTGTTTTACTTCTGACCCAATTTCAAAACATTCAGCTAGAAATGGTTCATTAAGTTTATAGTGATACTGCAAGATAATCAAAATCCCATTGCCATGGGATTTTTCTCTGTATTTTTTCAGCAATATGGCACATTTATTTATCAACTTGCATGTAAAAACCAGACAGGATTCAGAGCCTCACATTCACATGCTAATATTTTTTAAAAGAATTCACAGCTTCATATCAATTTTTGACAAACCTTCATTTTCACTTATATTAGAGCAGGTGTTCAGTATTACATAGCTTGTTTTATACTTCCTTCTCGACCTTTGCCTTCAGACTAGCCAATCTATTGTTAATATTATTTTAAAACATATATACATATATTTTCATAGATTTTTATGGGTACAGGTATGTAGGTCTAGGTGTGTTTGGATCTTTTCCCATGTAAGATTAAAAGTATCTTGGCAACGTTTCGGCAAGGTCCCACTCACCTTCCTCAGGCTGGTGCTTTCGGCTTTGTGCCAGTGCTTGCATATGTGTGTGTGTATATGTATATATATCTTAAGTTTTTGCGGGTACTTACATGTATGTATTCAGGTTTGTTCAGGTATTTTCCTACGTCATTATAGTTGTGCTTTTAAAGTTGGAGCAACATTTCTGCAGAATCTTATCTGCCATTATCAGGCTACTGTATTGTGTTCGTCTATTCTTCTGTATTGTGTTTGTCTATATTCCTAGATTTTCAGATTTTCAAAGATACAGGTATGCAGGTTTTGGCATGTTTGGGTCTTTTCCCATGTAACATTGAGAGTATCTTGGCGACGTTTTGACGAGGTCCCACTCACCATCTTCGGGCTGTGTGCTTTCGGCTTCATGCTTGTGTGAGCAAAGCGTGATCAGAGCTGCCATCTCTCTATAAGCCGACAAAGACCACCTGAGAACAGAATTACACACCCTCACTAACGTATTAATTTCCAACAGATTCCAAAGAAACACAATTACGAACCTAATCCTAAGGGAGACCCCCCCAAAAAAAAACCCGACCCACAGAACAGGACAAAGGCATTGCCCTTGTCTCCTACATCAAAGGCACCACAGATAAAATCAGCAAAATTCTCCACAAGCACAATATCAGGACAGCCTTCGGCACTGACCAAAAAATAGCCAACATCCTAAGAAACCCTAAGGACAAGATCCAGCTAGAAAACCAAGGAGTTTATGAAATACCACACAACAATTGCCCAGCCACAAACATTGGACAAACCAACAGGAGAATAAATGCGCGCATCATAGAACACAAGAATGCAGTCAGAAAAGAAGAAAATACTTCTTCCCTTTTCCAGCACGACATGAAATTAATTTTGAGGGAACCAAATTAATCTCCAATACTGAACACTTCAACAAGAGAATAATCAGGGAAGCCATTGAAATAGAGAAACACCCCCATAACATGAAGAAACAGGACGATTCCTCCCACCTACCTTATCAACAAACAAGTCCCAGCCACGAAAACCAACACCGGACCCAAAACAACACATGACACCACCACCATTCTCCCTCACCAGACTCAAACCCAAACCCACCCCATAGACGAAAAGCAACCACCATCCAGAAACCAGACCATGGCTGCATCACCAGTTTCCATATGCCCCAACTCCCAAACTAAACAAACTAACACATGCCATGAACAAAAACCCCACCTCAAACTCGGAGCCAAACTAAAACCCAGAACGTTACATCACAGCCATCTGCTCAGATTATCACACCACGGAACTCAGGAGGTTACACCACAAAATCTCAGGATGTTGCAACACAGCCAACGACCCAGGAGATTACAGTACAAGACCCAGTATGTCACAACAATAGAACTCAGAAGGTCATCACACAGCCCATTACCCAGGTCATTAGAACACAGGAAGCTGATAGACACTCAGCCAGTACCTCAGCCACACAGGTTCTTACGAAAAAGCCAGCCAATCTGCAAACATTAACTCCATCAACCAATCAAGAAATAACAATACAGCCAACCAGCCCACAACAAAGCCAGCACACCACACCTCTCCACCAGTATTTATAGAGAGACGGCAGCTCCGATCATGCTTTGCTCGCACAAGCATGAAGCCAAAAGCACCAGCCTGAAGATGGCGAGTGGGACTTTGTCAAAACATCGCCAAAATACCCTCAATCTTACACAGGAAAAGATCCGAACATGCCAAAACCTGCATATGGATGGATGGATGGATGGATGGATGGATGGATGGATGGATGGATGGATAGATAGATAGATAGATAGATAGATAGATAGGGAGGGAGGGAGGGAGAGAGAGAGAGAGAGAGAGAGAGAGAGAGAGAGAGAGAGAGAGAGAGAGAGAGAGAGATGTTTAGGCAGAATCTCATCTGCTATCCTCAGACTTGGGTTCTTTTTAATCTTGTGTGTCAGGCTTAGCAGCCGTTTTTAGTTTTTTTGAAAATATATATATATTCGAGGTCTAACTCATACATAATCCAAAAGTATGATATGTTGCCAGAACTGCTCCATAACAACAAAAACTGGTCAGTTATCTCCTGATTAAGGGTCAAACTGAAGGAATATTAAGAAGAGTCTTAAAGAAGCAAGCTTAACCTTGTTATATCTTTTTTAAGGAAGTAATGACTCACTAAGCTAAAGTATACTCTCGGTTTTGAATGGAATTATTTTGTTAAAAATACCTAGCTTTAAAATTTTCAGTACTTTTGAGAACAAAACCAATTTTGCTCCATACATTGAGCATCAGGTCTTGTTCAGAAGACATTAAAAACTATTATGAGAAACAGCCAGCACCAAAAAGTGAGGGCATATAAACCCTGTTAACTAAAATGTAGCTCAAAGATATTTCAAAATATCATAAATTCAATCAGAACCTTTTTTTTTTTTTGCAAAGTTGCAATGTTAGTATACATAACAACTTTTCTTAGAATTAAATTCAATAGAAACATCCACAGACAACTTAGAAGAATTCTGATTTGTAAGAGAAACATCTTTTGGAGCAGGGATCTGTGGTTGTTTGTTTTCTCCAGCTTGGCCCAAAGTGCAAATCCATACAGCTACCAACTTGCAGCAGAGGTTAGATACTTGATTTGATTTTTGTACTGAGGTGAGGGTGACATGATATGGGTTGTCCATATCAATCCTTTGTCATAGAAAATCAGTCCCTCGTGGCCTTGGATTTTTTTAAAAAATAGAATAATTCCATCTATAATCCAAGTTACCAAGAATTTCTCTGTAACTTTCTGCAGAGAGGAAGTGCCTATTTAGTTGGACTACCCTTGTGAAACCTAGTGAAATTTTAAAAGGAACTTAAAAATATTCCCAAAACTCTGGTGCACAGCTTGAAGCCTTAATCATGGCTTGAAATGGTATGTGACAAGGCCTTGGATTGTGATTATGCATCCAATTCAGAAATAGAAATAGTTCTTAAACCCCTGTCACACAGCACCAAACGATGGAAATAGGATGTAAAATGGAGAGAAACACTTGCCATCCATTGGTAAACACGATGCTTCCATTCTGTAATCACTGCGTCCGTTTTTCATCCTCTCTATCCGTCCACCATCCGTCGACTGACATTTCATCCGCTTAAAAACTTTTGAGCTGCACAAAACTTTTTGAGCGGGAAATGTATCCAACGCATCCGTTCTATATCCGCAACGCATATGGGAAACATCCGTTCTACATCCGTCATCATCCATTACGCGTCCGCTATATCTGCTAGACATCTGCGGCGCATCCACGCAACTCGCATCTGCTCCAGCAGAAAACAGACGCAGGGAGGAAGCGAAACAGACACGGAACGGACACAAAGCGTTAGTAGCATGGACGGAGAAAGGATGAAAGTGGATGCACCTCGCATACAAAGCATTAAAATGGAAAAAAAGTTCACAGAGGGGACGTATCTCGGATATTTAGGATGTCTGCAGGATATCTAGAGGATGCAAAAGGACACCTAATGGAAAACCTATATTGCCTATAAAAAGGGGGAGGAACTCACCTGGATCTCACTTTCAATCCAGCAGCCCTGCTGTGCAGGCCTATTCAGCCTTCATCTGGCTCTTGCTCTTCCACAGCATCCAGTCATCTCCACCATGGATCATCACACACTCCTTTTGGTAGCCATCATCGCTCTACAACAGTGCAAAGCCATTTACAGGCTCTTTCACCTGTTCTACATGAAGAAAAGGAGGTGGCCAAGAAGTGTCTGGGTCCGAAGATAGATCGGGAGAAGAGCAAAGTACAGACTGTAAAACAAGCTGATGGTGGAACTGAGGAACAAAGACTCTCGTGCATTCCAGAACTTCATGAGGATGCTGCCAGCCATGTCTGATGAAGTTGTGGAGCAGCTGAGACCCAGGTTGACCAAGCAGAGCACCAACTTCCGGCCCAGCCTGGACCCTGGGCTCAAGGTGGCACTAACTCTGCGCCACCTGGCCTCAGGGACCACGTACAGGAGCATGCAGTATGGCTGGAGGGTGCCACACAACACCATCAACATTGTGGTCAGAGAAGTGGGGCAGTCCATCATCGTAGAATACCTGGAGGAGCTCCTCCAGTGCCCCTCCACTGAAGAAGGCTGGGAGAAAGTTGCAGAGCAGTGGTATCAGAAGTGGAACTTCCCCCACACCGTTGGAGCCATAGATGGCAAGGACGTGGCCTGCAAAGCTCCACCCAAGTCAGGCTCCACTTATTTCAACTACAATGCCTTCTTCAGCATCATCCTCTTCGCCATGGTTGATGCTGACTACAAGTTCATGTACATCGATGCTTCAGGCAACGGGTCAGCTTCAGATGCCCAGGTATACAATGCCAAGGAGGGGCTGGAATGCAACCTCATCATGGGCTTCCCAGAAACAGACCCCCTGCCCAATGACACAAAAGATGTGCTCTACTTCATTGTGGGGGATGACGCCTTCTCCCTCAGAACCTACCTCATGAAGCCTTACACCTCCAGATGCCTCACCCGTGAAGAGAGGATCTTCAACTACAGACTGTCCAGGGCAAGGCAGGTGGTGGAGAACGCCTTTGGCATCCTGACCAACAGGTTCCAGGTACTTCTCACCACCATGCAGCATCGCCCACAGACCGTGAGGAGGATCGTGGAAGCTTGCTGCATCCTGCACAATCTCATGCGCACCCGCTACCCAGTATTGCAGAACAGGCTCACGGACTTCCAACAAGGAAATGGGGACATGGAGCCTGGTCAATGGAGGCAAGGGCGAAACCTGATAGATACTGTGGATGTGCAAGGCCCCAACGGAGCTTCACGTGAAGGGAAAAAGCAGCGCAACCTCCTGAAACACTGGTGCAACTCCCCAGCTGGAGCAGTGGAGTGGCAAGACAGGATGGTAGATGCTTAATGGATGCTCCCTTCAGTCTGTCTCATCACACTGATGAAATTGGGCCATGTATGTTGAGTGGCCCTACAATGAACAGGGCATTTAATCAAGAGTTGTGTTTATATTGAAATGTGTGGATGAATGATTACATTGTTATTGATAATAAAGGGCCAAAGGTATGGCACCTGGGAGGGTGGACCATACAGTCCCACGATGCTTGCACTGGAGGCTTATCTATCCCACTGCTATCCTTACCCATCCCACAGGTATCCTAACCCATCCCACAGCTATTACCCATCCCAAAGGTATCTCTGCCCATCCCACAGCTATTACCCATCCCAAAGGTATCCCTGCCCATCCCACAGCTATTACCCATCCCACAGGTATCCCTGCCCATCCCACTAGTATCCTTACCCATCCCACAAGCATGCAAAGGCTTAAACCATTTCTAAAAGTTTCCACCAAAACTTTATTTAATAAAATAAATGAAGCAAGTGTGTGAAGCAAAGATAATCTTTATTAATAACAAGCTGTAAAAGAAAAATGACCCAAGTGTCCCAAGCAAAGATAAAGTCAACAGGTAGCCACCCAGTCTCTGGCACTCTTATCAGTCACTCTGAGGCATGCCCATAGTCTCAGGGGTGAAGGCTCCATGTGCTGTGGAGGTGGCTGTTGCTGGAGTGCTGGTCTGAGGCGCCATTGGGGTGCCTGGCCCCGAGAGGACAACAGGGGATGGTGTGTGGAGGAAGCTCTCAGAGAGCTGGCTCAGTCCTGTGATATTGAGAGCCCCTTCTTCTAGGACATGGGATGTCAGCCCCAGTACCGATGACAGATGTTCTCAGGCCGGGCTTGGCTGTGGGGTGGAGGAAGGAGGAGTGTAGTGGGGATGTCTGGTCTGCAGCTGAGCGAGGTGAGGTGTGGGTGGCATCTGTGGCATGGGTGGCATCTGTGGCATGGCTGGCATCAGTGGCATCAGTGGCATCGGTGGCACCGGTGGCATTCAATGTACCTGTGCCTGGACTGGGAAGGGCTGCCTGTGCTGCTGGAGTTCCTGGTAGCCATAGCCTTTGTTGGTGAGGGCCTGTGGAAAGCCTTGGAATGGCAGTGACATCACCTGGGGTGGAGGAGCAGACCTGGACTGGGTGGGAGCAGGTTCAGCTGGGTCTGGAGGGTTGTGAAGAAGACTGGTGATCCTGTCCTTGATCACCTGGTACTATGATTCGGACATGTTCATGAGGGTCTGGTTGACGTAGGTGAGGAAGGGATTGTGGTTGGAGGATGAGACATCAGTGTGTACCAGCTGAGAGAGGAGATCTACGCTGCTTTTGATGGTGTCCCTGATCTCCAGCAGGACAGTGTGGCTCTTGCCCTCCGGTCTGCCTCTCTGCCTGCTTTCTGTGGAGGTGGAGCTGGGGGTGGATGTGGGTTGGTCTCTGGTGGAAGTGACCTCTCCTTGCTCCCACTGCGTCAGGGGGTCCTCCACGCACTCTGCCATGGGGAGTGCAGCTGTCGGGGGGGGTCTCCATCATGGCACGCTCCACAGATACCTGCCTGGACACAGGAGCTGACTCTTGGCCAGAAGAGGACTGGCTCTCTGCGGGCTGCCTGAGAGAGAGGGTTGTCAGAGGGGCTGCTCCTCGGTGGCAGATCTCACCCTCCAAGAAGCTGCACTTGGCCATCATGTAGGTCTCTCGGTCCGTCAGCTTGACCGTGTTCTGGCCAGATTTCTTGAGGTGCAGCTTCCCGTGCCAGGTGTGCATGTGCTTCCACCAGCCGAGGAGCACCTCCGAAGTGTAGCCCAGGCTCTCTGCCTTCTCTCTCCAAGCAGCCTGCTTCCTTTTGGTGTCTCGATAGAGCCTGTGTCCCTTCCGTCAAAGATACTCGTTCTCCCTCAGCCATTCCAGCACCTCATCCTCATATTCCTCTTCGATGGAGTATTGCCTCCTCTCCCATTCTTGTTCATGTGTATGCCTCTTCCTCCCTCTGGCAGGGCCATCTGGGCCCTCATCAGAGGGGCTTCGAGGTTGTAGGGGCTGCTCCACCACACCACCACCACCACCACCAGCAACAACAACAATAGCAGCAAAAAGCAGGACCAGCAGCACCAACAGCACCAGCAGCACCAGGATCAGCAGCAGCAGAGTAAGCACCAGCAGCGCCAGCAGGACCAGCAGGACCAGGATCAGCAGCAGCAGAGTAAGCACCAGCAGAACCAGCAGGACCAGGAGCACCAGCAGCACCAGCAGGACCAGGAGCACCAGCAGCACCAGCAGGACCAGCAGGACCAGGAGTACCAGCAGAACCAGGAGCAGGACCAGCAGGACCAGCAGGACCAGCAGGACCAGCAGGACCAGGAGCACCAGGAGCACCAGCAGGACCAGGAGCAGTACCAGCAGAGTAAGCATCAGCAGAAGCATCAGCACCAGCAGAAGCCCCAGCACCAGGAGCAGTGCCAGCAGAGTAAGCACCATTAGAAGCCCCAGCACCAGGAGCAGCACCAGCAGAAGCTCCAGCACCAGAAGAATCAGCCCGAGTAGCAGAAGCCCCAGCAGAAGCAGAGTCAGGGCCAGGGGGTGGGATGGTGGCCCTGTCCCTCTTGCCAGGGCTGGCAGCAGATGCCACAGGCTTTCTCTTCTTCCCCATGGTTGTTTGCTGGCTGGCTGGCTGGCTGGCTGGCTGGAGCTGTGTCTGGCAGCAGGTCTTTCCTCTGAATGGTGACCTGCTTGCGAGCTGCTTCCCTTTATATCTGCAGGGCTGATGCAATTCATCCTCCCCGCATGCGCAGTGAACGCTTTGCATCCACTAGGTATCAGCTAGACATCTGCTAGGCGTCCTTGATGCATCCGCGTCATCCGCTAGGCATCCACTCTGCATCCGTTTCTTCCATTGCGCGTCCGCTTCGCTGTGCTCTCCTGGAAGCCCTGCAGATGTGCCTTCTGCTTCCATCCGCTTCCATCCGCTAGGCTTCCGTGGAGCATCCACTTTCCATCCTGGCTACATCCTCCCCCGTCCGTTCCTTTCCATTGTTGTCCGCTCTGCTTATGCAAATTCGGGGCACTTTTGAGAGCGGATAACAACAGATGGAACATTTTCTCGTCCGCTGTATCCTTTTTACATACGTTTTGCATCCATCGGCCAATTTGACAGGCCCTTTAGACTTATATATCATTCCATAATGATTTATAGCAGTCTCTAAACAGTTTACAGAATCAGCATATTGCCCTCCAAAATCTTGGTGTTTATTTTACTAAGCTTGGAAGGATTGAAATCTGAGTCAATCCTGAGCTGATCAAGATTGAACTTCTGGCTGTGGCTCTACCGCATTTTAATCCCTGGTTTAAAGAGGAGGTCAGGGAGATGTAGTGATTCATAAGACATCTAGAGTGCTACTAAAAAAAAGGAGCAATAGACAAAAGTGAGAACCTTTATTAGAAATTACCTTGCTTCTCTGCTTTTATTGTGTCTGGCCCTGTTTCAGGTGACAATATGATTTCTCAGTAAAGAATAGCTACGGGAGACTGAGGCTGCTATAAGAAATACTGAACACAAAGTTGCAGGGTTTTTCTCAGAACTGTATTCTTGCTGGGTCAATACTTTGAAAGCACCTGAGTCATCTGAGCTCACGTCAGTTCATTCAGTCATCTGGGAAGGTTTGAAGAGTCAGTCCAGCAGAAGCGGACAGGGGCCTTATTTTTATGAGTTCTGCCCTCTGTGTTCTGAATCTATGTCTGTTCTGGATGTTTAAGACATAATTTACACAGAGAGAGAGAGAGAGAGGGAGGGAGGGAGGGAGGGAGAAAGAAAGAGAGAGAGAATGAATGAATTTTTACTGAAACTTTTAGACAAGATTAAAACTAAAAAAAACTACAAAAATGTAGACCACAAGATAGCTACAAAAGGTTGGTTAGATGTTTTTAATAAATATTATAAATTTCAGCAGCAACAGCAAAAACCCAGAATATTTTACTGTATAACTTTATTTATAGCCAGATGGATAATTAAAAAATATCACATATAGACATATACAGAAATGATTAGACATGACTTAGCACAACACCAAAAATACCCTGAAATTTAACCTGCTTCCATTTTCCTCAATTTACTAGCTTCTTGGAAATTCCATTTTTAATCACTGGCTATAGAAAACAATGCATACCACTTTTGGATTTATCAATTTTACTGAGTATTTAAAATAGGTTCTTTAAAATAGCATTGTTGTTTAGAGTCAAGGTTAAATTTTTATGAATAATGGATTTCTCTAACACTTGTGCTCAAAAAGGAAGGGGGTGGGATAATCTAATTCTGTATATGACCCAGAGCTATTTTTCACTCAAGAGAATGGAATATGTGTTATGTATCTATGGTGGAAGGCTAGAGCATGACATTTGTAGCCTTGGAGTATGGTTGAGAACCAGAGTTTCTCAGCTCAGAGTAGTTTTGTCAGGTGCCAACAATCACCCAGCTTGAAAGCTGAAAAGCACAAGAGACAATATATGTAGAAGCACAGAAAGAATGAGAAGTGCCAGAATTAAATAACATAAGAAGAGACTGTGTTAAGTGGTTTATGTTGGAATGCAGTAAACACTCTTATCTAGTCATGTCATATTGTGTATCTCAGAATCTTCAGCACATATTAAGCCAAAGAGTCTACTGTATATGTGCCATGTTGTCTCTGTGAGACTCTATTCTTCTCTTTCTCTATTCTTTGTAGCTGAAATTCTCACATTATCCATCCAAACACAAAATCAAAACATGACAATATATAAAAATAACATTCTTAATATCAAATAGTGAATCTGGCTGTTCTGCAGATATTGACTACTTGGTTTTCCAAGATGGACAGTGGAATAGAGTCTTAATAAATGAAATTAAGAGAAAAAATAATTGATGCAGACTGATGTTTCCATCTTAATGTATTCCACACCTTTAATATAGTAATATAATGCCACAAATCAATCTCCCCTATGTATTATTGAGGTCATTTTTAATTGAGTCTTTCTTAATTTACTTCTAGACTTCACTGCAACATGTGATAAAGGTATTTAGCTGTTTTATAATTTTTGTTTCATACTTGTAAGAAATGAATTATTAGGATTTTCTTTTTGACAGTCTGTTTTTAGATGCATAAGAAATAATGTTTACATGATATTCTCTAGTGAAAAGATTACATTTACTTTTCATTCCCAGTTGAGCTCTTTTTAGTCATGAAGAACATATGGATTTGTGAAGATTGAGTTTAACTAGTTTCATCCAGCTCTAGTCTATTACCCACACACTGGGATGAAAACTTCCAAAATGAATATTTATAATCTCAAGATAAATGTTCATTCTCTAGATCAATGGGGTGCTTTGCCATTCCTACTGTGCACCTACTCCCTTTTTTGACTGATGAATATGCATGTGCAAATACATACACTGATCAAGTCATAGCACACTGAAAAAATGTTTCACTGAATATGTCTTAGTTTAGACATACAATAATAATGCATTTATAGAAAGTGAAATTCACTGAAAAACCATGGATGAAAATCTTGGAATGTTTTTATAGTCAGTCATGCTGGGTAACTGACAGCTTAAAATAAGTAAGTAGATAAAAATGCTGATTCCACATTTATCTGGGAATTTATCATCTGTTTGATGGTTTGGTGTAATTATAAAAGGACTAGTCTAGAAACTGGGAGATTATTATGAGTTCAACAAAGATACAAGCAAATTGAAAGAGCCCCTATGGGATCACCATTGTCACCTGTCATTGCAAACCTGTTCATGATAGAATTCGAATCCAGAGCCCTGGCTAATGCCACCCATAAACCCAAACTATGGTTAAGATACATCGATGATACATTTGTGATTTGGCCCCATGGAAAAGAAAACCTAAACAATTTCCTAACACACCTAAACAACACACACCCCAAAATCAAGTTCACCATGGAAATGGAAACAAACAAACAACTACCATTCCTAGATGTATTAATCTACAAAAAAACAGATGGCACACTAGGACACACCGTATACCAGAAGAAAACACACACCAAACGCTACCTCAACGCCCAATCTCACCACCACCCAGCACAGATAAATTCCGTGGCCAAAACACTAATTACCAGAACCAAATGCCTGGTAGACAAGACACATATAAAGACTGAACAATGCACCCTGACTAAAGTATTGACAGCCAACGGCTTCCACAAAAACAAAATCACCAGCTTGATCCACAAAAACACACCAAGACATAACAGAGACCTAGAAGATCAACAGACCTATGGAACAGCTGTCCTGCCCTACATAAGAGGTACCACAGACAAAAACAGTAAGATACTACACAGGCATCACATCAAGACTGCCTTCAAAACAGACAAAAAAATAGCAGCCATCCTTAAAAACCCCAAAGACAAAATTGACCTGGAAAACCAAGGCATATACAAAGTTCCCTGTGTATCATGCCTGGCCACATACATTGGACAGACCAATAGAGGAATAAGTACTCACCTGGATGAACACAAAAATGCAGTAAAAAAGCTGGAACACACCTCTTCACTATTTCAACACATGAAAGCCACAGGTCATAGCATCAACTTCAATAGGAACAAAACCCTAGCCACTATAAAAAACCCCAGCCACAGAATCATCAGAGAAGCCATAGAGATTGAAAAAAGACCTGAAAGCATGAATAGAAGAGATGATTCCACCAGATTCCACCAGTCAATCCTTTGGAAGCCTGCACTCTCAAATAGAAAGATCTCCACACCACAAGCCAGGCAAACACCTGGGCACAAACAGACTCCTTCCGATGCCTCCAGATCAAACACCCCCCCACCAAGCACCCAGATGAAACCTAGCTTCCTAATAGAAAATAGCCGTCCTTTTACACGAAGCCAAGCTGCACTGAAAGCTTCCAATACAGGAACAGAGTGTTGCCAGCCAATCAAAGCCACAAAACAGACAGAAGAAACCAGAAACCAATCAAACAAACTCCACGTCCAATAAACACAGACCAAGACTCCCAACCAATCAGGATGTCGAAAAAAATATCCTGCCACAATAATAGGCTAGCCTCAAATTTAAAACCAACGGCTGTGAGACCCTGACCCACATACAAACTCAATACAGAAGCCTGATGATGGCAGATGAGATTCTGCTGAAACGTTGCTACAACTTTAAAAGCACTACAATGACGTGGGATAATACGCAAAGAAAGCTGAACAGCACACATGTAAGTACCCGCAAAAATTAAAAAAAAACATATATATGTATGTATGTATATATATGGAATATATATATATACCATGGAAACGGAAATAAACAAACAACTACCATTCCTAGATGTACTAATCTACAAAAGAACAGATGGCACACTGGGACACACCATATACCAAAAGAAAACACACACCAACCGCTACCTCAACCCGCAATCCCACCACCACCCAGCACAGATAAATTCCGTAGCGAAAACCCTAATTACCAGAACCAAATGCCTGGCAGACAAGACACATATAAAGACTGAACTATGCACCCTGACTGAAGTATTGAC
>BLBF01000003.1:98189298-98280823 GCA_015471245.1 Laticauda colubrina | reverse complement strand
AGACAGACAGACAGACAGACAGACAGACAGACAGACAGACAGACAGATAGGTGAGATAGATGAGATAGATGAGATAGATGAGATAGATAAGATAGATGAGATAGATGAGATAGATAGATGAGATGGGGGAGGCAGGCAAGCAGGCTTTGGATCGTATCATTGTGACATACCATAGTTTCATTGTGGTAATGATAAAAGGTAGGAGAGTCATAGATAATAGCAAACCAAATAGAATAGTGTCTTAAGAAGAAGAACACATCATTTCATCATATTTGTGTGTCTGTATTAGTTTATTACAATTATGATTGGAACAATCCAGCAAATTTAAGCACTTTAGCAACTGTTCCATACTTCCACTTACCGACAGATGTTCTTTATACCTTGCCTGTTGTAAACAGAAGGCATCTTATCTTTAAAAGTAATGATCATCTCATAACATCTGAAAAGTGGTATATATTGGTGAAAGATGCTGCCAGTTTAAATGTTCCCAGCAGAGCTGAATCCTTTATATAATGTCAGGAAGGTGCAGAATTTTTCAAAGCAGAGCTTCTATTTCCAGAAGCTCTATCTCACGATCTAAAATCCCCCCACAATGCATTTGTGTAGTTGGGGATGTAGTGACCCATTATGGAAAGAAAGAAAAATGATTATATTCTAAAGTTACTTCAGGATTTTCAAGAGTTGAAAATAATCCGCTGTAGTTTAATGGGAAAAGAAATATCACTACCTTATAAGCCCACTTCAGTCATTCTTCCTTTATTATTCCTCCCACCTCCATTTCCACGTTTCTTCTTTGAAGCTAAGCCCTTGATGGATTAGCCCAATGCTAAAGAAAATGCCTTCTTTTATGCATGAAAGCTTTATAATTGCTGCAGAAAGATGCTTAGTTGCTCATAATATAATAAAATCAGATTAGTATTGAATCTTACCTGAGCTAAGAATGTACAAATCATCCAATTTGTGAATATTTTATAATTTTTTTTTTTTTTAAAGTGTCTCTTTTTTGCTGCCCTCAAGAAATGCTAGGCAAAACTATTACAGGAAACAGAGCAAGCAGGTAAAATTTTAATATCCCAGGAAGCAAAGTTTTAATCTTCTGAAGATTTTTAAGGGCTTATAATTTTATGTTCTGGATATGCCATTTAAGGCCCTGTCACACTGCCCAACGGATGCAAAACGGACACAACGGACGAGCAAAATGTTCCATCCATTGTTATCCGCTCTCAAAAGGGGCAAAAATTTGCATAACAAGAGCGGATAACACGGACGCGGGGAGGACGCAGAGCGGATGGAAAGAGGATGCGGAACGGAAGCCCAGTGGATGGAAGCAAATGGGAGCGGATGGCACATCCGCTAGGCTTCTGGGGAGCCTCAGCAAAGTGGACGCGGAATGGATACAGCAGATGCACAGCGGATGCACAGCAGATGAAGCGGATGCAGAGTGGAAGCCTAGCGGATGCACAGCGGAAGCCTAACGGATGCCTGGCGTTAATTGTGCATGCAGGGGGGATGTATTGCGTAAGCCACGTGGATAAAAGGAAAGCAGCTCGCACGTGGCCAGCATTCGGAGGAAAGACCTGCTGCAGGATACATCGAGTCCTTGCCTGCCCTGCCTGCATGCCTGCCTTCCAGCCTCCCTCCCAGACAGTCTGCCTGCCAGCCTTGGTGCCTGCCTGCCTGCCAGCCTTCCTGCAAGGCTTCCTACAAGCCTTCCTGCCAGCCTCCCTGCCAGCCAGCAACCCCACAACCATGGGGAAGAAGCAAAAGTCTCAGCAACCTGCCGCCATCCCTGGCAAGAGGGACAGGGCCACCCTCCCGCCCCCTGTCCCTCACTCGGCTTCTGCTGGGGCTTCTGCTGCTCGGGCTCGCTCTTCTGGTGCTGGAGCTTCTGCTGAAGCTGCTCCTGGCGGTGGTGCTTCTGCTGCTGTGTACTTTGCTGAAGCTGCTCCTGGCGGTGGTGCTTCTGCTGGTGCTTACTCTGCTGAAGCTGCTCTTGGTCCTGCTGGTCCTGCTGGTCCTGCTGGTCCTGCTGGTCCTGCTTGTCCTGCTCGTCCTGCTCGTACTCCTGGACTTCCTTGTCCTGCTCGTGCTCCTGGTCTTGCTCGTCCTGCTCGTGCTCCTGGTCCTGCTCGTGCTCCTGGTCCTGCTGGTGCTGCTGGTGCTGGTGCTGCTGGTGCTGCTGCTGATGATGACGACGATGATGATGATGATGATCCTGCTGCTGCCGCTGCTGTTGCTGCTGCTGATGATGATGATTATGATCCTGCTGGTGATGATGATGATGATGATGATCCTGCTGGTGCTGCTGCTGGTGGTGGTGTGGAGGAGCAGCCACTACCACCTGGGAGCCCCTCTAATGAGGGCCCATCTGGTCCTGCCAAAGGGAGGAAGAGGCGTATGAGGGGACGGGAGATGAGGCAATACTTCATTGAGGAGGAACACGAGGATGAGGTGGTGGAGTGGCTGAGAGAGAATGACTATCTGTGGCGGAAGGGACACCGGCTGTACAGGGACACCAAAAGGAAGCAGGCTGCTTGGAGAGAGAGGGCAGAGAATATGGGTTACACTTCGGAGGTGCTCCTCGGCTGGTGGAAGCACATGCACACCTGGTACGGGAAGCTGCACCTGAAGAAATCTGGCCAGGCCACGGTTAAGCTGACGGACAGAGAGACCTACCTCATGGCCAGGTGCAGCTTCCTGGAGGGTGAGATCTGCCACCGAGAAGCACCAGGAGCCCCTCTCACAACCCTCTCTCTCCGGCAGCCTGCTGAGAGCCAGTCCTCTTCTGGCCAAGAGTCAGTCCCTGTCTCCAGGCAGGATTCTGTGGAGCGTGCAACGGCGGAGAACCCGCGGACAGCTGTTGTTACCATGGTGGAGCGCGTGGAGTACTCCCTGGTGCGGTGGGAGAGAGGAGACATCGAGTCCACCACAGTCGTAGCCGCATCCACTCCCCCAGCTCTGCCTCCACAGAAAGGCAGAGAGCCAGACAGGAGGAGGGGCAGAGCCACACTGTCCTGCTGGAGATCAGGGACACCATCCGCACCAGTATGAATCTCCTCCCTCAGCTGTTCAGCACCGACTCCTCATCCTCCAACTGCAAGCCCTTCCTCACCTATGTCAACCAGACCCTCAAGAACATGGAGGAACCCCAGTACCAGGTGGTGAAGGACCGGATCACCGAGCTGCTTCACAACCCTCCTGATCCAGAGGAACCTGCTCCCACCCAGTCCAGGTCTGCTCCTCCACCTCCACCACAGGTGATATCCCTCCCATTCCAAGGCTTCCCACAGTCCCTCACCGACCAGGGCTACGGCTACCAGGAGGTCCAGCAGCACAGGCAGCAGCCCTTCCCAGTCCAGGCACAGATTCATCAGACGACACCATTGCCACCGGTTCCACTGATGCCACCAATGCCACCCATGACAATGATGCCACCGACGACAGTGATGCCACCCACGCCAGTCCTCACCCAGCTGCAGACCAGAAAGCCCCACTACACTACTCCTTCCTCCACCCCACAGCCAAGCCCAGCCTCAGTACATCTCTCATCAGTACTGGGGCTGACACACCATGGCATGGAGGAAGGACCTCTCAGCATCACGGGTCTGAGCCAGCTGTCTGAGAGCTTCCTCAGCACACTGTCCCCTGTTGTCCTCTCAGGGCCAGGCACCCCAATGACGATACAGACCAGCACGCCAGCACCACCCACCTCCACAGCACCTGGACCCTTCACCCCTGAGACTGGGCACACCTCCAAGTGACCAATAAGAGTGCCAGAGACTGAGTAGCTGGCTACCTGTGGACTTTATTTGGACACTTGACTTGGGTCATTTTTCTTTTACAGCTTGTTGTTCAATAAAGTTTATCTTTGATTCACACACTTGCTTCATTTCTTTTTTTGTAATAAAGTCTTGGTGGAAACTTTTAGAATTGGTTTAAGCCTTTGCATGCTTGTGGGATTGGTTAAGATAGCAGTGGGGTGGGCAGGGATACCTTTGGGATGGGTTAAGATAGCTGTGGGATAGATAAACCTCCAGTGCAAGCATAGTGGGACTGTATGGTCCACCCTCCCAGGTGCCACACCTTTGGCCTTTTATTATCAATAACAATGTAAGCATTGATCCACACATTTGAACATAAACACAACTCTTTATTAAATGCCCTGTTCATTGTAGGCCCACCCAACATACATGGCCCAATCTCATCCGTGTGATGAGACACGCTGAAGGAAGCACCCATTAATCATCTATCATCCTTTCTTGCCACTCCACTGCTCCAGCTGGGGAGTTGAACCAGTGTCTCAGGAGGTTGCGCTGCTTCTTCCCTTCACGTGAGGCTCTATTGGGGCCTTGCACATCCTCAGTGTCTATCAGGTTTCGCCCTTGCCTCCATTCCCCAGGCTCCATGTCCCCATTGGCTTGCTGGAGGTTCACGAGCCTGTTCTGCAAGACTGGGTAGCAGGTGCGCATGAGATTGTGCAGGATGCATCAAGCTTTCACGATCCTCCTCATGGTCTCTGGGCGATGCTGCATGGTGGTAAGAAGTACCTGGAACCTGTTGGCCAGGATGCCAAAGGCGTTCTCCACCACCCACCTTGCCCTGGACAGCCTGTAGTTGAAGATTCTCTCTTCACGGGTGAGGAATCTGGAAGTGTATGGCTTCATGAGGTAGGTTCTGAGGGAGAAGGCGTCATCCCCCACGATGAAGTAGGGCACATCTTGCGTGTTGTTGGGCAGGGGTTCTGGATCTGGGAAGCCCATGATGAGGTTGCCTTCCAGCCCCTCCTTGAGGTCACTGGCGTTGTATACCTGGGCATCTGAACATGAGCCGCTGCCTGAAGCATTGATGTACATGAACTTGTAGTCAGCATCGACCATGGCAAAGAGGACGATGCTGAAGAAGCCCTTGTAGTTGAAATAAGTGGAGCCCGACTTGGGTGGTGCTTTGCAGGCCACGTCCTTGCCATCTATGGCTCCAACGGTGTGTGGGAAGTTCCACCTCTGATACCACTGCTCTGCAACTTTCTTCCATCCTTCATCAGTGGAGGGGCACTGGAGGAGCTCCTGCAGGTATTCTTTGATGATGGCCTGCACCACTTCTCTGACCACAATGCTAATGGGGTTGGGTGGCACCCTCCAGCCGTACTGCATGCTCCTGTAGGTGGTCCCTGAGGCCAGGTGGCGCAGAATGAGTGCCACCTTGAGCCCAGGTTCCAGGCTGGGCGAGAAGTTGGTGTTTGCCTTGGTGAACCTGGGTGTCAGGCGCTGCACAACTTCATCAAACATTGCTGGAGGCATCCTCATGAAGTTCTGGAATGCCCAAGTGTCTTCGTTCTTGAGCTCCACCATCAGCTTGTTGTACTGTCCGTACTCTGCTCTTCTTCCGATCCATCTTCGGACCCAGATGCTTCTTGGCCGCCTCCTTTTCTTCCCGTAGTAGAGTTCACAGAGCCTTTAGATGGCTTCGCACTGTTGCAGAAGGATGGTGGCTGCCAAAAGGACTGTGTTATGATCCACGGTTGACATGACTGGATGCTGTGGAAGAGGAAAAGTCAGATGAAGGCTGCAGAGATCTGCACAGCTGGGCTGCTGGTCTGAAAGTGAGATGCAGACGAGTTGCTCCCCCTTTTTATAGGCAGTATAGGTGTCCCTTTGCATCCTCTAGGCATCCTCTAGGCATCCTCTAGGCATCCTCTAGACATCCTTAATATCTGAGATAGGTCCCCTCTGTGAACGTTTTTTCTGTATTAAACGCTTTGTTTCCACTAGGCATCCGTTCTGCATCCGTTCTGCATCCGTTCTGCATCCGTTCCGCTTCCTCCCTGCGTCCGAGTGGTTGCAAGTTGCGCGGATGGGCAGCGGATGCCAAGCGGATATAGCGGATATAGCGGATGCGTAATGGATGCAGAACGGATGCAGAACGGATGCCTCGTGGATGCAGAATGGACGCATTGTATATATTTTCCGCAGAAAAATTTTTGAGCAGCCCAAAACTTTCTGAGCAGATGAAACGTCAATAAACGGATGCTTGACTGATAGAGATGAAGCAAAACGGAGGCAGTGAATACATCGCGTTTTGCAACGGATGGCAAGCTTTTTTGTCCCTTTTACATCCTCTTTGCATCCGTTGGTGCAATGTGACAGGGGCTTTAGTCATAAAATCTAGCTTGTACACTTATATTCTAGAAACAGATAAAACTGGCAAAATCCCCTCTCAGAGTTTGGTGCCATGACCACCTCTCATGCTGGAACTGATTTTGCTTTGTGTTAATTTGACATCTCCTTTGAATGCAGTGTATAGTTGAACTGGAAATGGAAACAAACAAAAGTGAAATATATAAAACCAATAAAATTTCAAAACATTCTCTGTATAACAATTCTTAACAATGTAACTATAAGAATAATTATGAAAATAAGCCAAGTTGTAAAGTAATATGAAGTCTGGGTTCATAGATCACAGGAAACTATAAAAGGATTGGTGGGCTTAGCAGGTCTGAAAACATATCCATTGTGGTTGTTACATGATTTCTGAACCCTTTTAGTATCTTTTTTATTACTAGTATTAATATTTAAAATTTAAACACATATTTGATGCATATATATTCATAAGTATGTGTGTATGTGTGCACACACATGCACACATACAAATATACTTAGAAATACCTTTTTCTGAGTTTAACAAGAGTTACAGCCAGCTAAGCATCTGAAGATGGACATATTTGCTTTCTGTCTTCTGTGGCATCTGTATATGTTCTTTATAATTGTCTGATTAATGCTTTGTTATTTTATTTTTATTATTTTATTACCATAAATATTATCATGATTTTCAGGGCCGTTAATGAACTATAGTTCTTCTCATGAATTAAGGCAAATGCATACATGTCCCAGGATAATCTTGCAAGATCCAGTCTGGATCAGTCACCAGGACCAGATAGTTTGTCTTCAGAGCTTTTGGATTTGTACTAGAGCTCATCTTCAGGGAACTTCAGGAAAAATGCAATTTACATAGACTTCTGTAAAGCCTTTGATTCAGTGGTACACAACAAACTACTCCTAAAACTAAGGTCTTATGGTATCTCTGGATAACTGCATATCTGGATAGAAGCATTCCTGTCAAACAGGCAACAAATGGTCAAAATTGGGATCGTCCTATCAAATCCTGTGCCTGTCAACAGTGGTGTCCCCCAAGGCAGTGTTCTAGGACCAACTCTCTTCATACTCTCTATCAATGACCTCTGTGATTATATTAAGAGCAACTGCATTCTTTTCACTGATGAAAAACTATAGTAAAGCTATTCAACACCACTGACAATGCTGCTACCCTTCAAAAAGACCTCGACTATGTGTCAGAATGGCAACTTCAAACAAATGGCAACTTCAAACAAATGGCAACTTCAAATCTAAACAAATGGCAACTTCAAATCTCAACAAATAAATGGTCTATCTTACCTATTGTCAAAAAAAAAAATCAAAATATAAAATACAAGCTGAATGGTCAAGGTATTGTTGATGACAAAAACTTTGTCAAGGACCTGAAGTACTCTTCTCAAATGATCTAAGTGCTAGAGCCTGCTGTAACTACATAGCCAAAAATGCATTAAGAGTTGTTAACCTAATCCTGTGTAGCTTTTTCTCTGGTATAATATCACTCTACTAACTAGAGCATATGAAACATTTGCTAGACCAGTACTTGAATACAGCTCATCAGTCTGGAACCCACATTACATATCTGATATTAATACAATTGAGAAAGTCCAGAAATATTTGACGAGAAGAATCCTCCACTCCTCTACTCGTAGCAGAAAACCTTATGCCACCAGACTTGAAATTTTAGACCTAGAAAACCTAGAACTATGCCGTCTTCGTTTCAATCTAAGTATAGTATATAAAATTATATATTGCAATGTCCTATCAATGAATACTTCAGCTTCAACCAAAATAATACAAGAGCACTAAATAGATACAAACTAAAGATAACCTGCACCAAACTTGATTGCAGGAAATACGACTTCAGCAACAGAGTAGTCAATGTCTGGAATACTCTACCTGATTGTGGTTTCTTCCCCAAACACCAAAATCTTCAACATTAGACTGTCTACTGTTGACTCACCCCTTTCCTAAGAGGTCTGTACGGGGTGTGCATAAGCGCACCAAAACGTGCCAACCATCCCTGTCTTATTGTTTCTTTTTTTCTTATTCGTATCCATTTCATATATTTATAACCATGTTTATACTTATACCTGTTATCTAATAATTGTTTGACAAAATAAATAAATAAATAAATAAATAAATAAATAAATAAATAAATAAATACTTTTCTCTAGTCATAAAAATGATAATTTCTATTATCACTATTAAATGTTTTCATCCTGTCATTTTTTTTAAAATGAAAATTTAGTAAGCTGAAATTGTGGTCCACTGCCCTTCAAGGCCATCTATTTTATTAGAACAGAAATCAGATGGAACAATAGATAAGTGATGACTTTTTAAGAAAGACTGAAGCTTGGTTAAGAGCCATTGGCCTACTGAATATACTAAGGTCTTAATATATCTCCTGTATTTCCATTTTAAAATGATTTATTTGAGCAGTGTTGGCATATATGTCCCTTTTATATGCACATTTGGTTATTATAAAGTCTATAAACTATGTGTAGAGAAATAATATTTTCCTTCTTCATTCATTACTACTTCCTATTGGAATCAGGAAATATAGATCAATTTAATCAATCTGTTTTATTGCCCAAGTTAATACAGGTATGTTCATCACTGATATATAGTTCAAATCTTTTGACATCATTGCTTGCATTTAATAGTACATGTCTTCAAATAACTGTTATCCATTTGATCCAAAACAAACTGGGAATAAGCAATAATAATAAAAATAATGAATATTATAACCTGCAAAAGAACCAAATATAATAGCCAGCAATCATTTAGTTTGAAAAGAGAGATAATCCTGTATGGTGGAGAAGAAAAACTTGTTAGGATTCTAAAGGATTTATATTTGAGCCACTGGTTCAGTGAGAACCAGCAAGGTGTAATGAATAAGATCTGGTTGACTTATAATAAGTTTTAGCTTGATGAACTCTACTGGAGAAGATTATGGATCTTTATATATTTAACTCAAATTTCTAATCTTGATTACTCAAAGTAAACTCGGTTGATTCTTTCTTAGATATACTGAAGCATATGTTTAGATTTGTGTTTTTGGACTGAGGAAAAAATATTTATGGTGCACAAACCCATTTCCTCAAATTTCCCAAAGATCGTCATATATTTAGCAGTGAGACATCTGGAAAGTTGTAAATGCATCCAGGTAAACATATTCATAAAGTATTTAAAAATAAAACATAAAACATTTTAAAGTAGTCTGGAAGAAAGAGATGTTGTGGTTGGAATTTGTAAGTGTCTGCATAACACAAAAATAATTTACATATAGTAAATTATTTTCTTGGATATATATATATTATTTGGGTACATATGAAATTGAATTTGGGATCCTCACTCTTGCTTTAAAGTTTATTTCAACTCAATATCTTGTGTCCTTGTGGTTCCCTGAAAAATGAATTATTTTTTGGAATTTCTAATCTAGTCAATAGCTTTAATATTTTCTAGAGAACACTTGCTTAAGCACTTACTCAGTTATTGTTCCTTTGGTTTCTAAGATAAGGCTGACCATGTGTTGCCCACTGTGGAGACTCGGGGCTAATTCATACATCACTGCATTCTCCAGTTACAAGATATTTAAGCTATATCAGTTATTATGTTGGTTGTCGTGTATCTGTGACTATTAATTACAACTGACTTGACACTTTAAAATAATTATTTGATACTAGATTCCTGAATGTCAGCATGTGGATTAAAAGTAATGTTGGTTATCTGTTCTGTGTGTATTTGTCTGTTTGCAAGAGGAGCTAACTAAATCAGAGGCAGCGTCTACTATTCCCAATACATTAAGGTGGACTGTTAATAAAATACTTGATACAGATTACCCCAGTTTCAGACCACTCAGATATAGGCAGAAACAAGACTTGCAATATATTGGCTATTAAGATGATAAATGAATAAAGACATTTTTTCTTATTCCATAAGTTATACTTCAACTTAAAGTACTGACATTTTAGGCATTTTTAGTTATAAAATATATTTAACTATAAACGATGAAAAATTGAAATAGTTTCATGTTGAAGATATGGTGTGATCCTAATATATAACATTAAAATGTGTGTGGTAATAATATGTGTGGTTCTCTCTCTCCTTTTTCACCAAGTGAAGGAAATAATGGATTAAATCAGTGTAATATAAGAACAATAGTGGAAGGTGAAGTCAAAAGTTACATAAAATAGTCCTCAATTCATTGCACTTTTTTTATAATATAGTGCGCAATCTGTGACTGAGAGCCATGTTACTGGAGTGAATTAGACTTGACAACTTTATCCCGCTTAAATTAGATTTCCAAAAGTGAAGAAATTGATGTTGTGCTATTTCGGAGGATATTTTTAAAGATACTTGCACTTCAAAGAGAAAATAAAGTAATCAGATGCAAATGTTTTGTAGTCTAGCATAGCTAAATAAGTTCAGGCTATATTGGAGCTATGCTAAATTAGAATGTGTTTCTTGTGTCCCAGAAACTATAAACAGCTTTTACCTTCACTTTTTCCCCCATGAATGAAAAGTAAGTTATCACAGATCCACCCTATTTGGCAAGATAAAAAAAAAACCTTATACAAGATTTTATAGTAAGCTATGTTCCTTTTTGATAAATTTCTATGCCCATTGCTTAATTAAACAGATAGATTTTTTTGAATTCATAGGTACCTTTACCTTTCCTTACTAGACTCTGAATTAGGTCTCCAAATTATGCCTGTGTATTGCCTGCTATACCAACCCTTTGAAAGCTTAAAACATATTTTTAATGAAAGCAGAGAGATGGAGTGATCTGCTTGACAATAAAGCTTAGCTTTAATGCCAGCTCCATGCTGTTACAGCATATTACTAAACAGCAAGAAATGTGGGACAGATGTTGTGGCAGCCATATTTTACACTCTCCAAAAGGTCATGTCGCTTGTTATTTCATTCAGAATCAATATTAAGTGAGCGTTCCAAATTTCAGCTGTCAGTTGAATTTATTGCTGCAAAGCAATGCTGAAGGGTTTTCGACTGTGATTCTACCAAGGTAACACATTACTAATATAAGGACACTTTAGGAGAAACAGGTGACCCACATACAAGTAGAAAAGGTCAGTTTAAATATATGTGGGAGAAATATTGTAATGGCGACAATCATCAGACAGGTTCACAAATCGACAAGATTGCTATTGAACAGAAACAACAGATTCAGACAAAGTAACATTGACTAAACATCACAGTTGGCTTTGGCAGAAGTGTCACCATAAACATGGATATGGATGATCAGAGAACCTCAAGGACACAACTGAGCCCTTAAGAGGATACAACCCTTTGAATGTTGTGTTTCTTTTTGCAGAGCACTATTATTTATTATTTGATAGAAGTCAGACTAGTATTCAGGTTAGTGGGTTACTGAAAGCAATTCCATCTTTTGCATGAAAGAAAAAGCCTTTTTTAATTTCTTCAACATGGTAAATCCTTAAATGTTTGTATATGTATGCAAAACAGGCACAGTACACAAATTAGTAAAGTTGGGAAACTGCTGCAGTGAGATTATACATTGATGTGGAAAGGTAGGGCCCAATTCATCAATTGAATCAAACAAATTTGCAGAGTTTTCAGTTTTTCACTATTCTGTTGTGTGAGTAAGCCATAACTAGGAGTGGGATTCTACCAGTTCAGCGTGGTTTGGGTGAACCATTAGCTTTGAGGATCACCTGGGAGCTCAATAATCAGCTGTTGGGCCCACCTGCCCGCCTACACACTCAGACTCTAGGCTGTGCTTTATATCCTGTTTTTCAAGCTCTGCTGATTCATGCACCATAGCAGATTGCCATGTGTCAACTGCTGAACACACAGGGATTGTTGGAGAAGGTCAATAGCAAGCAAGTGCTCACCAAATTGTTTGTTTCATTGGTTGAATTGCACTCCTGGTTATAACTCTAAATAGACAATTAAAGAAGCTTCATTCAGCTCACTAATGAAAATGATCAGGACAGGAGGAAAGCACATGGGTCATTCAAATCTTGCAGACACATCTTTATCTATTCCTTTACCAGTGTTCAGGATCCTTTCCATACAATAAAAGAATTAGTAATGTATATAGCCTAATCATATTAAAGTAAAAAATAGTTCATTTCAGGAAAGTCTATTCAAACACAAACTGTAAGTGCATTTCTGATTTTTATAGCACTTGCCAGAAAAAAAAAAATCTGAAGAAACTGATAATGCTTTACTTGGTAAAGTATGTTTTTATTGTGCAGCGATCAATTAACCAGGATTTAGATAGTTGTCACATTCTGACGTGTTTAAATTGGGACTATATCTGGATTTCAAAAATCCAGATGACCACTAGAGGATAGAAATCTGCTATCCATATTTTTCAGACCATGAACAGGAATCATAAAGTAGTTCTTGATGAGAAGAGAATTTATCACTTTCCTTTTTGTGGGCCAGAATGGATATTATTGTTCCCTGTTAACACTGCTGAGGAAAGAGAAATATTAATAAAATATTTTAATTATGCCTTATTTTTATTTGCTTTTTTATATCTAGCCCATATTCATATTACTAAATCAAGTTAACACAGTTTCAAAGCTGTGTTTCTGTCCATCTTTTTTTTTTGTTTTATTGGTTTATTCTTGCCCTTTGACTCTTCCTATATTTCAAATCACAATCTTCCTTATTCTTTTTTTAAGAAATCAGCATATTTTCCATAGTTATTAGCTCTGGATAATTTAGAATTTCACATAATGCTTTTTATTAAAATATGGGGACAATCGACTAAGTCTTAAGCCCATGTCCCACTCTACCAACGGATGCAAAGAGGATGTAAAATGGACAAAAAAGCTTGCCATCCATTGGAAAATGCAATGCATCTGTTGTGTACTCACTGCATATGTGTTTCATACGCTCTATCCGTCAAGCATCCATCCACTGCGATTTCACCCGTGCAAGAGGTTTTGAGTTGCACAAAACTTTTTGAGTGGATGAACTTTCCGCCGCATACGATGTACATCCGCGACACATATGGGCAACAAACGTTCTACGTCTGTTGTCATCCGTTAAATGCCCGCTGTATCCTTTCGGCATCCTCTGGACATCGTCGCAACTCACATCCGCTGCAGCTGAAAATGGAAAGAGGGAGGAAGCGAAAGGTACATGGAACATCCACAAAGCGTTAGTAGCACGGAAATAGAAAGGATGTAAGCAGATGCATCTCGTATATAAAGCATTAAACGTTTGTATATGGGACGTATCTTGGATATTTAGGATGTCTGGAGTATGCCTAGAGTATGTGGAAGGACACCTAGTGGAAAACCAATATTTCCTATAAAAGGGGGGAGGAAATCACCTGGATCTCAGTATGAGTCCAGCAGCCGTGGTGTACAGACCTCTTCAGCCTTGCTCTTGCTATTGCACATCATCCATTGATCACCACCATGGATCATAACACAGTCCTTATGATAGCTGTGATCATTCAACACCAGAACCAAGCCCTGTTCAGACTGTTTCACCTTTTCTACGCAAGGAGAAGAAGGAGAAATCCAAGAGCTGTGTGGGTCCGAGGATGGATCGTGAAAAGAATGGAGTTTGGACTGTATGACCAGCTGATGGTGGAGCTGAGGAATGAAGACCCTCGTGCATTCCAGAACTTCATGAGGATGCCACCAGCCATGTTTGATGAAATTGTACAGCATCTGAGACCCAGGTTGACAAAGCCAAGCACCAACTTCCATCCCAACCTGGACCCTGAACTGAAGGTGGCACTGACTCTGCGCCACCTGGCCTCTGGAACCACATACAGAAACATGCAGTATACCTGGAGGGTGGCATACAACAGCATCAGCAAAGTGGTCAGAGAAGTGGTGCAGGCCATCATCAAAGAATACGTGGAGGAGCTCCTCCAGTGTCCCACCACTGAAGAAGGCTGGAGAAAAGTTGCAGAGCAGTGGTATCAGAGGTGGAAATGTCCCCACACCGTTGGAGCCATAGATGGGAAGCACGTGGCCTGCAAAGCTCCAGCCAACTCAGGGTCCTCTTATTACAATTAAAAGGGCTTCTTCAGTATCATCCTCTTTGCCATGGTTGATGCTGACTACAAGTTCATGTACATCGATGTTTCAGGCAACGGGTCAGCTTCAGATAGCCAGGTATACAATGCCAGTGACCTCAAGGAGGGGCTGGAATGCAACCTCATCATGGGTTTCCCAGATTCGGACCCCCTACACAATGACACACAAGATGTGCCCAACTTCATCGTGGGTGATGACACCTTCTCCCTCAGAACCTACCTCATGAAGCTCTACACTTCCAGATGCCTCACCAATGAAGAGAGGATCTTCAACTACAGGCTGTCCAGGGCAAGACGGGTGGTGGAGAACGTCTTTGGCATCCTGGCCAACAGGTTCCAGGTACTTCTCACCACAATGCAGCACCACCCAGGGACTGTGAGGAGCATCATGGAAGCTTGCTGCATCCTGCACAATCTCATGTGCACCCGCTACTCAGTGTTGCAGAACAGGCTTGTGGACCATCAACAAGGGAATGGGGACATGGAGCCTGGTAAATGGAGGCAAGGACTAAACCTGTGTCCTAAACACTGTGGATGTACAAGGCCCCAACAGAGCTTCACATGAAGGGAAGAAGCAGCGCAACCTCCTGAAACACTGGCGCAACTCCCCAGCTGGAGCAGTGGAGTGGCAAGACAGGATGACAGATGCTTAAGGGATGCTTCCTTGAGCCTGTCTCATAACACTGATGAGATTGTGCCATGTGTGTTGAGTGGTACTATTTTGAAATGTGTTGATCAATTAATAAATTGTTATTGATAAAAAAGGGCCATACGTGTGGCAGCTGGGAGGGTGGACCATACAGTCCCACTATGCTTGCACTGGAGGTTTATCTATCCCACAGCTATCCTTACCTATCCCACAACTATCCTTACCCATCCCACAACTATCCTTACCTATCCCACAGCTATCCTTACCTATCCCAAAACTATCTTTACCTATCCCACAAGCATGCAAAGGCTTAACCCTTTTTTCAAAGTTTTCACCAACACTTTATTAACCTTTATTAATAACTGTCTTAAGTAACTGTATGACTTTATTAAAAAAGCAAAATGACCCAAGTAAAGTGTCTTAAGCAAAGATAAAGTGAACAGGTAACAACTCAGTCTCTGGCACTATTTTCAGTCATTCTGAGTGATGTCCATGGTCTCAGCTGTCAAGCGGGCAGGGACTGTGGAGGTGGCTGTGGCTAGAGTGCTGGTCTGAAGCGCCATTGGGGTGCTTGTCCCCGAGAGTACAACATGGGATGGTGTGTTCAGGAAGCTCTCAGAGAGCTGACTCAGTCCCGTGAGGTTGAGAGGCCCTTCATCAAGGACCTGGAATGTTAGGCTCAAGACTGATGACAGATTGTCCCTTAAGGGTCTTGGCTGTGGAGTGGAGGAAGGAGGAGTGTAGTGGGGCTGCCTGGTCTGCAGCTGGGCGAGGTGAGGCATCTGTGGCGTGCGATGAACCTGGGCCTGGAATGGGAAGGGCTGCCTCTGCTATGGGAAGTCCTGGTACTCATAGCCTTGGTAGGTGAGGGGCTGTTGAAAGCCGTGGAAGGGCTGTGACATGGCCTGGGGTGGAGGAGCAGACCTTGACTGGGTAGGAGCAGCTTCAGCTGGGCCTGGAGGGTTGTGCAGAAGTGCTTTGATTTTCTGCTTCATCACCTGGTACTGGGCCTCGGGCAGGTCCATGAGGGTCTGGCTTCCGGTTCGAGGATGGTATGTCACTGTGGAGCAGCTGAGAGGGAAGATCTGTGCTGGTTTTGATTGTGTCCCTGATCTCCAACAGGACAATGTGGCTCTGGCCCTCCAGTCTGCCTCTGCCTCTCTGCCTGCTTTCTGTGGAGGTGGAGCTGGGTGTGGGTCTGGGTTGGTCTCTGGTGGCTGCTGCTTCTTCCTCCATTTGTGACAGGGGATCCTCCACGTCCTCTGGCATGGGGAGTGCAGCTGTCGTGGGGGTCTCTGCCATGGGGCCCTCCGAAGACACCTGCCTGGACACGGTAGCTGTCTCCTGGCTGGAAGAGGAGTGGCTGTCTGTGGGCTGTCTGAGGGAGAGGGTTGTCAGAGGGGCTGCTCCTCGGTGGCGGACCTCACCCTCCAGGAAGCTGCACTTGGCCATGACGTACATCTACCAGTCAGTGAGCTTGACAGCGGCCTGGCCAGATTTCTTCAGGTGTAGCTTGCCATACCAGGTATGCATGTGCTTCCACCATCCCAGGAGTACATCTGCAGTGTAGCCCAGGCTCTCTGCCTTGTCTCTCCAAGCTGCCTGTTTCCTCTTGCTGTCACGATAGAGTCTGTGACCCTTTCTCCACAGGTACTTGTTCTCCCTCAGCCATTCCTGCACCTCCTCCTCATGCTCCTCGGTAGGGGTGTACTGTTCCTCTCTCCCTTCTCCTTCCCTTGTCTCTTCTTCCCTCTGGCAGGGGCTTGAGCAGCAGGGCCTTTGAGGGGCTTGGGGCTAGTCCACCACAGGAGCACCACCAGCAGCAGGAGAAGCACCAGCAGCATCAGCAGCACCCACAGCACCAGCAGCACCTGCAGCAGCAGAAGCACCAGCAGCACCAGCAGGAGAAGCACCACCAGCAGCACCACCAGCAGAAGCACTAGCAGCACCAGCAGCAGAAGCACCAGCAGTTGCAACACCAGCAGCACCAGCAGCACCACCACCACCACCAGCAGCAGAGGCACCAGCAGCTTCAGAGTCAGTGCCAGGGGGTGGGATGGTGGTTCTGTCCTTCTTGCCAGGGCTGGCAGGAGTAGGCACAGGCTTTCTCTTCTTCCCTGACTGACGAACCATGGTGTTATTTGAAGATGTCTGTGGCAGCACATCTTTCCTCTGAATGCTGACTGATTGCGAGCTGCATCCTTTTATATCCACAGAGCTGATGCAATTCATCGTCCCCGCATGCCCAGTGAATGCTTTGCATCCGCTTTGCTTCCTAAAGGCGTCCGTGATGCATCCGCGTCATCCGCTACGCATCCGCTCCTTCCGCTATGCATCTGCTTCGCAATTCTCTCCCGGAAGCCCTTCAGATGTGTCATCCACTTCCATCTGCTTCCATCCGCTAGGCTTCCTACGAACCTCTGTTTAACATCCCCGCTACATACTACCCCTGTCCGTTCCTTTCTGTTCTTTTCCGTTCTGTTTATGCAGATTTGGGGCACTTTTTGGAGCGGATAACAATGGATGGAGCCACCCCCGAAATTTTGCTCATCCGCTGTGTCCTTTTTGCATGTTTTGCATCCATCGGCCATTGGGACCTAGCCTTTAGTTGTTTCCATGCCAGATGCAGCATTCTTTGCTCATGGGAAAGACATTACTTGTTACATTTTAAGCAGTATGCCACAAGTACTTCTTAAGTCTATCCCTAACATACTCATTCTAGTCTATGTAAAATAAAAATAATAATCTAGAAAATGCCTTGCAAGCCAATATAATCTTACCCACATTCCACCAATTAAGAGATATGCTTAGTGTACTGCCTTTTCTGGAGTAAATAAGTTCATTAAAGTTGATTAAATTAAGTTGGAACAGGAAGACAATAATCTTTGAATGTGAATCTTTGAAATATATTTGCAAATGCAGTGATGGATCAATCAAAAATGGTACCAAAAACAATGTATTTCCCAAAGATAACAAGTTCTGATCTATATCAATTGCTTACATGACCCAATGGAAAACAGACCATGCAAAATGAAGTTTCTCTAGTTTTCTGAATGACCCCAACAGCATTTTCCTCAAAGACTAAAGGAAACCTTTAGCCAAGAACTTGTGCCAGCCTGCTTTCAGAGAATAAAGGCCTTTTAAACTGAAGTTAATACTGCTATAGCAGGTGCTGAAATTTATGAAACAAGAGAAGTAGGAACACCTGCTAAATCCAGCTAACAATCATTACATTGTTTCAGATGAATTCACACTTAAGGGCCTGTCACATAGACCACCGGATGCAAAAAGGATGTAAAAAGGACACAGCGAATGAGAAAATTTTCCATCCGTTGTTATCCGCTCTCAAAAGTGCCCCAAATTTGCATAAACAGAGTGGACAACAACAGAAAGGAACGGACGGGAAGAGGATGTAGCCAGGATGTGAAGCGGATGCTCAATGGAAGCCTAGCGGATGGAAGCAGATGGCACATCCACGGGGCTTCCGGGGGAGAACACCGAAGCGGACGCATAGCGGAAGGAGCGGATGCAGAGCGGATGCCTAGCGGATACAGTGGATGCATCACAGAAGCCTAGCGGAAGCCTAGCCGGTGCCTAGCAGTTGCCTAGCGGTTGCCTAGCAGATGCCTAGTAGATGCAAAGCGTTCACTGCGCATGCGGGGAGGATGCATTATGTCAGCCCCGTGGATATAAAAGGATGCAGCTTGCAAGCAGGTCACCATTCAGAGGAAAGACCTGCTGTCAGACACATCTTCAGCCAACAACTATGGGGAAGAATCTTCTGCCAGCCCTGGCAAGAAGGACAGGGCCACCATCCCACCCCCTGGCATTGACTCTGCTTCTGCTGGGGCTTCTGCTGCTCGGGCTGACTCTGCTGGTGCTGGGGTTCTGCTGGTGCTGTTCCTGGTGCTGGTGCTTCTGCTGGTGCTTACTCTGCTGGCGCTGCTCCTGGTGCTGGTGCTTCTGCTGGTGCTTACTCTGCTGGTACTGCTCCTGGTCCTGCTGGTCCTGCTCGTGCTCCTGGTCCTGCTCGTGCTCCTGGTCCTGCTCATGCTCCTGGTCCTGCTCGTGCTGCTGGTGCTTACTCTGCTGCTGCTGATCCTGGTGCTGCTGGTGCTCCTGGTGCTCCTGGTGCTTCTTCTTCTGCTGCTGCTGCTGCTGGTGGTGGTATGGTGGACCAGCCCTTAGAGCCTCAAAGCCCAAGTGATGAGGGCCCAGAAGGCCTTGCCAGAGGGAGGAAGAGGCATTCGCAAGAAAAGGGTGAGAGGAGACAGTACTCCATTGCAGAGGAACATGAGGAGGAGGTGCTCAAATGGCTGAGGGAGAACGAGTACCTCTGGAGGAAGGGACACTGGCTGTATCGATACACCAATGGAAGCAGGAGGCTTGGAGAGAGAAGGCAGAGAGCCTGGGCTACACTTCGGAGGTCCTCCTGGGGTGGTGGAAGCATATGCATACCTGGTATGGGAAGCTGCACCTGAAGAAGTCTGGCCAGGCTGCGGTCAAACTCACCGACCGGGAGACCTACATGATGGCCAAGTGCAGCTTCTTGGAGGGTGAGATCCACCAATGAGGAGCAGCCCCTCTGTCAACCCTCTCTCTCAGGAAGCCCACAGACAGCCAGTCCTCTTCTGGCCAAGAATCAGCTCCTGTGTCCAGGCAGGAATCTTTGGAGCGTCCCACGATGGAGACCCCCCCGACAGTTGCACTCCCCATGGCAGAGCACGTGGAGGACCCCCTGACACAGTGGGAGCAGGGAGAGGGCATTGCCACCAGAGACCAACCCACCCCCACCCCCAGCTCCACCTCCACAGAAAGCAGGCAGAGAGCCAGACTGGAAGGACAGAGCCACACTGTCCTCTTGGAGATCAGGAACACCATCAAGAGCAGCGTAGATCTCCTCTCTCAGCTGGTACAGTCTGACATACCATCCTCTAACAGAAAGCCCTTCCTCACCTACGTCAACCAGACTCTCATGGACATGTCCGAATCCTAGTACCAGGTATCAAGGAGAGTATCACAGGTCTTCTGCACCACCCTCCAGGCCCAGCTGAACCTGATCTGACCCAGTCCAGGTCTGCTTCTCCACCACAGGTGATGTCACAGCCCTTCCAAGGCTTTCCACAGCCCCTCACCTGCCAAGGCTACGGCTACCAGGAGTTCCAGCAGCACAGGCAGCCCTTCCCAGTCCAGGCACAGGTTCATCGCATGCCACCGATGCCACCAATGCCACCGATGCCACCCACGCCACAGATGTCACCCATGCCACAGATGCCACCCACGCCTCACCTCGCTCACCTGCAGACCAGACAGCCCCACTACACTCCTCCTTCCTCCATCCCACAGCCAAACCCGGCCTCAGAACATCTGTCATCAGTCTTGGGACTGACACCCCATGTCATGGAGGAAGGGCCTCTCAACGTCATGGGACTAAGCCAGCTCTCTGAGAGCTTCCTCCACACACCATCCCCTGTTGTCCTCGGGGCCAGGCACCCCAATGGCGCCTCAGACCAGCACTTTGTCCACTGCCACTTCCTGGACACCTGGACCCTTCACCCCTGAGACCATGGGCACGCCTCAGAGTGACTGAGAAGAGTGCCAGAGACTGAGTTGCTACCTGTTTACTTTGTCTTTGCTTAGGACACTTTACTTGGGTCATTTTCCTTTTACAGTTTGTTATTAATAAAGGTTATCTTTGCTTCACACACTTGGTTCAGTTCTTTTAGTAAATAAATTCTTGGTGGAAAATTTAGAAATGGTTTAAGCCTTTGTATGCTTGTGGGATGGGTAAGGATAGCAGTGGGATGGGCAGGGATACCTGTGGGATGGATAATAGTTATGGGATGGGTAAGGATAGCAGTGGGATAGATAAACCTCCAATGCAAGCATAGTGGGACTGTATGGTCCACCCTCCCAGGTGCCACATCTATGGCTCTTTATTATCAATAAAAATTTAATCATTCATCAACACATTTCAACATAAACACAACTCTTTATTAAATGCCCTGTTCATTGTAGGGCCACTCAACATACATGGCACAATCTCATCAGTGTGATGAGACAGGCTGAAGGAAGCTTCCATTAAGCATCTACCATCCTGTCTTGCCACTCCACAGCTCCAGCTGGGGAGTTGCACCAGTGTTTCAGGAGGTTCCATTAAGCATCTACCATCCTGTCTTGCCACTCCACAGCTCCAGCTGGGGAGTTGCACCAGTGTTTCAGGAGGTTGCGCTGCTTCTTCCCTTCATTTGAAGCTCTGTTGGGGCCTGGCACATCCACAGTGTCTATCAGGTTTATTCCTTGCCTCCATTCACCAGGCTCCATGTCCCCATTGCCTTGTTGGCAGTCCACGAGCCTGTTCTGCAACACTGGGTAGCGGGTGCGCATGAGATTGTGCAGGATGCAGGAAGCTTCCACGATGTTCCTCATGGTCTGTGGGCAATGCTGCATGGTGGTGAGAAGTACCTTGAACCTGTTGGCCAGGATGCCAAAGGCGTTCTCCACCACCCGTCCTGCCCTGGACAGCCTGTAGTTGAAGATCCTCTCTTCACGGGTGAGGAGTCTGGAGGTGTAGGGCTTCATGAGGTAGGTTGTGAGGGAGAAGGCGTCATCTCCCACGATGAAGTAGGGCACATCTTGCTTGTCGTTGGGCAGGGGGTCTGGATGTTGGAAGCCCATGATGAGGTTGCATTCCAGCCCCTCCTTGAGGTGACTGGTGTTGTATACCTGGGCATCTGAAGCTGACCCGTTGCCTGAAGCATCGATGTACATGAACTTGTGGTCAGCATTGACCATGGCAAAGAGGATGATGCTGAAGAAGCCCTTGCAGTTATAATAATTGGACCCTGAGTTGGCTGGAGCTTTGCAGGCCTTGTGCTTCCCATCTATGGCTCCAATGGTGTGCGGGAAGTTCCACTTCTGATACCACTGTTCTGCAACTTTCTTCCAGCCTTCTTCAGTGGAGGAGCACTGGAGGAGCTCCTCCAGGTATTCTTCGATGATGGCCTGCACCACTTCTCTGACCACAATGTTTTATTGTGTTGTGTGGCACCCTCCAGGCGTACTGCATGTTCCTGTACATGGTCCCAGAGTCCCAGTGGCGCAGAGTCAGTGCCACCTTCAGTCCAGGGTCCAGGCTGGGCCGGAAGTTGGTGTTTGCCTTGGTCAACCTGGGTCTCAGATGCTGTACAATTTCGTCAAATATGGCTGGTGGCATCCTCATGAAGTGCTGGAATGCATGAGGGTCTTCGTTCCTCAGCTCCACCATCAGCTTGTCATACTGTCTCTACTCGGCTCTTCTCGTGATCCATCTTCGGACCCACACAGTTCTTGGACGCCTCCTTTTCTTCCCGTAGACAAGGTGAAAGAGCCTGTAGAGGGCTTCGCGCTGTTGTAGAATGATGGCAGCTACCAAAAGGAGTGTGCGACGATCCATGGTGGAGATGACTGGATGCTGTGGAAGAGCAAGAGCCAGATGAAGGCTGCAGCCTGCACAGCAGAGCTGCTGGACTGAAAGTGAGATCGAGTTGAGTTCCTCCCCCTTTTTATAGGAAATATAGGTTTTCCGTTAGTTGTCTTTCCGCATCCTGTAGACATCCTCCAGACATCCTAAATATCCGAGATACGTCCCCTATACGAACGTTTTTTTCCGTTTTAATTCTTTATATGCGAGCTGCATCCACTTACATTCTTTCTATGTCCATGGAACTAACTCTGTGTGTCTGTTCCATGTCCGTTTCGCTTCCTCCCTGTGTCCGTTTTCCACTGGAGTGGATTTGAGTTGCACGGATGCACAGCGGATGCCTAGCGGATATAGCGGATGCATAACGGATGACAACGGATGTATAACGGATGTTCCCCGTATGCGTAGGGGATGTAGAATGGACGCGTTGGATACTTCATCTGCTCAAAAAGCTTTGTGCAGCTCAAAACTTTTCGAGCGGATGAAATCACAGTAGACAGATGCTGGATGGATAACGAGTCTGAAAAATGTATGCAGTGAGTACACAATGGATGCATCGCGTTAACCAATGGATGACAAGCGTTTTTCTCCATTTTATATCCTCTTTCCATCTGTTGGTGCAGTGTGACATGGGCTTAACTTTTTTAAGCAGTTCAGAGAACCGATTGTTACAGGAAATTACTGGCCCAATTCCCTAAGGAAGGCAGGAAGAAAACATTCTGGTCTTGCTTACAGAAACTGCCTCTCCGTTAACACTTATTACATTCTTGGCATGACAAGACTTTCTGTCTCAGGAATGTCTCTAGAGTTTTTTTCCCCTCCATTGCTGGTACTTTGATTATGTGGAGTGACCATTCAAAGTTAAAATGGCACTGAAAAAAGTGACTTTTGACCATTTTTCACACTTACGACTGTTGCAACATCCCAACAGTCACTAGAGGCCAGGCGAGGAGATGCGTGCCTCGATGTGAATTATATTGAGTTGGCCATGCCCAGCCAATAACATGACCACCAAGCCACGCCCACTACCTAAGCTATGTCCACAGAACTGGTTGTTAAAAAATTTGAATGCCACCCCTGCTTTTGGCTGTTGTGGCCACCCAGTTGCCAGTCGAGTTGGTAGCAGAATTGGACGATGAGGAGGTTGGAGAGGAACTTGGGCTGGTTCTGGAGTCTGGGGAAGGCTCTGATGGATGCTTTGTGTGACACAGAGATAGAGCCAGGGCCATCTGACATTTCCCAGCCACCGGAGAAGCAGCTGCCCGTGGAGGCTGATATGAGTGAGGAGGAAGAACAGCTGGTGCCTGGTGCATAGCTGTTAGGAGAGGGGAACAATGGAGGACAAGGAGTCAACTTGGGAAGCAAAGCACACATGTGCTCAATGTGTTTTGTGCCACAGAGATTGCTTGCCATAACTTAATTTGAAGCTTTTTGGCTGGAAGCTCATGGCCTTGCGATTATGGTAAGGAACTGATAAGGTCTGTTGCTGCTGTTAACTCTTTGAATAACCCTTGCCTGTACTATTTGATGGGTGAATGCAGTTAATTCACAAGAAGTAAATAAAGAGGGTTTTTTTTGTGACAAGGAGTCTGTTCCTTGCTTCTGCTATGGCTGGTCAGAACAGTGGCATGAAATTATTACTCTAGGTTAGGGCTGTCAAATTCCTGGCCCATGGGCCAAATGTGTCATGCTCTGGCCATGCCCATGCCCAGTTTAGCAAAGGAAAAAAAGGCATGGTACATCACGTGATGACATGAGTTTGACACCGCTGCTGTAAGTTATTCCATCAAAAGCATTTGTTTTTTAAAGGCTGTTTTTTATTTTCATCTTCATGTAATATTGTGAGTAGAGAACTTCT
Organism: Laticauda colubrina; assembly: GCA_015471245.1. Classification (NCBI taxonomy): domain Eukaryota; kingdom Metazoa; phylum Chordata; class Lepidosauria; order Squamata; family Elapidae; genus Laticauda; species Laticauda colubrina. The sequence continues at coordinate 98,256,652 of BLBF01000003.1, read as the reverse complement.
AATTTACCTTTCATGATTGATCAAATAATTCATAGCTTGATTCCATCTTTTTTTTTAAACTTTGTGTATGCCAACAATAATACAAATAAATCAAAGTCCTCATTGCCTACGAGCAGGTCCATTTATTCATCAAAAGTCTTATTATAAAATGTCTATGGGACAGAGCTGCAATGCCAAAGAGATTTATTCCTGAATAACTTTTAATGACTTCTGAAGGACTAACTTTGTAGAATACTGCACTCAGTCCTTTTATAAAACACAATATCTGAAAGACAAGTCTGGCTTTGCATGGTAGCGTTGGTAATAAAAAAGTCTTCCTAAAAGCTTTAATTTGTGTTTCAGGGTTATTGCTAGATTTTTTTTTCATTTGATTTGCAAAGAAAATAAATGCCTTCTTTACTCTGATATTATGAGGCTATCTAAAGAGACCAAACACTTCAAGGAGTAAAATCCATCTTAAATATATTTATTTTGTTTCGAGAGATAATAAATATAATTTAATAATAATAAAGATTATAAATATATATACATATATACATGTGCTGTTCAGCTTCCTTCGGGTATTATCCCACGTCATTGTAGTGCTTTTAAAGTTGGAGCAACGTTTCAACAGAATCTCATCTGCCATCATCAGGCTTCTGTATTGAGTTTGTACAACCTCAATACAGAAGCCTACAATGACGTGGGATAATACCCGAAGGAAGCTGAATGGCACACATGTAAGTACCCGCGAAAACTTAAAAACACACACACACACGCACACACACACACACACACACACACACACACACATATATTTTATATATATATATATATACATACAAATATATATATATTCACACATACACACATCAGAAAACAAATACATATATAGATGTATACATATATAATTTTTTTATATATACATATACACATATATATATGTGTGTGTGTGTGTGTGTGTGTGTGTGTGTATGTGTGTGTGCTGTTCAGCTTCCTTCGGGTATTATCCCACGTCATTGTAGTGCTTTTAAAGTTGTAGCAACGTTTCAGCAGAATCTCATCTGCCATCATCAGGCTTCTGTACACAAACTCTATACAGAAGCCTGATGATGGCAGATGAGATTCTGCTGAAACATTGCTACAACTTTAAAAGCACTACAATGATGTGGAATAATACCCGAAGGAAGCTGAACAGCACGCGCGCGCGCACACACACACACACACATATGTGTGTGTGTGTGTTGTTTTTTTTTTTTTTTTAAGCTTTCGCGGGTACTCACATGTGTGCTGTTCAGCTTCCTTTGGGAATTATCCCACGTCATTGTAGTGCTTTCAAAGTTGTAGCAACGTTTCAGCAGAATCTCATCTGCCATCATCAGGCTTCTGTATGGATGTGGGTCTCACAGCTTTTGGTTTCAAATTCGAGGCTGGCCTATTCTGATTGGCTGGGAGTTTTGGTCTGTGTTCACTGGACTTGGAGTTTGATTTATTGGTGTTTCTGGTTTCTTCTGTCTGTTTTGTGGCTTTGATTGGCTGGCAACACTCTGTTCCTGTGTTGGAGGCTTTCAGTGCAGCTTGGCTTCATGTGAAAGGACGGTTGCTATCCATTAGGAAGCCAGGTTTCACCTGGGTGCCTGGTGGGGGGGTGTTCGAGTTGGAGGCATCAGAGGGAGTCTGTTTCTGCTCAGGTGTTTGCCTGGTTTGTGGTGTGGAGATCTTTCTATTTGAGAGTGCAGGCTTCCAAATGATTGAGAGTCTGGTGGAATCATCTCTTCTATTCATGCTTTCAGGTCTTTTTTCAATCTCTATGGCTTCTCTGAAGATTCTGTGGCTGGGGTTTTCTATAGTGGCTAGGGTTTTAGTGCCATTGAAGTTGATGTTGTGACCTGTGGTTTTCATGTGTTGGACTAGTGAGGAGGTGTGTTCCAGCTTTTTAACTGCATTTTTGTGTTCATCCAGGTGGGTACTTATTCTTCTATTGGTCTGTCCAATGTATGTGGCTGGGCATGATGCACAAGGAACTTCGTATATGCCTTGGTTTTCCAGGTCAATTTTGTCTTTGGGGTTTTTAAGGATGGCTGCTATTTTTTTGTCTGTTTTGAAGGCAGTCTTGATGTGATGCCTGTGTAGTATCTTACTGATTTTATCTGTAGAACCTCTTATGTAGGGCAAGACAGCTGTTCCATAGGTCTGTTGATCTTCTAGGTCTCTGTTATGTCTTGGTGTGTTATTGTGGATCAAGTTGGTGATTTTGTTTTTGTGGAAGCCATTGGCTGTCAGTACTTTAGTCAGGGTGCATAGTTCAGTCTTTATATGTGTCTTGTCTGTCAGGCGTTTGGTTCTAGTAATTAGTGTTTTAGCCACGGATTTTATCTGTGCTGGGTGGTGGTGGGATTGGGCGTTGAGGTAGCGGTTGGTGTGTGTTTTCTTCTGGTATATGGGGTGTCCCAGCGTGCCATCTATTCTTTTGTAGATTAGTACATCTAGGAATGGTAGTTGTTTGTTTATTTCTGTTTCCATGGTGAACTTGATTTTGGGGTGTGTGCTGTTTGTGTGTGTTAGGAAATTGTTTAGGTTTTCTTTTCCATGGGGCCAAATCACAAATGTGTCATCGATGTATCTTAGCCATAGTTTGGGTTTGTGGGTGGCATTAGCCAGGGCTCTGGATTCGAATTCTTCCATGAACAGGTTTGCAATGACGGGTGACAGTGGTGATCCCATAGGGGCTCCTTCAATTTGCTTGTATCTTTGTCCTTTGTATATGAAATATGTGTTGGTTAGACAGTGTTCTGTTAGTTCCATGAGATATTTAGCTGGTTGGTATTTATTTTTGGTGATTTCAAGAGTTTCTTTTATCAGGACTTGAGTGAATAGTGAAACCACGTCGAAACTTACAAGCAGATCTTCTTGTTCCACGTGTAGATCTTTGATCATTTCTAAGAAGTGGTATGAGTTTTGTACATATGAAGCTGCGGTTTCAGCATGGGGCTGTAGTTGTTTTGCTAAGTATTTAGCTAGGTTTTGTAATGGTGCTCCTATGGAGCTGACTATGGGTCTGAGAGGTATGCCTTCTTTGTGTATTTTTGGGAGGCCATATAATTTGGGGCATCTAGAAGATTTTTCTCTTGGGATGATCGTCTGTTGGATTTCTTTGCTTATGTGGCTGGTTATAATTTTCTTCTTGGTTAATTTTTCTAGATATGTGGTTGGGTCTGTGTTGATAGGTTTGCATGTGGAGTCTTGGAGTAGGTCTGTCAATTTTGTTTCATAGTCTTTTCTGTCCATTACTACTGTGTCATTTCCTTTGTCTGCTGGGAGTATTATGCTGTTATCATTTTTCAGGGTTTGTAGTGCTCTGAATTCATCTTTTTGCAAATTACTTTTTGGTGGTTTTGTTGTGCATAAGATGTGAGTAACCTGGTGTCTTATTCTGTCAGCTTCATCTGTATTTAATTTGGTTAGGCTGGATTCTACTGCACATATGATGGATTCTGTTGGGATTTTTTTGGGGTGCTCTGGCATAATTGAATCCTTTGGATAGGACATCTGTTTCTGTTTTGGTGAGTTCTCTGTTGGAAACATTATATACTAATTGTTTCAGGTGTTGTTGTGAGATGTTGGGGGTTTTCTTGTCATGTTCTAATTTCTTTAGTTTCTTCAAGAGTTTTTCATTTTTGTAAGTGGTTTCAGTTTCAGTTCTCCAAGTTGTAAGTTGTTTTATCTTATCCCTAAGAAGAGGGTGGATTTTGTTGCTCAATTCCAGGTGTAGTGCTAGCAAATCTTTGTTTAACTGATCCAATTGGAATCTTTTACTGTGAGCTTCATTTCTGAGTAAAGCCATCTCTGTTCTTTTCAGGATACATTTGGTAGCTGCTGTGTTGTTATGAAATGTTAATTTGAAGCAGGTTGGTGTTGCATTGTTGTCTCTACAGCTGCATAAGAATTTTAGGTCACATAGTATTCCTGCTCTTTTAACTTCCAGCTTCTCATAGCTTTCGATCTGGCTATTTATTTCCTCCCCGTAGAGGTCAGATATTTGTTTTTTTAAGCTTTTGTGGGTACTTACATGTGTGCTGTTCAGCTTCCTTTGGGTATTATCCCACGTCATTGTAGTGCTTTCAAAGTTGTAGCAACGTCATGTAGCAACACATGAAAACCACAGGTCACAACATCAACTTATTGGAACTAAAACCCTAGCCACTATAGAAAACCCCAGCCACAGAATCATCAGAGAAGCCATAGAGATTGAAAAAAGACCTGACAGCATGAATAGAAGAGATGATTCCACCAGACTGTCAATCATTTGGAAGCCTGCACTCTCAAATAGAAAGATCTCCACACCATAAACCAGGCAAACACCTGAGCAGAAACAGACTCCCTCTGATGCCTCCAACTCGAACACCCCCCCATCGGGCACCCAGGTGAAACCTGGCTTCCTAATGGATAGCAGCCGTCCTTTCACATGAAGCCAAGCTGCACTGAAAGCCTCCAACACAGGAACAGAGTGTTGCCAGCCAATCAAAGCCACAAAACAGACAGAAGAAACCAGAAACACCAATCAATCAAACTCCAAGTCCAGTGAACACAGACCAAAACTCCCAGCCAATCAGAATAGGCCAGCTTCGAGTTTGAAACCAAAAGCTGTGAGACCCACATCCATACAGAAGCCTGATGATGGCAGATGAGATTCTGCTGAAACATTGCTACAACTTTGAAAGCACTATAATGACGTGGGATAATACCCGAAGGAAGCTGAACAGTATACGTGTAAGTACCCACAAAAACGTAAGAATATGTATGTATGTGTGTGGGTGTGGGTGTGGGTGTGTGGTGTGTGTATGTATGTATGGTATTCAGCTTTGTTCGGGTATTTTCCCATGTCATCATAGTTGTGCTTTTAAAGTTGGAGCAACATTTCGGCAGAATCTCATCTGCCATCATCAGGCTTCTGTATTGTGTTCGTCTCGAGTCACACTTTTACAGTTGTTTCAGTTTTAAATATGGGGCTAGCCTACTGCTGTGCCAGAATGGTTTATTCTTCATCCTGATTGGTTGGGAGTCTTGGTCTGTGTTTATTGGTCTTGGAGTTTGCTGTGTTCTGCTTTATTTGTGTTTCTAATATCTTTTGTCTGTTTTGTGGCTTTTTTTTTTTTGTCTTGATTGACTGGCAACATTGTGTTCCTGTATTGGAGGCTTTTAGTGCAGCTTGGCTCCAAGTAAATGGATGGCTATCATTTGTTAGGAAGCTAAGTTTCATCTCAGTGCCTGGTTGGGGTGTGTTTGAGCTGGAGGTATCAGGGGGGATCTGCTTGTGCCCAGGTGTTTGCCTGACTTTTGTATTGACTGCTACCTCAATGCCCAATCCCACCACCACCCAGCACAGATAAACTCCGTAACCAAAACACTAAGTGCTAGAACCAAATGCCTGGCAGACAAGACACACATAAAGACTGAACTATGCACCCTCACTAAAGTACTGACAGCCAATGGCTTCCACAAAAGCAAAATCACCGGCTTGATCCACAAAAACACACTGAGACATAATAGAGACCTAGAAGATGAACAGACCTATGGAACAGCTGTCCAGTAAGATACTACACAGGCATCACATCAAGACTGCCTTCAAAACAGACAGAAAAATAGTAGCCATCCTAAGAAACCCCAAACATAAAATTGACCTAGAAAATCAAGGCATATACGAAGTCCCCTGTGCATCATGCCCGGCCACATACATTGGACAGACCAATAGAAGAATAAGTACCCACCTGGATGAACACAAAACTGCAGTAAAAAAGTTGGAACACACTTCCTCACTAGTCCAGCACATGAAAGCCACAGGTCACAGCATCAACTTCAGTGGCACCAAAACCCTAGCCACTATCGAAAACCCCAGCCACATAATTATCAGAGAAGCCATAGAGATTGAAAAAAGACCTGAAAGCATGAATAGAAGAGATGATTCCACCAGACTGTCAATTATCTGGAAGCCTGCACTCACAAACAAAAAATCTCCACACCACAAGCCAGGCAAACACGTGGGCACAAATTGATCCCCTCTGATACCTCCAGCTCAAACACACCCCAACCAGGCACCCAAACCAAACCTGGTTTGGCTCTGAGTTTGAGGCCTGGATATGTTCATGGCGTGAACATTTTCATGTTCATGGCATGTGTCCTTTTGCTTGGTTTGGGGGTCAGGGTATGTGGCAGCTGGTGATGTAGCTGTGGTCTGGTTTCTGGACAGTGGTTCTCTTTCATCTATGGGATGGGTTTGGTTTTGAGTCTGGTAAAGGAGAAGGGTGGTGGTGTCATGTGTTGTTTTGGGTTCGGTGTTGGTTTTCGTGGCTGGGACTCATTTGTTGATAAGGGCTAGTTTCCAGATGTCTGGTAGGTAGGAGGCATCATCCCATTTATTCATGTTATAGGGGTGTTTCTCTATTTTGATGGCTTCCCTGATTATTGTCTTGTTGAAGTGTTCAGTATTGGAGATTAATTTGGTTCCCTCAAAATTAATTTCATGTCGTGTGGTTTTAAGGTGGTGGAAAAGGAAGGAAGTATTTTCTTGTTTCTGACTGCATTCTTGTGTTCTGCGTGCATTTATTCTCCTGTTGGTTTGTCCAATGTATGTGGCTGGGCAATTGTTGGATGGTATTTCATAAACTCCTTGGTTTTTTAGCTGGATCTTGTCTTTGGTGTCTCTTAGGATGTTGACTGTTTTTTGGTCAGTGCCAAAGGCTTTCCGGATATTGTGTTTGTGGAAAATTTTTCTGATTTTATCTATGGTGCCTTTGATATAGGGGAGGAGGGCGATACTGTTGTCCTGTTCTATGTCTGTTTCTGGGGGGTGTCTCCTTTAGGATTAGGTTGGTAATTCTGCTTCTTTGGAATTTGTTGGAAATGAATACCTTAGTGAAGGTGTGTAATTCTGTTCTCAGGTGGTCTTTGTCGACTAGGCATTTGGTTCTGGAGATAAGGATCTTGGCTACAGAATTGATCTGTGCAGGGTGGTGATGGGATTGTATGTTTAAGTAGCAGTTGGTGTATGTTATCTTCCGGTGGATGGTGTGTCCTAGGGAGCCATTGGATTTTTTGTAAATTAGGACGTCCTGGAAGGGAAGTTGGTTGTTGGCTTCTGTTTCCATAGTTAATTGGATTTTGGGGTATAGGCTGTTGAGGTATATGAGGAAGTTGTCCAGTTTTTCTTTTCCATGTGGCCAAATTACAAATGTGTCATCTACATATCTAAGCCAGAGTTTGGGTTTGTGTTCAGATTTGTCTAGAGCATTGGTTTCAAAGTGTTCCATGTATAGGTTAGTGATGATGGTTGAGAGGGGAGAACCCATAGGCTCCCCTTCCATCTGTTTGTATCTTTGTCCACTGTAGATGAAGTATGTGTTGGTTAGGCAGTGGTTGGTCAGATCTAGGATGTGCTTCGGGGGGTTGTATTTGTTTTGGATGGCTGTTAAGGCTTCTTTAATAGTTACTTGTGTGAAGAGGGATATGACATCGAAGCTCATGAGTAGGTTGCTGGGTTGTAGGTTTTGTTTCTTTATTGTTTCCATGAAGTAGAAAAAGTTTTGTACATGTGAGGTGGTGGATTCTGTATAGGGCTGGAGTTGTTTGGTGAGAAATTTGGCAAGATTCTATGGAGGTAAGCCTTTGGAGCTGACTATTGGTCAGAGTGGTATTCCTTCTTTGTGTATCTTGGGGAGGCCATAGAGTTTAGGCCATCTGGATTATTTTTCTCTGGGGATGATTTTTTGCTTGATCTCTTCACTGATGGGGGAGGCTTTTATTTTGGATTTGGTGGTTTTTTTCCAGGTAGATGGTGTGGTCAGTATTTAAAGGTTTATAAGCAGGGTCTTGGAGTAGTTTGGATAGGTTTAATTGGTAGTCCAATGTGTTCATCACATTGCATGGCGTTGCCTTTGTCTGCTGGGAGAATGATTATGTTGTTGTCTTTCATCAGGTTGTTGAGTGCTTTTTCTTTTTCTCTGTGTAAGTTGCTTCTGGATGGACAGCTGGAGCAGAGGACATTGGTGACTTCAAGTCTGATTTTATCAGCTACATCTGGGTTAATTTTGGTTAGGCTAGCTTCAACTCCGCATATCATGTTTTCGGTGGGGATGCGTTTGGGGGCGACTGCAAAGTTGAATCCCTTGGAAAGGACATTGATTTCTGCTTTGGTGAGGGTTCTGTCTGATATGTTATGTATTGTTTGTTTCATGCATTGTTGTGGAATGGGGTTGGGCTTCTGGTGTTTCTCAAGTCTGTGGAGTTTGCTGGTGTGTGTGTCTGTCTTGTAGGATGTTTCTGTTTCAGCTCTCCAGAGGGCTAGTTGTTTGCATTTGCCCCAGAGTGCTGGGTGGATTTTGTTGCTGAGTTTGAGGGACAGAGTAAGTAGGTCTCTGTTGGTTTGGTCTAAGTGGAGAATAAGTGGGCCCCTGTTGGTTTGGTCTAACCACAGGACATGAAATTAATTTTGAGGGAACCAAATTAATCTCCAATATTGAACACTTCAACAAGAGAATAATCAGGGAAGCCACTGAAATAGAGAAACACCCCCCTAACATGAATAAATGGGATGATTCCTCCCACCTACCAGACATCTGGAAACTAGCCCTTATCAGCAAAAAAGTCCCAGCCACGAAAACCAGACACAAAACAACACCAGACCCAAAACAACACCTGAGACCACCACCAATCTCCCTCACCAGACTCAAACCCAAACCAATCCCTAGACGAAAGACAATCACTGTGCAGAACCCAGACCACAGCTGCATCACCAGCTGCCACACACCCTGACTTCCAAACCAAGCAAACAGACACATGCCATGAACACATATCCAGGCCTCAAACTCGGAGCCAAACCAAAATCCAGAATGTCACATCACAGCCAACCAGCTCAGGATATTACATCACAGAACTCACGAAGTTATACCAAGAAAACCTCAGGATTTTGCAACATAGCTAATGACCCAGGAGATTACAGCACAAGATCCAGGATGTCAAAACAATAGAACTCAGAAGGTCATCACACAGCCCATTACCCAGGTTGTTACACAACACAGGAGGCTAAAAGACACACAGCCAATACCACAGCTACACATGTTCTTATGAAAAAGTCAGCCAATCTGCAAACATCAACTCCATCAAGCAATCAAGAAATGACAACATAGCCAACCTTCCCACCAGTATATATAGGGAGACAGTAGCTCCGATCATGCTTTGCTCACACAAGCATGAAGCTGGAAGCACCAGCCTGAAGATGGCAAGTGGGACCTTGTCAAAATGTTGCCAAGATACTCTCAATTTTACATGGGAAAAGACCCAAACACACCAAGGCCTGCATATATATATGCAGGTCTACTAAGATGTTTCTTGAAAAACATCTATGCAGGTCTACTAAGATGTTTCTACTAAAACATATATGCAGGTCTACTAAGATGTTTCTTGCAAATAGGGAATAAAAGAGATTAAAAGAACTTTGGTCTGAAGACGTCTATTCCTGAAAATGGAAAAAGAGAAATGATTGAAAATTATGTATTCTATACATATTTGTCAAAAGCCATTCATTTGTTTATTCTAGATAGGAAAAATACAAGTTTCTGTCACGGGTAGCCATGGGTTTGGTTTGATAGATAGTAAGTCTTGAACTCAAAAAATTATCTAATATTAAATATATGTAAAAATATCCCAGGAGGCCTTGAGAGACCTCTGAAATGATAGAGCAATAGGAAACTCTAGACATCAATTCTCAGTTCTCTGTCCTTTTCTCTAACTTCAATTTACTGCTGGTATGAATATTTATTCTGTTCTGATTATGCTGATGTTGAATAACTTTTCAAGATTTGACATTCCATAAGTATGAATAAATACATAGTTGGAAATGAGTTTGCATAAACATTTATGGAATACAATTTCCTGCAATTTATCTTCCTCTTGCCTCAATAACAACATGCTTGCTTGTCATATTTTGGTCCCAGCTTTGCTAAGTTCAGATCAAATTAACTAACTGCTCCTCTGTCCTGATTTGAAAACTTCTCCACATACACTTCTTGCTGTAAACAAAAGTCGACTTACTCCCATTGTTTTATCTACCATAGAAAAATTCCAGATTCTATTGTTCAGATTTAGGAGTAGGATAGGAACAAGGATGGTGGTTGATTGATGCTCTCAAGCTGAAGTGCTTGGCAGAATAGAGAGATAGTTCAAGGCAGAGTAGAAGGTGGAACTTCTACAATGGAAAAAGAGCCAAAAATGGACCCAAATTATTATTTGATATCAGTAGGATATTTGGGGAGTTTTGAGTTAAAGCTGATTTAATTAAAGATTTAATAATTAAAATAGAATCTGAATACAAGCTTGTCAAAATCACACATTAAAAAATAGACCCTGAACTAGATATCTAATAAGTCCCCCAGAAATAATGGTGAAATTAAATTTTGAGTAATTTAGATCCTATTGCTTCCAGTGGTACCTTGCCATGGGTAAATTTAGCTGATCACCATCTGATTATTTATTTTTGTTGTGTGGTCTGATTTTGATTCAGTGGAGATAACATCCACATGAATCAGATTGGGGTGGTGTAGGCTTCACAAATCTAGAGTTAATACTGTGTTAATATTCAGACATTCCAGGTCCTCCTGGCAATGAAGAACAGATTGATATTTGCATAATACACTGAAAAGTCAATAAATACTACCCTTTTGCCTCTGTCAAGCCACAAATTATCCTTAACAACAGCAATCAGGGCAGAGGTCTCTTCTTTGCTTTATGAAAAATCCTGGTGATAGCCAACTCCACTGTATATGATGATAAATATTTACTTTCTGTATCAAAAATAACTTCAACATAATACCTATAAATATCACATTACTCCTGTACATTTGTCTTAAGATCCATACAGTTTCCACCTGATTAAAAAAAATGGGAAATTATTGTATAGCAAAGCAAATCTTCAACTGTAGAAGCAATTTTAAATAATTTTGGACCTAACATGGAATCTATAGACATCCAAAGAAAATGAAAATTGTTCATAATGCAAAGAGAAACTGGGAAGAGGAGATAAGAACACACAGAGAGAACTCTGTAGATGAATAACTTGTAAAGGATCATTACACTAAGTCAATTTATAAATCTCTTCTTTATTTTTCTTTGAATCAGAGATATAATCCTCCGCATGACTGCTCATGATAATCAGATAAGTGTAGCTTAGCAACAAATTAATACTTTTTATTTATTTTATTTTATTTGGTTTGTCAATTTATTTTATTTGGTTTGTCAATAGGTATAAATAAAAACATAGTTATGAATACATGGATACATATAAGAAAAATAAAAGAAACAATAGGACAGGGACAGTAGGCACGTTGGTGTGCTTATGCACACCTCCGACATACCTCTTAGGAAAGGGGTGAGGTCAATAGTAGACAGTCTAAGGTTAAAGTTTTGGGGATTTGGGGAAGAAACCACAGAGTCAGGTGGAATATTCCAGACATTGACTGAAGTTGTTGCTGAAGTCATATTTTCTGCAATCAAGTTTGCTGTAATTAACCTTGAGTTTGTATCTATTGTTTGCTCTTATATTGTTATGATTGAAGCTGAAGTATTCATTGACAGGTAGGACATTGCAATGTATCATTTTACATACTAAGATTGGACCGAAGGCAGCGTAATTCTAGTTTTTCTAGGTCTAGAATTTCAAGTCTGGTGGCATAAGCTATTCTGCAATGAGAAGAGCAGTAGAGAACTCTTCTTGTGAAATATTTCTGGACTTTCTTAACTGTGTTAATATCAAATACGTAATGTGGGTTCCAGACTGATGAGCTGTATTCAAGGATTGGTCTAGCAAATGTTTTGTATACTCTAGTTAGTAGTGTAATATTACAAGAGAAAAAGCTACGTAAGATTAGGTTAACAACTCTTAATGCCTTTTTGGCTATGTAGTTTCAGTGGGCTCCAGCATTTAGATCATTAGAGATGAGTACTCCAAGATCCTTGACAGAGTTTGGATCATCAACAAGGTCTTGACTATTTAGCCTGTATTTTATTTTCTGATAATTTTTTTTTGCCAATATGTAAGACAGAGCATTTATTTGTTGAGATTTGAAATTGCCATTTGTTTGACCATTCTGATACATTGTCAAGGTCTTTTTGAAGGGTAGCAGTATTGTCGGTGGTGTTGATTAGTTTTACATCATCAGCAAAGAGAACGCAGTTGCTCTTAATATGATCACAGAGGTAATTTATGTAGAATATGAAGAGAGTTGGTCCTAGAACACTGCCTTGGGGGACACCACTGTTGGCAGGTACAGGATTTGATAGGATGCTCCCAATTTTGACCATTTGTTGTCTGTTTGACAGGAATGCTTCTATCCAGTTATGCAGGTGCCCAGAGATACCTTAAGGTTTTAGGAGTAGTTTGTTGTGTACCACTGAATCAAAGACTTTACAGAAGTCTATGGAGATAGCATCTATTGCTTTGCCCTGATCAAGTTGCCCTGATCAAGTTGGCCTGATCAAGTCCACATGTTTTTGCAGTCTAAGAGTTGCAGATTTCAGGATAGTTTTTTTCTCAAACCAAATTGTTTATTAGAGAGTAGGTTATTTGTCTCTTAGTGGAGGATAATCGATTGATTAATGATTGATTCCATGACTTTACAAGTGACACAGCATAAAGAGATTGGTCTGTAATTTTCAACTAGGCTGGGGTCTCCCTTTTTGAAGATGGGGATGACTGTGGCTTGTGACCATAGTTTTGGCAAGGAGCTGGTCTTGAAAGATTTTTCGAAGATTATGCTTAGAGGTTCTGCTTTGGCAGTAGATAGCTTTTTTAAGAAGTAGGCACATATTCCATCTGGTCCAATAGATAAAGATGGTTTTAGATTGCGTAGTGCTTTTTCAACATTGTCTACTGTAAAATCGATATGTGTCAGATCATTGTAGTTATCTGTGGTTCGACTAGAAAATACTAGGCATGATCCATTGTTGTTTACAAATACTGAGCCAAATAATGTGTTAAAGAGGTTGGCTTTAATGGTGTCATCTTTGCAGTATTTACCATTAGGTCCTTTGAGGGGTGGGATGGACCTTGAGTCTTTTAGTTTGTTATTTACAAAATTGTAGAAAGTGTGGGTGGAATTGGTGCGTAGGAGGTTTTCCTCTCTTTTAATGTGATAATTGGTGCATTCAGTCTTTATCTGTGGCATAAACTTTTGTATTGGCTTTTGAAATTGGCAACGTGACCAGATTTGTTTTTCCGCCAAAGTGATCTCTTTTTGGATTGAAGCTTCCTTATTGTTATGGGTAATCTGTTTTTTCTGGTTTTGGGAGTTGTTATTGGTACATAAAGTTTGATGACTCTTTTAACTTCAAGTTAAAATATTTTGTAATGGTCTTCAACAGTATTGCATCCAGTGAATAGAAATTGCCAATCAAGGGATGAGAGATCATTGTTTATAAGATCATAGTTGCCTTTTTTGAAGTTATAATTGGAGATCACATTGTTGTGTTGATTTTTGTGTGTTATTGATTTTTGTGTGTATGTTGAGACAAAAGTCAATCATGCTGTAGTCACTGTTGGAAAAGGGTTCTTTAATTTGTATTCCATAAATTGAATTCAAACTATTGCAGAAGATGAGATTGAGGCAGTTGTTAAGTCTAGTATTGTTGGTTACTAGTTGTTCCAGTCCCAGGTTTGTTACAGCATTGTACAAGGTTGCATGTATGGGTTCAGTTTTACATTCGTTTAGTGTCTAGCTTCTGATTATGTTCCATTCTTTCATATAAGCTTTGTTTAAATACCTGAAATCCATCCTAAATTCTGGTTTTGATTTATTAAGGTTGAGAGGGGTTTTTTTTAATGTAACTTGCTACTTCAAGAATACATCTGCTAATAATCTTATATACACTGGCAATGATTTTAGAACAAAATATTATTTATAAAGGACAAAGGTATGAACCATGTATTTCAAGCAATATCTTTAATACTGGCTAATGAGAAATGAGTCGAAAGGGAGAGGGAGAGAGCATTGTAGTTTTAATAGTCAGAAACCTCATCCCTTCACATACATAGATTTTAACCTGGATTCCATTTAGCATGGCTACATGATATGCATGTAATACTTACATAATATATAATACAACACTTTTTCTTGAATAATTCCAGAAAATTCCACATCTTCATGATTATATTATGTTGGGAAAACATCACCAAAATCTCTAAGTGGCTCTGCATGGAAGTCACGAAAGGCTACAGCAGTCTGAAATAATTATTGTCGCCACTATGGAATTCTCGTAAAATATGATGTTTCAATTATTCAAAAAGATGTTCTTTATTTGCAGGAGTTGGAATATGAGCACAGTCATAGAGCTAGAGTCTCACCCACCTTTTATGAATGTTACAAATATTTTTAAAAAGAAATAGGGATTGAGTAGTGTGGCTATGCCTGCCATGTTGCCTTTTTTTACCTACTCCCGCAAAACACCTCTATTCCTAATAGGAGATTTTCAATATAGTTTGTTTACAGAATTGTTGACAGGAGAACTTACATGATTAAAATATGTATATAGATAATGTTGGCTAAAGGACAGGACCTGCTATAATTATACATATTACAGAGGACCATGTTTTTACATGATTGAAATTATTGCTTTGTCAACCATGTACCTACTTTTTTTTGTACAAGTCACCATGAAAAGAGGATCCCATTGAAAGAATCTTAAGAGCTCATCACATGAAACAATTTATGTATACCTGATGTGAATTGGAACATAATTGTTTAGTTTGGGCATGATTATAATAGTACATAATAAAATGTACAAGCTAAATAAATGTTAAATAAAAGTTAGAAAGCTTACCTGACCACTAGCTTTTTCAGACCCCAAACCATGACAATTACTTGCACTGGGAGTATAGGTATTTTCACAATCATCTTCACTCGTAATTATATGCTTCCCTTATGGGAGATGTACCATTTCAGAGCCATTAAAGGTTTTTAACTTGCTGGACTAGTGAACAGTGAAACCAGGGATGTTGGCTTGTTGACCAGTAAACTGACCTGGAAAAGGGGAAGGCCCTGATGTGTTAGAGATAAAATGTATTTTCATTTCTGTGTGACTGATAAAAAAAAGAGAAATATGAGATAGCAGTCATAGCAACAATGGAGTAAGAAAAAGAACACTTGATGTTGGTGATATAATGCAGATGTGGCCTTGCCTGATAGATCAAGCCCTGGCAAGCTGCTCTCAATTAAAACAGCAACAGAATATATTCTTTGCTCTTTGACAATATTTTCCAAGCCATACCATTTTCTTGCAAGTTGTTATTTCCCTGTTGGATACCATTTTAGTAGAACTGGCTTTTTAAAAGTCCATGCCAATTCCATACAGTAGGCAAAGTTCTGAATTCTACCCTAACTTTAGCTATTTTTGTCATTCCATAACTCTATAAATCAAGCATATTGTATCTGCAGTGTTTGTAGGCAGGGCAAACTATAAAATAGTGATTTTTATAGTTTTCTCTGTATATGTATATCATTTTTTAATTTTTTTTTTGATGTTATAAAGTAATAATGGACATTCTTAAAGCTTTTGTCAAATATTCTTTTTTTCTTTTTAAATAAAAGGACACTCCTGGCCTGAAATTTGCTTGGAATGTATCCTCTACAATTGTGTGGATTGATCTAGCCAGAGGGAAAATGTAAGATGTCAGAGACAGTGCATTTAAAAGCAAAGAAGATTTTTCTGCCAATTTCTATGTCTGTCCACAATTACGTCTGGAAATATTTCTGAAAAGAGGGCGAGACTCAGTAAACATAACAGGTTCCCCAAAATGTTCAGAATGTACAATAATTAATGATGACATATTTTGAACTCCTCCTTGGAGTATTCTGTTGGCAAGCAAAAGACTTTAGAGATCTTTCTGTTGTAAATTTCCAGTGTTGTGTGTTCAAAGAAGAGAGGGAAAAAAGCATTGAATTAATTTGGCTAGAAAACAAATTCTTGATTTATTAGAGTTTATTTAGACTGATTCATTTGACTTTATGAAACTAGAAAGTAAAAAATAGAATGCTATCATATAAGAATAATTACTTTTTCCCTTCATTGTGTTTATTATTTTACTTTTTAAATGATCACTAATGTCCTGTTTACCTGCTGCATTTGCCAATGTTCCCATATCTTTGCATGATATAAAACCAACTTTAAAAATATAGGGATCTTAGTGAAGCTAATGATGACTGAAACAGGCATCCTATCAACTGTTATTCTGTGACAATTCAGTTTGTTATTATTTTTTTTATCTAGAACACATAGTAGTACATCATCAATTATGTTACACAAATGTCTTCAAATCATAAACATTTCAATTTGAGATCTGAGATGAGAATATCAAATATTAGATGTGCAGTTTCCATCAATTGATATATAAAATATTTTGATACTCAACAGTTAGAAAATTAAAGTCAATATTCTCATCACAGTTTATATAAAATACACACAAAAGTTGTATTCCAAGTGCTAGCTCATTTTAACTGATATAGAAGAGAAATTCTCCGCTTTTGCCTTCAAGATTTAGGTTGTTCCTTTTCAGCTTCATAAGGATGTTTTATTCTGCTTTTATGAAGCTGGATGTAATTATATAAAGAAAATAAGTTGAATTAATGGTTTTTAAAAGAACAGAATTTCAGTAAGTAGCATAAAAATCCCATTAGTTCATGTTTAAAATTGATGTTTTTAAAATGTGATAAGACCAAAATAGCTTTGAACTTTGAATAAATTCCCTGAGGTAGTGGGGCATCACACTCCCATCAGCACTAGTAACTGTATCTTGTTTTTACTCCCCCCCCCCCATGACTATCAATTATTCATCTGGCAGCATGAGTGTCAATAATATTTATAAATAAATAAATGGTGGGTCTTTGTCTTGAGATGATTGCTTTTAAATTAGATAATTTTAAGATTAAAGGGCAGATAATATGGAGAAGTACATTTCTTTTCCAAACTTAGGTAGCAAACATTGTTAGCAGTGAGTAAAGAAAACTAAAACATACGCAACAAAATAGGATCTGTGTGTGTGTGTGTGTGTGTGTGTGTGTGTTAATAATTTGTTCAGTGATTATTCAAAGTTATAGTGGCACTGAAAAAAATCATTTAACAATTAATCCTTGTATTTACATCTGTAAGTCAAGGACAACATGTATGCAATATAATTGCCACCTCATCATTCTACAGGAGACATTGTTGTGAGGGTTCCTTGGTACTCTCTGAGCTCGACTGCTTTTTTTTTTTTTTTTGGAAATGTTTCATTATCCAAACTAGGCAATATCATCAGTTCCAGTTTTGATGACCTAGTTTGGTTAATAAAATTTGTGGAAGAAAACAACCAAGCTCAGAGAGCACTAAGGAACTGTCACATCAACCCAACCCACAAATATTCTTCTTTATTGGTAAATATTGCTGCTTTAGCAAAGGTATAAGTGAGGGAGAATATATATGTAACAAAATTCTATAACAGCCAATTTTGGGTGTTTCTTGACATACGGACTAAAACAAAATGCTTGGAAGGAGAGTGAAAAAAAGTGAACAATATTAGCACAACTTGGGGAGGGGGAGAATTGGAGATATGAATTATGAGATATAGATAGTGAACTGACACATCCAGGACTCTTCTTCACCACAAGTTTCAACTGCTTCTCTCCTATGCTAAAACCATCTGGAAATTAAGCCAACTTAAGAATTAGCTTTCAGTCCATTCTTCCTTTTTGAGCAAGGATGCTGGTCAGGAGTTACATTCTAGCAGCATTTATCAAGACCCTGATTGGATATTCCCAGTCTTCTTTATCTCTCTCACCCATATGAGAAAGTGAAGAATGTATTTTCTCTCCAGGACCATGCTTTTGAGGGCATGATTTCTCTTGATGGGCCTTTTGCACTTGTCACCCTCCCTAGATTTTCATGTATTTGATATTTTCCACCCAGTATCTTCCACCCATTAACCTGGAAGAACTTTTGTCAGTTTCCTCAGATGAAGAACCACTCTATCATTCATGGATTTTTTTAAAAGTCTGTATTTTAATCGCTTTCAGGGATTAAAAAAAGATCTACTTCCCTGTCCTAGTAATGAACTCGAAAAAAAAAGTTATACAGCCTTTCACCAATCCATTATTGAACTGTGGTGAGCCAGCAGCAGGTGCAGAAAGCTGAGGAAAGTGAGGATGCAGATGAGGAGCCAGGATCATTTGGGAATGGACTGCTGCTTTTAGAGATTGTGGGGCTGGCAGCAGCAATGAGGAGTCTATGCCAAATGCACGTGCACACAGGGCTGCTCACAGGAAAGAGCAGCTGCAGCAGCACGGGTGACTCAGGAGTAAGGCTGCAAGGTAATGGCCTCTCCTTCAAGAAGATAAAAGCCAGCTGTGAATCGAACGTTCTTTGCCGGAAGCAAAGACGTTTTGAAACTTAAGCCTCGTGGACACTGTAGTATCTTAAGTTGGGTTTTGAAGACTCTTGTGTTGTAAAATATTTCTAGGTAACCTTATCTGTCACTCTTGGCAGCCTCACACAGTTTTGGCGAGGCTCGTACTAGTTAATTCGTTTGCAGCAGCCTTTTAACTGGGGATTCATAAGAATCATTAAAAGGTTTCTGTTCCCTTTGGTTCCCATTTGTTTTATTGGAAAAGGGTTTGGGTCAGAACATGAATTATCTTAAAAATGGAGAAAAAAAAGACAGTGTTTAACCAATTTACCAAAGTCCCTTCAGAAGAAGGCAGACAGTTCAGTACTTTATGACACTGGAGAACAGTGAGCAGGAACTAAATCAAATATTCCTGCTACAGTGAACAGTAAGCAACTAAGCATTTATGTACGAGGAAATCAAGCTTAGCAGACAAACTATATATTGCTGCTTGTATTGGAAAAGATCAGAAAATGGTACCTTTGATGTACAGGTAATCCTCATCTTACAACAATTCATTTAGCGGCTATTCGAAGATGCAATGGAACTGAAAAAAACAACTTGTGACCATTTTTCATTCTTACAACCATTGCAGCATGGTCACTTGATCAAAATTCAGACACCTGCCAACTGACTCATATTTATGACAGTTGTAATGTCCCAGGATCGTGTGATCACCTTTTTCAACCAAGCAAAGTCAATGGGGAAATCAGATTCACTTAATAACTGTGTTTCTAACATAATAATGGCAGTGATACATGTAAAAACTGGGGCAAGAAAGGTTGAAAAATAGGACAAAATTCACTTAACTGTCTCAACTGTCTCAATAAAAAAATTGGGTTCAATTGTGGTCATACAACAAGGATTACCTGTACAGTGAAGCAGTCTGGGAAAAGTTGCCTTGATAGTGCACTGGGGGCAGGCTGAGGACAAAATCATCTCTTCCTGTCCATAGGAAACATTAAATGGGTGTCCTTATACTTAGGTGACCAGATGAATTCTCAAGATGGAAGAAATACAAGATGAATACATTTTCACTGTATCATTTTCTTCAGTTAAAGTCAACTTCCTACCCTTTTGAATTTTCTTTTAGCCCCAGAAGGAAAAGGATATGGGTATTTTGTATATGATTATAAGAACACTGAACAGCTAATAGCAACTTGAAAAGTTTAATGTGATTATTTCAATTGAGGAAATGGCCTGTGCCAAAAGTAATAAACCATTCAATTATTACTAGTATGTGAATCTGAATGTGATCTCTTCCCTTACCCCCCCCCCCCCCCTCTGCTACTTCTAATCACCAAAGGATGAGTGCTATTCCAAAGGAATATAGGAAATTATCTTCACAGTGTTCTTGGATCACTGTGAGGAAAAACTATATTTACAGTATAATATTTAAGTTGCTGTCAAGAGATAGGACAGATGCTTATTTCATAACATTAATCTTTGACTACATTTAAAACAGGTTTAAAAATCACAGTGACTTGGCATGCATGTCATATCAGCAGTAAATTACTAAAATTGTAGTGTAAAATGTAAAATAACCAATGGGAATGCATTATTTAATTATTTTTACCTGATAGACCATGAAAGTGCAAAAATTCAGCAAACAAAAAGGCACCTGGTCAATGGGTTATATGCAAATGATAGGTATTTTAATTATGTGCAAGAAATATTTCAAATTTAAATGAATTACATTATCTTCACTATAAACAAAATATATAGCAGATGAACATAATAGCTCTTAAAAAAATATCGGAGCCAAATAGGGAAACCACAGAAGAGTCTTGGTAGGCAACCTTTCTGAAGCCAAGGCCAGAAGCATGTTTCCCTGACAGTCATGTCAGTTTCGAATCAAGGCACACTTGGATGATTGCCATAAATTAGAGTTAGATATCTATGGGATTTGTTTGATTTGAATTAAATGTGTCAACTTTTGTCTGGTAGATAGAAGCAAATATGCCTTTGTACTCTATTCTTTTATTCATTAGCAAAATTCTGACAATCACTATTTTTTTTTAACATTAAGCTTTTCATCATATCAAAATTCCTTTATGAAAACAATCTAATAGATAATCAGAGTTGGAAGGGACCTTGTAGGTCGTCTAGTCCAACCCCCCACCCAAGTGGGAGACCCTACACCATTTCTGACAAATGGCAGTCCAATCTCTTCTTGAAAGTCTCAAGTGATGGCGCTCCCACAACTTCCAGGGCAAGCTGTTTCATTGGTTGATTGTTCTAACTTGTCAGAAAGTTTTTCCTTATTTCCAGGTTAAATCTCTCCTTGTTCAGTTTCCATCCATTATTCCTTGTCTGGCCTACAGGTGCTTTAGAAAATAGCTTGACCCCTTCCTCTCTGTGGCAGTCCCTCAAATATTGGAAGACTGCTATCATGTCTCCCCTGGTCCTTCTCTTTACGAGACTAGCCAAACCCAATTCTTATTACCATTCTTCATATGTTTTAGTCTCCAGTCCCCTAATCATCCTGGTTGTTCTTCTCTGTACTCTTTCTAGAGTCTCAACATTTTTTTGTAATGTGGTGACCAAAACTGGATGCAGCACTCCAGGTGTGGTCTTACTAAGGCTTTATAGAGTGATAATAGTACCTCCGTTGATCTTGATTGTATCCTTCTGTTAATACAACTTTGGATTGAATTTGCTTTTTTGGCTGCTGCTGCACACTGCTGGCTCACATTTAGCTGGTTGTCCACTAAGATTCCAAGATCCCTCTCACAGTTACTGCTATTGAGCCTGGTTTCACCCAGTCTATATGTGTACTTTTGGTTTTTCTTGCCCTAAGAGTAGGATTTTACTTTTCTCTACATTGAATTTCATTTCGTTAGATATGGCCCAGTGTTCGAGTCTGTCAAGATCTACCTGGATCTTGAGCCTATCTTCTTGGGTGTTAGCTATTCCTGCCAGCTTAGTATCATCTGCAAATTTGGTAAGTTCCCCTTCTATTCCTCATCTAAGTAATTAATGAAGATATTGAAGAGTACTGGGTCTAAGATGGAAACTTGTGGCACCCCACTGCTTACTTCCCTCCATGTAGACTTAGACCCATTAGGACTACTCGTTCAGTATGGTTTGTCAGCCAGTTGCAAGTCCATTCAGTGGTGGTGCTATCTATTCCACTTTTTTTCTAGCTTACAAAGAAGTAGGTTGTGGTCTACTTTGTTGAATGCCTTGCTGAAACCTAAATATATTATGTCCACAGTATTTTGCTGGTCTACTAATTTAGTCACTATGTTGAAAAATGAAATAAGATAGGTTTGGCATGATATGTTCTTAACAAACTCATGGTGTCTGCTAGTTATTACTTTACTTGTTTCTAGATGTTGGCAGATTTTTTTTTAAATTATTATTATCTTTTTCAATATCTTCCTGAGTATTGATGTTAGGCTGATTGGTCTGTAGTTTCCTAGGTCTGTTTTTTCCCTTTTTTGAAGATGGGGACCACAGCAGTTCTTTTCCAGTCCTCTGGTAGTTCTCTGGTGCTCCAGGATTTTTGAAAGATAAGTGCAGTGGTTCTAAGATGACCTCTGCCAGCTCCTTTTAAACTCTGTTATGTAATTCATCAGGCCCTGGTGATTTGTTTTCACCAAGATCAGACAGGTGTTCTCTTATTAATTTTTTGCTTATTGTAACTTTTATTTCTGGACTGTCTTTTACAGTTATATTTTTGGTGGGTTGAGCTATAGTTTCTTTTTGCGTGAAGACTGATGCAAAGAATGAATTAAGAGTTCTGGTTTTTGTTTCTGTTGCCTGTTACTTCCTTGCCGTCTTCTCTCTTTAGTGTACCAACTGTTTTCTTGATGTTTTTTCTTGTTATTTATATGTTGGAAGAAACTTTTTTTATTATCTTTGACTTTTGTTGCAAGTCTTTGTTCGTTCTGAGCCTTTGCTATCCTGACTTCGTCTTTGCAGATTCTGGCTATCTGCTGATATTCTGCCTTAGTTGTATGTCCTTTCCATTTTTTGTACTAAACCCAATGGAGATAAATCTAAATAGAATTCCCTCAGTACTTCGGCTCCATAACATTTCAGATGAAGTTCAAAAACTGATAAACCAAATGCTGATAAAAATAAACCAATCTCTGAATGAAACCAGCTAGGGAATTCTTTCTTTGTGAATTGTTATATTTGTCCCAGATGAAGATAAATGGCTCCCGTCTTTATTTATTGGTGCAGAAGTTTACAAGTTTGGTAATTGTCTTTTAGCAGGTTAGAAATAAGCTAAGGCTGATAAAAAAAATAAGGATTTTGTTAGCAAATAATTCTCATAAGGCATTTCATTTTTTAGAATTAGTTTCTATGGACAGGTAATATATAGAATTCGCCCAACAAAGCACAATTTAATAATTCTCTGTGAGTAATTTTCTTGCTCTGTTTTTCTCATTTATATTAAAAAATAATTTTCTTTTTACCTAATAGGACTTGACAATGTGTACTTTGGTTTACAGTTGTTGTAGCGATAGAATCCGATAAACTCTTAAAAATAAGTAAAGGAAGAACGAACCAACCAAGTTTTTGAAGCATATCTGCACATATTTATTTAAAGACAAAACTTATCTAATTCAGTGAATTTTCCCCAAGTATAGATTCATTACATTACTAAATTTGTTGAGCTAAGATTAACTATAATAAAAATAATTATTATGTTTTATTTGTCCAATAGCTGAAGTTCTTTTCACATATTTATAAAATAAATTTACTGTAGTTTATGAGATTACATGAAATGAATTGAGGAATGATTCTCAAGTTTCTCTTCCTCTCTGTCTGATTATGGGGGAGAAAATGTCCCCACTCCAAACTTGTAATGAAAAAATGTCTTATCAAAAACTTAAAACCAACAGTGGCCAACTAGTGCATACAAAGGTTTTGAGAAAGAGCCTTGAATATAGAGTGTGTTTCATCAATGAAAGTGTTAGGGGTGTAGCTCATGTGTTGACCTACTATTTTATACTGGGGAAGTTTGGAATAATAGAGGCTGGAGGAGCTTATCTCACCAGTTCAAATTTCCAACTTTCTCCCATTGAGACAGTTTTTGGTCCTGAGGCTGTTCATGGTTAGAACACAGCTCACGACATGCTGCAGAAAGGCTGATACAGCTTTCAAGTTGCTGGAGATTGTGTATCAGTATGTGAGGGCTGACTGATGGAATGCCTAATATTTCGTGAGAAACAAGCAGAAAAATAATCAAGGGAGGAAACAGAGATTCTTGAGTTCAGGAGAAATTTCAGGTCCAGAGGAGGATGAGGGGAATGTGAGGAAAAGACTTTGAGTAACTAATTAGACGAGATATTAGCTATGCAAGATCATCATTTTGGTATTTTTCAATTTCTGTTACATATTTACATGCTAGAAATAAAAGTATGATTTTTTGTTTTTCCAAAAATCCAAGTGTTATGATTCCTGAGTTGCCTGCTTTGCAGGGCTCAACATTCTTAATTCCATGAATAAAAGAATCCTATGGACACATTCCAAGGAATTCTATTCTTTATTTTCATTTCATAAGATTCTCATGTACACTGGAAATATTTATCTGATAAATGTTTTATTTGATGTGATTCCAAGTACGATGATCCTTCAAGTTCATTTTTGCTAACAGTTTTAGAAATGCGCACTGAAACAAAGTAATTTCCATTTGAACCTCCATAGCTACAGGAGACAGGAAACTAAGGAAATCTGTGCTGTGCTGTGCTATGTTCTACAAAGCATACTGCAAGAACTTGATGTAATTCTAACATTTCTACAGCAGAAAATTTCAGAATGAATATAACATGTGTGATTATATACCAGCTCTAGATTAGAATACTGAAAAATAGTTTCTTATTATAAAAAAATCAAACCTTCCTGTTTACCTTCAGTCCCAGAGGATTGTGCCTCCTGCATTCTATATCTTGTAATTTAGTTCTGTAGTTTAATGTCTTCAAGTTTGCCTGCCTGTCTGAAACCACAGGGTTGCATATGGTAACTTTCTGTTTTTGTAAAGATGATTTTGCTGCCAGAAGTTATTTGCACTTCCCATGTGACAGAGAATACAAATGAAGTTAATTTAGTGGGTTTCATTTGTATTTGTTTTCATATGGACAAGAATAGTGAGGATTAATTAAGGATTATAAGTGCTTAAATCTTGGAAAAGCAACAAATTTATCAAATGTTGCAATAATAATAGCCTGCAATAAACTATTACTGGTTTCATATTTGCATAGTATTGTTGAAAAGTGAGCAACCACTGGTTTCAGTATATATTTCATTCTGTTATATTTTCCCCAGATGTTCAAATGTTTAATAACCAAGAAATATTCTGGGACCATTGAGAATGTTTGTGCTATTTTTCCTGCCTATTGTTTTTTTAGGGTTACCTCTATTTCTCCTTTTTTTTGTATCTGTGAAACTTGAACATCAGATCTGCTGTGAATGGTAGAAGAAAGGGTAAATAAAAATATATACTTAGAGAACTTAAGCCCATGTCACACTGAACCAATGGATGCAAAGAGGATGTAAAACGGACAAAAAACCTTGCCATCCGTTCGAAAACGCGATGTACTCACTGCCTCCGTTTGGCTTCCTCTCTATCCGTCCAGCATCCGTTTATTGACGTTTCATCTGCTCCAAAAGTTTTGGGCTGCCCAAAACTTTTGCACGGAAAATGTATCCAGTTCATCCATTCTGCATCTGCTATGCATCCGCAACGCATCCGTTACGCATCCGTTACGCATCCGTTACGCATACGCTATATCCGCTAGGCGTCCGCTATGCATCCGCGGAACTCCATCCGCCCGGACGCAGGGAGGAAGCGGAACGGATGCAGAACGGATGCAGAACGGATGCCTAGCGGATGCAGAACAGAAACAAAGCGTTTAAAATGGAAAAAACTTTCACAGAGGGGACCTATCTTGGATATTAAGGATGTCTACAGGATGCCTAGAGGATGCTTAGAGGATGCCTAGCGGAAAACCTATACTGCCTATAAAAAGGGGGAGCAACTCACCTGCATCTCACTTTCAGAACAGCAGCCCAGCGGTGCTGACCTCTGCAGCCTTCATCTGGCTCTTCCTCTTCCACAGCATCCAGTCATGTCCACCGTGGATTGTAACAAAGTCCTTTCGGCAGCCACCATCATTCTGCAACAGTGCGAAGCCATCTGCAGGCTCTCTGAACTCTACTGCGAGAAGAAAAGGAACCACTCAAAAAGAGTCTGGATCTGAAGATGGTTCGCCAGAAGAGCAGAGGATGGACTGTACAACAAGCTGATGGTGGAGCTCAGGAACAAAGACACTCGGGCATTCCAGAACTTCATGAGGATGCCTCCAGCCATGTTTGACGAAGTTGTGCAGTGGCTGACACCCAGGTTGACCAAGGCAAACACAAGCTTCCGGCCCAGCCTGGAACCTGGGCTCAAGGTGGCACTCATTCTGCGCCACCTGGCCTCAGGGACCTCCTACAGGAGCATGCAGTACGGCTGGAGGGTGCCATCCAACACCATCAGCATTGTGGTCAGAGAAGTGGTGCAGGCCATCATTGAAGAATACAAGGAGGAGCTCCTCCAGTACCCCTCCATTGAAGAAGGATGGAAGAAAGTTGCAGAGCAGTGGTATCAGAAGTGGAACTTACCACATACCATTGGAGCCATCGATGGTAAGCACGTGGCCTGCAAAGCTCCACCCAACTCAGGGTCCACTTATTTCAACTCCAAGGGCTTCTTCAGCATCATCCTCTTCACCATGGTCGATGCTGACTACAAGTTCATGTACATCGATGCTTCAGGCAACGGCTCATCTTCAGATGCCCAGGTATACAATGCCAGTCACCTCAAGGAGGAGCTGGAAGGCAACCTCATCGTGGGCTTCCCAGATCCAGAACCCTTGCCCAATGACACACAAGATGTGCCCTACTTCATCGTGGGGGATGATGCCTTCTCCCTCACAACCTACCTCATGAAGCCCTACACTTCCAGACTCCTCACCCGTGAAGAGAGGATCTTCAACTACAGGCTGTCCAGGTCAAGGCGGGTGGTGGAGAACACCTTTGGTATCCTGGCCAACAGTTTCCAGGTACTTCTCACCACCATGCAGCATTGCCCAGAGACCGTGAGGAGGATCATGGAAGCTTGCTGCATCCTGCACAATCTCATGCGCACCCGCTACCCAGTCTTGCAGAACAGGCTCGTGGACCTCCAGCAAGGCAATGGGGACATGGAGCCTGGGGAATGGAGGCAAGGGTGAAACCTGATCAACACTGAGGATGTGCAAGGCCCCAACAGAGCCTCACATGAAGCGAAGAAGCAGCGCAACCTCCTGAGACAATGGTGCAACTCCCCAGCTGGAGCGGTGGAGTGGCAAGACAGGATGGTAGATGCTTAATGGATGCTTCCTTCAGCCTGTCTCATCACATGGATGAGATTGGGCCATATATGTTTGGTTGGCCTACAATGAACAGGGCGTTTAATAAAGAGTTGTGTTTATGTTGACATGTGTGGATAATTATTACATTATTATTGATAATAAAGGGCCGTAGGTGTGGCACCTGTGAGGGTGGACCATACAGTCCCACTATGCCTGCACTGGAGGTTTATCTATCCCACTGCTATCCTAACCCATCCCACAGCTATTACCCATCCCACAGGTATCCTAACCCATGCCAAAGCTATCCTTACCCATCCCACAAGCATGCAAAGGATTAAACCATTTCTAAAGTTTCCAGCAAGACTTTATTAAAAAAAAAGAAATGAAGCAAGTGTGTGAATCATAAATAGATTTTATTAACAACAAGCTATAAAACAAAAAAGAGTCTCTGGCACTCTTCTTGGTCATTCAGTCTCAGGGGTGAAGGGTGCAGGAGCTGTGGAGGTGGCTGGTGCTGGAGTGCTTGTCATCAGCTCCTTCAGAAGCAGAAGCAGCCGAAGCGCCAGCCCCAGAAGAGCGAGCCTGTGCTGCAGAAGCCCCAGGAGAACCAGAGTGAGGGCCAGGGGGCGGGATGGTAGCCCTGTCCCTCTTGCCAGGGCTGGCAGCAGATGGCTGAGGCTTGCTGTGCTTCCGCATGGTTGTGGGGTTGCTGGCTGGCAGGGAGGCTTGTAGGAATCAAGGCTGGCAGAAAGGCTGGCAGGCAGGTACCAAGGCTGGCAGGCAGGCAGATAGCAAGGCTGGCAGGCAGGCTGGCAGGCAGGCAGGCACCAAAGCTTGCAGGAAGGCTGGCACCAAGGCAGGCACCAAGGCTGGCAGTAAGGCTGGCAGGCAGGCATGCACCAAGGCTGGCAGGAAGGCTGGCTGGCAGGCAGGCACCAAGGCTGGCAGGCAGACTTGAACCAAGGCTGGCAGGAAGGCAGGCAGCAACCTGGCTGGCAGACTGGCTGGCAGCAAGGCTGGCAGGGAGGCTGGCAGCAAGGCTGGCAGGGAGGCTGGCAGCAAGACTGGCAGGCAGACATGCAGGCAGGGCAGGCAAAGCAGCCAATCCGTCCGGCAGCAGGTCTTTCCTCTGAATGGCGACCTGCTTCCGAGCTGCTTCCGTTATATCCGTGGGGCTGATGCAATGCATCCTCCCTGCATGCGCAATTAATGCCAGGCATCCACTAGGCTTTCGCTGTGCATCCGCTGTGCATCCGCTTCATCCGCTCGGCGCCCGTTCTGCATCCGCTGTATCCATTCTGCGTCCGCTTCACTGAGGCCCCCCGGAAGCCCTGCGGATGTGCCATCCACTTCCATCCGCTTCCATCTGCTAGGCTTCCATTCCGCATCTGCTTTGCATCCGCCCTGCATCCTCCCCGCATCCGTGTTATCCGCTCCGGTTATGCAAATGTTTGCCCCTTTTAACAACGGATGGAACATTTTGCTCATCCGCTGTGTCCTTTTTGCATCCATTGGGCGGTGTGACATGGGCTTTAGTCTGTAACTATTTATACAATTCTTCATATACTTCACATACAGATGTGCATGCACACACACTCAACCTGTTTCAGTTATTTGGGGTCAAACATTTGAACTGAATGAACACTTAAACTGAATCATGTAAGATACCTTAGTTTTCTTTGCTCTTAAATGACTTATTGAATGTATTGTTCTGATTTCCATGTTTTAAACAAAAGTTTACTAAACATGCATTCATGTGCAATGAGACCATTTAGTAAAAAACCAAATGATGTTACCTACTTTGATAATGAAACATCTGCAAAAAGACAGTCTAGCTCAGAGAGCACCAAGAACTCTATAGTTCAATTCTGAGTTACAAATATTCTCTTCTACCGGGAGACATATTGTGACAGATGATGGACATGAAGCAGCAGCTTACCAGGAAGAATGAATTTGTGTGTGTGTGTGTGTGTGTGTGTGTGTGTGTGCACGTGTGCGCATGTGTGCATGCATGCGAGAGAAAGAGAGAGAGAGAGAGGGAGAGAGAGGATTATGTAGAAGGTATTTGCTGTTTAAACAATTACTAGTTTAATAATTTCACTTTATAGAAAAAGAATGATAGTTAACATGAACCATGTATAAATACTTTTTTATATATGTATATGGACGCATTATATAAATAATTGAGAGTATGTTCATCACACTTCATGATATGCCTGCAAGATATTTGCAGGGAAGGACATCCAGGCAAGAAATGTACAATATGTGAAGAAGCTCCTTGTTAAAGTGTCAACGAAATGATAAGAACTCAGCATCTCATTTTTCAGTACAACCACCATGTAGATTAAAACCAGTATCTACTATTCTCCCTTGCTAGATATGTGGAACTGACAAGTCACTGCCCAGAAATCTTGTTAGAATGGCAACCCTGCCTCTTACTATTTTTCAGATGCAGAATTCATAACTCAAACTGGTCTGTCCTACAGTCAATTGGTATTACAGGCTGTGGCATATAAGGCAAGTTAGTATGTTACAAAGATATACTAGAACACAAAATGTTTATTATTAATAATTAAGTTTGTAGTTTGCATCTGTAGATCCACATATTTAGTTGCTACTGGAAACTAAATGATTGTTATGACTCAAGTATATGAAAGAAAAGATGATAATACTTGCCCAACTTAATGTTCTTAAATTTTATGTGCTTTTGCTTTTCCATATAAGAGACTGTACTGCATTATTAGTGAAATTTATCGTGTGGCTAACTCTTAGGTTTATATTAAAATATTTAACATAACATTTGTGTGTGTGTGGGTGTATGTATATATGTATACTATACATACATTCATTTATTAATTTTCCTAATACTAGTTTTTAATATTGTAGCTGATGTGTCCAGGCATTTTGATCCATTTTATTTATTTTTTATTATGAATGCTTATGAACATTTTTTTCTGAAATTCAATATTATACATTTTTTTCTTTTCTGGGACAGGAACAGGGAAGAAAAGATGAGACTGTCTTTATTGTTTTCCATCTAGTATTCTTTTTTGTATTAGAATATATATATTATATAGGACGAAAGATGCTGCATTTGATTCAGCATTTTAATAGATTCGTTAATTCATTTTTCACTCATTTCAAATCTTATAAAAAAAATTAAATGGTGTTTGTTAATATCTGTAAAATTAAGCATAACCAGGAGTAGAAAATGGAGTGTTTTGCAATTTCCTGTTCATTAAGTATGTATTTTCTTCTTTCTGTTTCATTTCTGGTCTACCTAGCATCTTCAGATGGAGAATTACTTGAAGTGTTCTTTTTGTCTCCTTGTTAGAATATGCTGATTCTTTACTGGCTAGTCTAGAGAAAAGAAGGAATAGGGACGACATGATAGCAGTATTCCAGTATTTCAGTGGGCCTGCCACAAAGAAGAAGGGTCAACTTATTTTTATGACTCAGGTGATCAAGGCAAGGCAGGGCTTTAGAGAGCTTTTTATTGGGGCATAATCCAAAACAAACAAATATTCCTGGCAAAGAGCCTCATGGCTTCCACTTAAACCAGTCTACTCCAGGTGTTCCTTGTGAGGAGGGGGTGGGTTGACCTCTTACCAATTAGCCTTGCAGCTCTTCTCTGAGCTTGCCTATGCTTTGCTCTCCATGCCCTTGGATCAAGTGGGAGAGGCATCTGTTCTTCCTCAAAGGAGATCTGCTGTCTGTCAGTACCATTGCCTGTCAGCAGTTGATCCCCCTCTGTGTCTGTTAAGGCAGGTAGCTGTTTAAACACTTCCCACAATGCCTGGGGGAGGCTGGGATGACATCATCCTCAGCCCCTGGCCTCTCCACTAAGGGAGACATGTCATCTCTGTTGAATGGTCCTGATTCCAGTTCCTCCTCCTTCTCCTCTGAACTGGGTTCCGAGAGAGCCATGACATTTATTTTTCAAAACACCAGAAGGCAAGACAAGAAATAATAGATGGAAACTAATCAAGGAGAGAAGCAACCTGGAATTAAGGAAAAACTTCCTGATTAACCAGTGGAACAGAATTATATACTGTATATAATTGTACAAGTTCTCCTGCTTGATCAGGAGGTTGGGCTAGATGACCTCTAAGGTCCCTTTCAGCTATATTCTCATTGATTAATTAAATATCAATATATTCAATGATTGCATGCACGTATAGATGTGGATTAGTTTGGGAAAAGGAGATGGGATAAAATTTAAAACTTGTGTTTCCCTTTATTTTGAAGATATAGACCATTATAGCCTGTATATACCTACTATATGGTATGCTGTGAAAGGAAACAGGCTAGCAAAAAAAAAAGAACCTTTTTGTTTTCTCTCTTTTGAAAATATAATTAGATGCATTTCAGTTGTCCAAGTAAAGGTAGATTGTAGTAAAGGTGTGATTTGTGCACCTTGGGGCATGAGAAATGATTCTTGTGAAATATGTGTGTGACATTGTCAACCTAATAAAAAGAGGCTGATCTTCCAGAACATGTCACAACATGTAGCCTATCTTTTGTGCTCAAAAGAACTAGCAGCAGGATCTTCTAATTTAGCACTATTGTTCTCATGACTTTCTTCTGCTTATGGCACATTTACTCAGACTAAGTGTTAGGCCCATGTGTTTATTTCCTTAATGCATAGTTATTATGTCAGGGGGAAAAAAGAGTCATCTGAGCTAATTGTGCTCTCGATTGCTTTTTAGATATCTTGCTTTGAAGGCAAGATGGGATAACAAAAATATGCAGTGTATAGACTGCAGAACAAATTATTCTTGTTCTGTGGTCAAAATAATAGTCAAATATGATTTAAACAGTACTGTTTATTATTTGAATATATGCAGTTATGATCTGAGTATTGTAATAGAACAGGTTTGAATCCTGGTGAAAAGTATTTTTGAGAATTGCAAATGTTAATACAACTGCTTATGCAGTTTATGGCCTAGATGTTTGAATTGGAAATAATTGTATATTATGGAACAAATCAAATCAAAACTTTAATACAGCCTCTAGGCCAGAGATCACTGCAATAAAATTCATAAATCTATAATTAATAAAACTAAAAAGTAGATATAAAATACAATTCCATACAATAAATGTAACATAAATATATATTTATTGCTAAATATTCAGAATAATGAAAATGAAAAACAGAAAGGCCTTTGGCCCTATATCTGCGGTGCCAATGTGGTGCTTTCTCCTCTCCTTTTTAAATTACATGGGTAAGCTCATCTGTCACCCTGGAGTGAGATAACACCAGTATAGCCTGTGATACTTAATTGTGTAATTTTATCCATGGTAAATTAAGCAATTCAATGGACATCTTATCCTGGTTCCTGGAGGTTGTGAAGGATCACCAGGTATCAACAGGCTTTAGCTAAACCTTGGCAAAACTGAGTTGACTTGGTTTTGGGTGTTTTTTTTGGGGGGGGGACGACTGTTGATTCTAGAACTAGGCCATCTTTGGTGCTGAATGGCATTGCACTATCCCAGGCAGATCCAGTATGCAATCAGGGGTCTTTCTAGATTCTGTTTGATGAACAGTTGGCAATGTTGCTAGGAGCGCCTTTGCACAACTTCATTTTATGTACCAGTTGCCCCTACTTGTGAATCAGCAAGCCTGTGATGACGCAGGGTGGGATACAAAATAAACAGTCACAAAAAAACAGGTGAATCCCCTTTTATTCATTCACTTTGCTTCCAAATTCTAAATATCCTTGATTGGAGACAAAAAACTCCCACACAAGCAGTTACAAGAAGGAGGAAATGCCATTTAAATTATAAAGAGTAAAAAAAAAAACACCCCACAAACCAGGCAAGATAAGGGCTTGAAGACATCCACAGATATCAGAACATACACTGGGAAGTATGCCACACTCAGAAAAGAACAATAAACTAGAGGTATTTCCATACTTTGTTTCTAGCACTCATCTGTATGCATGTCCGTCCTCTTATCCAGTTATCATAGCTGCAGCCCATGAAGAGGAAGGCCCTCTCCTCCCCACATCTCTCCCTTATCCTCTCCTCCCTGCGTGCCCTAGGATGGAGAGGGGATGGGCCTGGGTCCACTTCTGACTGCCCAGCCAGCCTTTGCCCTTCTTCAGCCTCCTCCACAACCTCCGAAGCCACACTTACACTACCTGTCGGTTGTTCCTCCTCTCCCTCAGAGTCAGTCTCCAGCAGGGGCATGACAAAGTCCTTCTTATAATGAATCAAGTCATAGACATTTCCAGATTGGACTGCTTCAAATGGGGACTACAGGGGGCTGCCTTGAAGAGTATATGGAAGTTTCAACTTTTTCAGAATGTCGTAGTGCAGGCAGTTAAATGTACTCTTAGATCAACGTAACACTATATTTTTCAATTGGTTGTTCTACTGCATTGGTTGTCCATTTGCTTCTAGATCCAGTTAAAGACTTGTTTTAACCTTCAAAGCCTTTCATGGCACAGGATTTGGCTATCCTAGGGACTCCGTCTCCCCATTCCACATCTATATCAGTCCATTCCATCAGGTCTTGGAGAGAATGCATGCTGCAGGTACTTTTAGGAAAGGATCTTTTTCTTCTGTGGCACCTATCTTATGGTACATCCTTCTACCCAATATTGATATTCCTGGAGGCCCCCAACACATGAGGGCCTTCCACAGAACTGGATACTTATCTCAATGGATCCCATTGTTGAGGGACACACACACCAGTGTGGACACCATACATTCATATATATGTAGAGGATATAATGAGAAATAACAACTAGTGATCAGTCTCTTGTTTTTGTGAATAAGATACAATTATTTCACCTGTGCTTTGTTTAAACCTTATTGTTAATTACATTAGATAATTTATAGATAGTGATAAATGCTAAAGGAAGTGTGGAAATTTTCACTTTGTTTAAAGTGAAGACATTTTATCTCTGCATACATGTAAAACTAAGGATTAAGCTATGTGGTACTTTAAGGTAATAAAACTACATTAGAAATTACATTGGTTCAGTAAAAAATATTCCCTAATAGATGTGCACAGGACTCTAATATATCTACACAATTGTTGGACATTTAATATATCTGAAACAAAAAAAGAAAAGGGTATAGGATGTTTGTGATCATAAAGCAAAAGCTTAGTATGCTAAAAGAAATTCCCAATAAGATTATCAGTTTCTAAGAAGATTATCCAGGACAAGGTACTTCAATATTTAAGAAAAGCAGCAGCTGTGCAAGCTGCAAATCTTTGAAGATCTGGTCATAATTGAAGAAACTACAGATCATCATGATGTCTTGGACTAAATAAATATCTTTTAAATGTAAGGTGTTTAGAAGCAGTTTATTCATATAATAGCCCAAGCTTAGCAAACAGGAGAGAGATAAATTTGGATCTATTTCCAAGAACAACTTTTCAAAGCAATTTTTTTACTATGCTATTTCCTGCTATGTGAAAAAACAGTTGCTTAAGATAGGGTTTTTCCTAAGATAGGGTTGACTTTTAAAAAAAAAGTGTGAAGAACCTTCTATCTGAGAAATGAGAAAAAATAAAACTTGTATGAAACTTGGGAAATGCTGGGAAGAAAACCATGAGACTGTGGCCATGTATGGCTGACAAGTGTTGCCTTACAGAGTTGCTTTTACTCATAAAGTACATTGTAGGACAATAAGTTCCCTATTTAGGGTGGCACAGTGGCTCAGTGTTTAAGGTGCTGGGCTTGTTGGCTGGAAAGCCAGCAGCCCAGGTTTGAGACCCAAGAGACATGTTGATGGGATGACCTCCCGTCATTGCCCCAGCTCCTGCCAATCTAACAGTTCAAAAGCATACAAATGTGAGTAGATAAATAGATACCTCTTCAGTGGAAGGTAATAGTGCCCCATGACCTAATGATGGCCACATGACCATGGAAATGTCTTCAGAAGTGCTGGCTCAATGGTGTTGACATGGAGATGATCACTGCCTTCTACAGTTGGCATTCACTCCTTGTGAAGTAAAATCCACAAGGACTTCTTTTACTTACTTACTTACAGATCTATTTAATTTCAAGCACTTGATTCAAAGACATTCATTATTTTTAAGTACACCTGACTAATATAAAACTGACCACTACAATATAGACAATTTAGGATGTATTTGAGATGCATGCACGTGCACACAGGATGAAGGAACCTTATAACTATAGTGAAATATATGTTTTACTTTATGCATAACTAAAAAATGTTATAACATGAGTAATAAATTATATTCTACATATGTCTTTTGGAAATCATATTATAGATTTGTTGGACAGGAATATAATCAAATCCTAATATTTAGAGGCATAAATCAAGAATTTGAGAAAATCAAGTGTACAGACAAATCATACTTCAGCCCATCTTAACCTGTTAAGCTTGTTGTGATACCCACATTCATTTCATTAGAAATATGTCAAAAACCTTTTGACAAAAAGCTCTTTTGTCGAGCTTTTACAATTATTTATGATTGCATTAACATGGCTTAGCATAATGATAGTGTTACATTCTTCAAGTTTCCACTCCGGTCTATGTTTTGAGCGGGAGCTGGAGCCGCTGTTATTGACTGGCCATCTGACAGCCCCATATAAAAGGAGCTGTCAAACGGCATCAACTGTTAACCTTTATGAGCTGCACTTGTTAGCTGCAGTCTACTGCAGGTAACCCATTGCATTAGAAAATAAACAAGTTAGTTATTCAGAATACCTCATCTGGCTTTTCCTTGCACTCCGGGACTACAACAATTAGTATATTTTATTGACTTCAGAAATGATTACTTTACTTTTTGATATTTTATATATCTGTATATTTTTTATATTGCAATAACATATAATTTAGTATATTCATTTTACAAATGTAGCAAATAAATAACAAACTAAGACTAATATTTCTTACAAATACTGAAGTTAGTTTCTAGGTTATAAGTATAATGAAACCAAACATCAACCTTTTTATGGTATACATACACATATACATACGTACACACATACACACACACACATGCACAGACACACACACAAACATAAATACATTATTAGGTCTTATCATACATAGACATAGATTAGATATATATATTTTACGTACATACAGGTAGTCCTTGACTTATAACTACAACTGACTCCAAATTTCTTTTGGTAAGTGAGTTTGTTAAGTGAATTTTGTGCCATTTTATATCCTTTCTTGCCACAGTTCTTAAATATATCACTGCCATTGTAACTTCGAATGGCCACTAAAAAAACCATTGCAACTCAAGGACTATCTGTATAAAATACACAGAGTGAAAAGAGATGTTAATAGAAATTCAAGCCAATAAGTTTTTGAAAAGCATAAACACTAATAAAAATTGTGGACTCTGGGAATGAATACATACATCCAAGAACAAAGAATAAAAGATGAAGTATTCCTGTGCATTCCTATGAAGTATTATTGTTGTTTCTTGGAATCCTGGAGCCTTTTTTTCCTCGCTCAAGAATGCTTTTCATTTTACAAGATTCTTGAGGCAAGGAACCAAATAATGCCAGTGAAACAATCTAGATACAGCAGAGATCTGAAAACTTCTAAACCTGTGTAACTTTTGATAATAAACTAGCAGAGATTGCTTCTGAACAAGTCTCTATATTCTTATTTCTCTATGTTATACATATTTCTTAAGTGAACGCATTCAAATTATTAGAGACCTTGCTCAGTTTCCCTTCATCACTGTCAGATTCATGTTCATGTCTCTACAAGATATGACAGGATTTCCTGTTAATTTTAAAGGAGATATTTTCCCAATCAGCCTACAAAATCATGGTTTGAGCAAGGTGTGACAGTGGTGAATATTTAGTTATCCTTGTCAATTAGAATGGGGCTTTTTCCAATATAACTTATTGTCTGGATATTTGCATTTGTAGATTTCCCTGCTATTATTCTCTGTCAGCATCTTGGAATTTGGTCAGATCTCAGACAATCAAATCAAATTTGCCACAGGACAGACAATGAGTCAGCTACTCATGTATCTTCCGGGACTACCTCCTACATCATTTTTTCCTGTAGGAGCATGTTGTTGGGATCTTTCCATTTCACCTACTGCTTGTAGTATTTTATAAGGTTGGCAAGTTCACTTAGATAAATAAGACCAACAGTATGTCAAAATGGTTGGGGGTAGTTTTGTTTGCATGGAAATGGGAGGCAAAGCATATGTTCTTCCTTGTACTGGTGCAGTAATGGAAATAAAAAGGGTTACATTTTGTATATGTGTGTAAGACAATTCTATATATTTCTGTGCCCTCTCTTTGCAGCCTTGCATCAATTATTTAACTATTATAGATGTTGACAGAAGAATAGAAATGATAAAGAAAAGCAGTTAAAGGTATATTATATAATTAAGGAATAATTCTGAAAAACTGTTATTATTAGCCCATACCATTGGCAGTGATGATGATAGTTGAGATTGTTCTGTGAGGAAGTATTTTCCCACTATATATTTCTCTCGTTTATCTTCTCTGGGCAGGGCTAGAAAAAATGAGCAATAAGGACAGTCATTTGCGGGTTAAAATCAACTCATCCTAGCCACACCCTGAGTTTTATAGGAACCAAAGTTTTCCTTAAATTCAGACAGCAAGATCACATTTTAGCAACCAGTTATTTTGCCGTGGAATGGAAGGAACCTTTGAATAAACTTATTCCTGTGACTCAAGAGACTCATGAAAAGTGTGATAAAAAAGAGAGGTAAATTGTATATGTGGATGTGTGTGTAAGAGAGTCTATCTATCTATCTATCTATCTATCTATCTATCTATCTATCTATCTATCTATCTATCTATCTATCTATCTCATCTGATTGTCAATGTATACTTTCCAAAGTTTATATCTGGTATGATATCCCACATTTTGTGTTGGCTTAAAACAGAACATTAGATTAAGTAATATAGCTGAACTTTCGTATATAATGTGTAATATATTTTTATCAACTAATAATTTACAGATAAGAACTTTGTACCTATTCTTAATTATGTATTAGCATTAGCTGCAGAAGAATAGAAGTTTCAAAAATAGATCATCTTTTTGTCTAGAGCAGAGAATTCACTTTTGTATAACTTAACAAAGGTTTAAAAAGAATTAATTGATATTTTCTCTCTAACTTTCATAAGGGGGATATATCTATTGCAATCAGTGTAAGGGTGAACTGTCATTAATAAGACAGATCTACAATTTTCCTAGCAGTGAAAATTTTACACTTATAATATAATCTTTGTCGAAGAATCATATAAGATATCCAACAAACAAATCAAGATAAGAACAGCAATAGTAAGAATGAGCCTCCATTATTTGTATGCACAGCAGTGGTGAGATTCAAATTTTTTTACTACTGCTTCTGTGGGCGTGGCTTATTTGGTGGGTATGGCTTATTTGGTGGGTATAACTTGGTCATGTGACTGGGTGGACGTGGCTTGGTGGTCTTGTGACTGGGTGGGAATGGCTTGGTGGTCATGTGATTGGGTAGGCATGGCTTGGTGGTCATGTGACTGGGTAGGCGTAGCCAACTCAACATCACTCATATCAAGGGGCATTTCACCCAGTCCCTCCCCTCCCAGCCACTCCTCGTTACTCCCAGCCTCAATGTATCTATAGTTCTGTGAAAACTTTTACCTTTTTTTGACTTTATTATCTGCATCCACATACTATAGATGTACTTTTATGGACCACTAAAAGGAGGAAATGGCTTACATGCTTTGTCCAAGAGTGTGATAGGGTTTTGAGGGGTTGCCACAAAGAAGAGGGGGCAATATATTTTCCAAAGCAGCAGAAGGCAAAACAAGAAGCAATTGATCGAAACTGAACAAAGAAGAAGCAACCTAAAAACAAGGAGAAATTTCCTGAAAGTGAGAATAGTTAGCCAGTGGAACTGCTTGTCTCCAGAAGTTCTGGATGCTCCAAAACTGGAGGTTTTCAAGAAGAGACTGGGCAGCCATTTCTCTGAAATGGTATAGGGCAGGCAACCTTGGCAACTTTAAGATGTGTGGACTTCATCTCCCAAAATTCTGGGAGGAATTATGGGAGTTGAAGTCCAAAAGTCTTAAAGATGCTAAGGTTGGAGATCCCTGGTATAAGGTCCCCTCCAAAGATTATTCTGACACCTTTGCCTGGCCCTCCATTCAGATTTGGCATCCTCAGTTTTCCTGCCTGAGCTTCTAGGTTGGACTAGAAGACCTCCAAAGTCCCTTTCAACTCTGTTATTCCATTATTCCTAAATTAAATAGCTAAGACCCTCATTGGGACCCTCTCTCTTTTGCTCCCTCTGGTCTAATGGGTTAATAAGATTTTTAGAAACCTGCAGTTAAAAGTTCTTTATGTCTCCGTACTCTAAAGACCCAATTTCATTTGGAATTTAATCCCAAACTGCCCTTTTAGCATTTCTCTTGACACTTCTCCAAAATGCACCCCCCAAGAAGCCACTTCTCTCTCCCCCCCACACACACACCAGAGGTTGGATTGGATATCTCTCTCCCTTCCTCTCTGCTTTAGGCTTAGAAAGTCTAGCAGAGCTGCTCCTCATTTGGCAATGCTTAAGGAGAATTAGGTGCTACAGACAGTTGACATTCTCATCTCTGCTACAGGTGAGGCTGCAGACTTTTTGGCAGGCACCCAATGCCTTCTCCTCAGCCTCTCAGCACTAATGAGAGATGTGGCTCCACTGGCCAGGGTAGGAAAAGCCTCTCATTTTGTACAAACCATCTGCTGCTGGCAGATACACACATATGGATGCTGTGGGTGGGTCCACTCAGGGCACAGAAGTTCTGCTGCTTAATCCGGCAGTCCACCTTGAGCCACAGGGTTTTTTTTTAAAAAAAAAAAACATTTTCTCTATGGGAAGCTACTGAAATGGGAAGCGTGCCTCTGCCTGCATAACTAGAGAGAGAGTCTCCACCCCACAAAAGCCAATGGCTTGAAAACAGCTCCCTGCTACCCCCCCACCCAATTCCCCCGCTGCCTTCCCCATGGAGGGAATTGTAAATGTGGCATGCCATTCGGGTGGGAAATGCCTGGAATACACTCACCTCCTGCTGACAGGCTAGCTGATAGGGTGAGAGGAGAATACGGAGAAGGGTAGCCAATTGGAGTCCTGCGAAAGAAAGGAGTGAAGGAAAATGCAGTTTGCTGCAGATGCCCTCCCTCACCCCTTTGCCTGGATTCCCTCCTGTGGTCTCTTCAGTGCTCCCCCTCCCCAGTCTATCTTGATGGCAGACAGAGCCACATTGCCTTTTGCAAGCCTGCTGTCAGTGAAGCTGGGTGCCAGTGAGGGCTGGCTTTTTGCATAGCTTTGTCCAGCTATGGGGGGAGAGAATGTCTTCCTCCCCAGGTCCCTATCCATTCCCCCCCCCCTGACTGGGGAGGGAGAGAGTGTGAGCAAGCCAACGCCTTTCCCTCCAGCCTTTGCCGAAAGCCCCTTGCTGTACCAAGAGGTTGAAGTTTGAATTTCTTCACCCCCTCCAACCCGCGTGTACCTTGGCAATGGGAGTTTCTGTCCACCTCCTTTTCCAGCTACCATATCAGGGGACAAACCTAGCTTTGCTACCCATTGCATTGCAAATAGGAATCTAAAAGCCAAAAAAGAAAGGGAAGTTCCTGCACAGTAAGGCCATCACTACCACCTGCCGGCTCTGGGGGTCTTGTGTAAGTGGCTGCAGCGGCACTTTGCACAAACAACCCTGGGCCTCTTTTCCTTCTTTTTCTGTTCTCTTTCTTTTCTTTGTTGTCCTTTTCCCTTCCTCTCTGTCATGCCCCTGGTGGACTCTGACTCTGAGGAAGAGGAGGAACAGCCAACAGAGAGTAGGAGTGTGGTTCCAGAGGTGGTGGAGGAGGCTGGGGAAGGGCAGAGGCTGGCTGAGCAGTCATAGGAGGACCCAGGCCCATCCCCTATTCATCCTAGGTCATGCAGGGAGGAGAGGATCAGGGAAAAGCAAGGTCTACTCAAGAGGAGATTACCATGAACCTTCTTGTGGCTTGTAGGTGGGAGCTATGTATATAAGTTTGCAACTGCGCAGTTAGAATTGCTGAAGTCAATTAGTGTTTACCTAGAAAGAGGTTTATCTTTTCTGGCATTCTTCCCATGGACTTTTCTTGGTTATTTTCCTGGAGTTTATAATTAGTTATCTTGGCTTGCTTTGGAACTCTCATCAATGCGGTTTGTTTTGGTTTTCTGTTCACCTCATTATTTACTTTTGTGACTTTAAACTGTGCCTAATAAAACAATGAAGTTAAGTTGAAAGCTTTACCGGACTATAATATATGTTTTGGGTTTGGGGTTATTTTAAGAGACTATGGGTCATCACACTCTCTCATTCCCTCTTTTTCTCTCTTCCCCTCTTTCTCCCTCTCTCTCTCAAAGCCACGGCTGGCCAAGCACTCTTCGCTACTTTCATTTCTCCTTTTTGGAATGAAGACTGGCTGAACAAGGATCACCAGCCACGCTGGAAGCGTTCCTTCTCGGGTGAAGGGGAAGATGGGATGCCTGAAGACATGCTTCCAGCATAGATGGCGATCCTTGTTCAGCCAGTCTGGATTACAAAAAGAAGAAAGTAGCAAGTTTGCAAGGCTTCTGTGGCGGCAGGAATCCATGATCGTGCACCGTTCCTGCTGTGCTCGCCGCTGGAGTGCCCCTGATCCAGCTGGATTTGTGGGCTATAGTTACCCCATAGAGGTAACTGAAGATAGGGGAGACTCAGCAGGGGTCTGGGGGAATCGCAACCCCCCTCCTCAGGTGACTTAACTCCCTTTTCCAAAAGTGGGGGAGCAGTGGTCAGTAATGGCCGCCACAAAGAAGCTTTCATCCAGATAAGAATGTGCAGGAGGAAGCTAAGAAAGTGAAAGTTTTTGGCTAACTGGATGAAAAGTAATATTTAAATATCCTGGAATTTAAGTTTTATTAAAGATACATCGTTCCCGACGAATACGGAAGAAGTGGCGAATGAAAGTAAAAAGGGAACGTTTGTTTTTTCTCACTCTCCTTCCTTATGGTAATAGCAAATGAATAGAGAAATCGGAAAAAACCATTTTGGCATCAGGAGGTAATTAAATTGAAAATTGAAGCCAAAGGGACAATTAAGATTTCTGAGCATTGAAAAAAAACAACTTTTTTTGCTATAAGTGGGAAGGGAGAGGAAAAGAATGAATATTAAGATTTTCTTGGGGGAGACTGCTTGGAATTTATAAGATTAGAGCGAAACTGTAACAAAACTTCTAAAAGATATATTTTAACTGGAGCTTTATAACTGAACTATAACCCCAAGAAGAGAAAATATAAAAAGAAGAAAGTGCTAAATGAAACAGACTGTGTGTATTTGGATTGCTTGGTGATTTTGGGACTTTTGAAAAATATTATTTGAAAGACTAAAAATATTTGGGTTGTCTAAAAAAACTTTTTACAATGGCACTACTTGTTGATGAACTGAAAATTGAATTTAAAAAGTTAAAAGAAGAGGATCAAGAAGGGAAGGGCTCTTCTGGATCTGTTTTCCATTTTTTAGATGTGACGATTTATACCTATCAGAAACTACAAGAACAAGAAGATTGGGATGAAGAGGAAGCCATCTTTAATGAACAAACAACTTTAGCCGGGGAAGAAAAGGGAAAGAGGGGACAGAAAATGGAGAATTTAAGACTTAAAAAAACAACCAAAAAAGGGAAAAATAAGGTGAAAAATTGATACAATGTCAGAAAGCAACAGAAAAGAGAAATACAGAAGAAGGTGGAGATTAAGAAGGTGGAGATTAAGAAACAAGGCGGTAAAAAGACAGGATTGGAGAAGAAAGGAAGGGAAAAAGGAAAGAGAAGTTACAAAGGTTTAAAACAAGATGTAAAGAAACAAGATCTATTCAGAGATAGTGGGTAAAAATATGATTAAAAAAGAGATTCTGCAAAGTACATAAGATTGTATTGTTGTATTTATATTTGAAATAATGTTAGAAAATTGGATTTAATAATAGATCTTAATTTGCTATGGATTATTGTTTTAATTATATTATAAACTTATTATTCTTTTTTATTTTATAATATAGTAAGTAGCTTTAGAATATACTAAGCAGAATCAGAATGAAAAGTATATATTATTTTAAGTGTTAAATTTAGGGGAAAGATTCAAAGGCGTCTGTCAGGCGGAGCTCCATTCAAAATCCAGGAAAGAAATACTTAGACTCTTTAGTTTAGAGAAAAGATATCTTTTACTGAAAGTGAAGTGGTAGCAACCAAAGAATTCTGAATCTGAGAATTTAGGTGCGCAATTCACATATAGAAAATGATGGAAATGTTCCCACCCCCAATAGTTCAACTGACACTTCCAATTAGAAGTTGTGGATATGATCATGTGGCATCTTCAGGTGATGATGAGGCCTCTGTCCGTTGACCTTGGCATAGTTTGATAACGGGTTGCAGTTGCGCAGAGAGAGAAGAAAGCTAAGTGAAAAATAGAAACCTAAACTCTATTTTATGCTCCCCCCTTCCATTTATACATCAGACGAATGTAACTCCTCCAGCTCACTTCCCCAGCTATTCCTACCTCCCTTTTCCACCCCCCCGTTACTTATGGCAGTCGAAAAGATGCAAAGCAATAGCAGAAGATCTTGAAGACTGACATTCGGCCCTCCTAGAAAAAGGGAAATCATCAGTCCTAGAAGTCCTAGAAGAGAGAGAGAGGAGAGAATATAAAGACAATTATTAATCATTAAACAATTTCAAAACAATACACTCCAAAGGTTTATCAGGATACTTGGAACGAAATGCTTTG
Source organism: Laticauda colubrina (assembly GCA_015471245.1). NCBI lineage: Eukaryota > Metazoa > Chordata > Lepidosauria > Squamata > Elapidae > Laticauda > Laticauda colubrina. Next base: position 98,213,109 of record BLBF01000003.1, on the reverse strand, counting down.
ATCAACTTAGGGGCTTTAACGTCGGTTTCATTAACCCATTTGGCTTGTGAAGAAAGGAAATGTTTCCAGGCTACAAGATACTGGAGTCGACCCCTCCATTTGTGAGAATCCAGAATTTCTTTAACTTCAAAATGTTGTTCGCCTTCAATCAATATTGGTATGGGAGAGTCAGTCTGAATGGGCCTTAGGTCAGAAGTACGCTCAGGTTTTAGCAAACTAACATGGAAAACCGGATAAATTCGTCGAAGAGTTTTGGGTAAGTTCAGCTGGACCGTTATAGGATTTATAATCCGTTCAATTGTGAATGGACCAACGTATTTAGGACCAAGCTTCTTTGACTTTTGAGTGGTCTGCAGGTATCTGGTGGACAGGAAAACCTTGTCGCCCACTTTATATTCCTTCTGTGGGGATCTTTTCTTGTCAGCAAATTTCTTATGAGCTTGATGGGCCTCATCTAATGCTTTGCGTGTTACTGGCCAGTTAAGTTGGAATTGAGTTATCCATTCATCCAACGAATGGATATTTGGCTTTTCACGAGGAAGTTCAGGTATGGGAACGAAATCTTGTCCCGAAGCCACTTTAAATGGAGTAAATCCAGTACTGCTGTGTACGGAGTTGTTGTATGCCACTTCAGCAAATGGTAGTAATTCGGACCAGTTATCTTGTTGATAGTTTATGTAACATCTGAGATATTGTTCTAACACTGAATTAGTCCTCTCACAAGCCCCATTGGTTTGAGGGTGGTGGGCAGAGCTTCGCCCATGGGAGGAGCCTATTAACTTCAGGAACTCTTTCCAAAAATTTGAGGTAAATTGGACCCCTCTGTCAGAGATTATGCGTTCCGGGACGCCATGTAACCTATAGATATGTGATATAAATAGTTTAGCCAGCGTCTTAGCAGAGGGAATCTTGGAACAAGGTATGCAATGTACTTGTTTGGAAAACAAATCAGTCACTACCCAGATGACCGTGTTTCCACCACTTTCGGGTAGTTGTACTATAAAGTCCATAGAGATTTCCTTCCAAGGAGTCGTTGGTCTACCTACATTTTGTAACAATCCTACTGGCTTACCAGGAGGTCTCTTTGCCGAAGCACAAATCGGACAGCTAGCTACGTAAACTTCAATGTCCTTCTTTAAAGTAGGCCACCAGAATTGCCGCTTGACCAGATGTAAGGTCTTCACAAATCCGAAATGGCCAGCTGCTTTAGAATCATGAGCCTGTTGTAGTATTTGGCTCCTCAATACTTGTGGCACATACAACTTGGCCCCCACCCAAGCCAAACCATCTCTAATTGTATAGTCACTTGAATGAGCCAGGAACCATTTGTCCAGTTTTAAAGCTTCTTTTAATTGTTCGGTAAGGTCATTCGCTAAAACCACTTCTTGGTTCTTCCTTTGGGCTCTGGTAACCACTGGGGCAGCTAGGTGTTTGACTGAGACAATTGGGCTTATCATCTCCTGATGCATACTATTATATTGAGGTAGTCTAGAGAGAGCATCCGCCATGAAATTCTTCCCGCCCGGAATGTACTTCAATAGAAATTGAATCGCTTGAAATACTGGGCCCACCGAACTTGTTTAGGGGACAGCTTCCGGGGTGTTTTTAAGGCTTCCAGATACTTATGATCAGTCCATACCTCAAACGTGTGTTTTGCTCCTTCCAGGAAATGTCTCCAGGTCAACAAGGCCCAACGAACTGCAAAAGCTTCTTTCTCCCAGACGGCCCATCTTCTCTCTGTTTCAGACAGTTTACGGGAGGTATACGCACAAGGCTGCAAGGTCCCTTTCTCGTTGATTTGCAGTAATACCGCTCCAATAGCTACATCACTTGCATCAGCTTGAATCACAAAAGGAGTGTCCATATCCGGGTGTTTCAGCACTGGTTCTGCAGCAAATAGTCGTTTTAGCTTTTCAAAAGCGGCTTGGCACTCCATGGACCACTCCAGCAGCTTTCCTGGCCTCGGCTTCACCTCCCCTTTTGTTTTTAAGAGATTTGTGATGGGCATTGCTATCTTAGCAAACGTCGGGATGAATTGCCGATAAAAATTTGCAAATCCCAAAAAGTTTTGAAGTTGTCTTCTAGTGCGTGGTGGAGCCCACTGCAGAACGGCACGCACCTTCTCTGGATCCATCTCTATGCCTTCAGATGAAATGCGATATCCCAAATAGTCAATTTTGTCTTGGTGGAATTCACACTTTGACAATTTAGCATACAACTTAGCGGCACACAGTTTCTGTAAAACCGACCGCACTAACTTCACATGTTCATCCAGAGTCTCTGTGTAGATAAGGATATCATCAAGATAAACCAAAACCCCCCTGTATAAATGTTCATGTAACACTTGATTGATCATTTGCATGAATACAGCTGGGGCCCCTTGTAAACCAAAAGGAAGAACGTTGAATTGGAAACATCCCATCGGGCAGTTAAAAGCGGTCTTCCACTCATCCCCTTCCTTAATTCGAATCCGGTAGTATGCTTCTCTCAAATCCAACTTCGTGAAAATCTTTCCCTTCGCTAAATGGGCCAACATGTCCTTCATCAAAGGAAGGGGGTACACGTTTTTCACAGAAATAGCGTTCAAATTTCTGTAATCCACCACCAAGCATTTGGAACCATCTTTCTTTTCACGGAACAACATTGGGGCCGCTACCCGGGGTCTAGCGGGTTGAATAAAACCACGTTCCAAATTTTTATCAATAAACAATCTTAGCTCTTTCAATTCCCGTGGGGTCATTGAGTACAACTTTGGTTTCGGGAGTTTCACCCCAGGCAAAATCTCAATAGCACAGTCTGTTGGTCGGTGAGGCAGAAGCTCATCCGAGGCCCTCTCACTGAACACTTCTTTTAAATCCCAATACTCTTTAGGAATTTTCTCCTCATCTTTTATGGGCTCAGTACTTGTGGAAGCTATTTCAATTAGGCCCCCAGGCTTCGGCTGTGATCTGGCCCCTCCTCCCGGTCGCTGCTTTGTGCATATGTGCAACAACCCCTTTCTCCAGTTAACCTGGGGGTTCCATTTCCGGAGCCAGGGAAATCCCAGTATTAATGGTTGCTCCATCCCAGGGACCACAATAAACCGCAGAGTCTCATTATGCTCTCCCATGATCATTTCTATAGATTCCGTGACATAACGTGCAGGGCAACCTCCAGCCACTGATCCATCTAATTGGCAAAAGGAAATGGGCATCTTCAAAGGTTTTAACTTTAGGCCCATTTTCTTCACTACTTCCGTGTTTATTATACACCTGGTGCACCCAGAATCTAACAGGGCTAGCATTTCCCCTTCGACCCCTGAATTGGGTACCCTCAACTTCACCGGAATGGTCATAGGGCCCATACTTGGACTTACCAGGAAGTCGTCTTCCGAGTCAGAAACCTCCTCCTCAGGGGTCACTGGGGCTTCTGATTCTTCTCCTGCGGGACGGGCGACCTCTGCTGTCTCTCTCGTCTTTAGTGCTGTTTCGCGAGGTTTCGCTGGGGATTTTTCTGGTTTCTTTCCTTCCTTGGGTGCCCCCTTTTGCTCCAACTTGACTCTGCAGTTCACAGCCCAGTGACCTTCTTTCCCGCATCGAAAGCAGGCCGAGGGGTTGGGTCTTGCCGCCACTCCTCCCCTCTGAGGTTTAGGAGCCTCTTGAGGGCGCGAGGGGGAAAACTTGCTCCACCCATAACCTCCCCGCCGTTTACTTCGGATAAAATCAATTTCCACTTCTTCTGCCAACAGGTACCACATTTGCAAGTTATTGGGGTCTCTTCTAGCAGTGCATCTCTGGTACACATCTTCATTTAAACCATCTTTAAACAGTTCTATCAGAGCTTCTTGGGGCCAGCCTCGGAAATGGCCTGCTAACTGCCTAAATTCTTGAGTGTAATCAGCCACAGACCTCCGCCCCTGTTTTATGGTTTTCATCCTAATTCGGGCCTTGCGCTCCGCCAGTGGGTCCTCAAACCTAGCCCGCAGTGCAGCCATAAATAGGTTATAATTCAGCAACTGAGGAGCATTATCATTATGCAAAGTCACCATCCACTCTGCTGCTATTCCCTCCAGAGCCCTGGTAACACACCTCACTTTGGCTGCTTCTGAGGGAAAATCCTCCCCATACTCCTCCATATGGCTCCATACTTGAGCTAAGAAAAATCCCAAGGCTTTGGGATCCCTTCCGTATTTTACTTCTAACGGAGGCAGCCTAGGAGCTCTACGCCTTCTAGGAGTCACACCTCCCGCCGAAGGCCCCGGGGCTGCTGGTGGATCAGGTTGATTTATGGGAGAGGGAGTTGCTCTGCTTCTTCTGGCTGGGGCTGCCTCCCCTCCCCCTTCATACCTTTGTGGAGCTTGAGGTTGTTCAAAGGCTTCATTCAGGAGTTTCCTGGCTTGATCCAGCAAGAGTTCCCTCTTTTCCTTCTCTTGCCAAGGCTCCTCTTTTCCACGCCGGCGGGTAGTTGTGACCCCAGGGGGGGTGTCCTTCTCCGGATCTTTCCAACCAACTCCCACCGACCATCTGGGCTTCACAGCTGGATCCTCTTCCAGACTGAGCTCTGCTAGCGATTGGGCTTCCTGCACCAGCAAAGAATCTTGGCCTCCAATGGCTCCCAGATCCTCCTGGTCACTATTTGAAGATGACATGATGTCCAGGCCCCCTCAGAAGAAAATTGGGTGTTCTCTCCAGGTGGGCAGGTGGAATGAGATTCAGAATAATGTCAGGCGGAGCTCCATTCAAAATCCAGGAAAGAAATACTTAGACTCTTCAGTTTAGAGAAAAGATATCTTTTACTGAAAATGAAGTGGTAGCAACCAAAGAATTCTGAATCTGAGAATTTAGGCGCGCAATTCACATATAGAAAATGATGGAAATGTTCCCACCCCCAATAGTTCAACTGACACTTCCAATTAGAAGTTGTGGATATGATCATGTGGCATCTTCAGGTGATGATGAGGCCTCTGTCCATTGTCCTTGGCATAGTTTGATAACGGGTTGCAGTTGCGCAGAGAGAGAAGAAAGCTAAGCGAGAAATAGAAACCTAACTCTATTTTATGCTCCCCCCTTCCATTTATACATCAGACGAATGTAACTCCTCCAGCTCACTTCCCCAGCTATTCCTACCTCCCTTTTCCACCCCCCACCCCCCCGTTACTTATGGCAGTCGAAAAGATGCAAAGCAATAGCAGAAGATCTTGAAGACTGACAGCATCATACTTCAATCAGTTATTACAGGAGATAATTTTGTGTTAATGAGAAAAGATAATAGAAAATTGAAATAGATCAGACAAAAGAAATATGCAAAATGATTTAAATTGAGATGAAATAAATAAAATAGAATTAAGAGAGTGAAAAGAGGAGAGAAGCTCTTTAGAAAATGTAGAATGGTAAATAAGATATGAAATGGGATAAAAAGTGAGCATGAATTTTGAATTTATGTCTGTATAAAAAGATGTAACCCAGGAGTAAGCCGCTTTCCAAAAAGAAGTTTTATGTTTTTATGTTTTGTGTTTTCTTTGTGTATGTTTGTTTATTGAAAACTAATAAAAATCTTTAAAAAAAAGAAGAAGAAGATGAAGAAGAAAGTAGCAAAGAGCACCAAGGAAAGCCCAGCCGTGGCTTTGAGGGACACACACACACACACACACACAGAGTGGGGGAGAGAGAGGGGAAGATAGGGACCTGGCCACTTCTTTATTCCCTGCTGTCACCCTTACCTTCTCAGGCCAGGCAAGGGAGGGGAGGGTGAGGAGCAGGAGGACCAGCCACTTCAGGCAAGTTGAAGAGGTGTCGACCAAGCATGGGAGAGTAGAAGCCTGGGAAAAGTGGCTTCAGCCGACCTGAGGGGCTGCTGCAGGCATATTGGGACAAAAGCGGCAAGAAGCCCTGGGACATCCGCCCACCCACCTGCTGGCTGGCCAGGCCAGTCTGGGCTGGAAGAGATGCATCAGCCCAGAGAAGGCAGAAAATGTTCTCCGGGAGGGCAGGCAGGCAGGCAGGCTGATGTCTCGGGGCTGTTGCACATGCATACTCTGATGTACAGCCTGTGTACCAATGCAGTAGTATCTGAGGCATTTACATTTTGAAAATTTCACTTACATAAAAAGAGTCACTGTTTCACTTCTTTACTCCAAATGTTGAGAAAGTAATGGGTTTGCTAATAAAGCCCTGGGACATCCGCCTCAGCTGCGCCATGGACACCACATGGTAGGGAAAGCTAGGAGAATGAAAGTGACAAGTGGGTGACTGGGCAACCCAGTTCAGGGGTGTGGCCAGCCAGGGGTCACCACCAGTTTTGCGACCCATGCCAAATCACCACCACTGGGTCTCCTGAATAGGTGAGAACCAGTTGAATATCACCTCTGATGTACAGCCTGTGTACCAATGCAGTAATATCTGAAGCATTTACATTTTGAAATTCTCACTTACATAAAAAGAGTCACTGTTCTACCTCTTTACTCCAAGTGTTGAGAAAGTAATGGGTTTGCTGATAAAGTAGCAATTTACACAAACATTTAATTTACTGATAAAATTCATTTAAAAATATAAGAGACTAGATAAATAGATTACATTTGTCCAGTATAATTATAACTTCTATTCTATTGAAATGGAAAAATATACAGAATTTGATTGGAGAGATATGACATGCAGTTTTAATATGATTTTTGTTTTTTCTTGAATGTGATTTGTATTGATTTTACTGAGAGGAGGCTCCAAGGCTGCTACTAATGATTAGTTGTGTGGTTCTAAGAATGTAATTGCTTCGTATGGCTGATTGCTTTCTGTACATAATAAACTTATTGGGAATGGCTTCTTGTTATAAGTGGGATTCTATTTCATTTCTCTTCTACCCTGATTTCTTGATCCTGCTCTTCCCCACTTCCCTTCCAAATATGCTCCTTATTTGTGTATATTCAGTCTCATTGGATTTGGGGAGATTTTGTTGTTCACGTATCTGCAAACTTTAAGATTCTCCCCCTATAATTTTATAAAACACTATATTAAAAAAAACATTAAAACTTACAATACTAAGAAGTATATGTGTGTGTATGTGTGTGTGTGTGTAAATATATAAAAAATAAATAAAAAGTTCAGGAAAAAAGAACAGAAGAAAAAAAAAGAAATATATAAAAATAAGGACCTCCCCCCTTTATTTCCAGAAATTTAATCAGCACTACCAACTTAGCACTACCTCTTAAAATATATCTAATATAACCAAGTATCTCTGCATTCCATATCACATCCTAATTTCTTGGACTTTCTCTCTCTATTAAAGAGCAAAAGTTCAGGAAGGGTTTCAGAAATAACATAAAACAAATTATATCTACTGGACTTTCTGATACCATCCTTTCTCTTTAAACAAATCGCCCCATTTCCTCTCTTCAATCAAAGTTCAGCCCCACTCAAAGAACAATCATACATTTCCAGAAATGACCATCATGATGCAGTCCTAATGAAGAAACCACAAATATCCTCCAAAATAACAACCCATTATTTTAACCTTGATTGAATAAACCAATTCTTTCTTCTTCCTGAAAATGATCCTTAAAAATCTCAAAGAATCTTCCAGCATTTGCCTTCTGATACTCTTTGTCTCTTCACAGAATTCTTGTTTTTATCAGTGGCAAGCCTCCTTTGTACTTCCAACATAGCAAAACTAGTAAAGCCTCTTGTTAATCCACTGTAAGAAAATAATCCAGATTGTTTATCTGATTTGTTATTTGTATTTCTTTTTCAATTTTAGGTCACCATCTTTCATTTGTAAATCCATTATTTTTTTTCTTGTTGTAAGGTTCAGTTTTTAATTCCATATATAAGTCAATTTCAATTTATTCAGTGGGTCTTATGCCTCTGCAATAACACCAACCAATGCATGAAAGAGTTACATAGTTCAAAAAGCTACCACACATTTCCTTTAAGGTAGCCATCTGGTGCCCTCTAATGTCTAATCTTCAAAGTCTTGTTATTGGTTTCAGAGTGCAACCAAAGAGAGATCTTTTCAATCAACTTCAAAATCTTAAAATCAAGTCTATCTGAACCCTTAATCCAGTTAAAGCTGTCTAAAGCTAACAATAATAATCCTTTTTCTGTATATTCCAACTCCCCTCCCCCACACACAAATCTTTAACTTATAGTGAAACTTTTTTTTTCCCAGATTGAAAGAAACTCATCCAGTAATTTCAATAAAATTTGCCAGACTGAAGGTTCTCAGTCTTCAAAGAAATCCAAAGAAAAACATAAAGTCCAAAGAAAGACATAAAGTCCATCATTGAGAGATGTGCCCAGTTGGTCTGAAGAGTCTTTATAGGCAATAATAGTGACCATAAGCATGATGAAATCTTGCAATTGCAAACCAGCAAAACACAGTTCCTGCATCCATTTGCCAAAAAAAAAAAAAAAAATCACAGTTGTAAGGAATAAATTTAGATTAGCTGACAATCTCTCTTTAATTTTAGAGAGATTTCAGGGGGACAATTCCTGAAAGTAAGTACCATTTTATCTCCAATGTATTTCTCTTTTTTTAGAGAGACATCAAGTTGACATTATGACTCACTGGAAGTCCAAAACTTTGTGATTTTCAATTCTGTCTTATGCATGGGTGGATCTGGGAAGAATGGATTCCATCTTGTCTTTTCTATACCAGATGGTTTGCAAGAAAATGATTCAGTTTGAACCATTTATTTCTGGATTCCTGGTTGTTCATACCATTTCACCTTTTACCAAGTTCACCTTTTCCATTTCCCACTGCACCCCAAACTTAATATCTTGTCCACTGGTTTGGGGGAGTGGGTTTTACAGTTTTGATTTCCTCCTTGTTTTTATTTTCTTCAGAAGATTTGTTGTTTTGTACTTCAGCAAATCTTGAGAGTCCTTCATATCAAAGCATGCATAATTCAGGGCTACATAAACACACACAATGACAAATTGTTACTTGGTGACCAGTAGATATATAAAAAGTTTTTGGATTTCATGATTCAATCACTTCTCCCAAGTCTGCAGCCTTTCTGTCCTCTACTTAAGTTCCAATGGAAAATACCATGTTGTGTTTCCTCAGGTAGGAAAAATATGTAGCAACAGAAGTAGGACAACAAAGCAAATTCAGAAGTAACCCAAAGTTATACTTGAAATTATCAAGCAAAAAAGTGGATAATAAGAAACTGCTTTCTACAGAGAGAACTTTTGAAAAATTACAAAATAACCCTTGTTAGAGTATAGTCTTAAGTCTGTGGTTGTAAAATATTAAACAATGCAGGGTTAATTTCTCCTAGTTATTAGATTTTAGGCACTGATATGTTGGTTTCTAGATTAGAGAGAAAAGATGGGCGTGCTTTGGATAAAAGGTGAATTCTGGTTGGACGTGTAACATATGACCAAAATATACCAGAATTGGCTGGCATTATTCTTAACATTATCAGGGAAAGTTAGATGTGGCCAGGTTGTCAATCTAGTCTACACCTTCTCTATATTGTTCAAAGGAATTTTGTGAAGGCCTCAGTTGATCAAAGCCATGATAAATGACAGAGGTTACCATCTGCTGGGGCCATCTGGTGAAGAAACCATAATGAGTGTCAAAGTTCTTTCTGTCAGCATTAGTTAAACGCTAAAGTATCAAGTATGTGTAGTCTCCATCCAAAATACTTTTACTTTTACATATTTTAATTTACTTATTTTTTTAACCAAAGTATTTATGGTCATTGTTGTTTTTAAAACTTATCTTTGTTGTATGCTTTGGGATTTTTTTGGTGTTGGTTTATAGATTTGGGAATAGGGAATGAATCAAATGATTTTAGTGAAATGTAACTTATTGGAATTATTTTTAACATTGGACTTGGAAATAATATTTTCCTTACTACAACTCTTATTTTAAATCTAACATTCTTCATTTTTTAATAGCCAAAGGGATCCTACTGCATGAAAGAATGGTGCTAAGAATTCTTATCAAAGGCTGTGCATATCCTGAATTAAGGAAGGAGTTTGAAGGACAATGCATTTCCTTAGCAAAGTCATCAGTTCGTGTTTAATTTAACAAAATATTAAACATTTCATGTTTAATTTAATGAAACAGAAGAACATTAGGATTTATAGCCTAAATGACACCATGTCAGTATTGTATAATATGAACTGTACTATTTAGTAAAGGACATGCATGCAAAGAAAATGTAGCCCAGTTTCTTTCCTGCTGTCACTGACATGGGTGGGAGGGAAGATTGTAGAGAGAGCAGAAAACAACTTTTAGCAACAGCAGCAAAGGCAACACATAAGGCATGCACTACTCACCTAGCTAATTTTAGGGGTGCTATGAGGAGGCATTTGGGCCAATCTACTACATTTAATATTAGCACAAAAGACACTTGCTTTCTTACTTTGTGAGAAGTACCTTGTGTTTCTCTGAGTTAAACAAAGACAAGTGTGATATAATGGAAAGATGGGAAGAAAGATACTTTGTAGGTGTTACTTTCTAACTAGGAGCAAATTTTGGGGAGAATGCTTGTCAGAACAGAGGAATACAATACAGTTTCAAGTGATCTGAAAAAGAAATTAAGTTTATGTATCAATTAAGCTGCCAATGGTTTTACAACTTATTGTGCCATATATTATTTTTATGGAACCTGCCTTTTATCTTTTGCATAGAAAGAAAGGTAATTATTTATTTATTGAAATGCTGCTGAATAAATATTTCTTTCAGTTTACAAATGCTTCCAAATAGCTAAGAATAATATGTACTAACATAAAAGTATGCCAATCTCTATTCTGCTACAGTAATGAGGCTGGTCAATGTTGTTGTTCTGGATAATTTAATGAAAGGAAATACACCACCTACAATGATAAGAAGAAGAAAGGAATTTTTGTGAAGAGTTAAGCTTGATTGTAACTTTCTGGTAAGCTTGATGATAACAGATAAACTTTTAGGAATATAAGGACTTCTTATTTATTGCACAATAACTAAGAAACTGTTATAATAACATTCCAGAGAGTGCTGCATATCAAATGTGAATCTATTTATGCTGTGATCACCATTCAAATTCCTGAACTTCCTTTCCCATCCATTCCGTGCAGTGCTACAAGAGATTCTCAAAGAAGAAGACTTCCATGTGGTCCTTAATTTAAAAACATCTAGATCTGGTATCAGGCTGTTTGCTTCTGACTGTGTGAGAACTGTCTCCAGGGGTGGGATTCTACCAGGTCGGACTGGTTCTATAGAACCTGTTGTTATGATTTTGCCCAGTTCAGGGAACCGGCAAATCACGCTACTGGCTGGCCCTGCCCCTCATTTCCCTACCCACTCACTCCTTATCTTGCATGCATGCCATCAAACTTGCCTGCTAAGTTGCTATTTTTACTCTTTTTCCCCACGACCATCAGCTGTTCTGTACCGGGAGATTTAGATGAGCTAGACAGTAGGAAATCATTGGATTTCTTGCTTTCTAGCTGATCTAAAAGCAGAGCTGAACCTTCCTTAGCACTAAAATTTCTATTTTTCAATGCAGACTCAGGCAGAAGATTGCAGAAAGATAGATCTCTGAGTGAATCTATGATTCTGTGAGCAGCTCAATCTGCCTGTCCACTTTGCCTGATTTTGAGTAAAAGTTGCTCTTTTTTATGTAAAAAAATCAATATTTACATAAATATTACAATATTTACATACAAGCCATGCCCAGCCAGTCACATGACCACCAAGCCACACCCACTAATTAGGCTGTGCCCACAAAACTGGTTGTTAAGAAATTTGAATCCTATCCCTCACTATCTCCCACTGGTATCTAAATAGTCCATCTTAGATTATAGGGGGGAAAACATCACAAATTCTTGCAAAATCAGAACCATTTGTGATATAGCTAGTCTGCAGTTCCTTTATAAAAATAGAGCTTTAGACTTACTTGTATTCTTGAAAACATATGTTAATATGCTGGCTTTAGAATATACTTTATTTTTCTGTGCACATATGTCAAAGTACTATTGTGGTTGTTTTATTTTTTAGAGAGGAAGATATAATGCTAAAAAACATCCTTTATTAAGTCAGAGGAAGTCACAATCTCCTTCTCAAAAGAAGCCAGTCAGTTTTAACATGCTGCACTAAAACTAAGAATGGGGAAAAGAGAAGTGATTTACTGGCATATTCACTGTAGTTGTTTAAGGCAACTTCAAAGAAAAGATCTTATCAAACATCTCTGGAATGAAAGTAGGACAATCACAGCTGTGGTGGAATTCAATTTTTTTTAATTCCCAGTTCTGTGGGCGTGGCTTATTTGGTGGGCATGCTTGGTGGTCATGTGACTGGGTGGGCGTGCTTGGTGGTCCTGTGACTCGGTGGGCATGGCTTGGTGGTCATGTGGCTGGGTGGGTGTGGCCAATTCAATGTCACTCACATCAAGAGGTGCCTCACCTGGCCTCTCCCTTCCCAGCCACATTCCTTGTCACCCAGACTCAACTTATCTATAGTTCTGTAAAAATGTTCACCTTTTTTTGACTTAATTATCTGCATACTATAGATGTACATTCATGGGCTACTGAAAGGAGGAAATGGCTCACATGCTTTACTCAAGAGTGTGATAGGCAACAGGCTTTTAAGGGGCTGCCACAAAGAAAGAGGGACAATGTATTTTCCAAAGAAGCAGAATGCAAACAAGAAGCAATGGATGGAAACTGAAGAGAGAGAAGCAACCTAAAACTAAGGAGAAACTTATGTATGTTTAAATACATACTTATGTACGTATGTTATTTATGTATGTAGAAATGTAGAAGGGGAAAGCGTGGAAGAAAAAGGTGCACAAAAAGCAGGGGTGACCGCAGCCTGGAGAAGATTGTCAGGAAAAGGCCATTCAAAAGTGTTGGGGACTTTCACACGGAGTGGACTGAGGCTGGAATCAGTGCATCAAGAGCCACCACATATAGACAGATCCTGGACATAGGCTTCAAATGTCGTGTTCCTCTTGTCAAGCTACTCCTGAACAAAAATCTTCATCAGAAGCGTCTTACCTGGCCTAAGAAAAAACAGAACTGGTCTGTTGCTTAGTGGTCCAAAGTCCTCTTTTCTGATGAGAGAAATTTTTGCATCTCATTTGGAAACCAAGGACCCAGAGTCTGGAGGAAGAATGGAGAGGCACACACTGCAAGATGCTTGAAGTTTCCACAGTTTGTGTTGATTTCGGGAGCCATGTCACCTGCTGGTCCACTGTGCTTAATTAAGTCCAGGGTCAATGCAGCCATCTACCAGGAGATTTTGGAGCATTCATGCTTCCTTCCACAGATGAGCTTTATGGGGATGTTGACTTCATTTTCCAGCAGGACTTGGCACATGCCCACACTGCCAAAAGCACCAAAACCTGGTTCAATGACTGTGATATTACTGTACTTGATTGGCCAACAAATTCGCCTGACCTGAACCCCATACATAGCGAATTTATGGGGCATTGCCAAGAGAAAGATGAGAGACATGAGACCAAACAACGCAGAAGAGCTGATCCTGGTTTTCCATGAGACCCCAGCTGACAAGGTGCCACAGGCTGAGAGCTTCCATGCCACTCCATATAGAGGCAGTAATTGCTGCAAAAGGGGCCCAAACCAAGTACTGAGTACATCTGCATGTTTATACTTTTCAGAGGTCCAATAGTGTAGTATGTACAATCCTTGTTTTATTGATTGCATGTAATATTCTAATTTTCTGAGATTGTGGATTTGGGGTTTCCATGAGCTGTAAGCCATAATCATCACAATGATGACAAATCATGGCTTGAACTATCTTGCTTTGCATGTAAGGAGTCTATCTCATATATTAGTTTCACCTTTTAAATTGTATTACTGAAATAAATGACCTTTTGCATGATATTCTGATTTTTCAAGTTTCACCTGTACCTTCTTTTTCTTCCAACCTGACTTAATGGAATGGATTAAAAAACTGAAACTTCCCACACGAAGCTTACATGATGTTTTGTTGTGCAGAATTCTAGGATTGGTAGATAGTAACTAATATTCATCAGAATTGTAACATAAAAGGGAAAAGTAGAATGAACCATTAGTTTACAATATCATCTACTGGAATAATATAATCATGAAGAATAAGTTACTTTCCAATCTATGGAGCAATCTTTGTATGATTTGCTCATGCATCAATGGACAACAGTTTAGAAGACCTAAGATGGTTTGCTAAAGAAGGATGAATAGAAACAAACATTATACCAACATGTTAGTATTTAGCTGTATTCCAAACTTTTATTTCGGAACATACATGTAATCCAAGCTCTAAAGAGACTGAGATTCAGAGGTGCTGTTTGACCGGTTCGCACCTATTCAGGTGATTCAGTGGTTATTTTGTTATAAACTATTTGGTTATAACCTATTCAGTGGTTATTTGGCATGGATGACTGAACCGATGGCAATCCCTTGCTGGCCATGCCCTCAACCCGGTCACCCTGTCACTCATTTGCAATCATTCTCCTAGCTTTCTGTTCCCCACGTCCTCTTTCTCCCCAGGGAAAAGGAATAAAGGCATGGATGCTACAAGTATCACTTTTCCCGTGTAAGTGAAGTGCCTGGAGTGAGAAGGAGTGCAGTCTGACAGAGGGGATGGGGATGAATTGAGCCTTGGAGCACTTTTGCAAAGTAAAAGAATCCATTCAAGCCTTGGAGAAATTTAAAGGAGCTGCTTCCAAAATGCTTGTCTGTTAAGCGCTCTCTCTCTCTCCCTCTCTCTTCTCTCTCTCTGTGTGTGTGTGTGTGTGTGTGTGTGTGTATGAGAAAGGAAGGAAGGAAGGAAGGAAGGAAGGAAGGAAGGAAGGAAGGAAGAGGAAGGTAGAGAAAGAAAATAAGAGAGACAGAGATAAAACTCTGTGCAATTATTTTTAACTGTTCCAATATTTATCATGTGTTAATATTTTACACTATCCCTACATCTAGAGTGATTTTGCTGTCTTTCTTTTGCCCAGGGCTACTACATGTTTTTCAGGGTTTACATGCATTCAATGTCAATAGTCCAGAGCATAAAAAACACATGTGTTTAACAAGAGTTGACAAGAGTTTTCATGAGCTGTAAACCATAATCATCACAATTATGACAAATCATGGCTTGAACTATCTTGCTTTGCATGTAAGGATCTCATATATTAGTTTCACCTTTTAAGTTGCATTACGGAAAAAAATGACCTTTTGCATGATATTTTAATTTTTCAAGTTTAACCTGTAGTAGGTTAAACAAAGTGGACTTCCCTACTTTTAAATGTTGCCATCTGATGAGATATCAAAGTATGCCTTATCAGTGATTATCCCAGTCTTTTGAGAAAGCCCTCTACCCTTTTACCCTTCTTGGTGGGCTGCAAATACTTGAGTCTTTCCTCCAAACATTGGGCTAAAATGGAGGCTGAGCAAGAATGCAAGAATGATTGGTCTTGACATCTTAAGGCAAGGTCACACTGGCCGAGGGATGCAAAACGTATGCAAAAAGGACACAGCGGATGAGCAAAATTTTGGGGGTGGCTCCATCTGTTGTTATGCACTCTCAAATGTGGCAAAAATTTGCAAAAACAGAACAGAAAACAACAGAAAGGAATGGACGGGGGTAGTACGTAGTGAGGATGGTAAGCGAATGTTCGTAGGAAGCCTAGCGGATGGAAGCGGATGGAAGCAGATGACACATCCAAAGGGCTTCCAGGGGAGAATAGCGAAGCGGATGCGTAGCAGAAGGAGCGGATGCATAGCGGATGATGAGGACGCATCACGGACACCTATAGGATGCATAGCGGATGCGTAGCGGATGTGTAGCGGATGCAAAGAGTTCACTGCGCATGCGGGGAGGATGAATTGCGTCAGCTCCGCAGATATAAAAGGATGCAGCTCACAAGCAGTCACCATTCAGAGAAAGACCTGCTGCCAGAGACATCTTGAAAGAACATCATGGTTTGTCAGTCAGGGAAGAAGAGGAAGCCTGTGCCTACTCCTGCCACCCCTGGCAAGAAGGACAGAACCACCATCCCACCCCCTGGCGCTGCTGGTGCTTCTGCTGGTGGTGGTGCTGCTGGTGCTTCTCCTGCTGGTGTTGCTGCTGCTGGTGCTTCTCCTGCTGCTGCTGCTGCTGCTTCTCCTGATGCTGCTGGTGCTACTGCTGCTGCTGCTGCTACTACTACAGCTGCTGCTGTGGTGGACCAGCCGCAAGGCCCTCAAAGCCCTGCCAGAGGGAGGAATAGGCAAGGAAAGGAAAAGGGAGAGAGGAAACAGTACTCCATTTCTGAGGACCGTGAGGAGGAGGTGCTAGAATGGCTGAGGGAGAATGAGGACTTGTAGAGAATGAGCCACAGACTCTATCACGACACCAAGCAGAAGCAGGCAGCATGGAGAGACAAGGCAGACAGCCTGGGCTACACTGCAGATGTAACTCCTGGGATGGTGGAAGCACATGCACACCTGGTATGGCAAGCTGCACCTGAAGAAATCTGGCCAGGCCGCTGTCAAGCTCACTGACCAGGAGATGTACGTCATGGCCAAGTGCAGCTTCCTAGAGGGTGAGGTCTGCCACCGAGGAGCAGCCCCTCTTTGAACCCTCTCCCTCAGATGGCCCACAGTCAGTCACTCCTCTTCCAGCCAGGAGACAGCTACCGTATCCAGGCAGGTGTCTTTGGAGGCAGAGACCCATAGCAGAGACCCCCCCGACAGCTGCACTCCCCATGCCAGAGGACGTGGAGGATCCCCTGTCTCAGATGGAGCAAGAAGAAGCAGCAGCCAGAGACCAACCCACACCTACCCCCAGCTCCACCTCCACAGAAAGAAGGCAGAGAGGCAGACTGGAGGGCCAGAGCCACACTGTCCTCTTGGAGATCAGGGACACAATCAAAGCCAGCACAGATCTTCTCTCTCAGCTGGTCCACAGTGACATACCATCCTCCAACCTCAAGCCCTTCATCATGTACGTGAGCCAGACCCTCATGGACCTGCCCGAGGCCCAGTACCAGGTGATGAAGGAGACGATCACAACACTGCTGCACCACCCTCCATGCCCAGCTGAACCTGCTTCGACCCACTCCAGGACTGCTCCTTCACCCCAGGCAATGTCACAGCCCTTTCACAGATTTCAACAGCCCCTCACCCACCAAGGCTACGAGTACCAGGACTTCCCACAGCAGAGGCAGCCCTTCCCAGTCCAGGCCCAGGTACATCGCATGCCACAGACACCTCACCTCACCCAGCTGCAGACCAGACAGCCCCACTACACTCCTCCTTCCTTCACCACCACAGCCAAGCCCCTCAACAGAAAATCTGTCATCAGTATTGTGCGTGACATCCCAGGTCCTTGAGGAAGGGCCTCTCAACCTCACGGGACTGAGTCAGCTCTCTGAGAGCTTCCTGAACACACCATCTCCTGTTGTACCCTCGGGGCCAAGCATCCCAATGGCACCTCAGACCAGCAGTCCAGCCACAGCCACCTCCACAGTCCCTGGCCGTTCGACAGCTGAGACCATGGACAGGCCTCAGAGTGAGTGAGAATAGTGCCAGAGACTGAGTTGTTACCTGTTCACTTTATCTTTGCTTAAGACACTTTACTTGGTTCATTTTGCTTTTTTAATAAAGTCATACAGTTTACTGAAGACAGTTATTAATAAAGGTTATCTTTGCTTCACACACTTGGTTCATTTTGTTTATTTGATAAAGTGTTGGTAAAAACTTTGAAAAAAGGATTAAGCCTTTTCATGCTTGTGGGATAGGTAAGGATAGTTGTGGGATGGGTAAGGAGAGTTGTGGGATGGGTAAGGAGAGTTGTGGGATGGGTAGGGAGAGTTGTGGGATGGGTAAGGATAGTTGTGGGATAGGTAAGGATACTTGTGGGATGGGTAAGGATAGCTGTGGGATTGATAAACCTCCAGTGCAAGCATAGTGGGACTGTATGGTCTACCCTCTCAGGTGCCACACATATGGCCCTTTTTTATCAATAACAATTTATTCATTGATCAACACATTTCAAAATAAACAAAGCTCTTTATTAATGCCCTATTCATTGTAGGGCCACTCAACATACATGGCACAATCTCATCAGTGTTATGAGACAGGCTCAAGGAAGCATCCATTAAGCATCTACCATCCTGTCTTGCCACTCCACTGCTCCAGCTGGGGAGTTGCACCATTGTCTCAGGAGGTTGCGCTGCTTCTTCCCTTCATGTGAAGCTCTGTTGGGGCCTTGTACATCCACAGTGTCTATCAGGTTTCGTCCTTGCCTCCATTCACCAGGCTTCATGTCCCCATTGCCTTGTTGATGGTCCACAAGCCTGTTCTGCAACACTGGATAGCGGGTGCACATGAGATTGTGCAGGACGCAGCAAGCTTCCACAATGCTCCTCACAGTCTGTGGGTAATGCTGCATTGTGGTGAGAAGTCCCTGGAACCTGTTGGCCAGGATGCCAGAGGCGTTCTCCACCACCCGTGTTGCCCTGGACAGCCTGTAGTTGAAGATTCTCTCTTCACGGGTGAGGTATCTGGAACTGTAGGGCTTCATGAGGTAGGTTCTGAGGGAGAAGGCATCATGATGAAGTAGGCACATCTTGTGTGTCAATGGGTAGGGGGTCTGGATCTGGAAAACCCATGATGTGGTTGCGTTCCAGCCCATTCTTGAGGTCACTGGCGTTGTATACCTGGCTATCTGAAGCTGACCCGTTGCCTGAAGCATCAATGTTCATGAACTTGTAATCAACATCAACCATGGCAAAGAGGATGGTACTGAAGAAGCCCTTGTAATTGTGATAAGAGGACCCTGAGTTGGCTGGAGCTTTGCAGGCCACGTGCTTTCCCTCTATGGCTCCAACGGTGTGGGGAAAGCTCCACCTCTGATACCACTGTTCTGCAACTTTCCTCCAGCCTTGTTCAGTGGTGGGACACTGGAGGAGCTCCTCCAGGTATTCTTCCATGATGGCCTGCACCACTTCTCTGACCACTTTGCTGATGCTGTTGTGTGGCACCCTCCAGGCATACTGCATGTTTCTGTATGTGGTTCCAGAGGCCAGGTGGCGCAGAGTCAGTGCCACCTTCAGTCCAAGGTCCAGGCTGGGACGGAAGTTGGTGCTTGGCTTGGTCAACCTGCGTCTCAGACGCTCAACAATTTCATCAAACATGGCTGGTGGCATCCTCATGAAGTGCTGGAATGCACGAGTGTCTTCATTCCTCAGCTCCTCCATCAGCTGGTCATACAGTCCACACTCCACTCTTCTCCTGATCCATCATCGGACCCACACAGCTCTTGGATGTCTCCTTCTTCTCCTTGCATAGAAAAGGTGAAACAATCTGAACAGGGCTTGGTTTTGGTGTTGAATGATGACAGCTACGATAAGGAGTGTGTGATGATCCATGGTGGAGATAAATGGATGATGTGGAAGAGCAAGACCAAGGGTGAAGAGGTCTGTACACCATGGCTGCTGGACTCATACTGAGATCCAGGTGATTTCCTCCCCCTTTTTATAGGAAATATCGGTTTTCCACTAGGTGTCCTTCCACATTCTCTAGGCATACTCCAGACATCCTAAATATCCAAGATACATCCCATATACAAAGTTTTTGTCCATTTTAATGCTTTATATACGAGATGCATCCGCTTACATCCTTTCTATTTCCATGTTACTAATGCTGTGTGGACGTTCCGTGTACCTTTCACTTCCTCCCTCTTTCCGTTTACAGCTGGAGCGGATGTGAGTTGCGAGGATGCCCAGAGGATGCCGAGAGGATACAGCGGACGTGTAACGGATGACAACGGATGTAGAATGTTTGTTGCCCGTATGTGTCGTGGATGTACATCGTACGTGGCGGAAAGTTCATCCGCTCAAAAAGTTTTGTGCAGCTCAAAACTTTTTGAGTGGATGAAATAGCAGTAGATGGATGTTTGACAGATAGAGCGTATGAAACACATACGCAGTGAGTATGCAACGGATGCATCATGTTTTCCAACGGATGGCAATCTTTTTCGTCTGTTTTACATCCTCTTTGCATCCGTTGGTGCAGTGGGACATGGGCTTTAGGGACAGAGCCTTGTTTTTAACCATGGTTTTTAATGGATTGTGATTAATCGCTTAAAGTCATCATATGAAATAGGTGCTCATATAAGTTCTGTAAACAAAATAAATTAATAAATTTAAAGAATATAATTCAAGTGCATTCCAATCCCTCAAGTTCTGTCAGCCTGATTAGTAGATGGAATGAGTAGTTCAAATAAGCATAAACTGTGAGAAGCATGAATTTCTTCAAAGCAGGTTCTTTGTGTTCAGTCAGTGCATAGAAGCAATTATCCTAATGTAGGGCTATGCAAATATTAGTTTACTATAGTTTTACCATAAGCCATTAGACATTATGTTTGAATGAAAAATTCCTAAGCTTGTTGAAATTCAAGCCATATGCACATTTTATGTTCTGTACTTTCCGTGCTTGCTTCACTCATGACTTTTGTTCTATTTAGCAAGGATATTTGAAGGGCATTATTAATCACATTAATTGACTGCACTTTAAAGCCCCCCCACAATTGGAAACTTGCTTTATCAGGGTAATACATCATGGAAAATATATGTACACTTTCAGCCAAATGTGCATAGTATCTCTTCTTCAAATATTCCACTAAGTGTAGGAAGTATTGAAGGTGTGGCCTGAAGTTTGCCAAGCCCAGGATATGTATTCTCTCATCATCGACATAAAAAGGAATCCAAGACCTCGTATGATAAAATGTTCTATATTAACTGATTTTATTTGGTTATCAGTATTAATGAAAAATAGTGAAAGGTTGCCTATCCTATCAGGAAGTATTATGAAAATATTTTCCAGAATATCTTTAAATAGTTTATTAATAAATTATTCATTAATAATAATGTAATTACAGAATTACAGAATTATATAACCTTGATATTTTTAAAGTGCAAATATTATGCCCTTCCTCCTGTTGCCTAAACCACACACCGATAGTATGCAGATTTTAAGTTTTGGATTTCTGTCCAAAATAGAAATGTTTGACAAATATTTGCCTTTGTTTGATGGAGGGTATAACAATTCATTTCAAAGCTATCGATTATGCAGAGAGTAACAAGGGCAGGTTAGTTTAATCAAATTAGATATTTTATTAGAATTCACAAATCTTCACAGATAATGCTTGTTATTTCTTATTTAGTTGTGGGAGAAAAGAAACAAGAAGGCACTGTAATTTAGCTGCAGTGAAAGATACTTTTAGTCCTGAGCCCATGTGACAGCAAAGAAAAATGAATATCAGGGAAATTTTCCTGTTGCAATTTTTGTTTCCAGAGAAAATATTCTAATAATTTTTTTTTATTCCTCCTGTATTGGAGAAAAAAATGTCATTAATTGTGCAACATGATGTCAAAAGTTTGAACGTGGGTTCTGGAATAGGATAGAAAGATAAGTGGATAATATAATCTTTTGAACAACTTCATCATATAATCTTCACACTCACACTAACAAGGTTATCTATTCCATACTGCTGAGTGGATAATTTTTTTCTATTTCATTTGCAGTTCACCTTTCAAATGATGGTAAAGCAATCAGATAGCAAGACATTAACTGAAAGACACTTTGGATACATATTTTTAGATTGTTTTAAACCACTAACTGTGATTGCATTGGCATTTAATGAACATTAGAGTAGCTGGCAGTGACCTTTGATGCTCCCCACAGGATTAAAATATCTTGCTTCCCTCCAGTTTCTGTAGTTTATAGTGCAACAATTGTGTGACTCTACATTACCATCTTTCTACAGATGATGTAGCTGAGCTTTCAAAGGTAATAAACGGCTGAGAAACAGAAAAATTGGCTGCCCTAAAATGGGTCTAGAACAATTGTTTCTGGATGCTAAATTACAGTATAGATTTTAGCTATGTCTTTTTGAGTTCCTTAGAGGAAAAAGAAACATTTACTTTCTTTTTTGGAGGTGCCAAATATATTTAAACCACCATCACTGTTAGAGTCAGGGTAATATATAAGAGGAATAAAATAAAATTATACCACAAAAATGGCATAAAATATTAAAACAATGTCAGAGTAAAACGAATTGAGTAGCATAACAAAAAGGTTAACTAAGGAAGAAGGAAGGGAAGCCAATTCAAAGTAGATTTACATCCAACTCATAAGTTCCATAAACATTTTACTTACAGTGCTTCTACCAGTAGGATTTCTTACAAGTTTATTTGTTCTTGTCTGGTTCATTACAGTCAAGCACTGACTCAGCAGTTATACAGCATCATTTGATCATAGAAAAACAAAATTCAGACCACTGCAACTGTAACTGATCCCATAAAATCAGATTACAGTGTACTCTAGACATCTCCACAGGGGTTGTATCAATAATGGTGTCACAGTCTTCACAAATATGAGTGATTTTACCCTCAAAGTACCTGACCAAATTATCACATTTCCCACCAACATGCTGCTTAAAACATCTGTTCACCTTCTGAAAAAGCTTTTGAGGGCACAACAGCCAAAAGTAAGAGCACAGTTATGAAAATTTTCTTTCCCAAGATCTATGTATAGAATTTCTTCAAATGTGATTATCGTCCAGTCAAATATGTTTTGACACAAATATGTGAGTCAATAGCATTCCAAAGTTTTATGTCTGAATCGTAACTGTTAATCCCTGGAAATAATTTTAAACCTGGACTACTTTAAATATTTCAAACAAAAATGTAATGTTTGCTTTACAGTCTTCATGCTTTCTTTGCTCTTTATAATGAATAATCACATTAGTATAAATTTGGAGGAATTTGTACAGAAAGGGCCCAATTAATCAACCAGAACATATGATGTCACCTTTAATGAGGCTGCCAGTAGTGGAGGGAACCTGCCAAAGGCACTGTATTTTAAAAAGATCATTAGAAGTTGGAAAACCTTATGAATGGAGAAACAACAACAACAACAACAATAGTAGTAGTAATAGTACTAGTAATAATAATAATCCAAGGTTTTCTCAAGTACCATACAAGAATGCTCTAATGAAGTAGTCACCAACCTTTTGGACCTCAGGGATCACCAAACTCATAATTTTAGATCCCAGGGACCACTAACCGGTTCCGTGGGCATGGCCTAATTTGTGGGCGTGGTTTGGTGGTCATGTGACTGGCGAGCATTGCTTGTATGTAAATATTATAAATATTTATATAAATATTGAATTTTTTATTAAAAAATCAGGCAAAGCAGGCAGATTGAGTTGCTCACAGAATGACAGATTGCAATCACAGTTTGAATCACACATTGCAGAAAATACGACTTCAGAAACAGAGTGGTCAACGTCTGGAATATTCTACCTGACTTTGTGGTTTCTTCCCCAAATCCCAAAAACTTTAACCTTAGACTATCTACTATTGACCTCACCCCTTTCCGAAGAGGTTTGTAGGGGGCATGCATAAGCGCACCAACCTGCCTACTATCCCTGTCCTATTGTTTCTTTTCTTTTTTATTTTTCCTATATGTATCCATGTATTCGTAACTATGTTTTTACTTATATCTATTATCTTGTAAGCAATTGACAAAAATAAATAAATAAATAAATAAATAATAAATATATAAAATGATTCATTCAGAGATCTATCTATCTGCCATTGGCTAGCTCAGTCTGTCACATAAAATTTGCTTGCAAGCAAACTCACAAAATTAACTCACAACACACCATGCATGTAAATATTTTTTTTTTATTAAAAAACTTTTACCCAAAATCAGACAAAGCAGGCAGATTGAGTTGCTCACAGAATCATTCAGTGATCTATCTATCTGCCATTGGCTAGCTCAGTCTCTCAAATTTAGTTGCCATAATTTCCTTTCAAGCAAACTGTTAGGGATAACATTGTTCACCCTAACTGTTTTAGGTGAAATACTA
>BLBF01000003.1:98118278-98183008 GCA_015471245.1 Laticauda colubrina | reverse complement strand
TTCATCCTTTCTCCGTCCGTGCTACTAACGCTGCGTATCCGTTCCGCTTCCTCCCTGCGTCCGTTTACTGCTGGAATGGATTTGAGTTGCGCAGATGCGTAGCGGATGCCTAGCAGATATAGCAGATGCGTAATGGATGCAGAACGGATGTCCCCCGTATGCCTAGAGAATGCAGAACGGATGCATTGGATATATTTTCCATTCAAAAGTTTTGAGCAGCTCAAAACCTTCTGAGCAGATGAAACATCAATAGACGGATGCTGGATGGATAGAGAGGAAGCAAAACGGAGGCAGTGAGTACAGAACGGAAGCATCGCATTAACCAACGGATGGCAAGTGTTTTTCTCCGTTTTACATCCTCTTTCCATCCGTTGGTGCAGTGTGACAGGGGCTTTACAGAGTCAGCATATTGCCCCGAATAATCTGGATTCTTATTTGACTGACCTTGGAACGATGGAAGGCTAAGTCAACTTTGAGCCAGTCAGGATAAACTCCTGGCAATTGGCAGAGTCATCCTGAAGTATTGCATTCTAACCATTGTGCCACCACAGTTCTGTGCAGTTAAATCTATAGATGTGTTTACTCAGAAGAAAATTCCATGAAGTTCAATAGATTTTAAATCATTAGTAAGCATGCTTTTAATTGTAGCCTTGTTGTTTCAGGTACTCAACATGATGTCATTTAAGTTAGTCAGTGCTTAAGTGCCAGTTTAAGTGCTTAGTGATTAAAAAAAAAAAAAAGAGGGGATCAGTATAGTACTTGTGCTGTTCTTCATAGGTCCAGCTATAAGAGCAAGGTACATTGTACTGTGCAATTAGACACCATTTGTTCCTCTTTTGTTAGCATGCTAATTATGAAACAATTCTGGGTATGTACAGTGAATCAGCCTTGGATAAACCTCTTCAACATTTTAAAGGCTTGAATTTGCAAATGTGCTGATTTTGCAATAGTATGACTGCATCCTTTCCTTACAAATAAGATCTAAGGGTAATGATTCTACTGTGTTTCTCCAACAATACGGCCTCCCCCAATAGGAAGTCCCAGCATGCTTTATAGGCATAAAATCAAATTAATCCCCTTCCCCAGATTAATGCCTATATTAAACATGTGAAATGGGGAGGAATGGCAGGGGGGGGGGGATTCCCGATACAAAGTGCCCCACCAATGCCGAAGTCAACGCAGGCTGCGCCAAATGCTGCGGCTTTGCTCTAAATGCTGCAGCAGCACAGGGAGAAGGGAAAGTAATGGTGGCCCACCAATGCCGAACTCAACATCCAAGCCATCACCACCTGCCCGCCCACAGATGCAAGGGGGGGAATTAAGTCACCCCCAAAAAGACGGCCTAGCCTTTTTGAGGGTGGGGTCAAAAAAACATAAGTCCCAGCCTTATTTTGTGAGAAACACGGTACCAGCACCTTGGATTGGATCTTTCTTTAAAAACACATCAGCTTACTACATCAATAATTTTTGTATTCCCCAATTTACAGTTACATAACCTGGCATGCATAATAATAAATATTCCATTGTTCAATGCAACTAAATTCATGCCAAATTTCCAAAGGCTGTTTGATGGTGTATTATATGTAGGAGAAGATGGCAAAAGCCATCAGTGTCTGTATTGGCAAGCAAGGAATTTTATCCTTGTTAAGACAAGCTAAGCAATAGCCAGCTGGTTTCTAGTGAAATGTCATTGCTAAGCAGAGCATGTAGCTATAGAGCATCTCTCTGTTTGACTTTGTTTATGCCTATATTGATCTTTTCTTGGTCTTATATGTGTTCCATCAAAGAAATCTGGAATATTGTCCAACACCAGTGCTGAAACTTCAACATCATTTAGGCTGATGAAGATAAAAGAAAAAAGAAAATATAACAAGTACCAGTACTGTGACACAGAAATAACATTTCTTGGAAATGCTTTTAGTTTATACAATACATTGAACTGGCTAATATTTTTGCCAGAATTGATGATTGCATGTTAGGAGGTGCTTCATTAAAAAAACAAAAAACATTGTGGTGCAGAAAAAGGCAAAAATATGCTATAGAAAAATCAGTATGCTATAGAAAAAATTGAACAGTCATTGCTAACAGAATTTTAAATTTGTACAAAGCCTAGTTAGTATGACCTGAACTGAAAGTAAATAAGTTTTTCCCAATCACAAATTCCACATAATTGTATTTAGTAGAATTTATTAAGATAAAGAACTAATGATAGAAGAGTTCCAGCAAGTAAGTTAGTTTTCAGTGTAGAATCAATATATTTCACATTACATTAGAGTCTTTTTCTCAGAGCCATACGATAATGCTTTGCATGACACTGCTATGGTTGAAAAAGCAGGAAAAAAGGGCTTTTCCAACTGCTGCGCACTCTGTAGCACTGCTCAGTGTCCAGGCAGCTCAGCAGATCATAAATAGCACTTGCGTGACTCATGCGACTCGCGCATGTACACTCAACGCAGAACAACAGAACCAGTAGTTATACTGGTTGGATCCCATTCCTGTACATAACAAGAAAGTTTGCAGCTAGCTGTTTACAAAGGCTTATACTTGAATGTTTATCCAAGTCTAAGAACTATAATGGATATTTTTTTTTTAAAAAAAAAGAAATGCTGGATAAAATTGTGGTTTGTTAAGTTTAACTTCTCAAGAAACCATTATGTTGTTCTTCATGTTTGTCCTGCTTGCTTGCAGGCTCTGCTTGTAGTTTGCCTGCCTAGGTTTCACATGAAAGCTATGTGTGTGTTGATGCACTGAATGGTTTTATTTTTCAGCTGGATTTTTACAGAGTCTGTTGCTGGTTTTGGAATTGAGAGAGAGTAACATAGGGTCTACATCAGGGGTGTCAAACTCACAACAACATGTCATCATTTTCTTCCCCTTAGCTAAAAAGAGGGCAGAGGTGGCCAGTACGTGATGCATCCAGCCCATGGGCTATGAGTTTGATACCCCTTTTCTACAAGCTTACCCAATTTGGATTCTATACTTTAAAGAAGACTAGAACCTTGGTCTGCCAACTCATCCATCACATTAATCATTATTGCACATTGGCTTTCTAAGAAACTATAGTTTATAATTCTGTGTAATGGGGAAACACTTTTATTTTAGTTTTAAAATCATTGTAATCATTTTTACGAAATCAGTGGAGATAAGTAGAAGAATTGTACCATTCACCAACTTAAGGTTGGTTATTTAGATTCATTCCTGTTAAAAAAAGAAAGTGTGAGATGTCATGTCTAATTTAATTTTAAATTAAATTGCTAAATTAATTTAATTTTTTATTATTATTATCTATGCTTACTTCAAAATATTTGATTGTTGGAGTTACCTTTCTCTCAATCTCTTTCAATATCATATTCGTAGAAATAATTTTGTTGAATTGTCCCAGATTTTTGCATGCATATCCCTTATACATTTTGTAGAATTGACAGGAATGAATAGTTCTACTACAGTTAGTAAGAGTCCCTAAGATATTTTACACATATTAAACATTTGTTTCTGTTTTTGCAAGTCTGCTTTTGATTCACTGAAAAAATATCAAAAGCTAAAATCTTCATGTTGTCCAAACTGAGTCCCCTGGCTCATATCATATGTACAATACAATTTATACAGTAAGCTGCATTGTTGAAGAATAGAGTTGTAAGGGCATGCATGAATGCTGACTGAAGTCCTGTGGGAAATGAATGCCGCATAACTGGAGGAGTAAATGCTTTCAAGAAACTAAGGAGGAAAATTAGCATTCCTATGTAACCCCTTCTGATTTATTAAACTGAAATAGTTTGCCAAAACTAGAAAATGCAAATTTGTGTAAATTAGACTCTTAAAAGGCATTGTTTATCAATAAGTCTTTATTGTTGTTTTATGTCAGTAAATTATGAGGGAATTAAAACTAACTTCAAACATAAATGTACACTAGTTGCTCTTGATTTTTACCAATAGAGTTTTTTAGTCTTTTGACAAACACAATTTGCATTTGTAGCTCTTTATAGTGATTTTTAGAATCCATAAACCTTTTCAGTTCAATGTTACACTGCAGTTAAGGTTCTGAATTGGGCAGAAGTCAGTGTATATGTAGTATAGTGTTAAATCACTCTTCCAGCAGAAATTCACAATTAAGGCCCTGTCACACTGCCCAACGGATGCAAAACGTTAGTAAAAAGGACACAACGGATGAGCAAAATGTTCCATCCATTGTTATCCGCTCTCAAAAGGGGCAAAAATTTGCATAACGGGAGCGGATAACACGGAAAGGAATGGACGCGGGGAGGACGCAGGGCGGATGGAAAGCGGATGCGGAACGGAAGCCCAGTGGATGGAAGCAGATGGGACTGGATGGCACATCCTCTAGGCTTCTGGGGGACCTCAGCAAAATGGATGCAGAATGGATACAGCAGATGCAGAGCGGATGCACAGCGGATGAAGCGGATGCAGAGCGGAAGCCTAGCGGATGCACAGTGGAAGCCTAGCAGATGCCTTGCGTTAATTGCACATGCGGGGGGGATTTATTGCATCAGCCCCGCGGATATAAAGGGAAGCAGCTCGCACGTGGCCAGCATTCAGAAGAAAGACCTGCTGCCGGATACATCAAGTCCTTGCCTGCCCTGCCTGCATGCCTGCCTGCAAGCCTTGCTGCAAGCCTTCCTGCCAGCCTGCATCCCAGCCTGCCTCCCAGCCTCCTGGCCAGCCTCCCTGCCAGCCTTGCTCTCTGCCTGCCTGCCAGCCTTGCTGCCAGCCTGCCTTCCAGCCTCCCTGCCAGCCAGTCTGCCTGCCAGCCTTGGTGCCTGCCTGCCTGCCTTCCTGCCAGGCTTCCTGCCAGGCTTCCTGCCAGCCTTGGTGCCTGCCTGCCTGCCTGCCAGCCTTCGTGCCTGGCTTCCTGCCAGGCTTCCTGCCAGGCTTCCTGCCAGGCTTCCTGCCAGGCTTCCTGCCAGCCTTGGTGCCTGCCAGCCTCCCTGCAAGCCTCCCTGCAAGCCAGCAACCCCACAACCATGGGAAAGAAGTGAAAGCCTCAGCAACCTGCCGCCATCCCTGGCAAGAGGGTCAGGGCCACCCTCCCGCCCCCTGTCCCTGACTCTGCTTCTGCTGGGGCTTCTGCTGCTCGGGCTTGCTCTTCTGGTGCTGGAGCTTCTGCTGAAGCTGCTCCTGGCAGTGGTGCTTCTACTAGTGCTTACTCTGCTGAAGCTGCTCCTGGCGGTGGTGCTTCTGCTGGTGCTTACTCTGCTGAAGCTGCTCCTGGTCCTGCTGGTCCTGCTGGTCCTGCTCGTGCTCCTGGACTTGCTCATACTGCTCATACTGCTCATGCTCCTGGTCTTGCTCGTCCTGCTCGTGCTCCTGGTCCTGCTTGTGCTCCTGTTCTTGCTGGCGCTGCTGGTGCTTACTCTGCTGCTGATGATCCTGGTGCTGTTGGTGCTTCTGGTGCTGGTGCTGGTGCTGCTGCTGCTGCTGATGATGATGATCCTGCTGCTGCTGCTGATGATGATGATGAAGATGATGATGATTATGATCCTGCTGGTGATGATGATGATGATGATGATGATGATGATGATCCTGCTGGTGCTGCTGCTGCTGCTGCTGATGATGATCCTGCTGCTGCTGCTGCTGCTGATGATGAAGATGATGATAATTATGATCCTGCTGGTGGTGATGATGATGATTATGATGATCCTGCTGGTGCTGCTGCTGGTGGTGGTGTGGAGGGGCAGCCCCTAAAACCTGGGAGCCCCTCTGATGAGGGCCCATCTGGTCCTGCCAAAGGGAGGAAGAGGCGTATGCGACAACGGGAGAGGAGGCAATACTATATTGAGGAGGAACACGAGGATGAGGTGCTAGAGTGGCTGACAGAGAATGACTATCTGTGGCGGAAGGGACACCGGCTGTACAGGGACACCAAAAGGAAGCAGGCTGCTTGGAGAGAGAAGGCAGAGAGTATGGGCTACACTTCAGAGGTGCTCCTCGGCTGGTGGAAGCACATGCACACCTGGTACAGGAAGCTGCACCTCAAGAAATCTGGCCAGGCCATGGTTAAGCTGACAGACAGAGAGAGCTATGTCATGGCCAGGTGCAGCTTCCTGGAGGGTGAGATCTGCCACCGAGGAGCACAAGGAGCCCCTCTCACAACCCTCTCTCTCCGGCAGCCTGCTGAGAGCCAGTCCTCTTCCGGCTGATAGTCAGTCCCTGTCTCCAGGCAGGTTTCTGTGGAGCGTGCCACAGCGGAGAACACGCGGACAGGTGTTGTAACCATGGTGGAGCAAGTGGAGGACTCCCTGGTGCAGTGGGAGAAAGGAGACGGCGCGTCCACCACAGCCAAAGCCGCATCCACCACCCCCAGCTCCACCTCCACAGAAAGGCAGAGAGCCAGACAGCAGGAGGGACAAAGCCATACTGTACTGCTGGAGATCAGGGTCACCATCCGGACCAGCATAGATCTCCTCTCTCAGCTGGTCCACACCGACTCCTCATCCTCCAACTGCAAGCCCTTTCTCACCTATGTCAACCAGACCCTCAGGAACATGGAGGAACCCCAGTACCAGGTGGTGAAGGACCGCATCACCAAGCTGCTTCACAACCCTCCAGATCCAGAGGCACCTGCTCCCACCCAGTCCAGGTCTGCTCCTCCACCCCAGGTGATGTCCCTCCCATTCCAAGGCTTCCCACAGCCCCTCACCTACCAGGGCTATGGCTACCAGGAGGTCCAGCAGCACAGGCAGCAGCCCTTCCCAGTCCAGGCACGGAGTCATCGGGTGACACCGTTGCCACCGGTTCCACTGATGCCACCGATGCCACCCACGCCAATGATGCCACTGATGACAGTGATGCCACCCATGCCACTGATGCCACCCATGCCAGTCCTCACCCAGCTGCAGAGCAGATAGCCCCACTACACTACTCCTTCCTCCACCCCACAGCCAAGCCCGGCCTCAGTACATCTGTCATCAGTACTGGGGCTGACACCCCATGGCATGGAGGAAGGACCTCTCAGCATCACAGGTCTGAGCCAGATGTCCGAGAGCTTTCTCAACACACCGTCACCTGTTGTCCTCTCGGGGCCAGGCACCCCAGTGGTGCTTCAGACCAGCACTGCAGCAGCACCCACCTCCACAGCACCTGGACCCTTCACCCCTGAGACTGGGCACACCTCCGAGTGACCAAGAGGAGTGCCAGAGACTGGCTGGCTGGCTACCTGTGGACTTTATTTGGACACTTGACTTGGGTCATTTTTCTTTTACAGCTTGTTGTTCAATAAAGTCTATCTTTGATTCACACACTTACTTCATTTCTTTTTTTTAATAAAGTCTTGGTAGAAACTTTTAGAAATGGTTTAAGCCTTTGCATGCTTGTGGGATGTGTTAAGATAGCAGTGAGGTGGGCAGGGATACCTGTGGAATGAGCAGGGATACCTTTGGGATGGGTAATAGCTGTGGGGATAGATAAACCTCCAGTGCAAGCATAGTGGGACTGTATGGTCCACCCTCCCAGGTGCCACACTTATGGCCCTTTATTATCAATAACAATGTAATAATCATCCACACATGTCAACACAAACACAACTCTTTATTAAATGCCCTGATCATTGTAGGCCCACCCAACATATATGGCCCAATCTCATCAGTGTGATGAGACAGGCTGAAGGAAGCATCCATTAATCATCTATCATCCTGTCTTGCCACTCCACCGCTCCAGCTGGGGAGTTGCACCAGTGTTTCAGCAGGTTGTGCTGCTTCTTCCCTTCACATGAGGCTCTGTTTGGGCCTTGCACATCCTCAGTGTCTATTAGGTTTCGCCCTTGCCTCCATTCCCCAGGCTCCATGTCCCCATTGCCTTGTTGGAGGTCCACGAGCCTGTTCTGCAAGACTGGGTAGTGGGTGCACATGAGATTGTGCAGGATGCAGCAAGCTTCCATGATCTTCCTCACGGTCTCTGGGTGGTGGTGAGAAGTACCTGGAACCTGTTGGCCAGGATGCCAAAGGCGTTCTCCACCATCCGCCTTGCCCTGGACAGCCTGTAGTTGAAGATCCTTTCTTCACGGGTGAAGCATCTGGAGGTGTAGGGCTTCATGAGGTAGGTTGTGAGGGAGAAGGCATCATCCCCCACGATGAAGTCCAGCACATCTTGCGTGTCATTGGGCAGGGAGTCTGGATCTGGGAAGCCCATGATGAAGTTGTGTTCCAGCCCCTCCTTGAGGTCACTGGCGTTGTATACCTGGGCATCTGAACATGAGCCGTTGCCTGAAGCATCGATGTACATGAACTTGTAGTCAGCATTGACGATGGTGAAGAGGACGATGCTGAAGAAGCCCTTGTAGTTGAAATAAGTGGACCCCGACTTGGCTGGCGCTTTGCAGGCCATGTGCTTGCCATCTATGGCTCCAACGGTGTGGGGGAAGTTCCACCTCTGATACCACTGCTCTGCAACTTTCTTCCAGCCTTCTTCAGTGGAGGGGTACTGGAGGAGCTCCTCCAGGTATTCTTCGATGATGGCCTGCACCACTTCTCTGACCACAATGCTGATGGTGTTGTGTGGCACCTTCCAGCCGTACTGCATGCTCCTGTAGGTGGTCCCTGAGGCCAGGTGGCACAGAGTGAGTGCCACCTTGAGCCCAGGTTCCAGGCTGGGCCTGAAGCTTGTGTTTGCCTTGGTCAACCTGGGTGTCAGCCGCTGCACAACTTCGTCAAAAATGGCTGGAGGCATCCTCATGAAGTTCTGGAATGCACAAGTGTCTTCGTTCCTGAGCTCCACCATCAGCTTGTTGTACAGTCCGTACTCTGCTCCTGATCCATCTTCAGACCCAGACGCTTCTTGGCCGCCTCCTTTTCTTCCCGTAGTAGAGTTCACAGAGCCTGTAGATGGCTTCGCACTGTTGCAGAAGGATGGTGGCTGCCAAAAGGACTTTGTTACGATCCACGGTTTACATGACTGGATGCTGTGGAAGAGCAAGAGTCAGATGAAGGCTGCAGAGGTCTGCACAGCTGGGCTGCTGGGCTGAAAGTGAGATCCAGGTTAGTTGCTCCCCCTTTTTATAGGCAGTATAGGTGTCCCTTTGTATCCTCTAGGCATCCTCTAGGCATCCTCTAGACATCCTTAATATCCGAGATAGGTCCCCTCTGCAAACGTTTTTTCTGTTTTAAATGCTTTGTTTCTGTGCTGCATCTGCTAGGCATCCGTTCTGCATCCGTTCTGCGTCCGTTCCACTTCCTCCTTGTGTCCGAGCGGATGCGAGTTGCGCGGATGCGGAATGGATGCCTAGCGGATATAGCAGATGCATAACGGATGCAGAACGGATGCGTAGCGGATGCATAGCAGATGCAGAATGGATGAATTGGATACATTTTCTGCGCAAAAGTTTTGAGCGGCTCAAAACTTTCTGAGCAGATGAAACGTCCATAAACGGATGCTGGATGGATAGAGAGGAAGCAAAACGGAGACAGAATGGATACATCGCGTTAACCAATGGATGGCAAGCTTTTTTGTCCATTTTACATCCTCTTTGCATCCGTTGGTGCAGTGTGACAGGGGCTTTACATGGAGATGCTTTCAGAAGAAACAATATCATTGGTACAATATTGAGGGCAGGTCATAATTTTTATATATAAACACTACATTTTTGTTGTTATCACATCCTGGGCTAAACACATTAAGTTATTTGTGTATTCCACAGTTTTGGGTCTATATCTTCAGTCTCCACATCCATTTAAGATTGATGTTTTTCAGATCTTCATGAAATGTTTGACACCAGGTGTTCTTTGGCCTCCTACTTTTTCTCTGACTATCTGGTGGGATCCAATTGATTGCAATCTTTGCTGGACATTGCTTACTTGTGAGGATGTCCAGCAAAGCTCATCATTTTTTCCATCACAATTTCAGAAAAACTTCAGGAATTACTTCTTTGTAGCCTTGTTTGTGATATGATCATATTTTCATTGTGGGTACATAAATTCTAAATGAGAGTTACTTGCAAAACATGTAATACATTAATAATTTGCCCTTAGGTCCCTGGAAAATATGAAACACTGGATACTATTCAGATGAAACATTGGATACTATTCAGATGAATATGCAAATAACAACTTCCATCTTATGAGGTCATCCTGCAAACAACATAGACTTTATGATACACATTCATAACTGTACCATTTGCACAAAGAAATCATAATGCATCTGTCATCTTGGACAAACACTTGGAGTACTAGTTCAAGGTCTTCAGTTGTCTTCCAATTTTATTTTATCACACCAATTTAAACTAAAATTGATTGAGCTATCTGATATATATTGAGTCAGACCTTAGTTCATCTAGCACAGCTCTCTGCAATCTGGTTCCAAGATTCGAACAGGAAATCTTTTCCAGAAATATATTAAAAAAAGCCCAAGAAATTAGCCTTTTTTTTTTTTTTTTGCATGAAATAGATATGTCCTAAGAAACTTCATTCTTTCATAGCATTTCCTTTAAAGTGATTATTTAAGAAAATCTAGATTATAAATCAGTGTATTAACTCCATTTCAAAAAGATTTACAATGATTAGTAGAAAACCAGTGATTATACTAAACTAGTTATTTACTAGTTCGTTAGTGATAAGGACATTTTTCAAGTTCAACATTAGGGTTGTCTACGCACTTTTATTATTTTTCTTTTATAATAACTATAAGTAAAGAAAACAAAACAAAACCCTAGACATAAATTATGCCAGTAAGCTACAATCCATTTCCCATTATTTCAGAAGGGTGGGAATTGTTCCCTGTAATTTCCAATAGATGTGCCCTGCCATCAAAAGAGCTTTCCCAAGACCATCCTAGGTTTGTTCTATTGGCAGTACTTATTGCTGCATTGAGAGTAAGTGTGATTGAGTCTTGGCAGGCCATGGGTGAATTGAGATCCTGTTCAAATCCCTTTACCTCCTTTTCATTAACCGAATAGCCCTAGTGGTGCACAGAAGAGTTTATTTTCCCATTGTGATTTAAGACAGCAGTAACAAGTGCCAAAATTGCCTTTTCCTTCTCCACACTGTGTGCTGGCAAAAATGTGTATAGCTTGAAAGTTGTAAGGCACTACTTAAGGACCCAGAAAACTGTTGTGGCACTCATTTATTATAAAGTTGGCTAAAGGTGAAATTCTCACTAGAGGGTTCATGGATTTGTAATGTCAGCATTTAAACTGGTTTGTGCTTCTTCATAACTTTTTCAAAGTTAGATCAGGGAATCCCACTATTACTCTTATCTAATTTATATGGTAAAATTGTGCTGTTTTAATGCAGTTTTGTGCCTGTAAGCAAGGCATCTATTATACAAGTAGTATCTGTTAGCTTTTTTTTTCTGAGAGATGTTTTATCCTTTCAGACTGAAAGTTACTCTCTCATTACTGCTATTTTTTCCCTTGTACATGAGAAGACAGTGTATTGACTGTAATTTAAAACTTAAAGGAACTATAGTGACAGACAAATGCCCCAGACATCCCTATTACTGTCACTCTGTATACAAATGGTTTCAAACTAGTTTCTCTCCTTCCTTTAGACCATGAACATCCAGGTAATCTTCTCAATTAATCCCAAGGGTTTTGGAGAGGCAGTGAAGTGCAGTTCTCTTTAACAGCATCTAAAATTATAGGTTCAGGCTGAAATTAAGGTTGATGCTTTAACCAATCTGGCAAAGGTAAAAGAGACAAAGAACAGTGCCAGTCCTGTAGGGTCATTACAGGGCAGAGGAAAACGTGTGATTAACTTTTTTTTCCAGAGAGAATTGTGTTATTTCCTTCCAGCAAATTAAAATAATGACTAACTTCTTTTTCTCCATCTTTCAAGTGATAAATTTGTATGAGAGAGCCTTTTTCCTCAGCTTTTTTTGCTTTTCTTTTGCTAGCCACTTAGGCAATCTTGCCCATAAATGAGAACTCTGAAACAAGGACTTCTTGTCACAGGACAATTTCTTAGCTATCCAACTGTTTTCAAATAAGTTACAATTTATTAAAATGGATCTTACTGATAAGGTGTAATGAAATATACTGTGTACAATGAGTGCCATACAAATGCAATAAACAAAACATGTATATGATAAAGAAATTGTGCAACTGTGAATCAGGTATATCATTGACAAGAAACAAAAATGAAATTTTTAGAATATATTACTTTATTTTTGTGCAATAATTTTATTAATAATATGAATGAAATTGACATTCAGAGGCAAGACAATCCATCATACAAAATGGAACATGACAACGCTTTCACCTCCAAGCCAAGTAAGCCCCATGACAAGCCTGTGGGTCCCCAAAAGGCCTCTAAGGCAGCAGATAAAGATGCCCATAGAAGGAACCTAGCATTGGAAAGACAATTGCAAAAACAAGCCAGGGAGGCAGACAAGAGGGCCATGACTGATCAGAACCCAAACCCATTGATAGGGCCCTTGGACTTATCTACCCAGCCCAGACAGGCTGTTCCGAGACAACCCCCCATATGCACACCTCCTCCATTGAGCACTGGCCGGCCAATTCCTGAGACAACCTTCACCCCTACAGCTACCGGCCTAAGACAGGAGGAGGGATTACCTGAGTCTATTCCCATTGAAATGAGGCAATGGATGGAGATGGCGATTCAAAGGGGCATTGAGGCTGGAGTTCAGCAATCCATCTGGACCAGACACTTCTCGACCACTTCGGATGCGGGATCCTTGTCCACCCACTCCTTTGGGCATACCCAACAAAATCAATCACAGGTATTCCACAATATTCCTAACATACTTGCCCAGGGTCTTCGGGAGGAGGTGGAGTTTGAGGACCAGGAGGTTTCCATGGAGGGGGGGTCGATCCATCAGATGGACTTGGAGCTGTCAGAGGCGGACCCGCTAGAACAGGGAATGTCAGATGACGAAGGCCTCATTCCAGACCAACCTACCTTTTGTGGCCTTTTTCATCCACACCTCTTTAAATCTTTACTGTTCAAAGCAAAGAACACTGCTAAACTAGGTACATCACACCCTCACCTATTACCCACAGGGTCTCAGGACGAATCCCAGGACCTAATATTCTCGCAACTGACTAACGAGGTGGAAACTATCCCTGTCCCTTGTATGTTTGCTGAATTAGTACAAAATCAATGGGCATCACAGCATCATACCCAGTCCCAGCAGGATACGATAAGCGATATTTTAATTTGGCACTAAAATTTGCAAATTTTCTCAAAATGCTCAAGGTGGATGAACCCATTGTGGCACTGGTCTCTTCTTCCACCTTCCCTAATGAGGCTGAGGAAGCCCTGAGACCGGAAGAAAAGAGGGCAGAGTTAGCACTCCGTAGGGCGCACGTTTCTGATGCTTGGGCCATTAAGGCAGCTACAGCTGCATCCTTTTTTATACGTTCCTCCCTCTGATGGCTCTCCCACCTGAGGGATTTATTGCCGGCATCAAATGTCAGAGCTCACCAGGATATTGCTAAAATTATGGCAGCCACAGAGTTCTCCACCAACGTCACATTTAATGCAGTCAAATTCTCATCTAGGGCCATA
The DNA here is from genome assembly GCA_015471245.1 of Laticauda colubrina. Taxonomy (NCBI): domain Eukaryota; kingdom Metazoa; phylum Chordata; class Lepidosauria; order Squamata; family Elapidae; genus Laticauda; species Laticauda colubrina. Next base: position 98,169,533 of record BLBF01000003.1, on the reverse strand, counting down.
GCATCTCACGTTTCAGCATGGAGACTGCTATGGCTCCGACATTGGCAGGCGGATACCAAACATAAATGCAAGTTGGCATCAGCCCCAATATCGGGGGATAAATTATTTGGCAGTGTCTTTTATCCCCTCCTTATAGAAAATAGAAACAAGAAAAAAGTGCTTCCCCCTCTTTTTCATAGGTCTGAAAACAGAATGCCCCAGTCTTTCGAACGGGTTCCTTTCGGTCCTACTATCAGGGCCCCTACGTTCCCAGATCTCAGAGAACATCAGGCTACAGGCCCAGTTTTAGACAAGATAGGCCGGAATCTTCCGATAGAGGTCAGCAGAGAGGCCAAAATAGTAGAAACCCCAGAGGCATTAGAGGCAGATTCTTTCGTTGCCCCAAGTGAGCCTTTGAAATCAGTTCCCATTGGAGGGCAGTTAAAATTGTTTGCCGATCAATGGGGCATCTCCACCTCTGATGTCTGGGTCAAGGATACTATTAGGTTTGGCTTGGCGCTGGAGTTTCAATCCTCCCCCCCGAAATTTTTCATTAGGAGCCCTAGGTCTTCGGACCCCATTCAGAGGGCGTTGATGCAGGAAGCTATCAATCATCTTCTGCATATTCGGGCCATTAGAGAGGTCTCATCTGAACAGCGGGGTCAAGGCTGTTACTCTCTATTGTTTGTGGTTCCAAAGAGTTCGGGGGGCTGGAGGGCAATTATGGACCTCAAACGTTTGAACAAATCATTGGTTTATCGAAAATGTAAGATGACTACTCTCCAGTCCATTCTGCTTAGCCTCTGAGAGAACAATATCATGATCTCTATAGATCTCACAGAGGCTTATCTACATATACCAATCAGACCTGCCCACTACAGATATCTTAGATTTTGGTATGGTGATCGGTACTATGAATATATCTCCCTGCCATTCGGTCTGGCTTCTGCCCCTAGGACTTTTACCAAGGTCCTCGCGGTGTTGGCTGCCTCACTCAGAATCAAATCTGTCTGCTTACAATGTTACCTGGATGAAATTTTAATTTTGTCATCTTCCAGACATCAAGCAAAATTGGATACCAAGTTTACTCTGGAGACCCTTCAGGGTCGTGGCTTTTCCATAAATTGGGATAAAAGCCACTTGATGCCCTCAACTACGCGAGTTCATTTGGGGACAGTGATAAATACTGTGGAGGGCAAGGTTTTCCTCTCTCTCAGGACAAGTTAAACAGTGTTCAGTCTTTGGCCAAAGAGGGTTTCCCTGGCATTAGTGTCTAAAGGCCTGGTCCCACTGCACTTACGGATGCAAAGAGGATGTAAAATGTTAAAAAAGCTTGCCATCCATTGGAAAAAATTATGCATTTGTTATGTACTCATTGCATACGTGTTTCATATGCTCTATCCATTGAGCATCCGTCCACTGCGATTTCATCTGTGCAAGAAGTTTTGAGCTGCACAAAATTTTATGAATGGATGAACTTTCTGCCGTGTACGATGTAAATCCATGACATACGAGCAACAAACATTCTATGTCCGTTATCATCCGTTAAACATCCGCTGTATCCTCTCTGCATCCTCTGGGCATCCTGGCAACTCACATCCGCTGCAGCTGAAAATGGAAAAAGGGAGGAAAGAAAAGGTACATGGAACGTCCATACATCATTAGTAGCACGGAAATAGAAAGGATGCGCAGTGAACGGTTTTCATCCGATATACATCCTCACAGCATCCCCTTTCTTTCCTTTAGGCGTACGTGATGCATCCGCTTCATCTGCTATGCATCCGCTTCGCAATTATCCCCCATAACCCCTTCGGAGGTGTCATCCCCTTCCATCCGCTTTCATCCGCTAGGCTTCCAATTAACATCTGTTTAACATCCCCGCTACATACTACCCACATCCGTTCTGTTCCGTTCTTTTCTGTTTTGTTTATGCAAATTTTCACCACTTTTTGGAGTGGATGACAACGGATGGAGCCACCCCTGAAATTTTGCTCATCCGCTGTGTCCTTTATGCATACGTTTTACGTCCATCGGCCACTGGGACCGGGCCTTTTAAATTGTTAAGGAAACTGATTTCTTGTATTTCCATTGTGCCTTGGGCTTGATTCCATTCTAGAGAGCTGTAATGGTTCCTGCTACCTTTCCAGTGATCCGGAAGAGCCACTTCCAACATCCGGATAAAGGTACCGCACAACGTTCTCCAATTGCTCCGTTGGTGGTCAGAAAAAATGATAAACAGGGGATGCCCTTTCAAGGAACCTCACAGGGTAACGATCACAACTGATGCCAGCCTGGTAGGATGGGGAGCTCACTTCCAATCCCACACTGCACAAGGAATTTGGTCTATTTCTGAACAATCACAAACATCAACCTGTTGGAACTGTGAGCAGTTCATTTGCCTTACGCAGTTTTCTACCCTTTTTCCATTCACGCCACGTTCTGGTCTTGACAGACAATACCACAACCAAGGCCCACGTAAACAGACAGGGGGGTACTCATTCCAAACTTCTGATGCTGGAGACGACCAAGTCTTCGATCAAGGCGGAACACATAGCAGGGGCATTAAACACACAAGCAGATTGGCTCATCAGGGCCACGACAGATCAGGCAGAGTGGCGCATCCACCCATCTCTTTTCCAGGAAGCAGTACAGAGGTTTGGGCACCCGGTAGTCGATCTATTTGCCTCTCCTCTCAACACCCAATTGCTCCGCTATATCACAAGGTACCCAACTCAGGGGGTAGAGGCCATCAATGCCCTGCGATGTCAGTGGCCTCCCAGACTTCTATATGCGTTTCCTCCACTCTTGGTAATATCCAGGTTGATCCAGAAGTTATTGCAGGAATGAGTGGAATTGATATTGGTTGCCCCTTACTGGCCCAGGTGAACGTGGTTCGCAGATTTACAGGACATGTCGAGAGAACAACCTTGGAGAATTCCATCATCAAAGGTTTCCCTCTCCCAAGGGCCGATACTTCACCCAAACCCATTATGGCTCATTCTAGCCGTATGGAGGTTGAATGGAGCCATTTAAGGGCCCAACAAATTCCAGAGAATGCCATTGCCATGATTCAAGCATCCAGATGGGCATCAACAAATCGTAAATACGAGGGCATGCTGGTGCCAGGGGTCTAGGATCCACCCAACTGCACCATCAATAGGACAATTATTGGGCTTTTTACAGGAGGGGTTGACCAAGGGCCTATCTCCAAATATGTTACATGGACAGGTGGCGGCTTTAGCCTCGGTGATAACCTGGGGTGATCTCCGTTCCATAGCACACCATCCACATGTCCGCAGTTTTCTCAAGGGTGCCACAAACTTATGACCTCCTGTAATTCACCGCTATCCCACCTGGGATCTCAACAAGGTGTTAACCGCACTTATAACCGGTCGTTCGAGCCTCTAAGAACCACTAGTCTCAAATTCCTGACATATAAGGTGGCCTTCTTAATTGCAATCACATCAGCTAGAAGAATTTCTGAATTGGCAGCATTATCAATGTGTAAGGACCTGTGCGTGTTTCATGCAGACAGAGTGATTCTCCGTTTGGATCCATTGTTCACTCCTAAAGTAAATTCAACCTTCCCCAGAGTGCAGGAGTTGGTCTTTCAAAATTTCTGTCTGAAACCATCTCATAGGCTGGAACATCAATGGCATAGACTTAACATGCGAAGGGCCTTACACATCTATCTAGACCGCACAGTGGCATTTCGAAAATCTGAGGCTCTATTTCTATCCTTCAACCCATCCACTTTAGGACAAAAGGTGTCGTCCACGACCATTGGTAGATGGTTGAGAGCCACCATAGCTAAAAGTTACGAATGCCAGTCCATCTCAGTTCCTAAGGGTATTAGAGCCCATTCAACAAGGAGTGCGGCAACATCAGCAGCATGGGCCACACAAGCCTCCATAGACAAAATTTGCAGAGCGGCAACTTAGGCTTCACCATCGCCCTTTGTCAGAAATTATAAAAATTATGTCTACGCCTCAGTGGACGCTTCATTTGGCAGAAGAGTCCTGCAAAGGGTCCACAGATTATAGGAGTGGACTTCATTCCAGACAGAGTCCCTCCCTAAGGACAGGCCCAGCTTTGGTATGTCCCATCTCTGGATGCTCTGAACAGCTCATGGGAGAAAGGGCATTGGTACTTACCTGATACACCCATTCTCTGTGAGCTGTGAAGAGCATCCAGCCCCACCCATTTCTTTCCACCTGGTAGGGTTCCATTCCAGTCAGGGATCTAGATCAGGTGATGAGTTCCAGACTTTGGCACCCAGTCTTCGCAAAACTGGGGGATGCTGATGAGGAGTTCCGTGGAGGAGGAGGAGCGTCCCGGAGTTTTAAGCCCAGCCTTTCCAGAAGAGACTGAAGCACCTTCCATCTCTGGATGCTCTTCATAGCTCACAGAGAATGGGCATATCAGGTAAGTACCAACGCCCTTTCTGTCTCCTGAGGCTAATATTCCACAAATTCTTCTGGAAGCTCTTCAGAGTCAATCTCTGAGTCCTGGGCCAACATGAAGTATATTTATAATCTAGCAGCAAGGAAATATAACATCATACATATGATCAATTATAAATTAATTATAAAAAGATAAATGTTTAAATTAGACCTGAGTGGTTATAGTGAACCCACTAAATTTATCTGCCAAACAACTGCTTCACCTACTACTAACCAAATTCTGTTGAAGCCTAACCATAAATATATAGAAAGTATTTCTATGTCCTTTCTTGATTCCAGTGCTTGCTGAACTAGTACTTCCTAAAACACTGCTTAATATGGCTTAAATTATTCCAGAATATACAATGAGCTGAAGGTTACCTGTGATGCGAAAAGTTTTTTTATTTGGGAATGCTATATTTGAGTATTGTAATGAAAAAGAGACTGGATCTTGCTGGTTCACAGAATAAGCAACATGAATCTATCCTATATTGTCTCAGTGTGAAGTTACAAATAAATTACAATCTATTAAGCATTCCTTTCCACCTCCAATTTCATATCTTTTGTGACTGACACCCCGTCCACCCATCCTACATGGAAACTTGTACACTTATTATCTATGTACATTTAATGAGTGTTGGTTGTTTTCTTATTGATCAAGTCTTTCTGTGACTATCATTATAACTTATAGTTTGACCATGGCATTTGGAGAGAAACTGCAAACCGGTATAAATGTAAATGTAAAAAGATATAGCTCATTCCATCTTTGAAATTGTTGGTGTGAAAAAGCTCAAGAGTGTTTTATTTAAAGAAGGTCTGCTTCAATCTTGATTGACTTGCAGTAAATTGCCTGGTACGAGAGGCAAAAGGAAGTGGATAGAAAAATGGCAATCAGCACCAAATGTTTCACATATTGATTGACAAGCACCAGATATGTGCTAGAGTAAGATAAATTGGCCAGCGGGTCCCATCTTGACAGCTTCGAAGATGGGGAAATTGTTCCCGTTAATTTGCTGCTGGAACCTTGTCATTTATGGAGAAATATATTTGAGGGTCTTCTAATTGTGTACACAAATTTGGATATGTACATAGCACATTTCAAATATCAGTTTTTAAAATATTTCTATGTTAAAAAATAAAGTGATTTAAGATTAAATCTGTAAAAAGGCAGTAAGATTCCTAATTTAGACCTCCCTTTCCTTGAGATACAGTAAATTGCTTTCCTGTCACTTTGGAGGCTGTCTCTTGGGTCTGCATGAATTCAAAGAAATCACAGTCTGGGTGAGATGTCTGATATAGGATCCCAACATTTTTCCAGGAAGAGGCCTGAAATAGACCTCAAAAGATTTTGTAGGATAGCTTCTCTGTTTACATTAGTTAAACTATTTAATATATCATCCAAACTTTAAACTGGGTTAAAACAGCTATCATCTTAGATTTTTGTATTGGAGTTAACTTATTTCAATATACTGCCTCTTTACACATCAGTAAAACACATTTTCTTCCCTTTGCAGTTTCCATAGTATTTTAGTTTTTCATTTGCACTGATCCTAGCATCAATTCAATATACACTGGAACAAAGTTTTTACTTTTTTTTAACCATCATATTATTTTCCAATTATACTAAGCCATAAGGTGCCTTGCTTGGAATGTGCATAGCATGGTATACGAATTGACTTGTTGTACATTGGTGTTCCTTGCAAATAAGATCAACAACTCATCTTCATGTCTATGGAGATTCTCAGTCATCCAGGTCAGGGTTGTCCCAAAGGTGGTTTTTCAAGAGACAACTGGACTTTCTGTTTTTTCTTTGAAGATATTTTGAAGGTAGTAAAGTCTACATTTTGGACAGAGAAGACCACTGGTTTGAAAAAAAAATCAAAGAGGCCATCTATGTAAAAATGGAATGCCCTTTCTCAACAGAGGGGAAGAGATACGATGTCATATATCTCCAGTATACAACACAGTCTTTTCAAAAAGTCCAAGAAGGCTCCATACCCATTTGTACTACTCAGATGACCCTGATGATATAGATAGACCTCCAGGTAGCCTTAATGATTATCTAAAAGAATGCAAATAACCAGCTGTCTGTAAGGGTTATAAATTCTTCCCTTCCCCACCATCCATCCAGAGCTGAAGAAGTTTCTTGGAAGAAAAGTGAAAAGTATTCAAATAAAAAACAGACAGTCCAGTTGTCTCTTGAAAAAATATCTTTAGTACAAGCCATAGTTATAAAAATATGGCTCAGCACTAAGTGTAATTTTTTAAGCCACAATGTGAAGTTTAAAGTTAATATTCATAAAAGAAAATTTTAGATTAAAGCCAATCCATACAAATGTTTGTAAAATAATATGCAAGTATTTCTAGTATGCAGCAGAACAGCAAAAGATCCTGTTTTAGGCCTGGTACTCTTCTATATCTTCATACATGAGTTAGATGATGGAATAGAAAGGGGAACTCATTAAATTTTCAGATGACACCAAGCTGATGGGAATAGCCAATATTTTAGAAGATAGGTTCAAGATCCAAAAGAATCTTGAGAGATTCAGACACTGGGCCCCATCCAATAAAATGAAGTTCAATGGTGAGAAAAATAAGGTTTTACACTTAGGCAAGAAAAAAAAATGCACAGGTATAGGACAGGTTCCTGGTTCAATGGCAGTAACTGAGAGGGATCTGGAAGCCCCATTAGACGGCCACTTAAATATGAGCCAGCAGTCCTAGACTACGTTAACAGAGGGACAGAATCAAAATCACATGAAGTGTTAGTACCACTTTATAATGCCTTAGTAAGACACACTTGAAATACTGCATCCAGTTGTGGCCGCCATGATGTAAAAAATGTTGAGACAATAGAAAGAGTGCAAAAAGGAGCAAAAAAGATGATTAGGGGTTTGAGGCTAAAACATACAAAAAAAAAACAGTTATAGGAACTAGATGTGTCTAGTCTAAAGAAAATGACTAAGTTTAACATGATAGCATACTGTTTGAGGGGCTGCACAGAAAGTATGAGATCAACCTATTTTTCACAGTCCTTGAAGGAAGAATTGAAAGCAATGGAAGTAAACTTATCAAAGAGAGATCCAACCTAGAACTAAGGAGAAATTTCCTGACTTTAAAACAATAAAGTAATCAGTGGAACATGTTGCCTTCAGAAGTTGTGGGTGCTCCATCACTGGAGGTTTTTAAGAAGATAATGGACAGCCATTTGTCTAGTATGGTATAGGGTCTCCTGCTTGAGCAAGGACATAAACTAGAAGACCCAGAAGGTGCTTTCTGTTTTCTGTTTTACATTGTGTTAGGGTGGTAAATATATGCAATTTATGAATCCTGATCAAATAATATATACATTGATAAGGAAAAATGAATTATGGTGTTTATTTAATTAATTTCTATAGCCATCCATTTTAGAAAAAAATGGATGTGAAATTATTTGAGTCATAGTTTTTTATTAAAAGCATATGCAGCTCAGGGTTAAACTGTGGAAACCTTGAACTGTGGAGAGTTTGGTTATTTGCTTGCAAATCTCTCATCATCAGCTAGGTAAAGTCATTCGTGATAGTGAGTGTGGACTTGCTACATTGTAGCTTGCTTTTTTATCTGGATGTTGGTTACTGGAGAGGATATGTTCTCATCTTTTGGGTTTGGTCTTACCTTTTTTTAATTCTATTTTTGAATGGGCTGTAACAGTCATTTAGCTCTATGTTTATATTGATGTTTGAGTTTTTCTGAATGCAATCTTTCCAGGAATCCCATAGTGTTTTGGGATTTATCTTAGTCTAGGATTGTCAGTTTCCCTGTTGAAAAAATGGTTGATTTTTTAAGTTTAAGGAATTTTCATCATGTCTTCTTACTGCTAATTGGTGTTTATTGAGGCATTCTGTTAGTACTTTCTCTGTCAACCCCATGGTTGTTACTATGTTAATAATGTACACTTGCAGATCAGGGGTCCCCAAACACCAGTTTGTGGGCTAGCACTGGTCCATGACATGCCAACAATCCCCTCCATAGTATGCAGATATCATGAAAAACCATGCCTCTCTGGTCCACAGAAAAAACTTTTCCTACAGAACTGGTATCTGGTACCCAAAAAGTTGGGGAGGACGCTGTTGTAGATGATTCCTGGTTTTGTTTTGTTTGTTTTATTTTGTTTTTTGTTTTGTTTTGTGCTACTGAGTCTTTTGATCTATTTAAGATGTCTTGGAGGGATTTAATTGGTTTGTACGCTATGGCAAAGCCACGTGGGTTGGAATAGTCTGCTGGTTATTGGGTGTTTTTTATGTGTGCATCCTTTTTACCAGCTTGTGTTGGTTATGCTGTAGTAGATTGAGTGGTGAGAAACATTTGATAAAGTTGTATTCATATCCATTTTTTTAGAAGATGTACAGGCAGGCAGTATTCTTTTTCTTGTGTTCTAGATGATTGCAATGCATTTGTATTCTCTAAATGTTTTATACAATTCCTTTTGGACTTTGGTAATGGAACATTTAGTGTAGCATGTAGATTCAGTGTAGATTCATCAATAGACACATAAAGATAAGCCATATTTATACATTCTTCAAAACACACAATAAAAAATTAAACAAAAAAAAAAGAAAAACATCCTTTCCAGCAATCAATATACCCAGATAAGCAGGTTTTAACACCAGACAAACAATCAAGCAGTAAAATACATCTTAATCAAGGAACTACTATGGAAAAAAACACTCCTCCAGCAAAACTAGCAGGACATGTTACTGTATATAAACAAGGGCAAAACCTACCCATTAACATTGAATATATTATGCAGTCTGGTAATGGAACATCTTCAGCTAAACAACCAAGCTCAGAGAGCATCAAGGATGGTATAGAAAAACAAGCAAGTCCAGTTGCCTCTTGAACAAGAACCTGTGACCTGGATGACTGAGAATCTTCATAGACATCAAGGATAGATAACCAAAGCTTTAAGGTATACCTTAAATATATTCTTAGAGATTAGTAAGATTTAACACTTTCTTTTAAGTGTTTTTCCTGAAAATTCAAATTAGTCTCTTTGTGACATTGACTTGTCTAATTTGAGGAATACTGAATTGTTATGTCTTTGAATATTCTCATTTTACCTAAAAAGGTGTGATATTTGCCACCTACTATTTACTTGGCTATTTAAATCACTAATTATTACAACACTTTCAAAAATTCTTTCATCATACAATGTATCAAATAACCAAGGAAGAACATGTGGGTTTCTTTGGGCGTGGGAACAGGAACTCTTCTCTCAACTAGTTGATGGAATTAAAAGGCTTTTTCACACTGAAAACAAACAATATAAAAAAAAATACTGAGAAATTAATAATAGATCAAAAACAAATATAGAATGCTAAAATCCATTTAAAATACCTGAGGTGGTGTCTATTTCATAATTCCTAGTCCAAATATTCAGATAGTTGAATGCATAAAAGAAAGTTTGCAAAACCAGCAAAAGATGCTAATGATGATAAAAGGAGAAATTATCTAAATCTTTATTTGTTCCTGTACATTAAAGTTGTATGAAGAGGTGCCATACATGTGAGTTTTTCTGCTGGTGATTAATCTAAATTGAAAATTGAAAGCAAAAAAGGAGTTTTACTGCCTTTGTAGGTGAAAGATTCTTCCCCACAAATTATATTATAAAAACATAGATAAATATAATGTTTAAATCAGATTTCTAATTTTTAAAAATGTATTTAAAGTGTTGATAGGTTGTATAATATTTAAATGGACAATGTTAAATTACAGTAATACAGTTAACAAAAAGATAAGGCAAGATTCGAAGCATCTGTCATATTTCTATAATATTATCTGGAATATAGCATTTTAGAAAAGCCTTCTTCTAATTTTATATTCATCAGATTTGCTGGGATAGCAATTCACTGAATTCCTTATTTCCAGATTGTAAATTTCTGGAAGATTAGACTAAGACTGATTATTGTGAGATTGCCTCTTTACAATTATCTGTGCCCATCCAAAGAGATGAGGCAAGGTTTGTATGTATCAGATGCCATCATTTAAGCTGTGTCATCTGGTGGCACCAAGGAGGTCAGCCTTATCTGTATATAGGTATCACTGTACCTATATACATATCATTCCTCCTTAGATCTAGATGGTCAAATCCTGCCTGTCTTTCATAAATTTTTGGGCTTTTCCCCAGACATTGAGTCAGAAGGTCTTGTGAACCAATACTATTTGATGTTTCAATTGCCTCTGAGAAGTATATTTTATGTATTGTTGTTGTTATAATTATTATTTTACTTATTTTAATTATACATTGCTCTGGATCTCATGTTGAATGGGTAATTATTTGAATTCAACATGTACATTTAAAAAAACAAATGAACAAACAAGTTTGCATCATAGGCTTTCTTAGAGTTTTCCATCCCATCTCTCTTTCCTTTATATTTAATTAACTGTAGAAAATAAGGATATTTCTGAAAGTTAACATTGGTTGTATGTTCCAAGATTTTGCTACATATAAACATCTCTGAATATAATATTGCTTCTTCAAAAAAACATGGGAATCTACCTCTAAGATGTAAAATTAAAACTTTAGGTGTCATTGTCAAACGATTATTGATTTAAATATATGTCACATATATGTGACCAGCATTAATGGGCAGGTAAATGAACTGCTTCAAATTTGTCTGGTTTAATATAATCCTGTTAACATTACCCACTATAGGAAATACATTGTCCTTCTTGTAGAAACTTCTGTAGGAAATGTCAAAAGTCAAGATGACATTTTTAATACCCCCTCGCCCGATTCCCATGCCTTCCTAATTTATTTATTTTTTTGCATTGCAAAAGTATTGGATAATTTTAATCTGATAGGAATTTTTTTAGCTAAATCTCTCTCACTTCCTTATCACATGAATATTTAGCTAAATGTATTAAATGGAATGTATTCTTATTGTGTGATTTTAAAAGAAGAGAGAATTCTGAAAACCAGAACTTAGTCACATATCCCAAAGATGCTTCAGCAATATAAATAACTAAACAAATAAACATTTGCTTCTTTCAACAAGTATTTTCATTCTTTAGGAACTGATCATACTGATTATTACATAACTGACACACAGGAATAAAAATAATTGTATCAGTAAATCACTTACTATATTCCAGTTATCAGTGCAATGAAGAGAAGATTATTTAAAAATTAGATTTTACCAGTCAGAAGATATCATCTTTGATCAAATAAATCTTCCTTCCTTCCTTCCTTCCTTCCTTCCTTCCTTCCTTCCTTCCTTCCTTCCTTCCTTCCTTCCTTCCTTCCTTCCCTCCTTTCTTTCTTTCTTTCTTTCTTTCTTTCTTTCTTTCTTTCTTTCTTTCTTTCTTTTTTTTCTTTTCCTCTTTATTTCTTTCTTTCTGTAATAAAAACAATTTACAAGTAAAAGATGTGAAGGTTATGCAGCTGTTCAATGTCTTTTGGGAAGATTAGATTCTGTAATGAGAAGATATAACCCTCATTTTATAAAATCTGTTGCTATCTTGAGAAAAACATCACTGAATAAGATTAGAAAATACTTTTTCTTGAAACCATTAGTTTCAGGCTGATTACTTGGCATATGCTTAATGATATCTTCATAGCTGGAAAACAATAATTTGTTACAGTTAAAAGAAATGAGTGAGAAACCAAGTGAGAAAGCTTATATTTAATTCTGCATATTTATTGTTAGATTTCAATGACTTAACCTACTTGCTTAAGATAAAGAGTTTGGTATTCAGAAATATGTGTGTACATTTGCCCCAGAAAGGAAACTTAAGTTCAAAGTAGCAACAACAAGAAAACTGTGAACAAGAGTGTTTGTGTATGACTGGGTGTATCTGTGAATATGTAAGAGTAGTATTTAATGAGAGACCAGAATGTGACCAGGAACCCAACTCTTCTGGGTTATATTTTTTATCTTTCTTCATTTTTCCTGAAGTTAACATCTGTAGTCTAAAACTACTCAAACACATACCAACAAGAATACACGCACACACTAGTGGGTTCTTTCTGTATGTGTATGAATTCTCACAGGCAAGGGTCGATCAAAGCCTTTGATCACTTAACAGAATATTACAGACAATGACCAATATTATCTTTCCAAAGGTTCAGGGACTTAATTTTTTAAGTCTTATGTGTATAAAATTAAAATACTGAACATCTTCTGTTGGTTAACTATTATAACATAAATATTTATTCATATTCCTTGCTATTATTTTTAGATAGGCATCTTCCAGATACTTTCAACATGCTGTTAGATATTCTGGACTTGCAATTCCAATATATCTGGAAAGTGGAAAATTGAAAAAAATGTTCTAGAAATATCAATCCGTCCATTAGTCCATATACGTATTTCTCAGGGATAAAATAGCATTATTGGGCAGACAACATCATGTTGTTGTCTCATCAGATCCAGGATGCTGCATTTGCCATACCTTTATCTGATTATTGTCAATGTAAACCATCTAGTTCTAAAATTCCCTATCTTGCCAAGGAGCGTTTTTATGTTTTTTGGTGCTATTTTTAGACTTGTTTACCCATAATTTAAAACTTATTTACTTATTGAACTATCTGTGATTCATTGGTGGTTTTGTATGTCTTTAGATTTAAGAAGTCTGTGTTTTCAGTAACCTTTTTCAGATATCTTCCCTGGGTTATTCCCTTTTTTAATTGTTAGCATTTCAAGTTCCTTTTTAATCCAATCATACCTCTGCTTTGAGATTGTTTCCAATGAAAACTTGGATATCAATTTTATAAATACAAGAAAATATATTGAATGATGCTGTCATTGTGCCTCATTCACCAAATCTTCTGTCATTGACTGTCTGAATTAGCAAGATTTGTTCATTCATGCAATTCATTCATTCATTCTTATTGTATACTTATTTATTTATTTATGAAATTATGATGATGATGTGATGGAATATTCAGTTTTTGAGAAAACTTATAGTTTATTCCTGTATAACAGGAGAGAAAGTTCTCAGTTTGACTGTTATTATAACCTTTTGTGGAAGTTGAATGAAAAAGAAGAGGGTAGTGCTCTGGGGATATTAACAACAGGGTTGCTAAATTGTCAGAGAGGTTGCAGAATAATGGAAAAAGAAGGCAAACTTATAGAAAATAATACCAGAGAAGGAGACTTTAGAAAATACAATGAAACAAAAATGAATTCTTTAAGTAGTTTAAGAGTTTTTGCAATTTCAAGATAAGTGGATAAGAAGAAGTGACCCATGGTCAGATGTAAAAAGTTGACCAAAGCAAAGAGAATAAGGATATTGTTAAAGGCCCAGTCTCACTGTACTTATGCAAAGAGGATGTAAAACATTAAAAATAGCTTGCCATCCATTGGAAAACGCGATGCATCCATTGTGCACTCACTATATACGTGTTTCATACGCTCTATCTGTCGAGCATTCCTCCAATGCAATTTCATCCACGCAAGAAGTTTTGAGCTGCACAAAACTTTGTGAACAGATTAACTTTCCGCTGTGTACAATGTACATCCATGACATATATGGGCAACAAACATTCTATGTCCATTATCATCCGTTAAACATCTGCTGTATCCTCTCTGCATCCTCTGGCCATCCCCTCAACTCACATCCGCTGCAGCTGAAAACGGAAAGAGGGAGGAAACAAAAGGTACACGGAACATCTACACAGCATTAGTAGCACGGAAATGGAAAGGATGTAAGCGTATGCATCTCGTATATAAAGTATTCAAAACGGACAAAACATTTGTATCTGGGATGTATCTCGTATATTTAGGATGTCTGCAGTATGTCTAGAGTATGTAGAAGGACACCTAGTGGACAACCAATATTTTCTATAAAAAGGGGGAGAAAATCATCTGAATCGCTGGGATGGTGGACCTTACAGTCCCACTATGGTTGCACTGGAGGTTTATCTATCCCACAACTATCCTTATCTATCCCACAAGCATGCAAAGGCTTAAACATTTTTTCAAAGTTTTCACCAACACTTTATTAAGTAAACAAAATGAACCAAGTAAACTAAGTGTCTTAAGCAAAGATAAACTTTATTAACTTTCTTAGGTAAACTTTATGACTTTATTAAGTAAACAAAATGAACCAAGTAAACTAAGTGTCTTAAGCAAAGATAAACTTTATTAACTTTCTTAGGTAAACTTTATGACTTTGTTAAATAAGCAAAATGAACCAAGTAAACTGTATTAAGTGTCTTAAGCAAAAATAAATTTTATTAAACAAGTAAACAACTCAGTCTCTGAGACTATTCTGAGTCAGAATAGACTATTCTGCGTGCATGCTGCATCCTTTTATGTCTGCAGAGCGGACGCAATTCATACCCCCCGCATGCACAGTGAATGCTTTGCATCTGATATACATCCGTGCGGCATCCCCTTTGTTTCCTATAGGCGTGAGTGATGCATCTGCTTCATCCACTATGCATCTGCCCCTTCCGCTATGCATCCACTTCAAAATTCTCCCCGGAACCCCTTCGGAGGTGTCATCCGCTTCCATCTGCTTTCATCCGCTAGGCTTCCAATGAACATCCATTTAACATGCCCACTACATACTACCCATGTCCGTTCTTTTCCGTTCTGTTTATGCAAATTTTCGCCACTTTTTGGAGTGGATGAAAACGGATGGAGCCACCTCCGAAATTTTGCTCGTCTGCTGTGTCCTTTCTGCATACGTTTTGCGTCCATCGGCCAATGGGACCTAGCCTTTAGATACAAACATCTAATCTGACATATTGTTCAAGGTCTTTCAAGTCCCATGATGCCACAGAGTTTTTGTTCATCCTTGCCTGCTGACCCATGAAGAAAGTTTTCCTTGAGAGTTAC
Organism: Laticauda colubrina; assembly: GCA_015471245.1. NCBI lineage: Eukaryota > Metazoa > Chordata > Lepidosauria > Squamata > Elapidae > Laticauda > Laticauda colubrina. The sequence goes on along the minus strand of BLBF01000003.1, from coordinate 98,154,286 downwards.
AAAATGGGAAGTTTCTCACTTGTGAGAGCTCTCACCTTGTCTCATAATTCCCTCCCTGCAGTAAAGCACCATGTCAGCCCCTTGTCAGCAGTCATTTTCTGGATGGTATGAGAAAATCCCTTAGCATACTACTATGCAACAGCCATTTTGGTTTTATATTAGTTGTTTACTGCTAGCTCACCATGAAATGCAAAGGAAAAACAGAAAATGGATGGAATGTCAGTCAGCAGTTGTTTTAACATTCCTTCACAAATCAGCTCTAAGGAAAAAGAAAAGTGAAAACATGCAAGAAAATAATGCCAAAATGCAATGTAAAGTTTGAAGGGGAAATGAAGCTGGTAGCCATCAAGAATAGGATTTAGAGTAGTTTATCAATCATGAAACCTTTTTCCACTGAGTACCCTCCAGATATGATAGGTTGGTAAACCTACCAATCCAACATTACCAGGCTAAGCCAAACAGTATAACTATACCATGTCAATAATAGTTTAATGATGGAACTTGAAAGTGTTAGATCTTTTATAGAAGCCGTATACATCTACACCCAATTTCATTTTAGTATTGTTTTTTTGAAAAATATATAGGGAAAACAACAACAAAACACCAGCAATAGCTGGGGTAAGCAGCATATAAATTTATTACCTATGCTAGTTAGAATTTCTGGAAGATGGAGCCTAATACTTCTGACAGGAGCAAGGCTAGAAAAATTAGCACCACTTATGATATTTGAAAATACCAATACCAAAACCAGTCAATGTATGTGTATCATTGTTTTCATTTCATCTATGGGGAAATAATTTTTACATTTTTATCTTAAATGTATCCTCTTTTGCAGTATAATTAATAATGCAGTATAACTGTGCATACATGCTTCAGATGAAAGAGAGCTTTGGGAAACCTTACCTTTCTTTTATATTAATTAGAAATGCCTTTTGAATATGCAGAATTCGTTCCTGCATACCTAAGTAGTATTTTGCTATAAGCATTGGTGTTCACTTGCTCCCTTTTAATTAAAATATTTATTATCTAAATGTTGAAATAAAGAAACAAACTCCAACTTGTTATTTGAGAGTAGAACTACATGTTACACAGGACATCACTGAGTTAATATCCTGATATGTCAGCTTTCTTGTAAAAGGGATCTTTATGACTCCCTAATTAGATTGGTGCATAGTGGGAAACATAGAATATTTAATCTTGTTCTCCTGAGCTAAATTCTTTCCCCACACCCGATACTGTATTACTGAGTGAAAATTTTTAACAAAATAAAAAAAAATCCTGTTGCCTCTCATTTATGAACCATATGGCCTCTGAAACATCATCCCACCAGAAATTGGACTGACCCCAAACATGCTAGCCTTCCATAAGATTTGAAGATCTTGTCTCAAGGGTACTTTTTCAGGAGGCAACTGGACTTTGTTTTTTATTTGAAGATGTTTCGCCTCTCATCCAAGAAGCTTCTTCAGCTCTGTCAGAATATTGGGGCATGGAAGGATTTGTATTCCTTGCAGACAGCTGATCATTTGCATCCTTTTAGAGGGTCACTGAAGCACTTGGAGGTTTATCTGTATCCTCAGGGTCACCTGAGTAGTGCTCCGGGTTCCTCTAGTCTACAATTTTTTTTTTTAAAATCATTCTTGAGAAGGTGAAGTATAGAATGTGGAAATTCAAATGGTGGGTTAATAGAATGATTTGGAAAAAGATGCTTTATTGGATATATAAAAGAAACTGGCTGAAGTTTTAAAAATTAAAAGGTAAACACAAATGGAAACCAAGAGAATGACCTGGAAAATATTTTGTTATTGGATCTACAAAAGAAGCTTGTTAAAGCGTGAAGAAATCTGTAAAATGGAATAAAGAAGAACTAAAGAGAAATCAAATCCTATGACAAAAATTGGCAGATAAAATTATGTTCACATTGCATATTCTAGAAAGTGGTGTGTATCTCATTAAAAGTCGTCAAAGTGATCCTGTCCTAGAAAATTCATAAGGTTCTCTAACAGAAACCATCTGCCGCTATTCACAGAAAGCATACATAGATTATCAAAACTGAATATGCTTTATGTTTTTACTTTCATTTCATATGCAGTGTTTAAACAAAAACACTTTGTATAAAAGTTTTCCTAGATGGGTAATCCCCCAGTTATGAGTGTTTCCTTAGTGAACATTCTAACTTATGCAATAAGTGCCTCCTAGTGTTTGCAAACAAGGCCCAAAAATAAAAGGCCCAAAAATCCTGTAGCACCATGGCAGTTGTTTGCACTTATGAATAACTGCAGAATCTCTGCAACATTCATCGTGCACATTTCCAGCTGAAATAGAGATTCTAAGGGGCAGATCCACCCCTCAGAACCCCCATTTAGGCATTCAGAGGCCAAAATGGAGCTTCTGAAATAGAGCTTCCAAGGGCTGGATTTGCCCCTCCCCCGTAAACTCCATTTCAGCCTGCAACGGACAGTGGAGATTCAACCAGGGGTGGGATTCAACCAGTTCTGTCCACCTCTGTAGAACCAGTTGCTCCAAAGAGCAGCAGACATAGAACCGGTTCTATGTCTGCTGCTGTTGTGGCCCACCTGCCCGCCTGGGCTGTTACCTGACCTTTATATCCTGCTTTTTCAACTGCAGCTGAAAAGGGGCTTTTCCAACCGCTGTGCACTTGCACGCAGCATTGCTCAGCTGCCCAGGCAGCTTAGCAGGTTGTAAATTGCACATGTGCAACTCGTGTGACTTGTGCATGAGCGAGCAACACGAATAAACAGAACCAGTAGTTATACTAGTTGGATCCCATCCCTGGATTCAACCATTATTCTTTCAGTGACCATTCAGTTATAATAGTGCTGAACAAGAGGGACTTACTGTTGTTCCTAGTAGTTGCAGCTATTGTGGCATTCTACAGTCACACAGTTGCAATTTGGGTGCTTGTCAACTGGTTCACAATTATGATAGTCAAAGGATTCCACAGTCATGTGATCACCATATGTAACATTCACTGCCAGCTTCAAACAAGCAAAGTAAATGGACAAGCTAGCGGGAGATTGTAAATGTGGATACAATGACTGCAAGACACTGTGATGGCAATTGTATCAGCCAGAACTGCCACTGTTACTTTGCACTTTATTACTATGTCACTTAAGCCCATGTCACACTGAACCAACGGATGCAAAGAGGATGTAAAACGGACAAAAACCCTTGCCATCCGTTCGAAAATGCGATGTACTCACTGCCTCCGTTTTGCTTCCTCTCTATCTGTCCAGCATCCGTTTATTGATGTTTCATCCGCTCCAAAAGTTTTGGGCTGCTTAAAGCTTTTGCGCAGAAAATGTATCCAGTTTGTCTGTTCTGCATCTGCTACGCATCCGCTACGCATCCGCTATATCCGCTAGGTATCCGCTATGCATCCGCGGAACTCCATCCGCTCCAAAGGTAAACGGACGCAGGGAGGAAGCGGAACGGATGCAGAACGGATGCAGAACGGATGCCTAGCGGATGTAGCATGGAAACAAAGCATTTAAAACAGAAAAAACGTTCACAGAGGGGACCTATCTCGGATATTAAGGATGTCTAGAGGATGCCTAGAGGATGCCTAGAGGATGCCTAGTGGAAAACCTATACTGCCTATAAAAAGGGGGAGCAACTCACCTGCATCTCACTTTCAGAACAGCAGCCCAGCAGTGCAGACCTCTGCAGCCTTCATCTACCTCTTGCTCTTCCACAGCATCCAGTCATGTCCACCGTGGATAGTAACAAAGTCCTTTCAGCAGCCAACAGTGCGTTCAACAGTGTGTTCTGCAACAGTGCGAAGCCATCTGCAGGCTCTGTGAACTCTACTGTGAGAAGAAAAGGAGCCACCCAAAAAGAGTCTGGATCTGAAGATGGTTCGCCAGAAGAGCAGAGGACAGACTGTACAACAAGCTGATGGTGGAGCTCAGGAGCAAAAACACTCGGGCGTTCCAGAACTTCATGAGGATGCCTCCAGCCATGTTTGACGAAGTTGTGCAGCGACTGACACCCAGGTTGACCAATGCAAACACCAGCTTCCGGACCAGCCTGGAACCTGGGCTCAAGGTGGCACTGACTCTGCACCACCTGGCCTCAGGGACCTCCTACAGGAGCATGCAGTACGGCTGGAGGGTGCCATCCAACACCATCAGCATTGTGGTCAGAGAAGTGGTGCAGGCCATCATCGAAGAATACAAGGAGGAGCTCCTCCAGTACCCCTCCACTGAAGAAGGCTGGAAGAAAGTTGCAGAGCAGTGGTATCAGAGGTGGAACTTCCCCCACACCGCTGGAGCCATAGATGGCAAGCACGTGGCCTGCAAATCTCCAGCCAAGTTGGGGTCCACTTATTTCAACTCCAAGGGCTTCTTCAGCATCATCCTCTTCGCCATGGTCGATGCTGACTACAAGTTCATGTACATCGATGCTTCAGGCAACAGCTCATCTTCAGATGCCCAGGTATACAACGACAGTCACCTCAAGGAGAAGCTGGAACGCAACCTCATGGTGGGCTTCCCAGATCCAGAACCCCTGCCCAACAACACACAAGATGTGCCCTACTTCATCGTGGGGGATGACGCCTTCTCCCTCACAACCTACCTCATGAAGCCCTACACCTCCAGACTCCTCAACCATGAAGAGAGGATCTTCAACTACAGGCTGTCCAGGGCAAGGCGGGTGGTGGAGAATGCCTTTGGCATCCTGGCCAACAGGTTCCAGGTACTTCTCTCCACCATGCAGCATTGCCCAGAGACCGTGAGGAGGATCATGGAAGCTTGCTGCATCCTGCACAATCTCATGCGCACCCACTACCCAGTCTTGCAGAACAGGCTTGTGGACCTCCAACAAGGCAATGGGGACATGGAGCCTGGGGAATGGAGGCAAGGGCGAAACCTGATAGACACTGAGGATGTGCAAGGCCCCAACAGAGCCTCACATGAAGCGAAGAAGCAGCGCAACCTCCTGAGACAATGGTGTAACTCCCCAGCTGGAGCAGTGGAGTGGCAAGACAGGATGGTAGATGCTTAATGGATGCTTCCTTCAGCCTGTCTCATCACACGGATGAGACAGGGCCATGTATGTTTGGTTGGCCTACAATGAACAGGGCGTTTAATAAAGAGTTGTGTTTATGTTGACATGTGTGGATAATTATTACATTATTATTGATAATAAAGGGCCATAGGTGTGGCACCTGGGAGGGTGGACCATACAGTCCCACTATGCTTGCACTGGAGGTTTATCTATCCCACAGCTATTACCCATTCCAAAGGTATCCCTGCCCATTCCACTGCTATCTCAACCCATCCCACTGCTATTTTAACCCATCCCACAAGAATGCAAAGGCTTAAACCATTTCTAAAATTTCCAGCAAGGCTTTATTAAAAAAAAGAAATGAAGCAAGTGTGTGAATCAAAAATAGACTTTATGAACAACAAGCTATAAAACAAAAAAGAGTCTCTGGCACTCCTCTTGGTCACTCAGTCTCAGGGGTGAAGGGTGCAGGTGCTGTGGAGGTGGCTGGTGCTGGAGTGCTTGTCATCAGCTCCTCCAGAAGCAGAAGCAGCAGAAGCCCCAGCCCCAGAAGAGCGAGCCCGTGCTGCAGAAGCCGCAGCAGAACCAGAGTGAGGGCCAGGGGGCGGGATGGTAGCCCTGTCCCTCTTGCCAGGGCTGGCAGCAGATGGCTGATGCTTGCTGTGCTTCCGCATGGTTGTGGGGTTGCTGGCTGGCAGGGAGGCAGGCAGGAACCAAGGCTGGCAGGAAGGCTGGCAGGGAGGCATGCACCAAGGCTGGCAGGAAGGCTGGCAGGGAGGCAGGCACCAAGGCTGGCAGGAAGGCTGGCAGGGAGGCAGGCACCAAGGCTGGCAGGAAGGCTGGCAGGCAGGCAGGCACCAAGGCTGGCAGGAAGGCTGGCAGGCAGGCAGGCACCAAGGCTGGCAGGCAGACATGAACCAAGGCTGGCAGGAAGGCAGGCAGCAAGGCTGGCAGGCAGACCGGCTGGCAGCAAGGCTTGCAGGCAGGCTGGCAGCAAGACTGGCAGGGAGGCTGGCAGCAAGGCTGATAGCAAGGCTGGCAGCAAGGCTGGCAAGCAGACATGCAGGCAGGGCAGGCAAGGTAGTCGATGTGTCTGGAAGCAGGTCTTTCCTCTGAATGGCGGCCTGCTTCCGAGCTGCTTCCGTTATATCCACGGGGCTGACGCAATGCATCCTCCCCGCATGCGCAATTAACGCCAGGCATCCATTAGGCTTCCGCTGTGCATCTGCTAGGCTTCCGCTGTGCATCCGCTTCATCCGTTCGGCGTCCATTCTGCATCCGCTATATCCGTTCTGCGTCCGCTTTGCTGAGGTCCCCCGGAAGCCTAGCAGATGTGCCATCTGCTCCCATCCGCTCCCATCCGCTGGGCTTCCGTTCCGCATCCGCTTTGCATCTTCCCTGCGTCCTCCCCGCTTCCGTGTTTTCCGCTCCAGTTATGCAAATTTTTGCCCCTTTTGAGAGCGAATAACAACGGATGGAACATTTTGCTCGTCCGCTGTGTCCTTTTTGCATCCATTGGCCAGTGTGACATGGGCTTTAGCAACGGAATTGGCCACCCCAATTACTAGCCTTAAACAAGGACTACCTGTATGTATTGGATTGCATAGGTTGCTTGAATGTCAACAGCAGAGACCTTTCGTTTAGCCTTATCCCAAAGTTGAAGGACACCTTGTCAAGCTACTGCCCAATGTTCTTCTTGTGTTGTAATTGCATTTCTAGCAATGATTATACTTTCTAAAATGGAGTTCTCTGAAATATGTCATTCTTAGCAAAAAGCTACCACCACCACCACTACTACTACTATTGTCTTTAACATCATCAAGCAATAACATCTATGAAGCCAGGTCCTTGGAAAAGTTTCAATAGGAGGATGAAAATGCCAAACCCAATCTAAATGTCTAGTTGACTGTGCAAGAAACAACAGCAACAACAACAACAACAACAAGAATGATAATGATAATGATAATGATGACAATAATAATAATAATAATAATAATAATAATAATAATAATGATGACATCTATAATTTTAGGATATTGGGTTTGATAGTTTTAAAAAAAAACCTCTGATCTGCCCCCCCTTCTTCAACAGTTTTCCAAGATTGCCAGGGAATTTCTCAAAGCCTGGTCCTCAGACAAATCAGCCATCAATAAATGCATAAACATGAACAACATCTATAGACTATGCAAAAGAGACAAAAAGATAATCAACCAATCCAATCGAGAAAAAGACTCCATTCCCTCTCCACCAGTAATCAGCGCCCAGATCAGCATAGATTAACTCCAAGGTTAACTTCAGACAATCAAGTAAGCAATATCCCAATCAAGAAACTGCCAAAGTGCCATCAGTAAACAGCTCAACAAAAAATCTCTAAGACTGCCCCCCCATAGAGAGAGATGCAAGACACCAGAATGTAAACTGATAGCAAACAGCACTTCTTTCTAGCACTGATGATATTACCTAGTTAGGGTAATGAAATGTCTGCAAGCAAACAAGCAAGCTCAGAGAGCAACAAGGAACCGTCATTTCAACCCTGAACTACAAATATTCTCCTCTTCTGCTAACAGCCTTTCACGCTGGAGACTCCATTTGTAAAGTACAATGTTTCCTTAAAGGCAATAGAATGCTGACCAACATCAGTGACATCAATCAACGTTTAAAAGGCAAGGAATATAGCGCCTAAGTCCATGTTTTTTCTTAAACCATAAAAATCAACCAAGAAAAACCCTCTGCCTGATTAGACAGAGATCTTTCTCTTTTAAAGGAGATAACGAGAAGAATATTTCTTCTAACCATAAAAAGTCATGTGTTCCTGGTTTTTTTTCTTCTCCCAGTCATAAAACTATATATTTTACTCACATGTCTTTTACCAAAGTCTTGAAATCATACAAAAATCTTGCTAGTGTGCCAATCTGTGGCCAGCTGCCCAGAAGCAAATATTGTGTTGTCTTTGAATCAATAAAGAGGCACCTCCTTCTCAAGCAGAATAGTTCGGAGAACTGGTAAAATGGGGCCCTGGCTGGCCCCGCCCCTCTCAGCCCACTCCTCCATTCCCTGTCTTGTCAGTTCTTAATCACTGATGGCATTCTCCCCCTGCTGTCACCCCCCAGTCACTCCTTAGAGCGCATGTGCGCTACATTGCTTCCCACATTTTCCCACCTGCTCCCATCACTTCCAGTAGCAGCAGCAACCAGCCAGCCAGCCAGTCAGCCTTCCAACCATCTGATCTCCTGAGGTGAGTGAGGCTCTGCAAGCCCTGGTCGTCTACATGCCACTGCTGCCACCATCACCAGTTTGAGTCCTGACTCCTGGGCTGGCCTAGGCCACCATTGCCATGTCGATGATGCTACTCTCACCCTTGCTACCACCATTGCTGCAAGCCCTGGCTGAGTCCTGACTCCTGGGCCAACCTAGTCTGATGCCACCATGCTGCCACCACCCTCAGCGCTTGTGTCCTAGCAACTTGCCTGGCCTGCTTAGCCACCAGCACCATGTCTCCATGAAGTACTCGTGACCTAGCAAGCTTCCCCCCCACACCCACTTGCCTGGCTTTCTTAGCCGCCAGCACCACGGCTCCATATGGCACTTGTGGCCTAGAAAGTTTCCCATCCCCCACTCCACTTGCCTGGCTGGCTGATGGTTGAGTGGAAGGCAAGCCAGGGCTGACCCATCAATGCTTGGGTCCCACCTGGACCGTTCACAGCTGCTGGGCCTTGCCTGCTAGGAGCGGGGGATGGGATGAGAACTGCATTGCCCAGGCAGCATAGCATCAGGGAAGGCAAGCTGAGAGCCACTGGGCTCCCCACCAGTCCGCACCACCACTCTGGCATAGCAGGTAATGAGGTGCACCCCAATACTAAGAACAGGGCAGCAAGTCCCAGCTGCTGCTTCTTTGCCAGCTGGAACTGAGCTGGTAACCCACATGCCGTCTCCTAGCAGAAAGTCCTGGGACCTCACATGTGCACAGTCATAAATTAGAACACTTGCTAAGCAACTGGCCATTAAGCAAGGATCACTTGTATTTGATTTGATTATATTTGCCACCTGGCCACACCCACCAAGCCACACCCAGTCAGTCATGTGACCATCAAACCATGCCCAGTCAGTCACATTACCCCCAAGCCATGATCACCAAGTCATTCCCACAAATTAAGCCATGCCCACAGAACCGGTTGTTAAAACATTTGAAACCTACCCCATTTAGGGACTTATCCTGGCTTGGAAAAAAAGAACCCAGGGAAATTCTTACAACAGTTGTTTTTTGTTTAAAACAAAATCATATTACTAAAGAAACAGTTTTATTTTGCCTCAGTAATTTGGAAATAAAGAAATGGTGGCTGGTGAGGCCTGAAGAAGCTTTGTCAGACACTATCCTTTGCATTGCTAAAGCAATAGCTCTAATTAACCAACATGTACCACCAACAACCATCAAGCATGATACTGGACCTACTTTTGATTTTTGAACACAGTCTTTTCTATGTTTCAATATCCTCACTTGCTAAAAAAGCAAAACAAATAAAGAATGTAATCCAGTTTTTGCCTTCCCATTTATTCTGTCCACGAATTGCATAGAAGAATGATGCAAAACCACACTGCTGCTTGGAGAATCTATTCCTAAAATAGATAGTTTCTTGCATGATTAGATTGTATGGATAGATGACTGAGGCAGAAGAAGACATGAAAGTATTGTTCCTCAGTCTCTGTCTTGCTTGGATAAGGGTGGTCAGTGATGCATGATACAGTTAGGAGCTGCAGATTGTGAGTATACTTTAGAGCAACTATTGCCAAAATTCTTAGCTAAAGGCTTCTTTGCTTGGTTTCCTTGGCATCTTGGCAATGACAAAAACATTTTTGAAGTTGCAGATATTTGGCTGGTTTATGATTTCTTTTTCACCATATAATGTTGTTGGATTCTGCCTTTAAAAATATGTAAAGCAGTTATCACTGGTCCTATATCATCTTGGAAGTCTTGGATTTCAAATAGTTTATCTTTAAATTTTGAACAGCTGATATAACCTTATAAAATTAATTTATATAATTTTAAAGTGCTTGTAATCAAACATTACTATTATATAAACCTCTTTTTCTTCAATATTTGTAAGTAACAAATTGATGCAGTAGATCTTTGTGTGCCTCACTGACCTTGATAGTAACATAGAGGTCACATTTCCAAATGGCAAAGCAATTCCAGAGCACCTTCTCCATCTTCATAGATACAAGCTGTTTTTACTCCTCCCTGAAATCAATTAAGGAGCACATCTCCTCCAACTTCTTTTTTTTTTCCTCTGACAGGAATGATAAATACAGTCAGGGCAGAGAATTTTATGCCAGTTCCCCTTCCAACATTTGGAGTAAAGCAGGAAGAAAAAAAGCAGAAATGGATGGCTTCAATCATTAGGAATTGTAACGGCAGACAAATGTCCTGACCCTGACAAATGACTTTGTTGAGTAGATGTATAATGCTGAGGCTTAAAGCATGTAAACTGCTTGGTGAGCTGGATTGAGTAATTTAGAAAAAAGAACCTAACTGTGGCATAGAAGAATGATATCATCTATGACAGATGGATGGGCTTGTTTCTGGCAGGAAGAACCAGTAAAAAAACAGAAGTGGATAGACAACAGATATCAGATAATCAGAGTTGGAAGGGACCTTTTAGGTCGTCTAGTCCAACCGCCCCCCACCCAAGCGGGAGACCCTACACCATTTCTGACAAATGGCAGTCCAATCTCTTCTTGAAAGTCTCAAGTGATGGCGCTCCCACAACTTCCAAAGGCAAGCTGTTCCATTGGTTGATTGTTCTCACTGTAAGAAAGTTTCTCCTTATTTCCAAGTTAAATCTCTCCTTGTTCAGTCTCCATTCATGATTCCTTGTCTGGCCTACAGGCACTTTAGAAAATAGCTTGACTCCTTCCTCCCTGTGGCAGCCCCTCAAATATTAGAAGACCTCTATCATGTCTCCCCTGGTCCTTCTCTTTACTAGACTAGTCAAGCCCAGTTCCTGTAACTGTTCTTCATATGTTTTAGCCTCCAGTCCCCTAATCATCCTGATTGCTCTTCTCTGTACTTTTTCTAGAGTCTCAACATCTTTTTTATAATGTGGTGAACAAAACTGGATGCAGTACTCTAGGTGTGGTCTTACTAAGGCTTTATAGAGTGATATTAATATCTCTCTTGATCTTGATTGTATCCCTCTGTTAATACAATTTAGAATTGCATTAGCTTTTTTTGACTGCTGCTGCACACTACTGGCTCATATTTAGCTGGTTATCCACTAGGACTCTAAGATCCCACTCACAGTTACTGCTACTGAGCCTGGTTTCACCCAGTCTGTATGTGAATAGGATATGTGGATGGATAGGAATGGCATTGTAATGAATCCAAAATATATTTAGTCTTAACTTGCCCTGACAAATCAGAATTATCTTTGTTCTTCAGTATTGACATGAATGTCTTGTAACACTGGGAAATGTTTAATCCTATGTCCTGTACTGAATGTGGCTGAACGTTGTATTTTTTTAGCATCAAAGTATGCTTCATTGTTGTCCATTTCTAATAATAAAATGTACAACAACTGTGTGATATTGTAATGTATATATATTGTTAATTACCAGATCACACACTGGTAACTCCTTGCTTAGTTACATGTTTTTTGTGGTTTATAGAATTTGGTGGCCAAGCTTCTGTTCATTCACATGTTACATGGTTCATGAAGCAACTGTATTGTAGTTAGCTGAGCCAAGATAAAACCCTTAAACAATTTGAACCGGGAGTATCTGACTGACTGCCTTTGCATTATCAACCTAATGAATTTTTCACTTCCGGGAGGTCTTCTAGTATGTGCCATTTGCAATTACTTGTAGATAGGTTCTCTACTTATGTAGATAGAGGTTGAGGTATTTCTCCATTTGAAATATACTCTCCCCTGAAATTTAAGAGACATCTGCTAAAGATCTGTATCTTCCCTCTATGAATGAAGAAATCTAGATGATTTTTATTTTCTCTTGTCCTCACCTTCTCTCCTTTCTGCTATCTTTGCAATAAAGCCATGATTTTTATATTGCTTTTAACTTATTACTTGCATTATGGTACTTGTATTGTTCTATTGCAAACCATTTTGTAATTTACACTAGTGGGAAGCAGTATACAGAACATTAAATAATGACTATACCCAACTACAGAGCTGCATTATTGATGGTTTATGAAATGCTGTTTAAATGAATTTCCCACAAACTGGAAAACAGTGAGGGTCATCTGGATGTTTGCTTTGTGTTTTCTGCATTGAGGACATATTGCATGTTGCTGTAGTTCCTACCCTCTGGATAGAATGGGAAGAAAATATATTTGTTACTTCTAACTTTTGAATTCCAAGTGGTATTTTTTTTAGAAAGTTAATCTTTGTCTTTTTCTTCTTTTAACAACGCCATAATCCCTTGCGGGGTAGAGTCGAGGCAAATGAATAGAACTAGGAAAGTGTTTTAATGGCCAGAAGCCTTTCCTGTTACCAGTGCGGAGTTTCGTTCAGCAGATATATTTTCAGTGTGCCGAGAGAAAGAAGTATCTGCCTCTACCTAGGATCAAACTTACAGTCTCCTGATTGTGAGGCAAGAGCTCCACCCCCAGGCCACCAAACTTTTCTCCTTCTTTTTGAGCAAATTAATGTATTGGATAAAAAAAGATTGAAAACTAATCATATGTAAATCTGATTTGGGGATGAGAGAGCAGTTCGCTTAAGGCCCTGTCACACTGGCCGACGGATGAAAAAAGTTTTTGTAAAAAGGACACAGCGGACGAGCAAAATGTTCCATCCATTGTTATCCGCTCTCAAAAGTGCCCCGAATTTGCATAACCAGAGCGGACAACACCGGAAAGGAACGGACAGGGGGAGGACGTAGGGCGGATGGAAAGTGGATGCTCCACAGAAGCCTAGCGGATGGAAGCAGATGGGAGCGGATGGCACATCTGCAAGGCTTCCGGGGGAGCACAGCAAAGCGGACGCGGAACGGAAAGAGCAGATGCCGAGCGGATGCCGAGCGGATGCAGAGTGGAAGCCTAGCGGAAGCCTAGCAGATGCCTAGCGGAAGCCTAGCGGATGCCTAGCAGATGCCTAGCGTTCACTGCGCATGCGGGGAGGATGCATTGCATCAGCCCCACAGATATAAAGGGAAGCAGCTTGCAAGCAGGTCACCATTCAGAGGAAAGACCTGCTTCCAGACACAGCTTGCCAGCCAGCCAGCAAGCCAACAACCATGGGGAAGAAAAGGAAGTCTCTGCCATCTGCTGCCAGCCCTGGCAAGAGGGACAGGGCCACCCTCCCACCCACTGGCCCTGACTCTGCTTCTGCTGGGGCTTCTGCTGCCCGGGCTCGATCTTCTGGTGCTGGGGCTTCTGCTGATGCTGCTTCTGGAGGTGGTGCTTTTGCTGATGTTGCTTCTGGTGGTGGGGCTTCTGCTGGTGCTTACTCTGCTGATGCTACTTCTGGTGGTGGTGCTTCTGATGCTGCTGCTTCTGGTGGTGGTGCTTCTGCTGAACCTTACTCTTCTGGCACTGCTCCTGGTGCTGGTGCTTCTGCTGGTGCTTTCTCTGCTGGCACTGCTCCCGGTGCTGGTGCTTCTGCTGGTGCTTACTCTGCTGGCACTGCTCCTGGTACTGGTGCTTCTGCTGGTGCTTACTCTGCTGGCGCTGCTCCTGGTGCTGGTGCTTCTGCTGGTGCTTACTCTGCTGGTGCTCCTCCTGGTCCTGCTGGTCCTGCTGGTGCTTACTCTGCTGGCATTGCTCCTGGTCCTACTGGTCCTGCTGGTGCTCCTGGTCCTGCTGGTGCTCCTGGTCCTGCTGGTGCTCCTGGTCCTGCTCCTTGTGCTGGTAGTGCTGCTGGTGCTGCTGGTGCTGCTGGTGCTCCTGGTCCTGCTGGTCCTGCTCCTGGTCCTGCTGGTGCTGCTGCTGCTGCTGCTGCTGGTGGTGGTCCTGCTGGTCCTGCTTTTGCTGCTACTGTTGTTGTTGCTGCTGCTGGTGGTGGTGGTGGTGGTGTGGAGGAGCAGTCCCTACAACCTTGAAGCCCTTCTGATGAGGGCCCATATGGCCCTGCCAAAGGGAGGAAGAGACAGACACATGAACGGGAGAGGAGGCAATACACCATAGAAGAGGAACATGAGGAGGAGGTGCCGGAGTGGCTGAGGGAGAATGAATATCTATGGCGGAAGGGACACAGGCTCAATCGAGACATCAAAAAGAAGCAGGCTGCTTGGAGAGAGAAGGCAGAGAGCTGGGCTACACTTCGGAGGTGCTCCTCGGCTGATGGAAGCACATGCACATCTGGTACGGGAAGCTGCACCTCAAGAAATCTGGCAAGGCCGCGGTCAAGCTGACGGACCGAGAGACCAACGTGATGGCCAAGTGCAGCTTCTTGGAGGGTGAGATCTGTCACCGAGGAGCAGCCCCTCTCACAACCCTCTCTCTCAGGCAGCCTGCTAAGAGCCAGTCCTCTTCTGGCAAAGAGTCAGCTCCTGTGTCCAGGCAGGTATCTGTGGAGCATGCCACAACAGAGACCCCCCCGACAGCTATACTACCCATGGTGGAGTGCATTGAGGACCCCCTGATGCTGTGGGAGAAAGGAGACGGCACTTCCACCACAGCCCAACCTGCATCCACCCCCAGCTCCACCTCCACAGAAAGGCAGAGAGGCAGAGCGGAGGGGCAGAGCCACAATGTCCTGCTGGAGATAAGAGACACCATCAGGAGCAGCGTAGATCTCCTCTCTCAGCTGGTACACACCGATGCCCCATCCTCCAACCGCAAGCCCTTCCTTACCTACATCAACCAGACCCTCATGAACATGTCGGAACCCCAGTACCAGGTGGTGAAGGACAGGATCACCGATCTTCTTCATAACCCTCCAGACCAAGATGAACCTGCTACCACCCAGCCCAGGCCTGCTCTTCCACCACAGGTGATGTCACTGCCCTTCCAAGGCTTTCCATAGGCCCTCACCTACCAAGGCTATGGCTACCAGGAGGTCCAGCAGCACAGGCAGCAGCCCTTCCCAGTCCAGGCACAGGTACATCGGACGCCACCGGTGCCCCAGATGCCACCAATGCCAGCCATGCCACAGATGCTACCCACGTCACAGATGCCACCGATGCCAGTCCTCACCCAGCTGCAGACCAGACAGCCCCACTTCACTGCTCCTTCCTCCACCCCAAAGCCAAGCCCGGCCTCAGTACATCTGTCATCGGTATTGGGGCTGACACCCAATGTCATGGAGGAAGGGGCTCTCAACATCACGGGGCTGAGCCATCTGTCTGAGAGCTTCCTCAACACACCATCCCCTGTTCTCCTCTCAGGGCCAGGTACCCCAGTGGTGCCTCAGACCAGCACTTCAGCAGCAGCCACCTCCACAGCACCAGGACCCTTCACCCCTGAGACTGGGCATGCCTCAGAGTGACCAAGAAGAGTGCCAGAGACTGGGTGGCTACCTGTTGACTTTATTTTTGCTTTGGACACTTGACTTTTGGTCATTTTTCTTTTACAGCTTGTTATTAATAAAGATTATCTTTGCTCCACACACTTGCTTCATTTATTTTAGTCAATAAAGTCTTGGTGGAAACTTTTAGAAATGGTTTAAGCCTTTGCATGCTTGTGGGATGGGTTAAGATAGCAGTGGAATGGGCAGGGATACCTGTGGAATGGGTAATAGCTGTGGGATGGGCAGGGATACCTGTGGGATGGACAGGGATACCTTTGGGATGGGTAATAGCTGTGGGATAGTCAAACCTCCAGTGCAAGCATAGTGGGATTATGGACTACCCTCCCAGGTGCCACACCTATGGCCCTTTATTATCAATAATAATGTAATCAATCATCCACACATGTCAACATAAACACAACTCTTTATTAAATGCCCTGTTCATTGTAGGCCCACCCAACATACATGGCCCAATCTCATCAGTGTGATGAGACAGGCTGAAGGAAGCATCAATTAATCATCTATCATCCTGTCCTGCTATTCCACTGCTCCAGCTGGGGAGTTGCACCAGTGTCTCAGGAGGTTGCGCTGCTTCTTCCCTTCATGTGAAGCTCTGTTGGGGCCTTGCACATCCTTAGTGTCTATCAGGTTTCGCCCTTGCCTCCATTCCCCAGGCTCCATGTCCCCATTGCCTTGTTGGAGGTCCATGAGCCTGTTCTGCAACACTGGGTAGCGGGTGCACAAGAGATTGTGCAGGATGCAGCAAGCTTCCACGATCCTCCTCACGGTCTCTGGGCGATGCTGCATGGTGGAGAGAAGTACCTGGAACCTGTTGGCCAAGATGCCAAAGGTGTTCTCCACCACCTGCCTTGCCCTGGACAGCCTGTAGTTGAAAATCCTCTCTTCACGGGTGAGGAGTCTGGAAGTGTAGGGCTTCATGAGGTAGGTTCTGAGGGAGAAGGCGTCATCCCCCATGATGAAGTAGGGCACATCTTGCATGTCGTTGGGCAGGGGGTCTGGATCTGGGAAGCCCATGATGAGGTTGCATTCCAGCCCCTCCTTGAGGTCACTGGCATTGTATACCTGGGCATCTGAAGCTGACCCATTGCCTGAAGCATCGATGTACATGAACTTGTAGTCAGCATCGACCATGGCGAAGAGGATGATTCTGATGAAGCCCTTGTAGTTGAAATAAGTGGAGCCCAACTTGGCTGGAGCTTTGCAGACCACGTGCTTCCCATTTTTGGCTCCAACGGTGTGCGGGAAGTTCCACTTCTGATACCACTGCTCTGCAATTTTCTTCCAGCCTTCTTCAGTGGAGGGGCACTGGAGGAGCTCCTCCAGGTATTCTTCAATAATGGCCTGCACCACTTCTCTGACCACAATGCTGATGGTGTTGTGTGGCACCCTCCAACTGTACTGCATGCTTCTGTATGTCGTCCCTGAGGCCAGGTGGTGCAGAGTCAGTGCCACCTTGAGCCCAGGGTCCAGGCTGGGCCAGAAGTTGGTGTTTGCCTTGGTCAACCTGGGTCTCAGCCACTGCACAACTTCGTCAAACATAGCTGGAGGCATCCTCATGAAGTTCTGGAATGCATGAGTGTCTTCGTTCCTCAGCTCCACCATCAGCTTGTTGTACAGTCCGTACTCTGCTCTTCTCGCAATCCATCTTCGGACCCAGACACTTCTTGGCCGCCTCCTTTTCTTCCCGTAGAACAGTTGAAAGAGCCTGTAGATGGCTTCGCACTGTTGCAGAACGATGGTGGCTACCAAAAGGAGTGTGTTACAATTCATGGTGGAGATGACTGGATGCTGTGGAAGAGCAAGAGCCAGATGAAGGCTGCAGAGTTCTGCACCGCAGGGCTGCTGGACTGAAAGTGAGATCCAGGTGAGTTGCTCCCCCTTTTTATAGGCAACATAGGTTTTCCACTAGGTGTCCTTTTGTATCCTCTCGGCAACCTCTAGACATCCTTAATATCCGAGATAGGTCCCCTCTGCAAACGTTTTTTCCATTTTAAATGCTTTCTTTGCGAGCTGCATCTGCTTTCATCCTTTTTCTGTCCGTGCTTCTAACGCTGCACATCTGTTCTGTGTCCGTTTCGCTTCCTCCCTGTGTCCATTTTCCGCTGGAGCGGATTTGAGTTGCGCGGATGCACAGCAGATGCCTAGCGGATATAGCGGACGCGTAACGGATGATGACGGATGTAGAACGGATGTTCCCTGTATGCATTGTGGATGCAGAATGGATGCGTTGGATACATTTTCCGCTCATAAAGTTTTGAGCAGCTCAAAACTTTTTGAGTGGATGGAACCTCAGTTGACGAATGCTGGGCGGATAGGGAGGATGAAAAACAGAGGCAGTGAGTACAGAATGGATGAATCGCGTTAACCAAAGGATGGCAAGTGTTTCTCTATGTTTTACATCCTCTTTCCATCTATTGGTGCAGTGTGACATGGGCTTTACCTAAATGAGGCCACGACTTTTTTGAGACATCGGACAATTTAGGGCATTTGACATTAGACAATTTCCACCTAGATGGTGGAAATAGTGGAGGTCACTAACAATTTAAAAGATGGCATCTTTATTCTTTATTATCACATTATCTATTCTTAAATTCTTTGGTAGACTGGTCACAAAGATGATTTGGAGACTACATCTGATGTAGAATTCTGTGGCCCATATCAAAGTGGGCAACAAGAAAAACATTTTATTTTGTTTAATTGACCAGACTGCTGATTAACTAGTAGTTTCCGTTAAAGATGCAGATTGTCTGTACTTTGTGTAATTGAATCTCTCTCTTTTTTTGTACATGCTCTTCTTCTCTAAAGCTAAATGTCTTCTTTCAATGCTTTTGTTTTCAAATATGATTAATGGAATTAGGATTAATTATTATTAGAATAATAGCCTCAAGTGTTTTCTGGTAGGTACTGTGATTCCTTGTAGCTTCCTATTGAGGAAATACTGTTTGGACATCTTTCTGGATCCTTTATTTTTCTTTCAAGTATTTTTAGAATTAGATATGGTTTCTTTGAAGTAATTTGGAAATACAGGAATTCCAAAATCTAAATACATTTATATCTTAACTTTAATTCAATCTTACAGTTTAAATATTTTTCTATAATTTAAAAGTAGGCATTATTATTATTATTATTATTATTATTATTATTATTATTATTATTATCATCATCATCATCATCATCATCATCATCATCATCATCATCTTTTGCATGCTCAGCCAGATGTTCAGAATGGGTTTGGCATTTTTGTCTACTTAATGAGTTCATTATTATTATTATTATTCATGGTCTCTTTTTCTGACTGTTCCATACCAGTCTTAATTCTTTTTGCTTTTACTGTGCTATACTCTGTTGTTGCTTCTAAAAATGGTCAAAGTGATATTCTTATCTCAATTGCACAAAATGAGTGAAAACTATGGCAAAAAAATATGTGGCATTGTTTTTACAAGAAGTTAAAAGATTCTCATTTTTTTAAGTTACAGTTTAGTACATTTTTTACTATAATTTTGAGTTGAAAACTGAATTTTTAATGGGCTTAAAATAAGCCAGTTTTTCTAACATTAATAATGGTGGTAGTTGTTGATGTTGTACTTAGTTCAGTGTAGAAAAAAAAAATCAGGTACAAGATATTTCCCAAGTGGAATTATATTCTTCTGTTATGGTCAAAGGACCATATTCCTTCTGTTATGGTCAAAGGACAAGAGATTATCATTCCATTAATCTCTTTGAAAATATCATTGATAGCAAATCAATTGATAGATGCACTTCCTTGCTGATATTTTTTTAAGCACATTGTGTTCTGGCATTTTTCATCCAGCATCAGATGAAGTACAGGCTGGTGCTATAAAGCCAAAATCTGAAGGTGATGTCCCGTTTTCTTGGACTAATCTTGCTTAACACAACTGGTCCTATTGTCTTGAATATGATGCAAAGGGAAATCAGACTCCATGGACATCGTCTACTTTGATTCACTCCCAGTTGTAATCCTGTGTGGTGACAAATAATATGTGAGTTACTGCTTGTATTTTCTTTCATTCACATTTATTGGTGAAATTTGATCCCTCTGTCCTCTTTTTTCAGGTTGTCCCATTCCACCTACGTCCTCATCTAGCCTTCTCCCGTCTGCTCAGCTGCCCAGCTCCCATAATCCATCACAAGTTAGCTGCCAGATGCCCTTGCTAGACAGTAATACTTCCCATCAAATTATGGATACCAACCCTGATGAGGAGTTCTGCCCAAATTCATACCTGCTAAGAGCATGCACAGGGCCACCACAGACTTCCAGCAGTGGTAAGAAAATGTTATTTGATTGTAAATATTATGCTTATCTGACAAAATTCTAATTGTTACAACAATAGTGATTCAAAATAGGGACATGAGGCAAATGAACATATATTTATCTGTGAATTTGTTGTGTTTTGAGAACTTTATTAAAGTCTGATACATTGATATTTGTTGTTGTCAAATTTCATTTTAGGGTTTCTTCTGAATTAATAGTTAACTTTATAAAACTGAAATTATGAATGCATTTTATTATGATGAAAATTGCCTTGTATTTCTGGAGAAATATATAACAAACGTATGCTTTGCATTTTTATAGAATTGCTTTTTAAAATGCAAAATGTTTTGCTAGCCCTGTTGTAATATGTTTTCTATTTTCATATTTTTTAAGTTTCTTCCAATTTTTTTTTCAGAATTGCAAGTAATCCTAACTTACAACCTTTTATGAAGTATTGATCTCTCTCAAATTGACCACCAATTTATAAAATATTTAAGCTGCATTTTTTAAAATGAGGATATAGATTCTATTGTGAGTGCCTCCATTTTTGGGGAAATCCTTTTACTCCAATCAGATATTCAAAAAGTAGTGTGGACTTTGTAGATAAGGTAGGATGAGGGAGTACTAGATCAGATATAGGGGGCACTGACATGACAATTTGATTGAAGCGCATTGTAATTTTTCCATTTCTGTACTTCACAGATTTTCAAAGTATTTGATAAATTGCATTAGTTATTGGGAAGTTCTGTTAGTATTATTGATTCTGCTTCTTTGGCACAGTTTTGGCACATAAATCATATGAATAAATTTAAAAGGAAGAAGTAAAACATTTTATGTGAATATTACAAAAAAACAAGTAGGATATAAATCAGGACCACTACTAAATAAATAAATCCATAAATAAGGTGTAGAACAATGAAGTTTCAAGAACATTTTTAAAAATGTCTATAATAATAATAAAATAAAAGGAGAGAGCATTCATGGGAAAGATTTATTGTTGTTACTTCCTACTTGCCTCTTCTAATTCAATTTTCTTGTTATGGTTTTCTTTTATGTTCCATAGTATGCTTGTTATTGTATGCTATTCTTATGTCACAATAATTAATGAATATAAGATCTGTAATTGGTAAGCACACTGCTGTTTTGCCTGAACACATCTTAGAAGAAACTGCTTGGCCAGCAATTTATGCCCGCTAAAGCTGGGGGAAAAAATTATATAGAGCTAGAAATCTGCATTTGGCA
This sequence comes from Laticauda colubrina, assembly GCA_015471245.1. Classification (NCBI taxonomy): domain Eukaryota; kingdom Metazoa; phylum Chordata; class Lepidosauria; order Squamata; family Elapidae; genus Laticauda; species Laticauda colubrina. Next base: position 98,133,262 of record BLBF01000003.1, on the reverse strand, counting down.
GAAGAAAACAAAACAAGATTTCACAAAATTCTCGTGATTCTTTATCTTTTAACATGATGTTCTCATGTATCAGAATGATAAATATGATAAATCTTAAGTTGCAATTCTAAGCACATACATGGAAGTTTAAAGTTATACTAATGGTGCTTGCTTATAGATAAATCATTCTAGAATTTAGGCTTTCATGAAGTCTTTAAAAAAATGAAAGAAAGGCAATGTTAGATCAGAACGAACAGCATCTAGGTCAGCAACTTCTTTCTTAAAACAATCAAGTTAAGACATCTGAGAAGTAAGCATGACATGATGGCAGCAACAATATTTTTCCTCTTCAGTTAAAAAAGTCTCCTCTGCTTGGAACATGATATAGTGTTCATTGAGATACTTGTCCATTATGAACATAACCTCCTTCTTTTGCCAGTAATATAGCTATTTTTGTGCCAGTATATGGCACTAATTACTGAAGAAATTCTCCCTTAGCACTGTCCTGTGTTACTTTACAGTCAGTTTTTCTGGGTCACTTTTAACATTGTGAAAAATTATAAAAAGAAAAAGAAAACTTTACAGCCAATTTACTTACACCACCTGTCCATGGGATTTTGAACCAAAACACAGATGAGATTACTATCCTATTAAAGTTCAGTGAAAGTTTCCAGAATTCTGTCTGCTTTTGGCTCTCCAAGAATGAATGAAACACTTTCAACTTGTGTCCTGCTGCAAATTCCACCCTTTACATATGTCTATATGAGTGGGCAGGGCTTTAGGCACATTTCTGCTTGTGACCTCACCCTTTTTCCCCCCTCCACCAGTGTTGCTGAATAGCGGCTTTCTTGGGATTTTCTTCCTCCTTGCTAAACCATTGGAAAAGTTGAAATGTGCAGGAGTATGATCCTCATCCGTTGACACTGTTCTGTTCCTGGATGGAATTCAGCAATGATCAAGAGATTCAGCTGGTTTCATAGTGGAACGATGCAAGTATTTAGCATTCAATCTCTGTTAATTAGTGTATAAAATTATATTTCTCTCAGTTGCCACACATACTGGAGTAGGGAGAGGTTTTTTCTTCATTAACTGACTGTCATGGTAGATGTTGCCTCCTACCAAAATTTTTACTTCTGTTTCCAGAATATTCATTGTCAATGGTGGGATATCCCAGCCTTTCTGAAGAAAGGTATAACAGATAACAGATAATCAGAGTTGGAAGGGACCTTGTAGGTCATCTAGTCCAACCTTTCCCAAGCGGGAGAGCCTATACAATTTCTAACAGATGGCAGTCCAATCTCTTCTTGAAAGTCTCAAGTGATAGTGCTCCCACAACTTCTGAGCAAGCTGTTCTATTGGTTGATTGTCCTCACTGTCAGAAAGTTTCTCCTTATTTCCAGGTTAAATCTCTCCTTGTTAAGTTTCCATCCATTATTTCATCCATTATTCCTGGCCTACAGGTGCTTTACAAAATAGCTTGGTCTTCTCCTCTCTGTGGCAGCCCCTCAAATCTTGGAAGACTGCAGTCATGTCTCCTCTGTTCCTTCTCTTTACTAGACTAGCCAAGCCCAGTTCCTGTAACTGTTCTTCATATGTTTTAGCCTCCAGTCCCCTAATCATCCTGATTGCTCTTCTCTGTACTTTTTCTAGAGTCTCAACATCTCTTTTATAATGGGGTAAACAAAACTAGATATAGATAGGTGTGGTCTTACTAAGGCTTTATACAGTGGTATTAGTATCTTCCTTGATCTTGATTATATCCCTCTGTTATAATAACATAGGATTATAATAACATAAACATAGGATATTATTCTGAAAGACCAGACAAGATAGATAGATAGATAGATAGATGATAGACAGACAGTCAGACAGACAAATGTGTGTACTCATTCATTCATGCTTGCATTCTTTCATCCATTCATTCATATACTATATACGGAACAATAAATGTGAAAAAATATACAGTATACTTCTGAGTTTTCATTTGTTATTTCAAGTTTAAAAACGGTTTCTACTTTATGAAGCAACATGGAATCAATTCTTTTGTTCTGAACCTAAATATTTTACTCCACTAATTAAAGTGATATATGAATTATGATACTATGGTATGTATATCAGAACTGCCCAATGTGCATGTATTTACAGCACATCCTGTCCTTTGATTTCATCAGAAATTTTAGTCTGTTATGCTATCCATCCTGATCTAGTTTTGGACATTAATAGAATTCTAAGTGTTTTCTTTATGATAAACTGGGCTAGTATTTTTTGTTATTGGAATTCCTTCTTTTAAATTCTATCAATAAATGATTATATGTATGCAAAATGTTTCCTGCAGGATAAAAAAATCATGTTTTTCCAGTGCTTTAAATTATAACTATTCAAGTATGAGAAAAAAATGTTCTGGCAAAATATTCAAAATTGGGATCATTCTTTACATATAAAAGTATTGATTTTTTAAAAAAAAAATAGTTCTAAAATGCTTTTATAGAAAAAAAAACATTGCAGTAATATTTTTACATTTGTAGGAATATGTGCCACTTCCAGACAATGCTTGTTTTTGTATTTTATTTTAATTTTATTTATTTATTTCTTAATAAACAATTTATCGTACCCTATCTATCTGTTGGTATATGGCCAAATAAAGATTGATTGATTGTTTATAAACTATATTTTTATAGTTGGAGGTACAATAAACAAACTTTATATTTTATCCTGTTTATTGTCCCTTTTAAACATCCTTTTTAACATCTAACACCCTTTTAAACATTTAAACATGACAAAATCCAAGCTTGGGATTATTATGGATATAGAAGCAGGAGAAGAGATGAGATTTCTTATTAGATTTTAAAATTAAAAGGTTTTAGATGACATCTATCATGTTTATGAGTAGATTGTTCTGATTGCTGTTCTAATTTAACAGATGGAGTTGTTATGTGTAGGTTTAAAATAATTCTGTATGTGTGAACTAATTATGTTGGTTACATTGTGTTTAATCAACTTGCACTTACAGGAATGAGTGATCCTTTTTGATGAAATGTATACTTATATTTGTGTTAACCTGAACAATTAGATACTAATTCCTAAATTGATTTATATGAACCTTTCCAAGGATAAGATGATAGTTATCTTATTACATTGTCCTGCACCCTTTCTGCAAATTGTTTATCATATATGTGAAAAATTCACATGCTTAAAAAATACCCAATCAAATCTTCCATTAGGTAAGCAATCTATTGTTGATATTATGAAGACCTTTAGTTTATAATAAATCTTTATTAGAACTCATTAGAACTTTCACATTGAAAGAAATTAGATTACAGCTCTTAAAATGACATTACATCATTGGGGTGACGGGCTTATCATTTGGTAAAGTGTTATCCATCATAAGGAACATAACTACATAGTAAATAAATCAACCTTTTTTGCTGTAGTTTGCAACATTGTAATGGCTCAAACTGCAGACTAGAATAAAATGGAAAAATGAAGTTTCTTTGAATATGAAACTAAGCTAATTGAATATTTTATTGAAAATAATATTTGGTAGATGTAGAAATTAGTACATAACATATAGCATTCTCATTTTTCTTTAATTGATCAGTATTCTGTTTGGAACAATGTTATGTGTGTGTTATCATGAAGAAATACAGGGCTTATAAGTAGTATAATTTATTTTGATAATGACATTTTTGGACAATATATGAATAAAGATTAATGCTCAGATTTAAGTCCTGTGTTTGCTCTAATACATCAACCCAAAGTTTTGTTGAAGAAAGTACCTCCTAAGTAAGAAAAGCAAATACTGAAATCCTACTGGATCTTTATAAATCCCCACACACACAATATTGTCTGTGAAATGTTGGCTTGATCTTAATATTTGCTGACAACCACAGAGAAAATTAATTAAAAACATTAGAATGGGCACAAAGTAGAAATACATATACTGCACACACCACTGCAGTTTAATAAGGGTTTAGAAGAATATGAATAGCTATAATATGAACAATTGGGAAGGAGAGCATCCACAGTGAGGAGGACAAATAGATCAAGGTGACAGACACAACCACAAATCAAAGCCCCTTTATAGAAATGGCGGGGACTTCAATCTGCTGTCATCATTTTGGACCTCTTAGCCTCAGATTTACAGATGCTTCTGGACCTGCACTGAAGTCTTTAAGATCTGCTGTTAAATTAGCCACAGCTTTGCCAGTGAATGATAATCATTCTCTGGAGCTTCAACAGGGCTTTTCTTTCCTTCTGTCTTCAGAATGCAATTGCCTGTTGTAATGATGAGGCAGTCGAGTTGTTTGATCATGAACAACTGAATCATGATGATCTTTATTGGAGTATAGTCTTGCTTTTATACACATTTTTAGTTATCCTCCATCATTGGTTAACTTTGGTTACTGCTTAACTTTCGTTACTGTTCAGCACAGTAATCCATACAATTAATTGTCTCTAGTTAAAGTCTAACATATGTTTACTTCCCCTCTCTAATCCTCCTTTAGATTAGTGACTTTGTTTGCCTGAGTTGTATTTGCTTGGAAACATTCTTTATCTGAGGTTTGCCATTCAAGATTGGAACATTCCTGCAATTACAAGTCTACAATTGCCTTTCCCTTTTGCCTGTTTCTATTTCCTTCTCTTTTTTCTCAAAGAAGGGAGGAATGGGTTTTAGTATTCTTATATTTATGCATTTTATAAAATCATAAAGCTGGAAGGGAGCATAAGGGTCATGGGTCCCCTGTTCAGGGAAGAATTCTCAGAGAATTTCTGACACATGAGCTTCCAGCCTCTGCAGACTTCTCTTGAAAGACCCAAAGATGCTTTTTCAAAAGGTAACTGGACTTTTTTTTTCTTTTTGCTTCTTTTCCTGAAGAAGCTTCTTGAATGTGAAGTGAAACATCTTCAAGCAAAAACAAAGGCACCTTTGGGACAAATATTATTAATATTTTAAAGATTATTGACAATCTTCATAGACTGATGAAAAAATTCACCACAATCAGGTTGACAACCTTCATTTTAAAAAAGTTTGAATACCTTGGAGATTCCTCCTCATACTTAATTTGAACCTGTTTTTCTTATAAATTATAAATAATTAGTATTGTCATTGGTTCAATATTTGTCTGCTGTGTGTCAATCTCTCTCTCCCTCCCCCCCTCCACACACACACACACCTGCATTCTTCTATCATATCACCCTTTTGTAATTTCTATCTATAAGCTAAACTGACCCAGACCTTTTAATCACTTCTTATAGAATTTATTTTCTGAACTTCCATTTTCTTGATAGCCTTTCTGTGAACATATTTCAATTTCATTATTGTTTTAGAACTGTGATGCTCAATACTTCAAAAAGGAACTGATAAGACAATTACTTTCAAAGTTCTGAATTTCCATGCTTCTATTAATATGATATCCTGAGATATCATTTTCTTTCTTAATAACTTTATTACTGTTCTGGTTCCTGTTTATCTTGAGGTTGATAAAACAGCTATATATAATACTATATTACTTTTCTCCTCCTAAATCCCATTGCAGCCCATTTCTAAAACTGTTTAGATCTGTTTTTTAATAACTTCTCTTTGCTCTGAAATACCTGCTATGTATCATCTGACCGTCTGTCATCTTAATTCCTTCATCAAAGTAATTGGTAAAACTATTGATCAGCGAGGGCTCCAAGAATGAGTTATGCAGTACTCTTCCCTCCATTCTAAAGTGAAGCCATTAAAGATCACTTTTTGGCTGCAGTCATTTAGCAAAATGTGAAGGGTATTATATAACCCATAGTTTAGTATTTTATGAAAGAACTTATAATGGAGCACTCTGTTGAAAATGTTGATAAAGCAACAGATACACTTTGTCTACACTGTCTTTGTTGTCAGCCATTGAGTTGTGTTCAACCTTTGGCCACTTTATGGATCAGCACTGTCCATGACTCTGTCTCATTCTGCCTCTTTCAGATCCACCATGGACACCTATTGTTAGCTTGAATAATGTCTAACCAACAGGTTCTAAGGCAGCCACCTCTTCTTTTTCTTTGATCAATCCGGCATGATCGACTTTTTGAGTGAATCATTTCATATGATATGACCAAAGTGTGATAGCCTTTGTTTGGCAATTCTGGCTTCAGGTGATATTTTTGATGAGGTTCAGCCTAGGATTTCTTTGTGATTTTTAGAGTCCATAAGATGTGTAGTAGTCATCTCCAGTATCAGAGTTAAAATCCTCTCAGAGTTCTTAAACATTATCAGGAAGGATTCTGCAATCATCTAAGAGTGTTCTTTCACTAATTTGTATTGCAATAATCTGGGCATGGAGACATTTAAATTAGCTTCTCTTTTCCTTCCCTTAAATCTACTATTCCATTGTTTCCCCAGTACCATAATGATAAATGGCCAGGTTCCATTTCCCTTCTGTGAGGGAACACAGAAAAAAAAAGAGTTTTGTTTTTTTGCCATCTTCCATTATTGATTCAGTTCTTACTTTTCATAGTGAATTCAACCTGGTATCAAGTCCAAGATAGCAGAACTCTTTGATCTTCTTTCTGTATTGGAGGGCAGTTTGTGTGTGAGACAAAATTATCAGTAAATGTAAACAGGGAATCAATTCATTTTATAATTGATATGCTTTATTTTATAGACAATTTATTTTAATGAATAAATTATTCAATTTATTATCTTTCCATACCTTTTTTTTATCTTGGTCTACTCTTTTTGAGAAGAGTAGCATTTTGAAGGTATGCACACATGTCCTCATAAATACTCACATGTACATTTACTAAGCAAAGGTCTGGAGATGACTCTCCAGGAGTTTTTTCAGATGGAGTTGTTGTTGACAAGATTGTGAAGCTGGGTACTATACAACATAGTTATGTGATGTGTGTGTGTGTATACACACACACAAACACATGTATGCTGTCTGGGGTTGTCTTGAATGCAGAATAATATTTGGCATAAATACTGTAACTTGAAAAGGGGACATATTCTTTGTGCCTCAATGGTTGCCACATATTTTCTTCAAGGACATCACTTATAGAAGATGACCTTAAAGAAAATATGTGGCAATATCAGTATCTTTCTAGCAGGTTGTTGGATAGAGGTTAAGCAGCATAGGGGTAAGGCCCAGGATCAGAGACAACAAGCAAACTGCAATTGAGTTCAATTGAGTTTATTTACTTACACCAGGGGTGTCAAATTCAAGGCCCGTGGGCCAGCCCAGGAAATAGCAAGGACTAGCCCACAATGCCTTTGGCAGCCAAAATGGGGTATGGTGGCTTCGTGTGCCCTCCCCAGTACCCCGTTTTCAGCCTGGACAGCATCCTGCAGAACTCATCTGGCCAAAACAGGGCATGGGGGGGTGCATAAGTCCCCCTGTGACCCGTTTTTGGCCTGGATGGCCTCCTGCGGTACTTTGCCAACCAAAACAGGGTACAGGTGGACTCATGCCCTATTTTGGCTGGCAAAGTGCTGCAGGAGGCCATTCAGGCCAAAAATGGGGCATGAGGGACAACATGAGCCCCCCCCCCGCGTTCATTTTGGCTGACAAAGTGCTGCAGAAGGCTGTCCGTCCTGTCTCTTCCCCACAGATGTCCCACAGATGTCCCACTATACTGCTGATCTGGCCCTCGGAGAAATTCAGTTTGACACCAAAAAGAAATCCAGTTTTTACACCAACTGGATTGACAGAAATTGACAGAATCTTATGAAGCCAATTCTATAATTTTCTTACCAATTAGATATCCCAAAGTATTCTAGGGTGAGGCTTCTTCCTCTGGCCTCCATCCACCTTGGACTGCACAGTTTTTTAATCTGGGTTTTTCTCCAGAAAAGCTCTGTGTTGCCAAAACTCTACTCCACTGCTTCTCTAGATGCACATTCCATTGCAATAGGGGGACAGGACTGAATTCTGTTTGACTTCGTGTAGCCTAGATTTCAAGGAAAGACTTTTTTCAAAGACTTTTCAAAAAAGTTGACCCAATTTCTAATTATGTCAAAGGGATATCATGCTCAGCAGTTGTAGAACTAGGAATTACACCAAGTGTCATGCTTTCTGTGAAATAACACCTCGGAATGTTGCAGTTTATAGAAGCTTGCTCTAGAAATTGTTGCTTTTTCTGCTATCAGGCTAAATTCAGTACTTAATCATGACTTAAGAAAGGACCTTTTTAAACAGGCTAGTACCACATGGAGTAATTGAGAAATAGGTCATCAAGTGCACGTGTGAAAAAGAAATCCCATGTATAAAATTCCATAGTATAACAGGTATCTGGGAGCATTGAAAAGCAGGTAGTTCTTTGAAAAATATTTGAAGTGTAGAACATCAGTGCATTCTTCCATCATCTTTTTTCACTCAGAGTTCATAACCCTAGATACCTGTTATACTATGCTAGATTCTGTTTCTAGACATTTTTTTTTAGATGTAGGATTCCTTTTTTCTTTTTCTCCAAATATGCACTGAAGCCAATAGGAAAGATCTGGATCTAACTTCTGATCTAAATCTCACCCCATTTTTTTTCTTTTGAGTACATCCTATAATAAGCTAAAAAATTAACAATTGTTCTGCATCATCCAGAATTCAGGTCTCACAGTGTGAATCAGATAACTCTGAAAAGCCCTAGTGCAAGAAGGAAGATTTTAGAAAAGTACAGTTCTAGAGATACAAAATTAAAGATGAATTGCAGAATGAAAAATTGTTTCCTCCCATGACAAATGGAACATCTTTTTGTACTACATTATATAGGGATTTGTCATCTGTAGGATAATGGAATAGGAGAAGGTAAAAGAGAACATAATATTATTTCAGTCATTTACCTTCCTGGGAAGGCTGTGCTTCACAAAAAGACTCTTCTTTGAAGTCACAAGGTCCTGTTGGGCATTTATCATTTCATTCAACTTTTTTAATGTTAAAAATGGGAGGGGCTTAATTGCTCTTCCAATGTTCAGATTTCATGTTGAATTATACAAAAATGTAAGGAAGCCAAGAGATATCAAATTTTCCACATGGATTTTTTAAGTATGAGCTCTGGAATTGAGAACAGTCCTCATAAAATATATAATTGTTGCTGTTATATCATATTGTATTATTGCTGTTATATCATATTATATTAATATTATGGAAAAAACTGCATTGAATGTGGAGCCAGAGTTGCAATTTCTAATAGTCCTTGACACAGTTTTATGTTTAAATTCAGAATGACTTGCCACAGATATGCCTGCTCTGGTAACTATCTTATTAGACAAATACATCTCTCAAAATAAGAATCCTTCTGAAAACTGTTTGAATACTATAATTATTTCAGCAGACATATGCTAGATTTCTAATAGATGATTGTTATTGAATATATCTTGCCAATGGCATCTCATCTATTTTCATTCACTGTGATAGCACTCAGCTTTCTGGGAATACATAAGGGCAAACAGATTGTCTGAGCTTCTGGGATCTTGAAATCATGATTATCAAATTAATTGAGGTGACCAACTATGCCAGGATCAAATATTTTCTTTTGTAAAACCCTCACAAGCATTATTCTAACTTCCCCTGCCTCAACCCCATCTGTTTCATACAGTGACCCAAAGTTCATTATATCAGAAATCTTTGACACAGAGGTGGTATTCAGCAGGTTCTGACCAGTTCTGAGAACAGATAGCAGAAATGTTGAATAGTTCGGAGAACTGGCAAATACTACCTCTGACTGGCCCCGCCCCATCTATTCTCTGCTTCCTGAAACCAAGCTGATTGGCTGCGTCTTCCTTTGTTGCCCTGCACAGGAGAACAGTGCTGGAAAGCAGGTTAATGGGGTGGGGATGGAATGGGATTTTCCAGAAACCTTCAGAGTTATAGAGTGGGAGGGAATGGAGATTTTACAATATTCTTCTCCTGCCACACCCACCAAGCCATGCCCACCAAGCCACGCCCACAGAACCAGTAGTAAAAATTTTTGAATCCCATCACTACTTTGACAACTTATTTTATTTTTATTTTAAGAATTTATTTCCAGCACTTAGAAACACCGTCAACATATTTTTTTTTAAAAAGAAAGCATTTATATTAACTGTTTGTCAGACTTATAAACATATAAAGTGGTTTACTCAGGTTACTTTTTGTAAATATGATATGGATTATAAAACTATATATATAGTCTATATATATAGTCATTCACTGAAAATTGTGGTAGTCTGGCTATTTGTCTGGCTATTGAGAATAAAATTAAAGAAAGTTCAAGTTAAAAATTAATAAATAAATACAAGCAAATGTCACATACAAATTTGTTCCAAAGTATTATAAAATTCAAATGCAAGCAGACATCATGTAGAGGCTCAGGGGCATACAGGTTTGAACATTAAGTGAAAGCATAGGGTACATCCATATGTAAACTACATTCTGAACTTTATGAGCAATGGTATGCTCAAAATTGCTCTGCAGCACATGGCCACATGAAATTTCATATTTGTAACTATCTTGGGTTTTGCTCTATGCAAAAAAAAATGCTTTCAAAAGTTTATATTTGTTACTATCAATAGCACATGAGTGAAAAAGCAATATGTAAGACATGGCAAAGTCCTAGATTAAACAAGAAAATTAGAATAAATAACAAATCTTTCCTCTAATATTTTCTTTTACTTACATTATTTTTCCAAGACTTGCTTTCTTCTCTTCTGAAACTTTATGAGTGGAAAAATTCTTAGAAAACATAGTCCACAATATTCCAATATTTCAGAAATGTCCTATGGTAAATGAGCAAATTATAACATGCTTTTTTATGTACTGCTTCTGTTTTATTTTGAAAGAATATCAGTGGTTGTTTTTTTTTGAAAATCATAGCTCAACTCCCAGTTTTGTAAAAAGAATCACAAAAGTAAATGCAATTGTCATATGCTGTTAAAATTAATCAATTATTCTGTTTTATTTCTTAAAATGGTTGGAACTGAATATAGTGCTATGAAAGCACTATTGGATTGACAATGATTTTTGCTGTATAAAATTGATTCACACATCAGGGTTTCTCCTGGGATTCTGGTTTAGCAGTTCTCTTTCAATTTTATTTGTACTTACCACACAAATAACAGCATTTGTATTTTAGGTGGGTTTATGTCAGTTGACTTAAATTTTGTGCTTGGTGAAAGTTTCGAATATAACAGAGCTACTTTAGGAAAATAATTAAGTGTAAAGATGAATAATCAAACACTGTATATCCAAAAATATTTTTTAAAAATCTAGCTACAGTATGTGCTTAAATATATAACATAAATGCTGCAGAGATCTATATACAATGGCTGCAAGTTTCTGAAGTATTTTGTACTCTATGAAATTGATTGTAGACTCACATTCTTTGAAAGAAACTTAATTGCACATAATTGCTTATGACCTTTTCATTTATGCAGTTTTCAAACTAAATTTGGAACAGATTAAGCCATAGTGCAATGGAATAGTGACCATTGAAAATGCTTTTGAGCTACAGCACTAATGAAAATATCAGTTCAGTGGTGGGATTCATTTTTTTTTTTACTACTGATTCTATAGGTGTGGCTTGGTGGGCGTGGCAGGGGAGGGATACTGTAAAATCTCCAGTCAGAAGTGGTATTTGCCGGTTCTCTGAACTTCTCAGAATTTCTGCTACCGGTTCTCCATAACTGGTCAGAACCTGCTGAATACCACCTCTGCATCAGTTGCCTTTTTCAAAAGATAGGATTGTAAAGTTTTGATTCAGTATTCTGTTTATTGTATAAGCTTAAGAATAAAAAAGAGCCAATTTTTTTCTCCTAATTTGCTTGATTATCCTGTTTGCATACTTTTTCAGAAAGTTCTGAAACATATAGAGGAGGGAGGAAAATATATGAAAATATACTGTATATATTTTCATTCTTTTCAGGAATTCCCAGCCTCTGTTGTTGTATTTAATGTATGGTATTAATTAGACTGATAAGTCTTAGCAATCGTAAAATAGTTTTGCTTCTGAGACAATGGCCAGTCCAAAGTTACTTAATATATTTACATTGTATCTGGATATGTATCTCTGTAATCATAAGTAACCACTTTCGTCCTTAGTTGCTTCAAATGCTTATCCTAAAGGCTGTGTCACACTGCCCAACAGATGCAAAACGGACACAACGGAAGAGAAAAATGTTACATCCGTTGTATCCGCGCTCAAAAGGGGTGAAAATTTGCATAATTGAAGTGGACAACACGGATGCGGGGAGGACGCAGGGCGGACGCAGGGCAGATGAGGAATGGAAGCACAGCGGATGGCGCGTCCGCTAGGCTTCCGGGGGGCCTCAGCGAAGCGGACACGGAACGGAAAAAGCGGATGCAGAAGGGATGCACAGCGGATGAAGCGGATGCACAGCGGAAGCCTAGCGGATGCACAGCGGAAGCCTAACGGATGCCTGGCGTTAATTGTGCATGCGGGGGGGATGCATTGCGCAAGCCCCCCGGATATAAAGGGAAGCAGCTCGCACGTCTAGCATTCTGAGGAAAAACCTGCTGCTGGATACCTCAGAGTTCTTGCCTGCATGTCTGCCTGCAAGCCTTGCTGCCAGCCTGCCTCCAAGCCTTCCTCCCAGCCTGCCTCCCAGCCTCCTGGGCAGCCTCCCTTCAAGCCTTGCTGGCAGCCTGCCTTCCAGCCTCCCTTCCAGCCTTGCTGGCAGCCTGCCTTCCAGCCTCCCTGCCAGCCTTGCTGCCAGCCTGCCTTCCAAACTCCCTGCCAACCTCCCTGCCAGCATTGCTGCCAGCCTGCCTTCCAGCCTCCCTGCCAGCCAGTCTGTCTGCCAGCCTTGGTGCCTGCCTTCCTGCCAGCCTTCCTGCCAGGCTTCCTGCCAGCCTTGGTGCCAGCCTTCCTGCCAGCCTTGGTGCCTGCCAGCCTTCATGCAAGCCTCCCTGCCAGCCAGCAACCCCACAACCATGGGGAAGAAGCGAAAGTCTCAGCAACCTGCTGCCATCCCTGGCAAGAGGGACAGAGCCACCCTCCCACCCCATGTCCCTGACTCATCTTCTGCTGGGGCTTCTGCTACTTGGGCTCGCTCTTCTGTTGCTGGAGCTTCTGCTATAGCTACTCCTGGCAGTGGTGCTTCTGCTGCGTACTCTGCTGAAGCTGCTCCTGGTCCTGCTGGTCCTGCTCATTCTGCTCATTCTGCTCATGCTCCTGGTCTTGCTGCTGCTGCTGCTGATCCTGCTGCTGCTGCTGCTGCTGCTTATGATCCTGCTGGTGATGATGATGATGATGATGATGATGATGATGATGATCCTGCTGGTGATGATGCTGATGCTGATGCTGATGCTGATGATGCTGCTGCTGCTGCTGATGCTGTTGGTGTGGAGGAGCAGCCCCTACAACCTGGAAGCCCCTCTGATGAGGGCCCATCTGGTCCTGCCAAAGGGAGGAAGAGGCGTATGCAACAACAGGATTGGAGGCAGTATTACATCGAGGAAGCGCACGAGGATGAGGTGCTAGAGTGGCTGAGAGAGAACGACTATCTGTGGCGGAAGGGACACCGGCTATACAGGGACACCAAGCGGAAGCAGGCTGCTTGGAGAGAGAGGGCGGAGAGTCTGGGCTACACTTTGGTGGTGCTCCTCGGCTGGTGGAAGCACATGCACACCTGGTATGGGAAGCTGCACTGCAAAAAATCTGGCCAGGCCAGGGTTAAGCTGACGGACAGAGAGAACTACGTCGTGGCCAAGTGCAGCTTCCTGGAGGGTGAGGTCCGCCACCAAGGAGCACCAGGAGCCCAAATCTCTACCCTCTCTCTCCAGCAGCCTGCTGGGAGCCAGTCCTCTGGCGGCCGACAGTCAGTCCCTGTCTCCATGCAGGTTTCTGTGGAGTGTGCCATGGCGGAGAACCCCCGGGCAGGTGTTGAAAGTGTGGTGGAGAGCGAGGAGGACTCCCTGGTGCGGTGGGAGAAAGGAGACATCGAGTCCACCGCTGCCGAAGCCGCATCCACCCACACCTCCGCCACCACAATAAGGCAGAGAGCCGGAGCGCAGGAAGGGCAGAGCCACAAGGTCCTGGTGGAGATCAGGGACACCATCCACACCAGCATAGGTCTCCTCTCTCAGCTGGTCCCCATCGAATCCTCCTCCTCCAACCGCAAGCCCTTCCTCAATTATGTGAACCAAACCCTCAAGGTGATGGTGGATCCCCAGTACCAGGTGGTGAAGGAGAGGATCACCACGCTGCTTAACAACTCTCCAGACCCAGAGGCACCTGCTCCCACCCAGTCCAGGTCTGTTCCTCCACCCCAGGTGATGTCCCTCCCATACCAAGGCTTCCCACAGTCCCTCACCTACCAGGGCTACAGCTACCAGGAGATCCAGCAGCAAAGACAGCAGCGCTTACAGATGCAGGCACAGAGTCATCGGGCGACACCGTGGCCACCGGTTCCAATGATGCCACCGATGCCAACCTCGACAGTCCTCACCCTGCTGCAGAGCAGGTAGCCCCACTACACTGCTCCTTCCTCCATCCCACAGCCAAGCCCGGCCTCAGTACATCTATCCTCAGTACTGGGGCTGACACCCCATGGCATGGAGGAAGGACCTCTCAGCATCATGGGGCTGAGTCAGCTGTCCGACACCTTCCTCAACACACCGTCACCTGTTGTCCTCTCAGGGCTAGGCACTCCAATAACACCTCAGACCAGCACTGCAGCAGCACCCACCTCCACAGCACCTGCTCCCTAAAATCTTAGCCTGGGCACACACCTCCGAGTGACTAAGAGGAGCTCCAGAGACTGGCTGCCTGGGTATTTGTGGACTTTAATTGGACACTTGACTTGGGTCATGTTTATTTTACAGCTTGTTGTTCAATAAAGTTTATCTTTGTTTCACACACTTGCTTCATTAATTTTTTTCTATAAAGTCTGGGTGGAAACTTTTAGAAATGGTTTAGCCTTTGCATGCTTGTGGGATGGGTTAAGATAGCAGTGGGATGGGCAGGGATACCTTTGAAATGGGTTAAGATAGCTGTGGGATGGGAAGGGATACCTGTGGGATGGGAAGGGATACCTGTGG
>BLBF01000003.1:98090811-98108278 GCA_015471245.1 Laticauda colubrina | reverse complement strand
GTTTAGCTTGTTTACCTAACCCTGGTTGGGGAACCCAGGCTTAACACCCACCATGAGGTTGCTTTCCAGCCCCTCCTTGAGGTGACTGTCGTTGTATACCTGGGCATTTGAAGATGAGCCGTTGCCTGAAACATCGATGTGATACATGAACTTGTAGTCAGCATCGACCATGGCAAAGAGGATGATGCTGAAGAAGCCCTTGTAGTTGTGATAAGTGGACCCTAAATTGGCTGGAGCTTTGTAGGCCACGTGCTTGCCATCTATGGCTCCAACGGTGTGGGGGAAGTTCCACTTCTGATACCACTGCTCTGCAACTTTCTTCCATCCTTCTTCAGTGGAGGGGCACTGGAGGAGCTCCTCCTTGTATTCTTCAATGATGGCCTGCACCACTTCTCTGACAACAAAGCTGATGGTGCTGGGTGGCACCCTCCAGCCGTACTGCATGCTCCTGTAGGTGGTCCCTAAGGCCAGGTGGCATAGAGTGAGTCCCACCTTGAGCCCAGGTTCCAGGCTGGGCGGGAAGTTGGTGTTTGTCTTGGTCAACCTGGGTGTCAGGCGCTGCACAACTTCGTCAAACATGGCTGGAGGCATCCTCATGAAGTTCTGGAACGCCTGAGGGTCTTCGCTCCTAAGCTCCACCATCAGCTTGTCTTAAAGTACGTACTACGCTCTTCTGGCGAACCATCTTTGGAGCCAGACTTTTTTTGGGTGCCTCCTTTTCTTTCCGTAGTACTGTTCACAGAGACTGTGGATGGTTTCGCAGTGTTGCAGAAGGATGTTGGCTGCCGAAAGGATTTTTTCACAATCCACGGTGGACATGACTGGATGCTGTGGAAGAGGAAGAGGCAGATGAAGGCTGAAGAGGTCTGCACACCAGGGCTGCTGGTCTGAAAGTGCGAAGCAGGCGGGTTGCTCCCCCTTTTTATAGGCAGTATAGGTTTTCCGCTAGCCATCCTCTAGACATCCTTAATATCCGAGATAGATCCCCTCTGTGAACTTCTTTTCCGCTTTAAACGCTTTGTTTCCATGCTGCATCCATTCTGCATCCATTCTGCATCCATTCTGCATCTGTTCCGCTTCCTCCCTGCGTCCGGGCGGATGCGATTTGCGCAGATGCGTAGCGGATGCCTAGCGGATATAGCGGATGCATAGCGGATGCGTAGCGGATGCAGAACGGACGAACTGGATACATTTTCCCCGCAAAAGTTTTAGGCAGCCTAAAACTTTTGGAGCAGATGAAACGTCCATAAACGGATGCTGGACGGATCGAGAGGAAGCCAAACGGAGGCAGTGAGTACATCGCGTTTTCGAACGGATGGCAAGCTTTTTTGTCCATTTTATTTCCTCTTTGCATCCATTGGTGCAGTGTGACAGGGGCTTAATTTAGAGCAGAGTATCGTTGAATTTAGTGCATTTTTAAAAGAATAAATTGATTCCCTTTATTATTAATTTTTAGTCTGGTCTTTAGAATTTGAAAAGCATTACCATGAAATATATTCCACCACTCCTGAAAAAGAGACATTCAATATATTTAATTCCTTGAAATAATCCCCATGTCTTCATCAGATACTCTTTGCTTATATATTTTTCTTAGAGTTCAAAGCCTTTTAGACCTCTGTGAGTGATCTGAAGGGATTTAGTCTTGTTATTGCCTTAAGCATCTTTTTTTTAACACTGGAATGGGATATTATCCTCCTCGATTTTGATTTCCATAATTTGATACTTTCATTCATTTATCACAGCATGGAGGAAACCCTGTAGTACATGTATTAGCATACCAAAGCATGTGAGAAATGTGTTCAGGATTATGGGAGAAGCTACTTTACTGTGATAAAATAAATCTCTTCAAAGATACTGTTGAATGAATTCTTTGCTTTAGTATACCAGAACATAGCACAACCTGAAGCAACCTAAAGTTTTGGTTGTGTCCCTCTTAAAGCTCTTCTGAAAAGCAGTGAAAATTGTATTATTTAAACTAACATGTGTATCCGCATCATATAATTCTATTTCAGGATGACAAATATTATGGAAACCATAGTAAAGAAATAAGAGACAGTAAGTGAAGACATGGGGAGAAAAAGAAAGCAAAGAAAGGGACATATAGCTGAGATTATTTTCTAGCCATACCATCTTTTATATCTCTCCATATTTTTCTCCCTTGTAAACTATCTCTGTTTCCACAAACTTCATACAGAGCCTTTGCTTCATACTCACTCCTTTGAGTATCTAATTGAGTCCATCTGATCATGACTTTCTAAGTCTTGCCCTTTCAATCAACTCATTTATTCTTCCATGGATTTGTTTTTTGCGTGATCTTCATTCATTCTTGTTTTCCTTATATACACTGTATTATTTCAAAGCAGTTTTCAATGTAGTAATATTTATATGTTATGATTAAAATTTAAATTTAAATCTTGTATTATGATTAAAATTATTTTAAAATTATTAAAATAGATTAAAAACATAGAAAGCCGAACGTATTGAGAACAAAAGAAGAAAAATAAAAATTATATAAAATGAATTGCAATTTGGGATGTCAGTATTATGAATATAAAATTAATCCCAAATTAAGTATAACATAACAGAACCACTGCACCTTACATCAAGATTTAGATATATCATAATAATTTCACTTCACATACTTGTTCAAATTGGTCACTTTTATATTCAATCCACATTTATTTAGCATTCATTTCTTCATGACACTATTTTTTTTCTGTTTGTCATACTATAGACTGTTGTTAAATACCCCATTTCCATTCTTTTCACATTTTATTTTTTTTTCTGCTATGGCCAACTCTAATGTTCATATATACATTTCTCTTCTATTCACCAAGTTCTGACCAGTTTTGGAGAACCGATAGCAGAAATTTTGAGTAGTTTCAGAGAACCAGCAAATACCACCTCTGACTGGAGATTTTACAGTATTCCTCCCCTGCCACACCCACCAAGCCACGCCCACAGAAGGCCCACCTCTGTAACAGATCACATTCTGCACATCCTGCTCCCTCCCTCCTCATCTTTTAATTCTAATTTTGTTCTTGATTCCAATTCAGTTTTTATTGTTTTTAGAAATATTGACTTACTATCAAGTGCCAGTTCAAATGATTATGAAGATTTATTGCAGATTTACATTTAATAATCTGAACTACTAATCTGAACTACTAATGATCAAGGGAAATTAGCAGAAGTTAAGAATAGAAAGGAATTCAAGATGGAGTGGACTTAGATCTATAGTGGGTGTTGAGGTAATTCCCTATTAGGAGAATGAGCACATACAGGGAGACGAATAGAGAGTAGTGTTGGAATTATACACACAGAGCACACAGATACACTGCACAGTAAATGTAGGCTTTTAGTTCCAGAAAGGTTTAAGCAAAGTCCAAAATAAGCAATCCAAAGTCATTCACAAGTAAATCAGTCAGTTTTCAATCCAGGGATAATCCAAATATAAAATTCCAGTGTGAAAAACAGTTCAGTATCAGACTTCCATTAAATCCAGAAATATCAGTCAATTAGAAGAAATGGAGCAACACAATACTTTCCAACAGAAGGAAACAAAGATACAATCACACTCTCTTCTGAGAGTCAGACTAAACAACCCAGGTTTCTGGCTCCATCTTATGGCTGTTTGTAAAACCACAACCAATTGAAGTTTTTGCAATCTCTTAAAGACATAGTACTAAAATGTTTATCCTGGTTTATATATTTCTAACCCAAATAGCTGTTAGGTGACTCATATTCCTAACATTCTCCCCTTTGGGGTAAGACAATATATACAACCTTACATTCTAAGTCCACAATCTTCACAGCTAGCCTTATGCTTCATAGAGCCTTGGGGCTTTGTAAAATGATCTGCTATATTGTTTTCTGACATACAGTATTCTAGCTTAATCATCTTACTTTGCACACACATTGTCTCACATTTAAATATCTTAAATCTGTGTGTTTTGTTCTTCTTTTAATAGCAATATTTGAAGCCGTCTGTATTGCTGATTGGTTATCTTTGTAAACAACAATAGGATATGTTACATTAATTCCCATATCAATTAATAATTGTTTATACAAAACTAAATCTGTACATAATAAAGACAAACATGAGAATTCAGCCTCCATTGTTGACAAACTTAAATGTTTCTGTCTTATAGATCTCCATCCAATCAATGCTTTTCCCAATAATACAGCAGTACCCGATGTAGATTTTCGTGTATTTATGTCTGTAGCAAAACTTGTATCAGCATATGCAGTCAAATTCAGTTCATCTTTTGGCTCCAAATACAATGCATAATGCATTGTTTGTTTCAGATATCTTAACACACGTTTAGCAGCTTGCCAGTGCCTTTCAGTGGGCTCAGCGTTAAATCTCGCTAATTGATTGACACTGTATGCAATATCTGGCCTTGACCAATTACTGAGATAAGATAAACTACCAATCAAGGACTGATAAATGTTCTTATCAAAAATAGGACTTTGAATATCACTATGGCTAAACTCCTGGCTCATTGGTGTTTTAGCCATTTTACAAAGTTCCATTTTAAAACTTTTTAGTAATTGGTTAATTTTATCTGCCTGTGAGATCTTGTATCCTGCCCTAGTTCTATCTATGTTTAAACCAAGATATTGTTTGATTTCTCCTAGCTGTTTTATTTTAAGTTATTTTCCAATCATGAAAATATCTCAGTAGCTTCTTGTTCAGTTTTGGTGATTCATGCTATGTCATCAGTAAACAATAGCAACAATGAAATCATACAATTACTTTCTCTTTTAAACAAACATGGATCAGCTATGCCAGCTACAAAACCTATCTTAGTTAATTCTTTAACTATACATTGGTTCCACTCATATCCTGATTGCTTCAAACCATAAAGACTCTTTTTCAATTTCCAGCAATCATTATTATCAGTATTATCATTTTTGAGACCTAAAGGTTTCTTTAAATATATAGTGTGTTGCAACGGTGCATGCAGATATGCTGTCTCTACATCCAAGTGATTTACAATATATTTCTCTTTAGCTGCCCACACTAATGCTGCCCTAAATGTAGTAGCCTTCAGACTAGGTGCAAATACCTCATCGTAGTCATTTGCTGTCTGATTGAACCCTTGTGCTACTAATCTGGCTTTATGGGTAACAATCCCATCTACACCTGTCTTCAGTTTATATAACCATTTACATCCTATGGCATGTTTACCTGGTGGTAACTTAACATTTTCATATACCTCCAGTCTTTTTAATGATTCCAGTTCCTTATCCATTGCTTTCTGCCAAGCAGCCTGATCCTTAGCAGGATACAGTTTTAATTCACTATAATTACTTGGAACTGCATTCACTTGGCATACAACACTAGCCTGATATCTATCAGGAGGTCTTGTTACTTGGGTTGAACGTCTTGGTAATATAGGGCTAACTGGTGGACTTTCCTGTGCTTCCTGCTCCTGTTCTTCTACCTCCTCCTGTGCTTCTTCTTCCTCTTTAATGGCTATTTGTAGTTTACTGATTTTATCTTTAGGGACTATTTGGGTGTCAATGATAATATCATTGCTGGATTCCTGTTCCAGTTTATCCCACACAACGTGCTCAAGAAATTTTGCATTAGCACTACAATAAACATGAGCTGTGCCTTGATTCCAGAATCTAAATGATCTATGGTTGGCCTCATAACCCACAAAAAATAACTTCTTAGCTCTATGTTGCCCTTTCAGTCTTACTTGTGAGGGAATATGCACCCATGCTGGAGCTCCAAGTGTGTGTAGGTAACTTAAATTTGGCTTTCTGCCATGCCAACGAATGAATGGCAATTCTCCAGTTGTTGTATTAACTACATTGTTTAAAACATGGTTATTACACATTATGGCTTCACCCCACAGTGTTTCAGGTAAATCTGAATCAGATAACATAGTACAAGCCATGTCTTGTAATGTTTGCCCTCTTCGTTCTATAAACGAGTTATGTTGTGGTCTGTAAGGTGCAGAACGTTTATACTCAACACCAGCCAATTTCAACATTGTTTGGAATCTTTTGTTAACAAATTCAGTCCCATTATCAGTTACTAAAGTAATTACTTTACTTTTCCTTTTTTTTCTCTCAGCAAACCTTAGCCAGTTAAAGAAATGTTGGAATGTTTCTGTTTTGTTCTTCATAAGATAGCAGAAACCATATTGTGAGTAGTGTTCCATAATACTCAAAATATAACAAGCACCTCCTAAACTTGGTTTTTTAGGACCAATTATGTCAGCAAACACAACCTTTAAAGATTGTTTGGTCTTAAACCCATTAAGTCTGTTTGCAGGAGTAACCTTACTCTTTTCTTGACTACAAGCATTACAGTGTAAATACTTGCTTCAAGGTTTCAATTTTACTCCCTCTGACAATTCAACAGTTTGTTTGAGCATTTTGAAATTAATATGCCCTAGACGTCTATTTAGTAAATGTATACATTCATCATGTGAGTTAACATTGTTATAAACTGAGTTAGCCGTCTTCATCTGATCATCATGTATTACATATAAATCATTCTTTAAAGTAGCAGTAACACTTTTACCCTCTTTCTCTATTATACAGTTATCTCCCCTAAAGGTTACTACATAACCAAGATTAACTAAAGCCCTTACTGATAATAAATTAAATTTCAGTTTAGGTACATATAACATAGTAAAATGTTCTTTTATACAAGAACAATATGCAATACCTTCACCTGATGCTTTCATCTTCCATCTGTTTGCCAATGATACATGTTGTTTACTCGTGGACATCTTTACAAACCTTTTTATTCAAAAGAAGGATGCCCAGTATTGGTTCACCTGCTAGACCACATTTCACTCTCCATTCCTCCCACCCTGGGGCAAAAGTACTCTTTCCCTGCAGCCAAATGACAAGGTAGAATGTCAGTCTACCATTTTAGAAGTGCTTGAAATCATAAAGGAGTTTCTTCAGCCAGCTTTGTTTATAGACAATTTCCTGTGAGAGACCTAAGGCAGTATGAAAAAGTGTTTAGTTTTGCAGATAGACAACACAACTATCTTTTTTCTTTTTCTTCCATTTCCTTCCATTTAATTTATTCATTCATGCTCTTTACCGTTTATTCTTCTGTTCTGCTTTTATGTTTGCCACAGTCATAACAAATACTGATCTTACTCAATACTAATGTCTTTAGTTTAGGCTTTCACTTCATGCTTATGAGTAAAATAGAAATTGTACACAGTATATTAGCTTACCTGTCTTATTCATACATTACCCATTTGAATGGAAATCAGGAAAGATATAATTTAAATATCCCAGAAATTTCAATTTTACATAATCAAAGAAGTTTGGGCTACAGTTTCACCTTCTTATGTGCTTAGCAGATAAGTAACTTCACATGCTTAGCAAATTTGTAGGAAGACCCAGTGACACTGAAATATTTGGAAAGCTGCTACAAAATAATTTACAGTTCAGTCGGAAGGCAAACATTCTGTTTGCTTCTTAACTTTTTTCAGGAACAGACATTTTTCACAAGTGTCAGTGAGTCTGATAAGGGTGAAATGGAAATCTTATAGTTTATTTAAAAATATTCAGTGTGAATGAGGACAACATAATTACAACTACAAAAGAGATCTCAAAGCAAACTTACTTGAATAAAAAACTGCAATATTTGTTCTTTTGAACACATACTTTTTATCATATGCCTGTTTGTGATTCTGAAGCATGGTTTTCTTAGTTAATTACTTTTTAAGAGTGGAATGGGGTGCCCAGGCACCTTAATGGGACCAGAAATGGCTCCAAAATTGGGAGGCCTACACTTATCTTAAAAATGATCAACCAGGGGCTATTTGAATGAGGCTTTCACTAATTCTCAAGTTAACAGAATAACAGAACAACGCAATATATAATCACAAAGTTGGAAGGGACCTTGGAGGTCTTCTAGTCTAACTCCTTTCCCAAACAGGAGACCTATACCAGTGGTGTCAAACTCAAGGCCCAGGGTCTGATTGTGGACCACAGGGTGCTTAGATCTGACCCGTGGGGCCACCCTGGAAACAGCAAAGAACCAGACCACAGTGCCTCTGCCAGTAAAAAACAGAGCTCGGGAAGGCCACGTACAGCCCTCCCAAACTCCATTTTTGCTAGCAGAGGGTTATAGGAGGCCGTCACAGCCAAAAATGGAGTTCAGGAGCCCATTTTCGCTGGCAGAGTGCTTGGGCCACCACAGGTGCCATCTGGCCATGGCCATGGCCAGCCCAACCACGCCCACTCTGGGCCCCCAAGGTCAAACACAGCCCTGATGTAGCCCTCAATGAAATTGAGTTTGAAACCCCTGACCTATACCATTTCAGACAAATAGCTCTTCTTTAAAATCTCCAAGGATGGAGGACCCATAAATTCTGGAAGCAAGCTACACAGATTAACAGTTGTCAGGAATTTTTTTAGTTATCAGCTGGATCTGTTTGTTAAGCTTGTATCCATTGTATCCTCCTGTCTTGCCCTTAGGTGCTTTGGAAAATAGGTTAATCCACTCCTTTCTGGGATAGACCCTCAAATATTGGAAGATTGTATCATGTCATCTCTAGTCCTTCTCTTCATTAGACTAGATATTCCCAGTTTTCATAACCATTCATGTATAGTTTAGCTTGCAGTCCCCTAATTATTTTTATTGCACTTCCTAATTATTTTTATTGCACTTCCTTCCTCTAGACTCTTTCTAGAGTCTCAACATCTTTTTTTTTTGTAGTGACCAAAACTGGACACAATATTCCAAGTGAGATCATTGATTACAGTTGGTTGCAAACTGAGTTTAGAACTGTATATAGCACAATAATAATTGTACATTCTCTTTTATTTCTTCAGGGATTTGGTATTATCTATCATGATATTGTTTTGAAATAACTGCTAATTTAGGTGATTGAAATAACATTTGAAAGGGTATTATGGGGTTTCTACTTAATATGTGACATCTTCACTTTAAAGTCCCACAGAAATTAATCTTCCAGATTTTACCAAGTATCTGTATGAATCTGTAGAAAACCTCCACTATCATAATAAAGATTAATCCAGCTTGGTTTCTTCTCTTCAGAACTCAAGAAGTTTTGATTCCGCATAATCCATGTTTATTGAGGCAATGTTGGGGCATTTGGCTTATTTTGTAGACCACAATTTGTTGTTTGTTTAGTTGATAATTTCCTTTAGAAATACAGTGGTGAAAATGATTTGATCATCTTCATAAATTTCAGATAGTATTCCAGCTATGAATTAATTTAGAAGTGAACCAGTCTCCCTGATTCATTTTGTGGTGACCCTTTGTATGAATTACTGTAATATGTTGAATATGGATCTTCTTTAGGAAGTGATTTGGAAAATTCAGCTAGTATAAAATATGGCAGCAGAGGTTTTAATGCAATTAAGCATATTATGCTAATTTTTCTTCTCTTCATTGATTTTAAGATAGTTTCATGGTTTAGTTCATGATAATGCTCTTGACCTATAACATGAGTCTCAATATGGTTTGAGAGTTCATCGCCTACTGGAACAATTCTTGGCACCAGTTCAAACATTTTACATTTGTTTAATATGGTACACATTTTATATCAATTAATTCAAAAGGTTGAATTAACCTTTTCTGAGACTTTAGTTTCTAATGCAGAAATAAGAACTCATCTGAACAATAATAAGGGATGATGGGAGTAATAGTTCAGCAACATCTGCCCCAATTGTTTATTCATCTATTTATATGTATTGGCTGCCCAATTCCATTACTAATATTAAATTTTGTGTTGCATATTATTGCACTATATTGGTGTATGCATATGCATGCAAGTCAGACAACATATGAGCAAAGTTTTAAGATATATTCATCAAGATTTCACTGCACAGTAATGGTTTGATTACAGTCAAGATTTGACTGCACAATAAAAATTGACCAATCAATAAATGGTTGAAGACTCAGTCTATGAATGGACTTGTTCTCATTGCAGAAGGATATGGAAATGATAAGCTCTTTTCTCAAAATAAATTCTAAAGTTTTAAAGGAATAAAATACTGCCAGTTCCTTTTCTGACTACTTACATTTTAATTGCCAAAGTCAAGTGTACAGGAATTAGGCAGCAAGATGTCCTGTCAAAAGTGTCAAAGTTTCCTTCATTCACAGAAAGTTGGCTTGCTGGCAACAGAATGATCAGATTAGAATGATAGCTCTTCTGGTGGACTTAAGTCTCTTAATATAGGCAGATAAACATCAAAACTGCTATATGTGACTGGCTTACATATTTGTGTGACTATAGACATGTTTAGAATTGAAAGCAGTGGTGGGATTCAATTTTTTTTTTACTATTGATTCTGTGGAAGTGGCTTGGTGGGCGTGGCAGGGGAAGAATACTGCAAAATCTCCAGTCAAAGGTGGTATTTGCTGGTTCTCCAAACTATTCAAAATTTTCACTACCAGTTCTCCAGAAGTGGTCAGAACCTGCTGAATACCACCTCTGATTGAAAGTCAGTTTCATGTAAAAGAGATAAGTTTTGACAGTGAAAGTAACAAAGGTTGGCTGGCAATGATTTTCATTTTTCCATAATCTTGACAAGATAGCCAAGAAGTGGTCTACAAATCTAATAACTGTATTGTAGTGGTTAGTTGCCAAGAAGAGCCATAATAGCATGGCTGATAAAGCAGTGGAATCAGTGGAGGATGATTCCAGACATGATCCTTAAAAGAAATGAAGTACAAGATCCATTTGCAGTCTTGTTCCCTATTCTTAAAAGCATTGGAGGCATACAGCCCATTCATAACCTTTCACTCCTGTTCCCTATAAGAGACACAACAATAAAAGAAATGTCCCTTAGATATACTCCACCCATGCCCATCAAGTCCAAATGCAATTAGACATACTTAGCAGTCAGAGATGTGGGGCTCCCTAATAGCTTTTATGTAAGCAACAATGTGTGTGGTCCAAGCAGCAATATTGAGCTATCAGGATAGACTGTAGGTAGCCCAATTTCCCTAGCTTTTTAATAAATCTATAAGATTATTTTTTGAAATGGTGGTTCCTGATACTTGCATATAAGCACTTTTACAGTAGCAGCACTGGGGATTCATCAGAAATATGGGATTAATCCACCATACCATGTTTCTCACATAATAAGGCCGGGCCTTATTTTTTTTTGATCCCCGAAAAAAGGGCTAGGCCGTCTTTTCAGGTATGACTTAATTCCCCCTCTTGCATCCTTGGGTGGGCGGGCGGTGACAGCTTGGATGTTCGAGAGACCTTCTGCCACTGTTGCTTTCCCTTCTACCTTGCAGCCACGGTGTTAGAACAATGCCTCAGTGTTTGGCGCAGCTACGTGCGGCCAGTCAGGGCTCCTCCCTGCAACCGGAGCCCTGAGGACACACTTGGGTTCAGACGCTCCTGTCACCACCTTCCCTTTGCCTTCGAAGGTAAAGCCAATTATTTTAAAAATGACACCCTACTACGACAAAGCCTCCTGCCCGAGAGGGCAGCCCAACCCTACGTGGGGGAGATGAATCTCCCAGGCCTGTTCAGTTCCTCCCCGACCTCCCTATAGTGCATGCCTCTGACGCACCAGTCCCTTCAGCCCAGTGAGCTCTTCCACCTCAAAGAAAGGCCAGGCTGGTGGCTGCAGAGCAGCAGCAGCGGGTCTGAGCCACTCGCAGCAGAAACAGACACCACCCTTAGCCCGATGCGGGGAGAATGACCGAGGTTAGCACCTGCCAGCCCATCCTTCCCGCCTTTGGAGGCACGTGCACAGAGTGCCTCCACAGCCAGTCTAGCCAAACCACTTTCGACCGACTCCTTCGGGAGCGTCCACCGAGGGAGTCTTCGCAGCTCGGTTTCCCCTACCCACCCCGGCTGGCAGGTCCTCCTTTCGTGCGGAGGGCTGCGGGGGAAGGCGCTCACCTGAGAGGATCTCTCCCTCTTTCCCTCTCTCTCTCTCTCCCCGCCAGTTCAATTTCTGCACTGCGTCTCAGGAGGAGGAGGCTGCAGCCGGCTCCTCCTGCTTGCTGAGAGGTGAGGAAGATGCGGCTTTGCAGAGCAAGCGAAGCACTGCTCATCCGGGTGAGATTTGGGAATGAGGGGCAGGAGGAGGCATGCATGGGAAGGAGGGCCTGGGGCACCCAGTTCAGCTGACAGGCGGGCCCTCCTTCCTGGCGGCAGTGCTCTCACCAAGGCAGCAAGCGCCTCCCTGTCGGACCCTCCACTCATCCCACCAGGGCCGCCCCAGAGCCCTGCAGGCTGGGCAGAACCAGGAAAGTGAGCCATGGGTGCATGCATGCCTCCTCCTGCCACTCATTCCCAAATCTCACCCGGGCGAGCAGCGCTTCACTTGCTCTGCAAAGCTGCATCTTCCTCACCTCTCAGCAAGCAGGAGGAGCCAGCTTCAGCCTCCTCCTTCTCAGCCGCAGTGCAGACGTTAACCTTGTGGGGAGAGAGAGAGAGGGAGAGATCCTCTCGGTCGAGCGCCTTCCCCCACAGCCCTCCACACGAAAGGAGGACCCGCCGGCCAGGGTGGGTAGGGGAAACCGTGCCATGAAGACTCCCTCAGTGGATGCTCCTGAAGGAGTTGGTCGAAAGGGTCATGGCTAGGTTGGCCGCAGAGGCGCTCGATGCAGGTGCCTCCAAAGGCGAGAAGGACAGGCTGGTGGGTGCTAACCTTGATCGTTCTCCCAGCATCAGGCTAAGGGTGGTGGCTGTTTCCGCTGCAAGTGGCTCGGACCCGCTGCTACAGCTCCGCAGTGGCCCACCTCCCTGCCTGGCCTTTCTTTGAGGTGGAAGAGCTCACTGGGCTGAAGGGACCAGCGCATCAGAGGCAGCGATGGGAGCGTCTGAAGCCAAGTGTCTCCTCAGGGCTCCGGTTGCAGGGAGGAGCCCTGACTGGCCGCACATGGCTGCACCAAACACCGTGGTGTTGCTCTAACACAGCGGCAGCAAGGGAGAAGGGAAAGCAATGGTGGCGGAAGGTCTCCTGATATGAAGTGCCCCACCAACGCAGGCAGCACCATATCCGGCCATGCAACAAAACTAATGGCAAGCCCCCCCGACATTCCCTCCCCCCATTTTGCATGTTTAATATGGGCCTTAATTTGGGGGGAGGGGCTTAATTTGATTTTATGCCAATAAAACATAGTGGGGCTTCCTATTGGTGGAGGCCATATTGTTAGAGAAACATGGTAGCTATTTTACACCACTAATATAGCAATCCTTTTGCATTACTATTCTTTTGCATTTTAGTATTTAATAGCTGTTGGCCTCACAGTTTAAGGATTGATATTATGGTATAGTTAGGTGTATATGCAACTGACAGATTGGATGCCAAATTGTGGTTTTAATATATATATTGTTATTTATTATTTTATTCTAGAATTTTTAACTGGATATTCCTTGAGTGTTTTTATTTGTTCTGGTCTCTGGCTTTTGACTGTAATAAACTTGATTTGATCTGAAGCCCTTTTACATAGTTTTATCTGACCATTTTACCTGCCCTTTCATGCCTGACATATCTTTTTCCTTGTGCTTCTATAGCTTCTTGATCAACTACTCTTATTTTTCAGCTATGCACTTAAGGGTGATTTTTCTTGACCTATATTCACCAGATATCTATTGAGTTCTCTCCTGGAATCACTTAAGAGCTGTATCACAATCCTTTCAATATCAAGCTTCAAAAGTTTATATGTTATCCAAGTGGAGCCTGTCCTTGTGATTGTGTGTGCATGTGTAAGTCTGTGTGTTTGTGTGTGCATATGTATGTGAGAGAGCGAGAGCTTGTCTTATAAAATATCTCAATATTTCACAGGTATAAATGTCTGCTTCTGATGGTATCGTCTCTACAACAGTGAAGTGTGAAGTTGCTCAGTTTTGCCTCCAGGTGTGTCGAACTGATAATATTTTGGAAAATATTCGGAAGACTGGATTTCAACATTCTACCCATAAAAAATTATGCCATCCAGGATCAGAGAACTTCTATTTCTCATAACATTCGGACTCATATGCACTGAACCACTGTTTTTTTTTAATAGGCATACTCATAAAATACTCTAGATAACATGTGATTTCCACATCATGCATCAGGTAAGGAAATCACTTTGCTGTTGGCATACCTGTCAAGGATCGATCGATCAATCTATCTATCTATCTATCTATCTATCTATCTATCTATCTATCTATCTATCTATGAATGATTTTAGTAATTGAGTCATATAGTATTATGAACTGCAACTACTCCTTTGACTAATGGTGCAGCATACAGAATCAGTGAGCTGATCTCCCTGGGTGGAATTCTTGCATGGAGAAAAACAGTATGCCTGTGTTTTATATCATGATATTTACCATTGTAGGAATTGGTAATTTTTAAAAGCTGGTGAAGAATTTCAGATAGTTTAACTTTTGAAAACAAAAAGTAGTCCTGTAGAAGAATCTGATAAATCTTAAAATAGATTCAGCTTCTATTAAAGCCTATCAGATCATATCCAGATCCTCCCTCTTTTTCTTTGCAACAGTTAAACACAATGTCCTTATTTCAATATATTTGGAAGATGATATTACAGGGCAGACAAAATGCCTGAGATGCTGCATTAATTCTGAATATAATAATTTTAAAGTTGAAGAAATCACCATTGGATTTCTTTTTCTGGTTGACTGTTTTAGAAGGAAAATTGGAATGGCACAGTACATTGCCTCCTTTTGGGTTCCAATAGCTTTTGACAGGTTGAAATCCCACTATATCTATCTTTGAGGAAAAACTAATTATCATAAAGGATAAAGCAATTAAAGTGTTTCAATAAGATGACAGCTAAAGTAATGACACTTATATGAATGCAGTGGACAACTTTTCAAACAGTTCACAACTGTCTTTCCAATCAAGTATTTATCTTAAAATTATTTTAAATGGTTGTCAAGTGTTTAAAAAATGCCAATCCAATGCTGAGGACTGGAATGAAACATCAAATTATCATAGAACTTTGGAGTTGTTTTCTTAGTTTCAATATTCCATACTTCCAGAACTTGCTGACAGATGCAGACTTTTTGAGGATAATAAACCCTCACTTTTCATTCACAACTAGGTTGCTGTTATTACTATTACATAATATTTAAGGATGGCCTCCATCAGAAAGTCTGCAAGCTGCAGCTTTTCATTGTGTATTTGGAGAAAAATCAGATGGTTACCATGTAATTCTTCTTGATTATATAATTGGAAAGTTAAAAGTGAAAAAAATGTCCCCTTTTCAGTCTGTCATACAGGGTACTATGATAACTATTTGAAATGCAGATTCACACAATTCACATAAACATATATTTCAGTGCTAATTATACTGCCATTTCAACTGAGTTCACTACTTTGGATTCCTATCTTTTTGGTTATCCTTCATTAGGTGTGTATATATCTGGAACATGAGTACTCTGCATTTACATCCATACTTGGTTTTTATCCCCCCTACAAAGTTACTGCAACTTAATGACCTGCAGAAAAGAAAAGAATTTTCCAATTGCTTTCCTGTGACTTGCAATAAATAACTATTCTGGGCTTTTTCAGAAAAACACAGAGGTTGGGCTCCTCTGTTTTCAGGCAATTTCACCTGTTTAAATAATCCTTCTGTACAGTTTTCAGAGTAGAAGCATCATGCATCTCTTTGTTACAATCCACAAAAGAAGAACATTTTATCAGTCACATCACATGCACCTAAATCTTGCTAAGCTCGCCCATCATGGCTGGGGATCATTAAGGGAGAAGTAAAGAATGCTGAGAGACTGTATCATTCCAACAAAGCTACCCAAGGCATAAAGGTCATCACCCAGGTCATCATGCCCAGGTAAAGCAAACAGAGATTTATATTAGGCATAAGAGTATTCTAGAAGCAGATGACATTAAACTCAAGTGTGGGTTTCTCCAGGTTCTGTCCGGTTTTATAGAACCAGATGTTATGATCCTGTGCAGTTTGGAGAACCGGCAAATTGTGCCCCTGGCTGGCAACACCCCTCCCCCTAGGCCCCGCCCCTTCTTGCCCACACAAACAGCTGATGGACTGCGGGGTGGGGAGCTGGTCCTGGAAGACTGCGGGGTGGGGAGCTGGTCCTGGAAGACCCGATGCCACCAGAATCGCTGCCATTGCATTCCTTGGGCACCATTATCACCATTCACATCTTGCTGCTGCTTCATCCCCCCCCCACAGGTATGGCAAGCCCTGGGCCGGGGCTCAACAGCTTGCCTTTCCTCCCCCTGCTATGCTTCCCCCTTGGGGAAGCAAGGCTGGGAAGGCTGCTTGCAGTGAGGGAAATATAGAGGGGGAGGCGCGCTTCACAGATGTGAGGACAATGGTGCTGGAATCTCCTCCTCATTTGTAAAATGCATGAAGGTTAAAGGTGCTGCGCAGCACAAGCCTGCTCATGGCAAGGGAAATATGGGGGGACGTGCTGTGCAGCACCTTTAAAGTTAATGCGCTTTACAAATGGCACCTCCTCATTTGTGAAGCAATCTAAATTTGGTGCTAAGTTTGGTGCTGCGTGAGGCTACTCAAGGCAAGATGAGAGGAATATTGGGGGGGCGGCTTTTCTCCCGAGACACTGACTGACGCTGCTGCTCTTGCCATGGAGGAAAGAGATGAGAAACAGAGAGGGAGGGAGAATTCATCCATGTAATAGCTGCATGACAGGAACAGGAAATTAAGTCTTCAAGTTCCTGTTGAGACTCAACAAACCAATGTTCTGCCACCCCCTTTGGGATAATTGTGTTATTCATCAGATGCCTCACCTTCAAAACATTTATGAATCTGTTAAAGAGGGCATAAACGAAGGACATTACCAGGATTTTTAAAAGATAAAGACAATCAAGAATTTTAAAAGGTAAAGCACGCACACACACCTCCCCAACCTCCCCAACTCTGTTTCTCTCTCTCCCTCCCTTCCTCAAATCCACGGCTGGGCCAAGCCAGTAAGCTCTCCTTCCTTGGTGCTCTTCGCTACTTCTTTCATTTCTTCATTTTGGAATCCAGACTGGCTGAACAATGATCACTAGCTGCAGCCGCCCACCCCGCACCTATTTTTGCTGTGCTTTGGCACTTGCTCAAGTATCTTTCTGTGTGTGTATGCACAAACACACACACACACACACACACAGAGAGAGAGAGAGAGAGAGAGGATTCCACCATAGCCACCTGTCACTAGAGCAAGGAGAGGGGGGAGGAGGGTCACTTGAAGAAATGCTTCCACAATCGTTTTTCAGCCAATCTGAACTTGCTGGCTTGGCCCAATCAGCTTTGAGAGAGAGACAGAGAGACATAGAGAGAGGGGGTGGAGAGAGGGGAAGATAGGGAGAGGGGCAGAGAGAGACACACAGAGAGAGAGAGATACAGAGGGGAGAGAGAGAGACAAAGAGAGACACAGGGAGAGATAGAGAGAGAGAGAGAGAGAAGAAAGAAAGAAAGAAAGAAAGAAAGAAAGAAAGAAAGAAAGAAAGAAAGAAAGAAAGAAAGAAAGAAAGAAAGAAAGAA
>BLBF01000003.1:98049206-98070809 GCA_015471245.1 Laticauda colubrina | reverse complement strand
TAGTATTTCACCTAAAACAGTTAGGGTGAACAATGTTATCCCTAACACTGTGTTCTGATTGGCTGGGGGTGTGTTCTGTTTAGGTGGGGGCATGGTTGTGCTCAGGCTAGTCTTAGTTGCTGGGGGATTTGATCTGGTGAGGTGTGATCCTGTTGTTTGGCTTCGTGTTCGTGGTCGTGCCACATCTTCATGGTGGGTGTGAGTCTTTTTTCTACGTGGAAATGTGGTGGTAGCATCTTGTGTGGCACTCGTGGATGTGGGTCTGGTGTCATTCTTCATGTTAGGTACTCATTTATTAATGAGGGCAGGTTTCCATATGTTTGGTAGGCGGGAGGTATCATCTCGTTTATACATGCTGTGTGGGAGTTTTTCTATCTCTATGGCTTCTCTGATTATTCTATTGTTGAAGTGTTCGGTTTTGGCGATAGTTCTGTTATTTTTAAAGTCAATTTCATGCCACAGAACAAACTCCATACAGAAGCCTGATGATGGTAGATGAGATTCTGCTGAAACGTTGCTACACCTTTAAAAGCACTACAATGACGTGGGATAATACCCAAAGGAAGCTGAACAGCGCGCACACACACACACACACACACACACACATATATATACTTCCATTCCAGATCCTTTAAAAGAGGATTATAACTCCAAATCTAGTCTAGTTCGTATGTGACGAACTCAACACAGAAGCCTGATGATGGCAGATGAGATTTTGCCGAAACGTTGCTACAACTTTAAAAGTACTACAATGACGTGGGATAATACCCGAAGGAAGCTGAACAGCACACATGTAAGTACCCGCAAAACATAAAAAAACAAATATCAGACCTCTACGGGGAGGAAACAAATAGCCAGCTCAAAAGCTATGAGAAGCTGGAAGTTAAAAGAGCTGGAATGTTATGTGACCTGAAATTCCTATGCAGCTGCAGAGACAACAATGCAACACCAAACTGCTTCAAATTAACATTTCATCACAGCACAGCAGCGACTAAACGTATCCTGAAAAGAACTGAAATGGCTCTTCTCAGGAACGAGGTCCACAGTAAGAGATTCCAATTGGATCAGTTAAACAAAGATTTGCTGGCACTACACCTGGAATTGAGCAGCAAAATCCACCCTCTACTTTGGGATAAGGTAAAACAACTTACAACTTGGAGAGCTGAAACTGAAACCACTTACAAAAATGAAAAACTCTTGAAGAAACTAATAAAATTAGAACATGACAACATCCCTCCCAACAACTCACAACAACACCTGAAACAATTAGTATATAACATTTCCAACAGAGATCTCACCAAAACAGAAACAGATGTCCTAACCAAAGGATTCAATTATGCCATAGCACCCAAAAAAATCCCCACAGAATCCATCATATGTGCAGTAGAATCCAGCCTAACCAAATTAAATACAGATGAAGCTGACAGAATAAGACACCAGGTTACAAACATCCTATGCACAAGCAAACCACCCAAAAGCAATTTGCAAAAAGATGAATTCAAAGCGCTACAAACCCTGAAAAATGATAACAGCATAATCATACTCCCAGCAGATAAAGAGAATGCCACAGAATGGATAGACAAGATTATGAAACAATATTGATAGACCTACTCCAAGACTCCACATACAAACCTATAAACACAGACCCAACCACATATCTGGAAAAATGAACCAAGAAGA
Organism: Laticauda colubrina; assembly: GCA_015471245.1. NCBI lineage: Eukaryota > Metazoa > Chordata > Lepidosauria > Squamata > Elapidae > Laticauda > Laticauda colubrina. The sequence goes on along the minus strand of BLBF01000003.1, from coordinate 98,069,129 downwards.
AAATTATAACCAGCCACATAAGCAAAGAAATCCAACAGACAATCATCCCAAGAGAAAAATCTTCCAGATGCCCCAAACTATACGGCTTCCCAAAAATACACAAAGAAGGCATACTTCTCAGACCCATAGTCAGCTCCAAAGGAGCACCACTACAAAACCTAGCTAAACACTTAGCAAAACAACTACAGCCCCATGCTGAAACCGCAGCTTCATATATACAAAACTCATACCACTTCTTAGAAATGATCAAAGATCTACACGTGGAACAAGAAGATCTGCTTGTAAGTTTCGACGTGGTTTCACTATTCACTCAAGTCCCGATAAAAGAAATTCTTGAAATCATCAAAAATAAATACCAACCAGCTAAACACCTCATGGAACTAACAGAACACTGCTTAACTAACACATATTTCATATACAAAGGACAAAGATACAAGCAAATTGAAGGAGCCCCAATGGGATCACCACTGTCACCCGTCATTGCAAACCTGTTCATGGAAGAATTTGAATCCAGAGCCCTGGCTAATGCCACCCACAAACCCAAACTATGGCTAAGATACATCAATGAAACATTTGTGATTTGGCCCCATGGAAAAGAAAACCTAAACAGTTTCCTAACACACCTAAACAACACACACCCCAAAATCAAGTTTACCATGGAAATGGAAATAAACAAACAACTACCATTCCTAGATGTACTAATCTACAAAACAACAGATGGCACACTAGGACACACCATATACCAGAAGAAAACACCAATCCCACCACCACCCAGCACAGATAAATTCCGTGGCCAAAACACTAATTGCTACAACCAAACACCTGGCAGACAAGACACATAAAAAGACTGAACTATGCACCCTGACTAAAGTACTGACAGCCAATGGCTTCCATAAAAACAAAATCACCAGTCTGATCCACAAAAACACACTAAGACAGAATAGAGACCTAGAAGATCAACAGACCTATGGAACAGCTGTCCTACCTTACATAAGAGGTACTACAGACAAAATCAGTAAGATACTACACAGGCATCACATCAAGACTGCCTTCAAAACAGACAAAAAAATAGCAGCCATCCTTAGAAACCCCAAAGACAAAATTGACATGGAAAACCAAGGCATATATGAAGTTCCCTGTGCTTCATGCCCAGCCACATACATTGGACAGACCAATAGAAGAATAAGTACCCACCTGGATGAACACAAAAATGAAGTAAAAAACCTGGAACACACCTCCTCACTAGTCCAACACATGAAAACCACAGGTCACAACTTCAACTTCAATGGCACCAAAACCCTAGCCACTTTAGAAAACCCCAGCCACTGAATCATCAGAGAAGCCATCGAGATTGAAAAAAGACCTGAAAGCATGAATAGAAGAGATGATTCCACCAGACTGTCAATCATTTGGAAGCCTGAACTCTCAAATAGAAAGATCTCCACACCACAAGCCAGGCAAACACCTGGGCACAAACAGACTCCACCTGATACCTCCAGCTCAAACACACCCCAACCAGGCACCCAGATGAAACCTAGCTTCCTAATAGATAATAGCCGTCCTTTCACGCAAAGCCAAGCTGCACTGAAAGCCTCCAATACAGGAACACAGTGTTGCCAGCCAATCAAAGCCACAAAACAGACAGAAGAAACCAGAAACACCAATCAAACAAACTTCAAGAACAATAAACACAGACCAAGACTCCCAACCAATCAGGATGTAGAAAAAAAATATCCTGGCACAGCAATAAGCTAGCCTCAAATTTAAAACCAACGGCTGTGAGACCCTGACCCATATACAAACTCAATATTGAAGCCTGATGATGGCAGATGAGATTCTGCTGAAATGTTGCTACAACTTTAAAAGCACTACAATGACGTGGGATAATACCCGAAGGAAGCTGAACAGCACACATGTAAGTACCCGCGAAAACTTAAAATAAATAAATAAATAAACTTTATATATATAGTTCCAGATCCAGGCTCCCAGCCAATCAGAATGGACCAGCCTCAAATTTGAAACCAGGAACTAACTCTATGCAGAAGCCTGAGGATGGCAGATGAGATTCTGCTGAAACGTTGCTACAACTTTAACAGAACAACAATGACGTGGGATAATACCCAAAGGAAGCTAAACAGCACATATCCATATCCATATCCATATCCATATCCATATCCATATCCATATCCATATACATACATACATACATACATACATACATACATACATACATACATATATATATAACAGAACTTTAACAGAACTACAATGACGTGGGATAATACCCAAAGGAAGCTAAACAGCACACATGTAAGTACCCGCGAAAACCTAAGAAAACATATATATATATATATATATATATATATATATATATATATATATATATATAATGACAACCAATTGAAGGAGTTCTAGTTCTTCCTTGCACATTGGTATTTTCACTGTCTTGAATTAACTAAGTATTTGTACAAAGAAGAAGGACTAAAATATTATAATATTTAACTTTTTATTTCACTTCATAAATATTTGTAATATGTGGTTGAAGACAAATCATATAAATTTATTTCCTTTCTAATCATTCAGAGTTGCCACAGATCTTGTGAATTAGACCATAACAGATTGATCAGCTTTCAAATAGAATAATTCCACATGTTTTGTTTTTCTGAATTATAAATTGCTCACTTTCTTTCGGTTCCAATTTCATAATATTGGATGAAAATATTCCATATTATTAATATAAACTAGAAGTTTGGATAAATGTTATTTATTTTTATTTATTGTAGCTTTTCTGTTATATTTTATCATTCAGATCCAAAAACAGCATACAGATAATTTTAAAAAGTAAGCTTTTGCTTATTATCAGTCATTTAAGAACAATTAAAAAACATTCCACTTGTCCCTAAAATGGATTTTTACTTTTTAGATAATATGAGACAATAAAAAGATATGCAACAAAGACAAAGCAACTGTAGTAAGTGGGGGGGGGGGGGTGAACATGATGAACAGGTAAGCCTTAAGGTAGTTCTGGAAGCTGAACAGGCTTAGTGCTAACTATGATTAAATAATTGTGTGACAACTTTTGGAGAAGCGTGAGAGTGTCATCCAAGTCTCTGTAAGTTCACATGCAACTCTGGGCCTATGAACGGTTTTTGCTTCTTTTATTACTGCAGCTCAACATTTTTTTTTTCCTGGCAAATGATCAGAAATTTCGGATTCTCTTCATATCTTTTCTTCAACACAGGTTTTATTGGATACCTGAAAAGAAAAAAGAACATTCACCTACCTCTATTATGTTCAAGTCCAATATTTCGGAAATCCTTCTTCCGCTCCAAGCTCAGCTAATCACCATTGTTAACAAGGACACTGAAGAAATAGTTTTATAACTTCTGCATTCCCTGTAAAAGCTATTTAAACAGCTTATAGCTGCTTCAAGACATCTTGGGTTACACTTTGATTTTCATCCATATAAAAGCTGGTGCTTGGAACTGATATTGGTATAATTAGAAATAAGTTGATTCCACCAGCAAATGGCTGGATTTTTATGAGTCTGCACTGAATAGGATAGAGACAAAAACAGGACGAGATCCATTTATAAAATTGAGATGAGATTGACCTTGTTGAAGTGCCCTTGCTCAGAGTTTTTCTACAGGATAAATAGCAAGCATTTGGCCATGCTCACCTGTCAGAAAGAATGTATAGACATCACAGATATCTCCCCCAGGGGCACTTATTCTGAGATGCTAATGCAGAATGAGCAGAAAGAGGATAGGGAGGCTGGAGAGAGGGGATGGTTTTTGAGCATTATGATAAATATACTGATAAGGTAAGCAAAGCTTTGGAGTACACAAGCTGCTGCCTTTTTCTTTTTTTTTTAAGGAAGAGATTTGTCAACATAATTGTGCTAATCTGTAATCTCCATTATTGAGCAATTAGCCTTGATGTTTGGACTGCTTTGCCCGCACATTTATGCATAAGACTGTGCTAGCATATGCATGCCCTCAACATATTGGGCTATTTCAGTAATGTGTAATTTCTATTTCTTGCTTTTGTCTGGAGGCCTCTCGCATTACATTTAGATTGTATCCTTTATCATCCCAAATTGACATTTATGCTTTTACTTCTGTTGTTTGCCTAGCTCCTCCCTGGTGTGGATCAACAATTTGTTTGAATCTGTGTCACTTCTCTTATCTTCCCCAACACAGAGATGCACTCATTTTGCACTACCATCTGCCTCCAGAGGTTATGTTAGCAACAGTGGAGAATTTCCCCCCCACATTCCTCCCCCTCACCCCCGCACCCCAATGGAAAATGCTCGTGAATGTTAATTGCTTATCCATTTGGTTTATAAGACTGCAGAGATGACTGAGCACACAAAAACAGTTTTGACAGAAGTAATGGAATGCTACTGCCTGCAAATAAATAAATCTGATTTCCATAAAAAAAAAATGTGGCTATGGAGAGGAAGTCATAGAATGCAGAAAATTACAATTTAAAGATAAGCTATTCACTGTTCTTGGAAAGCACAGGCTTGGCTTAGATGAATACAATAGAGCTCTTCCCCTAGCAATAAAGAACTCTTTTATTAGCTCTGATATTTAGTTGAAAGAGTGTTGTTTGTTTTTCTTCTTCTTTCCTAAATGCCTTTTTTTTTTAAAGTAAATGGAAGATAAATATAAACTAAAGACAAGAGACATATATTTGGGAAAGAAAACTGGTGCAATTTTTGAAGTTAATCTATCTATGTGTGCTATCTGTTTAGTGTTTTTTTCTTCCTCTAGTAGTAGCTTGCTTTATTTTCTGTTTTCATAATCAGATGTAAGCACTGTTGTTGAACTCTTCTGTTTTAAAACCAATGACTCAGGAAATAAATAACCAATCATATCTCCTACTGGAAGATTACACATTTTCTCAAATACTTGAGAGTCATCTTCTGGAAACAGTGTTTTTTTTCTGCCTTGATAAAAGAAGGGTTTCTTCCAATCCTCCTCCCCAATCTGGAACATTATTGATAAATTTTGTCTCGTGAATTTAATGGCCGAAGTTTGTAAGTGTTTAGAGGAGTTTATTCCTTGAAAATGCATAACATGGTGAGCAATGAAAACAAGAAGTTACTATTCCAAACTGCAGGAAAAAAGTTGAAAAAAATCTTCAAAACTCTTCAGATTTTAGAAACATTAAATATAAAATAAAATGGATAATTTCACTGTTCATTTTTCAATTTGATAGAAGCTGTCTAGTGGGATTTCTTAGAGCATTACCAAATCTGAGCTTCAGCCTACTCAATCCATTCAACCTTTTCTGAATTCAGAATGGGTGTTGAACTCGGATCAGATGGATTCAGGTTCAAAACTCTCTGAGTGACCTTAGAAGAGTCTTTCTCTCTCTCAGCTCATCTTATTTCTTAGAATTGCTGCTATAGAGATATCATGGAAATCCCCATATAAGCCACCATGAGCTCTTGTGTGAAAGTCAGAATCTTTAAAATTGCTGTATTTTTTTCCATGTTTCTGATATGACAGGAAATAAGGAATTCCTTTGTGGCCCACACTCCTAGTTTCCAATTACAATATTGTGTTAATGGTAAGAAGGACTTTGGAATAATAAATTGTGGGACGATCCCACTGCTTTTCATGGTGCTGTATGGGAACAGTAATGTTCAGGTATAATGGTGAACACATGAAAGGAACATCAGACGATGGCTTGAAAAATACTGCAAGTTCAACATTTCCTGTATCTGGCTCTGCTTGTTTTACATATTATATAGAAAAGCTAAGCTGAAAAAAAATCACCCAAAGTGAAGATAGCCTGCATAACACTCAGCTACAGGAAGTCCTCAACTTACAACCACAATGGAGCCCAAAATTTATGTTGCTAAGCAAGATAGTGAAGTGAGTTGTACTCCATTTTATGATCTCTTTTGTCACAATTGTGAAGTGAATCACGATGGTGATTCATGATTAAGGGAATTATGCAGATGTTAAAATGAAGCTGTCTTCCCCCATTGACTTTGCACATATGACCCCCCAGGATAGTGCAACTGTAATAAATGCATCCCAATTGCCACGTGACATGCGACATGTGACATGCAATGGTCATCATTTTCACCATTGTGAAAAATAGTCATAACTCACTTTTTTCAGTGTTGTGAAATGCTTTTTTAGGAGGAATTCAATACTGTTCCAAACTAGACCGAAGAACCTTTTACTCAAAGTGCTTTCACTTTGTCAGGATTATGTTATCAAGAGCATTGTTCACTAAAGTTTGACTCAGATAGCAAAGAGAACTTGGGTATCAAAGAACTCGAATTCTCTGAATGCATTTTCCTGCTGGGTCTCCTTCCATAGAAGCCCCTGGGGCCTGAAATAAGGATGGAATTTATTGCATTGCCATACCTCTCATTCAAATTATATGGAATTATTTTAGGGAGATTTCATAATCCTTATTGTCAAATGTCAACAAGTTAATTTTAATGTCAGTGCTCGGCTTGAAATGATCTCAGATTGTGTCAAGATCTTCCATTTTATTTAAAGGTGGTAACCACTCAAACAACCTGGCCGCAATGTGATTTCTAAGAAAAATGGGGGAAGGGGGAACACACAATAGTATCATGGCATCTGACATCACCTCATCTTGTACAGAATCATTTCTAGATACAACACCTCTAATATGGAAGGCAAGTGATAGGCATTAGCAGAAGGAGGGCAAGTAATAAAATGTGCATCAAATGCAAAATGGCTTTTTTTTTTGTATCATTACCATTTGATTGGATATTTATGACATACATAGATACTATGTTTCCTCAAAAATACAACCTATTCAGAAAGTAAGTCCTAGCTTGATTTTTACACACGTGCCCAATATAAGCCCTATCCCCCCAAAAAATAAGTCCTAATTAAGAGCCTGCCCATTCCAGGGTGCACAGGTAAAAGTTAAGCTAGGACGGGGATGGGGGGGATGGAGCTGCCCTACTATTACCTTTCAGATAGTTGCAGCCAGGCCTTGCACATCTCGACTCATTTCTTCTGCAGACAGCAAGGCTCTCCTGAAGGTCTCTGTAGCCGATAACAGAGTTCTGGATTGATCCAGAGCTCTGTTGTCAGGTACAGAGGCCATTTCTAAAGGCCTTTCCTGAAGGCCTATGTAGCCAATTGTTCCATCCGGAAATAAGTTGCGCGAGACCGGATTCCAACAACAACTCTTTTATTTAGAACAGTAAAGCAATGGTAACGGAACAACGACCCAAGCCGCGGCAGCCCTTTTTATAGCGGCTTGCCCGTGGCTTGTGGCCAATGACACCACATTAAGTGTTCCCGCCGTCAAGCGGGCCAATCGGATTGGTTCTCTAGAGGCCAATCCAAAGATGGCCTTTTTGGCCAATCAGAATGGGGAACTTGGAGCCTACCGAATTCCAAACACAATACTCCTCCCCCTTTGGTTCAGTCCAACGTGCCTCATGTCACACAGGTAGGTGAGGCTTTTTCAAGTCCTTGTTGACCTGCACAGCTCAGTCTCAGCATGGTGTTCAAGCGGTTCGGACAGGATTGCTGTTTCTCTGTGCTTTCTCCATGAAACCTCCTGGAAGGGTGAGTCAGCCTTACCGTTCCCGCCTGAGTCTCTCGGGCCGGTTGAGATGGCTCCGCTGCTCCCTCCTGGTTTGTCTGGGTTGGTCGAGCTGGCCTGGCTGTCTCCTTCCAGGAAGGCCTCGCTTCGTTCTCCTGCTCCCGGACTTCTCTTTTGGGATTCATCTAACTGTGAGTGCTCTTTCTGATTTATTTGAGAATCTTTGTATAGAGTTTGTTTCCTTGTTATGGGAGGTTTGTCTCTCCCTTTTTTATTATTTTGTATTCCCCCCCCCCCTCGGTTGTTTTTTGGTTGGTATTTATTTTTTCTGCTGGTGTGTTGTTGCGTTTGAGGGTACAAGAACAAAACTGGTCAATGTGCCGCTTCCATTCTCTTCCGTCGTCTAGGAGTAGTCGGTAAGACCGGGGGCCTGTGATCTGGGTGATCGTGGCTGGAAGCCATAATGGGTCCCCAGTAAGGTTTTTGGCATAGACTAGGTTGCCTATTTCAAATGTGTGGTATTTGCTGGAAGAGTCATGGGGTTTATCCCAGATATAAGTGGGGTGCAGTCTGTCGATGCAGGAGTGCAATTTCCTACCCATTAGGAGTTCTGCTGGTCTATTGTTGGTAGTGCTGCTAGGGGTAATGTCCTGTAGGGTTAATAATTGGTTTAGCTTGTCTTGCATGTGCCCCTTGTCCATTTTATCCAGGCCTTCCTTGTGTACCGAACCATGCGTTCAGCCCTACCGTTCGCAGCTGGATGGGCCGGCGCAGTTAAAGCATGTTGGATACCCTGGGTCGCTAAGTAACTGCTCAAATGCCAACGTGGTAAACTGGCGCCCATGTCCGATACCAATACATCAGGGAGTCCATGCGTGGTGAACAGTTTGTCTAATTGTTTCATCACTGCCTCAGTGGTTGTAGAACCCATGGGTATGACTTCTAGCCAGTTTGAGTAGGCATCCGCAACTATTAAAAAGGTGTTGCCTTTCGTTGGCCCAGCAAAGTCAATCTGTAGTCCAGACCATGGGCCCAGGGGAGTCTCCCATTCCATAACCGGTGCCTGTGGGGGGGTTGCCCTCGATTTTTGACAGTCATGGCATATTGCCACCCAACGTTCAATGTCCTTGTCCAGCCCTGGCCACCAGATGTAACTTCTGGCCAAGGCTTTCTTCTTAACTATGCCTGGGTGCCCCTTGTGCAACATGCACAAAACATCCTCCTGGAGTCTGTGTGGTATCACCACCCTGTCACCCCACAATATACAGCCCTTCTCGATTGACAGTTCAGTTTGTCGGGTGCAAAATGGTTTAAAAGTCTCAATTTTGTTCTCTTCCGGCCAGCCCTTACCTACCCAATGCAGGATGCTAGCTGTCAAGGGGTCTTTCACAGTGGCTCTCGTGACGTCCGCTGCGGTTAGTGGTAGGTTCAGCCAGGCCTCAAGTTGGAGTGTGGAGACGGTGGGAGCTGGGTCCTATTCTGTGATGGGCAGCGGGGCACGGCTCAGGGCATCGTCGTGGGTGATGGTCTTTCCAGGGCAGTGGATCAGTGTGTAGGTGTAGGCAGTGAGGAATTCAGACCACCTCGTTATTCTTGGTGATAGAATGTTCGGGGTTGGCTTGTTTCCTGCTAGGACCCTAGCAGGGGTTTGTGATCAGTGATGATTGAAAAAGTTCTACTGTAAAGGTACTCATGGAATCTTTTGACTCCAGCGATGATTGCGAGAGCTTCTCGGTCAAGTTGGCTGTAATTGCGTTCAGATTTGGAAAGCATTTTCGAATAGAAAGTGACCGGTGCTTCTCTGCCGTCTGGTAGCTTGTGGCTCAGGATGGCGCTGATTCCAAAAGGCGATGAATCACAGGTGATCATCAAAGGCAGGGTATTGCTATACTGGATTAAAAGGGTGTTAGATGTTAATAGGTCTTTGATACCTTGAAATGCTGCTTGTTCCCAGTGGCCCCATTTCCAGATAGTTTTTTGTCTAACAACCGATGTAAAGGTTCTGCTATGGTTGCCTTATGGGGCAGGAACATATTGTGAAAATTTATGAGACTAGGAATGCTTGAAGGTCAGTTTTGTTCCTAGGTCTAGGTGCTCCTTTGATTGCCTTTATCTTTTTTTTGGTGGGGTGTATCCCTTGTTCATCTATTAGGTAGCCCAGAAACTTGACTTGGTTGGTTGCTAAATTACATTTTTCTTGCTTTACCTTAAGGCCTGCGTCTCTAAATCTTCTTAAGACTTCTCTTAATCTGCTCTCTAGTTGGTTAGCATTTTTTGCTGACACCAGAACGTCATCAAAATAGGGGACGACTCCCTTGATTCCATTTAACAGGTGCTCCATGAGCCTTTGGAACACGCCTGGGGCAACACTAACACTGAACTGGAAATGGTTACACTTGAATGCCCCTCTATGTGTCACAATAGTCTGTGCCTCTGCAGTAGTGGGGTCAAAGTGTAGCTGTTGGTCCACTTGTGCGAGATCAAGCTTCGCAAAAATTTTTCCTCCCCCTAGGGAGTGCAATAAGTGTTGCACTACCGGTACTGGGTATGCGTTTTGTTGGAGCGCATGGTTTAGGATATCCTTATAGTCCCACAGATGCGCACTGACCCATCTGGTTTTATGGGAGTCACGATGGGTGTTTTCCACCTGGCATCGTCGATTGGTTCTAACACCCCTTGTGCTATTAATTTGTTTAATTGTTCATCAATTTTTGGTTTTAAAGCAAAAGGAACGCGTCTGGCTTTTAACCGGATGGGGGCTATTTTTGGATCTAGGCTAAATGAAATTGGGGTCCCCTTGTACTTGCCTAGGGTCTCGTCGAAAACATCTTGGAATTCATGTAACAGGCTCTCTTCCCAGTTTGCTGCAGCAATGCAGTTTATCCCGGTCATCCCGATTCCCAGGGGCACGAACCATTCAATCCCTAGCAGACTAGGGTGATCACAGTCGACAATGGTCAGAGGCAAAATTTTGGCATGATTTTTAAATTTGATGAGGAAATGTCCAAAGCCCACTACCGGAATTCAATTTCCCTGGTTGTCTTTTAAAACTAGTCTTTGTTTTTGTAGTTCTCTTTGTTTGCAGCCCGATTATAAGGCGCCGGATGGTGTTCCAGGATACCATAGATAAAAAGGACCTGGAGTCGATCTCCATCTCACAGGGTTTCCCCTCGATGTTCACCTCTACCCGGACCTTTTTTCCGTTTTCTGCCCTGGCATTTCCAATGGTTACCATCTGATGTGTTTCCTCTCTTTCACTGGTTCTTTTGCTTCAATTCCATCTGCTTCCGGCTTGTCTTCCTTCATGTCGGGGGGTGGTGGTGGTGCTGCCATGTCTTTTAGGACTATAGCTGTTTTTGTTTTGGCAGACCCTTTCGATGTGCCCCCGTTTGTTACAAGCCCTACAGATTGCGTCTAGGAACCTGCATTCAGATCGCGGGTGGTTGCTTCCGCATCCAGCATACTGAAACTCCCGCCTGTTTCTTCTCTTTTCCCACCATTTCTTCGCTGATTGAAGTCTATGGACATATTCATTTTCGTCCTCAGTGTCGCTCTGGAACTTGAGATCTTCGTAGTTGGTGGTCACTATGGGCTGTTTCTTGCTTCCCTCTGCCTTCTTCTCTCTGGCTTGGTTTGGTGGGTCTGGAATCGAATTCATCTGGTGCATGGTGGCTGCGGATTTCTTTGCTGCTTCGGTGGCGGTGGCTTCTGCAATGGCCTCGGCTGCGGTTATGTTTGGTCTATTCAGCAGCTTATTCTGAAGTGTAGCATCCTTCAACCCGAGGACCACATGGTCCCTCATGGCCTCATCCATGTTCTGGAACTCACAGCTCCTCCGATATGTCTCAGGGCGGCTACAAAATCTGCAACGGTTTCATTGTCTCTTTGGTCTCTCTTATAGAACTCGTGTCTTTTTATCAAGTTGGAGACCACAGGAGTTTAATGTGCTCAGAGCATTCTGTTCAGCTCGGGCCAAGTCATCTGTTTGATGTCTCTTGGTTTGGCTAGTGCCCTCGCCATTTTAAAGACAGGCGGACTGCAGTGTGTAAGGAAGACAGCCCTTTTCCTTTGGTCAGATATTTCCTGCAGCTCGTTGCTTTCTAAAAACATAAGAAAGCGATCAATATATGACTCCCAATCCTCCTCATCAGGATTGAATGGTGCGGGCGGTGCATTGTTACTGGCCATCTCTCTTGCTCGGTTCAGATTGCCGCGTGCTTCGGTCTCGCTCTTCTTTGACGATCCCACCTTTGTCACCAGTGTTCCGTCTGGAAATAAGTTGCACGAGACTGGGTTCCAACAACAACTCTTTTATTTAAACAGTAAAGCAATGGTAACGGAACAACGACCCAAGCCACGGCAGCCCTTTTTATAGTGGCTTGCCCGTGGCTTGTGGCAAATGACACCACTTTAAATGTTCCCGCCATTAAGTGGGCCAATTGGATTGGTTCTCTTGTGGCCAATCTGAGGATGGCCTTTTCGACCAATCAGAATGGGGAACTTGGAGCCTACCAAGTTCCATACACAACACCGATAACAGTTATCGGCTGCAGAGGTCTTTAGGAAAGCTTTGCTGACTGCAGAAGAAATGAGCCAAAGTGTGCAAGGCCTAGCTGCATCTATCTGAAGCTGAAGAAGTTCCTGAAGGCCTTTGACAGCAAAAAGGAGGCCGAGGGCAACACGCACAAGTGAGGTGATTCAGTGGACTACATTCCACACCCCAAAATTAGACCTAATGACTTTTTTGGTTGCAAAAAAAATATAAAACAGGGTCTTATTTTCAAGGAAACACAATAAATGTTCAGTTATTGCTTTCATTATCACTATTTTCATTCTTGGTACAAAGAATGAGATACAATGGGGTAACCATCCCAAAGTAGTTCTGACACAATGTTTGTAGGAAAGAAAGTGTCCAAAGTTTATCTACATGTTAATATTGGCATTCAGATTATTCTGGTCACTCTTCTTGGTCTACACCAAAGGGTTTAGTAGGGGCGTTGCATTGCACAGTACTCTGAGCAGATTCTATTAGCCACCAAATTATGTGTGGCTGAGTGAATCTAGGATTGCCAGCATAATGCTCACATTATGCGGTTCCTTTCATTACTTCTCCTCAGTCTGCTCCCTTGGCCAGAAGGGAAATGGGGAGAGTCATGCTGTGATCATGAACCATAGATTGCTTTTACTTCTTTTCCAGTGCCTTTCCTCTCTCTTTCTCTCTCTCTCTCACCCCTCCCCCCACCTTTTTCTCTTCTGATCAGACTGAAGAAAAAAAATCAACCTAGAAAGCATTGAACGAAGCACTTATGCATTTCCCATTGTTAAAAGAGGAGAATAATAGTCATAATCTTCTGAGCAGATGCCTTAACTTTTCCCCCTCCCAACACAACACACTCCACAAAAACTTACTGTTGTTTACTTTGTACGCCCATTCCCTCAGAATAATTTTGAAGGCAAAACTTATTTAACTTTGATTATTTGCTTTTATTATTTTATTTCTTTGAAAGATGACTAACATAAATTTATCTGAAAAAGAAACTAAAAATGCAATCTATGGAAACAAATGCATTTTCATTTACATAAGACAAATGAGTCTTAGCACAATTACATATTTTTTTGCAATATTCCTTGTTTCAGTGTGACTCTCTTCTAGTCCTCACCTTACAACAGTTCATCTAATGATCATTCAAAATCTCAACAGCACTGAAAAAAGTGATTTATAACCAATTTTCACACTTACGACTGTGGCAGCATCCCCATGGCTTGGTAACTGACTCTTATTTATAATAGTTGTCGTGTCCTGGGGTCATGTGATCACCTTCTGCAAACTTCTGAGAAGCAAAGTCAATAAAGAAGCCAGATTAACTTACAACTACAGTGATTCATTTAACAACTGGGGCAAGGAAGGTCATAAAAAGGGGGGGGGAATTCACATAACAAATGTCTCACTTAGGAACAAAAATTGTGGGCTCAGTTGTGGTCATAAGTCAAAGACTACTGCAGTAGCAACAAGAAACGTTATAATGCCATCCTTGAATACAGTAATGTATTCTTATTATTAGCAACCATAAGTCTTTAGCAATATTAGAAGCGAGAAATATTGTATGATACGGGGGATGGTAGGATTGGAATTATATAATGGGTCACTAAGATTTCTAAATGGAAGGAACTGGTTCTAATCCAACTTTGTGACAGAAAAGGCATAGGAACTGCCAGAACTAGTGAGAAAAGATTTATGAAACTTTTCTTTGATTGCTTAAAGCTCTGTTCTGTAGAGAGATAAGACTGCTGCCCCTCAGACAGGCATATGAGTGAACAGTTCTGCATTGCCTTTCTGTCCTCTTCAAGCTCTGGTTCTCAGGACAGCACTGTTATCTCTGGAGAAAATACAGCTCACAGTATTACAGATGTCTAGTACAAGTGGAAGCCATATTGATGGTTATTGCTTTTAAAAAGAAACAAGCTCAGATCAGTTCAGTGAGTCTGCAGGAGATAGCAAGGGTTTATTTTCCAGGAACTATTGAAGACACTTGTTATCTACTACTGGTTCATTTTGTTCTGATTCTAAAAGTCATTGATGTATAAATATATAATTATGTAAGTAGAAAGCTAATTAAAGATTCGAAACATTTTTCTTTTCAAAAGAATTACAGGTTTGTTATAATATAGCTTCTCCTTCTCCATTTTTCCTTTTTTTTAATTAATGCCAACTTTCCATTTATTTAGAGGCAATATATTTATGTGCTTTATTTGAATGACACAAATTATTTTTCCATTGCACCACTGATGTAAATTATATTATGATGCAGATGCTGTAATTGATGGAGGAAATTATCTAGTGAGCTGAATTTCTAGTTTGTTGTTAACAGTTTCCAGTTAAAGCACCAGACTAGAAACCAGGACACTATGAAGTATAGACCTGCTTTGGTCACAAAACCAGCTGCATGACCTTGGGCCAATCACTTTCTCTCAGCCTTAGGAAATAAGGAATGGCAACCACTTCTGAAAACCTTGTCAAAAACACTGCAGAGGCTTGTCTGTTTCCAAGAAGCAACACTGAATTGAAAGGGGGAAGGAGGATGATTTAGATTTCCAGTGAAAAGATAACTTTGAACTTATAACCATTTGTTCAGAAACTGACTGAAATGATGACAGATTTGAATGAAGGTACATTACTACCTGTGTCTCATATTACAGTTCTTGCAGTGCTCTTGCAGTCACATGATAAAAATTTAGAAACTTGGCAGCCCACCTGCACCTATGACTGCAATAGGAATTTCCAGGATTGTGGTCACTAAGCAATGTCGTCATGATGTCTCACTTTAGTTATATCACTTAGAAACCAAAATTCCAGTCATATTTGTGGTTCTAAGTTGAGGATTATCTGTTGAGATGGAAGAAAAGTGACAGGATTACTTATCTTGAAATAGCTCCTGCTCTGCAAGACAATTCTGTATGTGCACTGGATAACTCTATATGAGAAAAAAAAGAATGTTTGAATTATTTGCAATTTGTATTGAATATAAACAAAGAGAAAAAGCATTTAAAATAAAGTTATTTTAATCAGTGTGAACAATAAACAGAGCAACTGTGTCAGCAACATGCAATGAACATTTTCAGCTTCATGTCACTGAACATTTTAAACTAACAGTCTTTTTGCTGTGGTCTTAGCTGTTTCTTCTTTAATCTTCCTCTTCCCATCTCTTCTATATTTTAAATATTTTCTCTTAGGCATAAATCAATGCTGAGAGTAGAAATCTGTGCATGGTACTGAGGAATAAATTGTGTCCATTCCCATATAAGCATGCATAGGTTAACAATTTTAACTGATTAACAGTGACATGATTTCTTGACCATTAATCAGGCTTGCTACCTTAAACATTTTATAATTTGCTTGATTAATCAGATAAGGGGACTTACTGACTGTTGAATAATGTCAAAACAACTATTCATATTTGCCAAGACATACATTGAATCAGGAAACTGTTTGTGGAATGTCTTGCCATCTGCCTTCTCAAACTGAATAGTTCAGTGTGAACTTCAAAGGAGCTTCTGATTCATGTTGAATCAGAAAAAAAGACACAGATAAATGGCTTCTCATTTTCCAAATTGCTGATGTGGCTTTTCCCAATGTTTTAGCAGAAACAGCAAGAGCTGTAAGAGCATCGTGGTGTCTGTGGAAGTAATTCTTTGATGAACAAGGGATTTATCTAAAGGTGAAGGAATTTGCTACACAGTGTTAGCATACTGTTCAGTGTGAATGGTTATAAACATGTCTCTAGTGTCATGTCCTTTATTTGGAGTGAAGCCTGTTTAGAACACACATGGTTGGATGAAATAAATGGAAAAGAGTTATTTCTTGACTTCATGATGCTGGATAAGCTGATAGCCTTTAACCTTTAGGTCTGGTAGGCAACAGAATTTAAAAAAAAATGAAGTTCATCACTCTATCCCTGCCCCCCCTCCCCAATTAGAAAGCATGCCAGGTATGCACAATAGATAGCAACCCAGTGAATATTTATGACAAGTTGCAGAAAGACAATGAAAAGAAGAGAGAGAATGAGGGGTGAAGCTTCCCAAAATCAGTTCTGACTTTCAATAAAAGAAAGAAGGGAAAACAAATGCAGTTGGATTGAAAAAAAGCAAGGAAACAGAGTAAGAGATCAGAACAGAAAATAATATTTCCATATTGTTTGGCCCAGAACCATAGGACTGAGCAATTAGATAAGATTATAAGAACCCATATGAAAATTGAGAAATTCAGGAAAATCAAGTATATTGGGGCAGATGTAGAGTTGGGTATTACAATTCTCAGCTCTCTGAGAGAAAGAGACAAAGCAATATATGCTTACTTAATCAAAGAATAAAGTATACTGTTGTCTTTTACTATATAGGATCATCAGTAATCATTAAAACCAGTTCAGTGGTTAGTCCTCTACAATAAACTTTATTATATTAAAAGGAAGAGGCTTGTGCATTGTAACTGAACTTCAGTTTAGCTTATCTTCTCAAGGCACAAATGGAAGCTCTGGGGTAAATAAGTATTGTTCACAAAACCCTACAGAAATTCACAAAACCCTACAGATTTCTATTCTCAAGGCAGTAGTGGAGAGATTTAGAGGTTTCAGTCTTTGTGCTTTAGCAACTGTACAATGGTTTGCTTTAACCACATTAGAAAATAACATGATTTGAGTTCTGAGTTAAAGTAGTATTAGTCATGTTGACAAATTACTACTTTTTATATAGATAGCACATTCCGATTCCTGCATTTAAGCATAGAGAATAACATATATAATAACATAATAGGAACTAATTTTTTCTCAGCTGAATTAAGTTTAGAGAGGTTCCCGCGCCCCCCCATGCAGTCTTGAAAACATACCTGCTAATTGTTTTCTTTTTCTTTTCTACTTTCAATATACAGGTGATAATTGGTTTCTTTCTCTAAGTTAATAGATGTAACAGTCTCATTGAATATAATCTGTTTACAATATTCACATATTGTTCTTGTTATCCAATTCCAGTTGCCATATAATGTTCTCATACACAGAAGCCCATAATGAGATATTATTAATATTCTTAAATGTAAACTATTATGTTTTCATTCTTTAAATATGTTTGGTATATGTATTGGGATATTTAATTTTTTTATTGTTATATATTGGGAAGAAAATATACATTTGTGTGGTCCTGTTTTCCTTAGATGGGAAACAGGGGCACACAAATGCCACAAGATGACAAAAAAGATGGACAATATTAATTAATTAATTCAATCAATCAATCAGTCAATTTCTATAGTCACCCATCTTAGTCGATGACTCTGGGTTGCTTAAAATTCAAAAGTTGTGTGTGTGTATGTGTGTGTGTGTGTGTGAGAGAGAGAGAGAGAATAACAATCAAAATAGTAAAACATAAATAGTTAAGTTTCCCTACACAACATGTAATATGAGGATCAGCCTTTGTTTGGTTTTTTTGATGTTCTCACTACATTAAATAATATATCAGATCTAGATTACTGCATCCTCAGTGAATAGCACACAGATGCTGCTTTCTAGTTTACTTTGTCCCTATCTTTGTGTAGTAATCTTAAGAACATGCTTCCTTAGAGCTTTTATAAAGATTTGTAAACAAATTGAAAGATAGAAACTATTGTGTGCTTTTAAGAATCTAACACAGATGTGTAGCTAGAATCTTCTTCCAGCGTTATGGTGTGTTATTTTTAAGTACAATTCACTTTGTAGCTGATTTTCACCCTTGTTCCATAAAGAATAGTTTTGGCTTCTATATCTCAGTTCCCTCATGTGCAAATTAGACTTTTTTATTTTAAAAAGTAATTCAGTCCAATTACTAGTACTTATCTTGTGTATTATGCAATTTTGAAAGGCTGTCATTAGCCCAAGCTTTTTCTGTGCAAGTTTGTTTGTCCTATGCAGGATCAGGGTTTTTTTGGCTCAGCTATAGTAGATTATATAATTGTTTACTTCTGAACTGTAAAATTCCAACTTTCAGGAGAGATATTAAATGACCAATATTTTCACATTGTAAAAACTACTATTTTGTTTATAAAATGCATAAAAATTAGAAGTATGTTCTGCAATGTTTATGATGTTAATGTTAACATAATGTTAACATTTGTTAATGATTTATTATTTAACATTATGTTAATGTTAATTTATTATTTAACATTATGTTATAGTTTTTGTTTGTTTGTTTGTTTTGGTTTGATTATACATCCAAGCCCAATCATACAAAGTAAGCATGACCTGAAAGCATGGACTGAATGTGGCTTATAAATACTGAAGTCGATGTACTATCTTTTTTTTTTTCTATATATCTGAATATTTCTCTTAATTATTCTTAATGTCAGAAGCAACCTAACTACTGTTACTCCTAGAGCAGTAATTTGGGAATTTGGAAACTAGATGCAATATTAATAACTTCAACAGTGATGTTTTTAATTTATTAAAATTAAATTAAATTTTTAAATGCAAAACAGACGTGGACATGACATGTGGGAGCAAACAAAGAACAGTGCATGTTTGACTAAATATTTTCCTTATGCTAGTTAATCTATTCAGAAATGTTTCTCCACATGAAAAACCTGCTCTGGGCAGTTAAATACTGTCAAGTCCACATCTATATTATATTTGTATGCCATTATACTTTCAAGCTTTACTTGTATGGTAGAGTGAAGGAAAAAATTGAACAAAGGAGGAAGGGCCAGCTGTATATCATAGCTATATTATTTTTTCAGGTCCATTTGTTTATTTTTTTGGCTGTCTGAGGAATTATTAAAATTCCTGTTTCATGTCAAAACCTTAATACTTTTTATCCTGCTTTTCCAAAGTCCAACTTTTGTTCTTCAAGTGTCACAAGGAAAATTGTTGCTTGCATGCTTCTGATTTTTATAGGTATAGATACCTCTCAGCATCTTTTCCAAAGCTTTCATTGATACTTTATCAAGTTCTTGTACACTTTAATGTTGATAATTGATCCTAAAAGGCAGAAACTATTCAAGAGTCAGGTACCTTATTGTTAACTCTGAGGTTTATTTCTGTATTTACTGTCATTAGATGTAGAGAGCCAGGGACGCAACCTTTAAGCAAATATTCACTATCTATTATGCAGAAAGGATAGAAGCGTTTCCTAAGCATCACTCTTTTTCAATAATGTACAGTTCTATTCTTTATGTGGAGTCTGATCCTTGTTCTGTTTTACCTTGAAAGGCTGATTGGGGGGAAGGGAGGGAGGAAAAGAGGGAGAAGAGGAGAGGGAAAGAGAGAGAGAGAGAGAGAGAGAGAGAGAGAGAGAGAGAGAGAGAGAGGGAGGGGGGGAGGGAGGGGGGGGGGGGGGGGGAGGGAGAGAGAGAGAGAGAGAGAGAGAGATTGTATTTAATCTTGGTTCCATTTTTTTCACTGTATTCCTGGAGTTTCATTGGTAAAGCTTTAAGAGCATTTACTTTTTCAGCAATCAAAGGAATTTTATTGGTATAATTTGTATGTGTGTGTGTTCTCCAAAGAAAAAATAGCATAAAATTATCTTATAATTTTATACTTTTAGGACACATGAATTCTATGCTGCTTTGAAGAGATGAAAGATGAGAATGTGAAAGGTGAAAATTTTAGGGCAACTCAAAGTGGTGAACATATCTAGTGCTTCTGTTTCTTATTTTCAACAAACTCATGAGGTGGGTTGGTTGACAGATAAAGAGATGAGAGAGAAAGAGAGGGAGGGAGGAGGGAGGGAGAGAGGGAGAGGGAGAGGGAGAGGGAGAGGGAGAGGGAGAGGGAGAGGGAGAGAGAGAGAGAGAGAGAGAGAGAGAGAGAGAGAGAGAGAGAGAGAGAGAGAGAGAGAGAGAGAGAGAGA
>BLBF01000003.1:98010933-98029206 GCA_015471245.1 Laticauda colubrina | reverse complement strand
CTCCTCCTCCTCAGTCATACAGAACAAACAGGCAGAGAAAGAAGAGACCAGCCAGTCAAAGGGGCGGCTGCTGAAAGTGACTCTTTTTTGATCTCCAGGCATCTCACAACAAGCGGGGCGAGATGCCTGGGATATGTGTCCACCTGCTGGCTGGCTGGGCTAGCTTTAGCTGGAAGAGATGCATCCACCAGGAGAAGGAAGAAAGCATGCTCCGAGAGGGCAGGCACTGTTGAGGCAGGTGGATGTCCTGGGACCACTTAAAGGTCGACTATAAGAATGCCCCCATGGAAGAAGCTGAGAACCAAGAGCAATCTTAGTGGTAGCCGGGGTAACTGGCATGTGTATCTCTCCACAAGGAGTGTGAAGAGGGGTAGACAGCATGCCTCTGTGGAAAAGAGGAGGTGCCAAAGCCTTGGCTGTCACCCAGGAGGGGACCACAGAGGGACCCATCACATGTCGCTGTCACCACCACCACCAATTTGCTCTCATTCTTGGCTTCTTCCATGGGGTGTTCTAAAAGTCGATCTTTAAGAGCTGGAAGTTGTTTCATTAGATTGCCACCAATTCATCGTTGGGAGAGATGTAGCCTCAGAATATACAATAAGTCTTGGGCAAAGTTCTCTGACTTTTAAAATGCATCCGCGCAGTGTCTGCCTCTCTTCACGCTCCTTGTGCATGCTGGGAGCACCTAACTGGAGTGAGAGAGAGCAAATTTATCTCCAAGGGGCTTCTGGCAAAAAAACAAAGCAAAAACCACCCCAAAACAAAACCCATTTGGCAGGCAGACTCAGCAAGCAGTCGTGATCTTTAGTTTTGGGGCTTTTTTTGTCAGTCCAAGGACGGAGGAGGTGGGAGGAGGGTACGAAGGAAATCACCTGTCTCTACAGCATCGATCATGTGACTGAGTGGGCATGGCCAACTCAACATCACTCGTAGCAAGGTGCCACACCACCTTGCCAAGTTGGCCACCCCACCCAGTCACATGATCACCAAGCCACACCCACAGAACCGGTAGTAAATTTTTTTGAAACCCACCACTGTCCCTAATCATCCTGGTTACTCTTCTCTGTACTTTTTCTAGAGTCTCAATAGCTTATGTTTTAGCTTCTACCATGTTTTTCACAAAATAAGGCCAAGCCTTATTTTCTTTTTGAGCCCCGAAAAAATGGCTAGGACATCTTTTCGGGAGTGAATTAATTTCTTTCCCCCCCCCCCCATGCACCAGCGCAGTTTCCAGCAACAGCATCTGAGTCGTTCCTGCTTTTCCCCATCCCCGTAACAACAGGAAAAAAAAAAGATGACCTGGGAGCACCGTGCGCTGCATTTTGGTTTTATCCTGAACAGCTGGGTGGGCATGAGAAGAGCCGAATGAGTGTCTCTGCTGCTGTAAGCCTTGGTGCTCCAGCCTCGGGCTCTTCAAGTTTGCAAAAGTCCTGGTGCGCAGCCCATTCCTGCATTCCAAGCACCCAGGCCGAGCTGCAGCTGTCCCTCTCTTGCCAGCACTGTCTCCAATAACAACGACAGCACCGGTGGAAACTACGGAGGCCTGAGAAGTGGCTGAAATGCTACCGGATATCCACGCTGACGCTACCCACCTGCCTACCTGGGTAAGGGAGCCCTCCGTGCTCTACCATGATTGGCTGTTAGGAGCCACTGATGGTGCGGCGTAGCTGCCCACGGGGCACTCCTAATGGCATGTTCCCCCCACCTTCCCCCCCCAAATTTTGCATGTTTTAAACTAGGCCTAAATTTGGGGGGGAGGGGCTTAATTTCATTTTATGCCTAAAAAACATGCTGGGCCTTCCTATTTGGGGAGCATGTTGTTGGAGAAACATGGTAGCTCATTTTGTTGCTCTTCTTTGAATTCTTTCCAAAATCTCAGCATCTTTTTTGTATTGGATGAAGAAAACTGGATGCAGTATTCTAAGTCTGCTCTTACTTAGGTTTTCTAAAGTGGTACTAGTACTTCATGTGATCTTGATTCTATCCCTGTTATGCAACCTAGGAGGACATTGACTTTTTTGGCTGTTGTCACACAGTATTGGCTCATGTTTAGATGGTTGTCTATCAAGATCCCTCTCACAGTTACTACTGTTGAGTAAGGTTTCTAGTCTGTACCTGTACTTTTGATTTTTCTTGTCTAAGTGTAAAGCATTGATGATTTTCTCATCAATGTTAAATCACAAACTAGGAAGGCCTGGTATTAAGAAACCAGAAGCCAAGGTTCATTGTTTTTAGAAGACAATTTTATTTTAACAGGTATACCACCTTAAATTTTATCAGTTTTGAAACAAGGGCTTTTTATTGCTACTTTTTATATTTTGATTTATAAATTTCTTTGTTTATAGTTTTAAGCTTTAATTTATCAACAACTGTATTTTGACATGAGTGGACAATAAAGTTGCAAAATAAAGAAATAACTGACTAAAGAACTATACTCAACTGTCTATTTATTTATTTGATTTATATAGCTGTTTACGTATTCAAGAAGCAATCTGTTCTTAAATTTTTAATACATGTTTCCTTGCTTCTTTGAACCTGATTCTAGCAAGATTTTAATTAAAAAATAAAGTAGACCCACCAAATTGAACATCTGGCCAACCCTGTCCTAAATACCAATTTTCACAGAGTTTTTAAGTTCATTGTTTGGTTATGAATGGGTAGTTATATCAAGTCATGAATATAAAAATACTTTTCAATACATTGCCTTGTTTAACATATTTTTAATAAACCCTTCATAAATGTTTATGAATATGTTACAGTATATGATTCATATTGAAGCATGAACATATACAACTCTTGTATATGCTATATTCTGCTATATTCCATTTAAGCTTGTCATGTAATTATATTATGATTTATAGTTATGTCTGACAACAATTTTCTAAAAAGATTTGTTTATAAGGCAAGAATATGAAAATTAAAACCATTTATGGAGAGATACACATAAAGACTTATTTAGGAGTGCTCTCCATCTGAATTCAAAGTATGTGATATAATTCTAAAAATCCTATTTTTAATTATAAAAGTCCTATATTTAAAAATATATATATAAAATATAAATGTATATATAAAAGTCCTATATACAACAATACAAGAAGTTATGTATGTTATAGTTATTTGCTTCTACCCTCAAGTCAATAAGAAAAGAATAAGCCCTGTAGAAATGTGCTTTTTAAAACAAAAACAAAAACAATCTCTTTAATTAGTAAAGATCTTGGAAAAGACTGGGGTAGTGTGATATTTATATCATTCAGTATGTATTGTGTATGTATTTTTTTATATGACATTGCATCTTGACATTGATACAGGAGAATGAAATGACAGGTCTTTGATGCTCTCTGAGTTTTTCTTGCAGACATTTCATTACCCAAACTAGGAAGCATCCTCAGTGCCAGTAGGGATTTCTCTCAATTTATATACTAGTGTCTTTGCATCAGTGTCGCAGGCAAGCCAATTAAATATCTCAAAAACATTTCTAAATAAACTAAATAAACTAAATAAACTAAAAGATGCTGAAGAAGGAAAAAAACCAACAGTAATCTATAACATACAGTATAAATATTGCAATAGACACTATGTAAAGCCCCTGTCACACTGCACCAACGGATGCAAAGAGGATGTAAAACGGACAAAAAAGCTTTCCATCCATTGGTTAACGCGATGTATCTGTTCTGTACTCACTGCCTCCGTTTTGCTTCCTCTCTATCCGTCCAGCATCCGTTTATGGACGTTTCATCCGCTCAGAAAGTTTTGAGCTGCTCAAAACTTTTGCACGGAAAATGTATCCAATTCGTCCATTCTGCATCTGCTACGCATCCGCTAGGCATCCGTTATGCATCCGTTCTGCATCCGCTATATCCGCTAGGCATCCGTTCCGCATCCGCGCAACTTGCATCTGCTCAGACGCAGGGAGGAAGCGGAACGGACGCAGAACGGATGCCTAGCGGATGCAGCATGGAAACAAAGCATTTAAAACGGACAAAACATTCACAGAGGGGACGTATCTCGGATATTAAGGATGTCTCGAGGATGCCTAGAGGATGCCTAGAGGATGCCTAGAGGATGCAAAGGGACACCTATACTGCCTATAAAAAGGGGGAGCAACTCATCTGCATCTCACTTTCAGACCAGCAGCCCAGCTGTGCAGACCTCTGCAACCTTCATCTGACTCTTCCTCTTCCACAGCATACAGTTATTTCCACCGTGGATCGTAACACAGTCCTTTTGGCAGCCACCATCCTTCTGCAACAGTGCGAAGCCATCTACAGGCTCTGTGAACTCTACTACAGGAAGAAAAAGGGGTGGCCAAGAAGCGTCTGGGTCCGAAGATGGATCGGGAGAAGAGCAGAGTACGGACTGTACAACAAGCTGATGGTGGAGCTCAGGAACGAAGACACTTGTGCATTCCAGAACTTCATGAGGATGCCCCCAGCCATGTTTGACGAAGTTGTGCAGCGGCTGACACCCAGGTTGACCAAGGCAAACACCAACTTCCGGCCCAGCCTGAACCTGGGCTCAAGGTGGCACTCACTCTGCACCACCTGGCCTCAGGGACCACCTACAGGAGCATGCAGTACGGCTGGAGGGTGCCACACAACACCATCAGCATTGTGGTCAGAGAAGTGGTGCAGGCCATCATCGAAGAATACCTGGAGGAGCTCCTACAGTGCCCCTCCACTGAAGAAGGATGGAAGAAAGTTGCAGAGCAGTGGTATCAGAGGTGGAACTTCCCCCACACCGTTGGAGCCATAGATGGCAAGCACGTGGCCTGCAAAGCTACACCCAAGTCGGGGTCCACTTATTTCAACTACAAGGGCTTCTTCAGCATTGTCCTCTTCACCATGGTTGATGCTGACTACAAGTTCATGTACATCGATGCTTCAGGCAACGGCTCATGTTCAGGTATACAACGCCAGTGACCTCAAGGAGGGGCTGGAATGGAACCTCATCGTGGGCTTCCTAGATCCAGACCCCCTGCCCAAGGACACGCAAGATGTGCCCTACTTCATCATGGGGGATGGCGCCTTCTCCCTCAGAACCTACCTCATGAAGCCCTACACTTCCAGACTCCTCACCCGTGAAGAGAGGATCTTCAACTACAGGCTGTCCAGGGCAAGGCAGGTGGTGGAGAACGCCTTTGGCATCCTGGCCAACAGGTTCCAGGTACTTCTCACCAACATGCAGCATCGCCCAGAGACCATGAGGAGGATTGTGGAAGCTTGCTGCATCCTGCACAATCTCATGCGCACCCGCTATCCAGTCTTGCAGAACAGGCTCGTGGACCTCCAACAAGGAAATGGGGACATGGAGCCTGGGGAATGGAGGCAAGGGCGAAACCTGATAGACACTGAGGATGTGCAAGGCCCCAACAGAGCCTCACATGAAGGGAAGAAGCAGCGCAACCTTCTGAGACACTGGTGCAACTCCCCAGCTGGAGCAGTGGAGTGGCAAGACAGGTTCATAGATGACTAATGGGTGCTTCCTTCAGCCTGTCTCATCACACTGATGAGATTGGGCCATGTATGTTGGGTGGGCCTACAATGAACAGGGCATTTAATAAAGAGTTGTGTTTATGTTGACATGTGTGGATGATTGATTACATTATTATTGATAATAAAGGGCCATAGGTGTGGCACCTAGGAGGGTGGACCATATAGTCCCACTATGCTTACACTGGAGGTTTATCTATCCCCACAGCTATTACCCATCCCCAAGGTATCCCTCCCCACCCCACTGCTATCTTAACCCATCCCATAAGCATTCAAAGGCTTAAACCAATTCTAAAAGTTTCCACCAAGACTTTATTAAAAAAAAAGAAATGAAGCAAGTGTGTGAATCAAAGATAAACTTTATTGAACAACAAGCTGTAAAAGAAAAATGACCCAAGTCAAGTGTCCAAATAAGGTCCACACCCAGTCTCTGGCAGTCTTCACGGTCACTCGGAGGTGTGCCCAGTCTCAGGGGTGAAGGGTCCAGGTGCTGTGGAGGTGGGTGCTGCTGCAGTGCTGGTCTGAAGCACCACTGGGGTGCCTGGCCCTGAGAGGACAACAGGTGACATGATGCTCAGACCCGTGATGCTGAGAGGTCCTTCCTCCATGCCATGGGGTGTTAGCCCCAGTACTGATGACAGATGTACTGAGGCCAGGCTTGGCTGTGGGGTGGAGGAAGGAGTAGTGTAGTGGGGCTGTCTGGTCTGCAGCTGGGTGAGGACTGGCGTGGGTGGCATCGCTGTCGTCAGTGGCATCATTGGCGTGGGTGGCATCAGTGGCATCAGTGGAACCGGTGGCGACGGTGTCGCCTGATGACTCTGTGCCTAGACTGGGAAGGGCTGCTGCCTGTGCTGCTGGACCTCCTGGTAGCCCTCGCTCTGGTAAGTGAGGGGCTGTGGGAAGCCTTGGAAAGGGAGGGACATCACCTGGGGTGGAGGAGCAGACCTGGACTGGGTGGGAGCAGGTTCCTCTGGATCAGGAGGGTTGTGAAGCAGCTCGGTGATCCGGTCCTTCACCACCTGGTACTGGGGTTCCTCCATGTTCCTGAGGGTCTGGTTCACATAGGTGAGGAAGGGCTTGCGGTTGGAGGATGAAGAGTCGGTGTGGACCTGCTGAGAGAGGAGATCTATGCTGGTGCAGATGGTGTCCCTGATCTCCAGCAGGACAGTGTGTCTCTGCCCCTCCTGCTGTCTGGCTCTCTGCCTCTCTGTGGAGGTGGAGCTGGGGTGTGTGTGTATGCGGCTATGGCTGTGGTGGACGTGACATCTCCTTTCTCCCACCACACCAGGGAGTCCTCCACGCACTCTACCACGGTTACAACACCTGTCCGCGGGTTCTCCGCCGTGGCATGCTCCACAGAAACCTGCCTGGAGACAGGAACTGACTCTCGGCTGGAAGAGGACTGGCTCTCAGCAGGCTGTCGGAGGGAGAGGGGCATTAGATGGGCTGCTCCTCAGTGGCGGATCTCACCCTCCAGGAAGCTGCACCTGGCCATGACTTACATCTCCCGGTCAGTGAGCTTGACAGCGGCCTGGCCAGATTTTTTGAGGTGTAGCTTGCCATACCAGGTGTACATGTGCTTCCACCATCCCAGGAGTACATCTGCAGTGTAGCCCAGGCTCTCTGCCTTGTCTCTCCAACCTGCCTATTTCTTCTTTGTGTCACAATAGAGTCTGTGGCCCTTTCTCCAGAGGTACTCATTCTCCCTCAGCCATTCCAGCACCTCCTCCTCATGCTCCTCGGAAATGGTGTACTGTTTCCTCTCTCCTTTCTCCTTCCCTTGCCTCTTCCTCCCTCTGGCAGGGGCTTCAGCAGGGCCTTCAGGGGCTTGAGCAGCAGGGCCTTGAGCAGCAGGGCTTTGAGGGCCTTTGGGCTGGTCCAGCACAGCAGCAGTAGCAGCAGCAGCAGCAGCACCAGCAGCAGCAGCAGCAGCAGCACCAGCAGCACCAGCACGAGCAGCAGTACCAGCAGCACCAGCAGCAGGAGAAGCAGCAGGAGAAGCACCAGCAGCTTCAGAGTCAGTGCCAGGGGGTGGGATGCTGGTTCTGTCCTTCTTGCCAGGGCTGGCACGAGTGGGCACCGGCTTTCTCTTCTTGCCTGACTGACAAACCATGGTGTTCCTGCAAGATGTATGTGGCAGCACGTCTTCCTTTTATATCCACGGAGCTGACTCAATTCATATCCCCGCATGTGCAGTGAACGCTTTGCATCTGATATACATCCGCTATGCATCCGCTTTGCTTCCTATAGGCGTCCGTGATTCATCTGCGTCATCCGCTATGCATCCGCCCCTTCCCCTATGCGTCCACTTCACAATTCTCCCCCGGAACCCCTGCGGATGTGTCATCCGCTTCCATCCGCTGTCATCCGCTAGGCTTCCTACAAACACCTGTTTAACTTCCCCGCTACATCCTACCCACGTCCGTTCTTTTCTATTCTTTTCCGTTCTGTTTATGCAAATTTTCACCACTTTTTGGAGCGGATGACAACGGATGGAGCCACCCCCGAAATTTTGCTCATCCGCTGTGTCCTTTATGCATACGTTTTGCAACCATCGGCCAGTGGGACAGGGTCTTAAGGCACAAGGTAAAATTCAGGCCAGTGTGAGTTCTACTCCTGCTTTTAGATATGAAAGCCAACTGGGTGACCTTGAACTAGTTATTCTCTCTCAGCCCAACTCACACTACAGAGTAGTTGTTGAAAAAAAAATTGGAGGATCAAGGAATTTGTATTTATTTGATGCTTTGATATATTTATAAAATATGAGGATTTAATATGAAGATTTAATTCCTCTGTATGTAGTATTTGCTCAAGAATGTAAAAAGTGTTTTTCTTGTTCATTTCATAGATGGAACTATTTATACTTTCTGTTCTAGTGAAAATGTCCAGTAGTACTCTTCTGCCCATGTATCTATTATTATATTATGTTTTTCATACTAGTTTTTTATTTTCTTGTACTGAAATTATGTGAATGTGAAGACATGAAATGATTTTATTCCTAAATGAAATCAATAAAAATGGGAACAATAAGAATTCAAATTTTCTATGAAGGTAAATGTTGGAACATAATGAAAATATATTTTATATAATATGATATAAGCGCATTTATAGGAACATTTCCTTTTCTTGAACCACAATCACACCTAGTCTTACCAATAATTTTAGAATCCTTTTCACTGCAGATGTTGTAGATCAAATGAATCTTCTGTACATCCTGAAAATTGTCAAAACTCCCCCAAACTGATTCATACTGTTCAACTAATTCCTTTTCCAGAAGTTGGCAAAATGCTTCAATTAGTGCTGATTTATTGAAAAAAGTGGCACTTAATTAAAAAAACTGTATATGAAAGAAAATAAAATTTTAATAGGCTGTGCAAAATTATGACTTCCACATGTTTTACTATAATGGCTAAAAGAAAAGTTGGCATGTAACAAAGGAACGAACCTATTTTTCCAGTTAATCTGGCAAGGTTTGACTGTTGTATATTTTGCTAATCATTACAGCTTATTTATAGGCAGTTTCTAATTAATTTTAGAAAAGTCTTTTCCATTTTCATTATTTTTTTTCTCAAGGTAATACAAAGAAATGAATAATTATACAAATTTGAAAATAACTATTAGTGCTTCATTTTAAGCAAGACAGATTAAACGCACTTGTTTTCTGCTTCTCTTGTTTTAACACTTTGGCTACTTTAATATTAACTGAAGGAGACATAGTGCTTGTTTCACACATAACACAAAGTCCTAATAGGTGAGCTATGTAGATTGCAGATGGTTTAGCGTTATATGTGAATAGCATTGCGAACATAGATAGCATATTAAAAAGCAGAGATATTACTTTGCTGACTAAGGTCTGTTTTTTCCATAGCTTTGTGATATACAGCTGTGAGAGCCAAATTTTACAAATTGTTGGGATGTAGTCGCATGTAGCATTACATTCCATATCAGAAGATGGTTTTTGTTGTTGTTCAGTCACTAAGTCATGACTGTCTTTGCAATCCCATGGATCATAGCACGCCAGGCTTCCTGTCCTCCACTGTCTCCTTGAGATTGCTCAAGCTCATGTTTCTTGCATAATTGTACTACCTAATCATATCAACCTCTGCTGTCTCCTTAACTTATGCCAGCATCAGGATCTTTTCCAGTAAGTCTTCTCTTCACATTAGGCAGCCAAAGTATTTGAACTTCATTTTCACAATGTGTCTTCAAAAAGAGTAGTGAGGGTTGATATCATTTTAGGATTGACTGATTTGATCTCCTGGCAGTCTAAGAGAATCTCTGGAGTCTTCTCCAACATCCTACTTCAAAAGAATCAATTCTTTGGCACTCAGCCTTCCTTATGGTTCAACTCTCACAGTTATCATTACTACTGAAAAAAACCAAAACTTTTTACTGTACAAGCCCTTGTTGTCAAAGTGATGTATCTGCTTTTTAATATCCCATCTAGAAGTAAGTGTCTTTTAATTCCATGGCTGCAGTAACCATCTGCAGTGATTTTGGAGCTCAAGAAAATAAAATCTATCACTGCTTTCATTTCTCCCCCCTCTATTTGCCAGGAAGTGATGGAACCAATGCCATAATCTTAGTTTTTTTAAAAAAATGTTGAGTTTCAAGCCAATACAAAATGCTTGTTTTATGATATTTTTGAGAATGACAAACATTTACATGAGATTGAGATATTTCCTCACAGTGTAATCTTATCCTAGAAATGTGAGAACAGAGAATGATGCCAAATTAAGGAAAATGCTAGTATATTGAAATCATGTCCATATTTCTTCTTATAGAGCACTGTTTCTCACCCTCAGCAACATCTAGGATTTGAAGCCTTAATGTTGCTGAGGATGAAAAACAGTGTTGTAGAGTTAAAAATTGAATAAGAAGTATGGGACAAGATGAAAATTGTAAAGTATTGCAGACTAGTCTTTTCCTATACAGTTTCAAAATACAATAGGAACATAGAAAATATGAAGAACCCACAAATTTAGTTTGGTAGAATGAAGTAGATGCTTCATATGAATGGGTTCTGGAGGATAAAACTGAAATATTAGCTTAGTAGAACAATGGAACACTTTCCAAAGCTATGTTGAAATAAGATTTCATTGGAGATAGCAAAATGTTTTTGCTCAGCCCTACTAAAGAAACAGTCTCAGAGGCTTCCAGTGAGTGAAACTGGAGTTGATTACTGTAGCAAAGACCAATGAATCAGTGAGTAGATTAATTTCTTGGAACCACTCTGGATAAGGAGAGGATGGGAGCTCACCCATATATGTTCCATACAGCTGGTCCTCACAATGAGGCCTCTGGGCAATGGTTTTCCGTGGGTTTGAGTGCTGGAAATAACAGGATTAGCCTTCTTGCTTACAACTGCAACAAAGGCTTTTTAAAGAATGCTAAGTTCACAAATGTCACTTTCTCATCAATCAATTTACAATTTTGGAAATTGCTTATTACTGACTTCTAAGCTATTACAGATGGTCAGAATGAGAACTTTGAAAACATTGGGTAAGTGTGCCATTAATCCTAAATCAAAGAAATCTTTTAAGCTTAAAAAAGTTAAAGAATTTGACATAAACAGAAAACACCTGAATAAGATCTTGTTCTTTAAAAGTCATGATAAAAAATGATAATTGAATATTAAAATAAGAGCTACCATTAAAACACAAACACATATTGTATATATAATGTTGCAGTGCAGGCTCTGTCCCTAAAATATTTGATTGTGGCAGAGCAAGGAGAGCTTGCTTCACAAAACATATTTTGCCTCTCTTGTCCCTTCTGTCATCTGAATGGCCCCATAATGTCATCTGAATTCAGGATAAAGGATACCTCTAAATAACATGTTTAACTGTACACAAATCACAGGTCAATTGCTTCCTGGCCACAGAAGCTGGGAAGGAGTGAACAGTTAACAGAAGTTAAGTATTGGATGTTTATATTCATTATATGCAATAGCTAAACCTAATTATGCTTTCATGGCTTTCATTTAAAAAATATAAAGGTACAAAAAGTTCTGTGAATGTTCAGCTATCTAGAAATCATGATCGGAAAATAAGACTTCTAATATAAACAGTGAGTGAAAGGACTTGATGACTACGTAAAACATAATTAACATCAATATTATTTATAAAACAAAGAGAATATAGTTATCTAATAGTTGAGATTAAGGAATATAAGGAAGAGTTTAACAATCTTTCTTTACTGAGCAAAATTGGCCACTGTCTCTCACCTTCATATCATTCATCCCCATCATTACTACTTGCATTATGAAAATGCTCTCCCCCATTGTCAATATTTTCTGATGCAAATAGATTTGGTAGAGAAAGATTTTCTGTTGGAGTTTTATAGCCCTGACCTCCATCTGGCCTTTCTTTGCATTTGAGTTAACGTAAGATGTTAAGGCTAGGTCACATCGGCCGACGGATGCAAAACGTATGTAAAAAGGACACAGCGGATGAGAAAATGTTCCATCCGTTGTTATCTGCTCTCAAAAGTGCCCCAAATTTGCATAAACAGAGCAGACAACAACGGAAAGGAACAGACGGGGAGAGGACGTAGCGAAGATGTTAAGCAGATGCTCAACGGAAGCCTAGCAGATGGAAGCAGATCGAAGCAGATAACACATCCGCAGGGCTTCCGGGGGAGCACAGCGAAGCGGACGCGCAGAGGAAGGAGCAGATGAAGAGCGGATGCCTAGCGGATGATGCGGATGCATAACGGACGCCTAGTGGATGCCTAGCGGATGCAAAGCATTCACTGCGCATGCGGGGAGGATGCATAGCGTCAGCCCCGTGGATATAAAAGGATGCAGCTCACAAGCAGGTCACTATTCAGAGGAAAGACCTGCTGCCAGACAAATCTCCAGCCAACAACCACGGGGAAGAAGAGGAAGCCTGTACCTACTCCTGCCAGCCCTGGCAAGAAGGACAGGGCCACCATCCCACCCACTGGCGCTGACTCTGCTGGTGCTGGTGCTTCTGCTGATGCTGACTCTACTGGTGCTACTGCTGGTGCTGCTGGTGCTGCTGGTGCTGCTGGTGCTGCTGGTGCTGCTGGTGCTCCTGGTGCTGCTGGTCCTGCTGGTGCTTCTGGTGCTGCTGGTGCTGCTGCTGGTGGTGGTGGTGGTGTGGTGGACCAGCCGCTAGAACCTCAAAGCCCAACTGATGAGGGCCCAGAAGGCCCTGCCAGAGGGAGGAAGAGGCAATCGCACAATAGGGAGAGGAGACAATACTCCATTGAAGAGGAACATGAGGATGAGGTGCTCGAATGGCTGAGGGAGAACGAGTACCTCTGGCGGAAGGGACACAGGCTCTACCGAGACACCAAGCGGAAGCAGGCGGCTTGGAGAGAGAAGGCAGAGAGCCTGGGCTATGCTTCAGAGGTCCTCCTTGGGTGGTGGAAGCACATGCACACCTGGTAAGGGAAGCTGCAACTCAAGAAGTCTGGCCAGGCCGTGGTCAAGCTCACCAACCAGGAGACCTACGTGATGGCCAAGTGCATCACCTTAATGGAAGGTGAGATCCGCCACCGAGGAGCAGCCCCTCTGTCTACCATCACTCTCAGACAGCCCACAGATAGCCAGTCCTCTTCTGGCCAAGAGTCAGTTCTTGTGTCCAGGCAGGTATCTGTGGAGCGCCCCATGACGGAGACCCCCCTGACAGCTGCACTCCCCTTGGCGGAGCGTGTGGAGGACCCCCTGACGCAGTTGGAGCAAGAAGAGGCCACTGCCACCAGAGACCAACCCACACCCACACCCAGCTCCACCTCCACAGAAAGCAGGCAGAGAGCCAGAGTGGAGGGGCAGAGCCACACTGTCCTGCTGGAGATCAGGGACACCATCAAAAGCAGCGTAGATCTCCTCTCTCATCTGGTACACTCCGACATACCATCCTCTAACAGAAAGCCCTTCCTCACCTACGTCAACCAGACCCTCATGGACATGTCCGAATCACAGTACCAGGTGATCAAGGAGAGGATCACAGGTCTTCTGCACAACCCTCCAGGCCCAGCTGAACCTGCTCCGATCCACTCCAGGTCTGCTCCTCCACCCCAGGTGATGTCACAGCCCTTCCAAGGCTTTCCACAGGCCCTCACCTACCAAGGCTATGGCTACCAGGAGCTCCAGCAGCACAGGCAGCCCTTCCCAGTCCAGGCACAGGTACATTGAATGCCACCAGTGCCACCGATGCCACCCATGCCACACATGCCACCCATGCCACCCATGCCACAGATGCCACCCATGCCTCACCTTGCTCACCTGCAGACCAGACAGCCCCATTACACTCCATGTCATGGAGGAAGGAGCTCTCAACATCACGGGACTGAGCCAGCTCTCTTAGAGCTTCCTCCACACACCATTCCCTGTTGTCCTCTCAGGGCCAGGCACCCCAATGGCACCTCAGACCAGCACTCCAGCCACTGCCACCTCCACAGCACTTGGACCCTTCACCCCTGAGACTATGGGCATGCCTCAGAGTGACTGAGAAGAGTGCCAGAGACTGGGTGGCTACCTGTTGACTTTGTATTTGCTTGGCACACTTTACTTGGGTCATTTTGCTTTTACAGTTTGTTATTAATAAAGATTATCTTTGCTTCACACACTTGGTTCAGTTCTTTTAGTAAATAAAGTCTTGGTGGAAACTTTTAGGAATGGTTTAAACCTTTGCATGCTTGTGGGATGTGTTAGGGTAGCAGTGGGATGGGCAGGGATACCTGTGGGATGGATAATAGCTGTGGGATGGGTAATAGCTGTGGGATAGATAAGCCTCCAGTGCAAGCATAGTGGGACTGTATGGTCCACCCTCCCAGGTGCCACACCTATGGCCCTTTATTATCAATAACAATGTAATCATTCATCAACACATTTCAACATAAACACAACTCTTTATTAAATGCCCTGTTCATTGTAGGCCCACCCAACATACATGGCACAATCTCATCAGTGTGATGAGACAGGCTGAAGGAAGCATCCGTTAAGCATCTACCATCCTGTCTTGCCACTCCACTGCTCCAGCTGGGGAGTTGCACCAGTGTTTCAGGAGGTTGCGCTGCTTCTTCCCTTCACGTGAAGCTCTGTTGGGGCCTTGTACATCCACAGTGTCTATCAGGTTTCACCCTTGCCTCCATTCCCCAGGCTCCATGTCCCCATTGCCTTGTTGGTGGTCCACGAGCCTGTTCTGCAACACCGGGAAGCAGGTGCATATGAGATTGTGCAGGATGCAGCAAGCTTCCACTATGTTCCTCATGGTCTCTGGGCGATGCTGCATGGTGGTGAGAAGTACCTGGAACCTGTTGGTCAGGATGCCAAAGACGTTCTCCACCACCCGCCTTGCCCTGGACAGCCTGTAGTTGAAGATCCTCTCTTCACAGGTGAGGCATCTGGAAGTGTAGGGCTTCATGAGGTAGGTTCTGAGGGAGAAGGCGTCATCCCCCACGATGAAGTAGGGCACATCTTGTGTGTCGTTGGGCAGGAGGTCTGGATCTGGGAAGCCCATGATGAGGTTGCATTCCAGCCCCTTCTTGAGGTCACTGGCATTGTATACCTGGGCATCTGAAGCTGACCCGTTGCCTGAAGCATCGATGTACATGAATTTGTAGTCAGCATCGACCATGGCAAAGAGGATGATGCTGAAGAAGCCCTTGTAGTTGTGATAAGTGGACCCTGAGTTGGCTGGAGCTTTGCAGGCCACGTGCTTGCCATCTATGGCTCCAACGGTGTGGGGAAAATTCCACTTCTGATACCACTGCTCTGCAACTTTCTTCCAGCCTTCTTCAGTGGAGGGGCACTGTAGGAGCTCCTCCAGGTATTTTTCAATGATGGCCTGCACCACTTCTCTGACCACAATGCTGATGGTGTTGTGTGGCACCCTCCACGGATACTGCATGTTCCTGTATGTGTTCCTGGAGACCAGGTGGCACAGAGTGAGTGCCACCTTCAGTCCAGGGTCCAGGCTGGGCCGGAAGTTGGTGTTTGCCTTGGTCAACCTGGGTCTCAGCTGCTCCACAACTTCGTCAAACATGGCTGGTGGCATCCTCATGAAGTTCTGGAATGCACGAGAGTCTTCATTCTTCAGCTCCACCATCAGCTTGTTATACCGTCCATACTCGGCTCTTCTCACGATCCATCTTCGGACCCAGACACTTCTTGGACACCTCCTTTTCTTCGCGTAGAACAGGTGAAAGAGCCTGTAGAGGGCTTCGCACTGTTGTAGAATGATGGTGGCTACCAAAAGGAGTATGCGACGATCCATCGTGGAGATGACTGGATGCTGTGGAAGAGCAAGAGCAAGGCTGAAGAGGTCTGCACATTAGTGCTGCTGGACTGAAAGTGAGATCCCGGTGATTTCCTCCCCCTTTTTATAGGAAATATCGGTTTTCCGCTAGGTGTCCTTCTGCATCCTCTAGGCATCCTGCAGACATCCTAAATATCCGAGATACATCCCCTATACGAATGTTTTTTCCATTTTAATGCTTTCTATGTGAGCTGCATCCGCTTTCATCCTTTCTACATGCTACTTACGCTACGTGTCCATTCCGCATCAGTTTCGCTTCCTCCCTGTGTCTGTTCTCTGCTGGAGCAGATGTGAGTTGGGCGGATGCACAGAGGATGCCTAGCGGATATAGCAGATGCCTAACGGATGACGACGCACATATAACGGATGTTCACCGTATGCGTAGCGGATGTATAACGGACGCGTTGGATACTTTATCCGCTCAAAAAGTTTTGTGCAGCTCAAAACCTTTTGAGCGGATGAAATCTCAGTAGATGGATGCTGGACGGATAGAGAGTATGAAAAACATATGCAGTGAGCACAGAACGAATGCATTGCATTTACTAACGGATGGCAAGTGTTTCTCTCCATTTTACATCCTCTTTCCATCTGTTGGTGCAGTGTGACATGGGCTTTATTTTAACATCTCTTTTTTTTTCTTCAGAATTGCTATGTTTGGGAGAAATTCAAAGTGTGACATTCATAAATTTCCTTAATGTTGCAATTGAAGAGTGTTTCTGTCTTGTGCCATTGTACAATTACCTACTGTAGACTTATCACAGAAAGTCTGTTCCTTCATAAAATACTACTGTAGGGGAAGGAAAAAGACTATAGTGTACCCAGTTCTAGAATTTTTCATCCTGGATGAATTTTTCATCCTGGATGCCAGACACTTGGTGCTACTGCTCATTTTCCAAATGAGCTGGAAGAGATACGCAATTCTTCTTACATCACTCTGACAATTTTTGGGGTCCCTCATGAACCATCTAGAGAGCAATCAGATTCTCAAGATGTGCTCAGCTAATATTTTCATCTTAAAAAATATCAGCAGACAAGAATTTCAACCAAAAATTAGCTAAACTGCGGTTAGTAGAAGAGCAGTGATAAGTTAAAAAGAAGATATGACTCTATTTTTAAAAAAGTCTATTCCCTTATAGTTATATTTTCTGAATCTTAAAAAAAAAAACTGCCTTAAATGTAAATTTTTCAGGGAATTTTAAGGAGAGGAAAAAATGAAATATTGTACAATTCACCAAAATGAAATCCATTAAGGCATAGATAGCAGAACTCATTAGCAATCAGCTATTCTCTAATTTTAAATGTTTAATTGGTATGTTACATATAACAATTTCAGAAAATCATGTAGATATGCATGCATTTAAGGAAATTATTTGTAAATTTGTGGGAGATGAATGCTACAATACTTATATTCAAAGATACATATTTTAAGAAAGTTGCACAGAGTGGTATATATGTAAGGATAAGAATCAGAAGTATCATCTCTAATTTAATATACTGATTTTCAGAAGTTTTCCAAGTTACTGTTTTACCTTATTCATTATGTTTCAGTGTTTTTGTTGTTTTTCTTGAGAAATCATTTGATAAGGTTTATAAACATTCCTATTCCAATGCTGGAATGTTCCAGAACAAGATGTGGGAAAGAGTGCATTTGGTTGCAAATGAGAACATGGATATGAGTGGAATGATAACCTGATGAAATGGAATGAACCAAGCATTCCTGGATATAAACTTTATAGTAAAGTCAAGGAAGACCCCATCGGGAAAAGGTTGGTCTTAATGTCATGGAAAGTATGAAATCTAACATGGTAGAAAATATTGGAAGACCAGATTCCTCTAAAAAAGTCAGCATGTATGATTAGCAATATCTGGTCACAATGTAAGATTTAGGGTATGCTCTTGCTTTCCTGAGAAAAATATGGAGAACAAACTTGAGATGTTGAAAGAAATCAAGGAGACATGCAAAATAAAACTTCATAATACCTTACAATAGCTGATGACAGCCATGATTTTTAATCAACAACACTGAACATGACATTAGATTTAGCATACATGCAAATAAGAAACTGGTGCTTTTGAGGTTGGTTGTTTTCTTGCTGGACATTTCATTTCCCAATCTAAGTAATATTAATAGAGCTGGTATGGAGTGATTGTTTTTACTTTTTCAGCATTGATGTCAACCCAGAGCTGCAAACACTCTCCCTTATAAAAAAATTGACATTCTAACTAAAACACAGGGGTATTTCAGAAGACATTATATACGGGAGTCTTTGTGGTTAAATTGGGAGAAGATAAAAAAACAATGTTATTTGAAAATTCCAATTTGGTTATCGACTATTGAAGCATTTTCCTATCCTATGATCTATAAAAAGGAACAAACAGTTAGATATGGGGAACTGTTGGATGAAAAGGGTGGACTTAAAACGATCCAAAATTTAGAGGAACAAGGTATAAGGATGAATTGGTTTTCATATGCGCAAATACACTCAAGATAT
>BLBF01000003.1:97929870-98010923 GCA_015471245.1 Laticauda colubrina | reverse complement strand
AGAAAATATTGGACTAAAATTCACATGTGGTTGGAAAAAATGACAAAGAAAAACATAGATTTGAAACCAGAGATCTTTTTATTGGGAATTTTACCTGATATATATAATAAAGACTTGAAATATTTGATTGTAAATGTATTAACAGCGGCTAGGATTGTATTTGCTAAAAACTGGAAGAATGAGAAAATACCATTGCAGGAAGAAATTATTAAGAAAATATTGGAATGTGCTGAGATGAGTAGATTGACATTTGAAATTAGAGAACAAGAAGATAAACAATTTTATGCAATTTGGGGTTTTTTTTATCAATGGTTAGATGATAAAATACAATAATAGAGCATTAATATTATATATATGAAGAGTTTTTTAGGATTGATTTGTTATGATTATACGACAAATTGTTTGAAGTATTGTTATCTCGCAAAGCATGAATGATTAAAAGTATAGTCAGAAAAAAAAAATTTTTTTATTTTTTTCTTTAGTAATATTAGAATATGGATTGACAATATGAGTGGTTATGCAATATAATTGTAATTGACACTATAAAATGAATGCACAAAACTGATGAACCAACCGATACACCGGAAGTATATATGAGAGTAGATGTTTTTAATGTTTTGTATGTTTGTTTGTTTGTAGAAAATTAATAAAAACTTTAAAAAAAAAAAAAATTGACATTCTGGTTTAACAGTCATATTTGACCATAAGTGGAGAAGCTTCTAAAATATAAGGGAAGTTCTATAAAAGAAATTTAAAGTTAATGGGCTAAATATCATAGGCACTGCTGATTATTTAAAACCAAAGTAATTAAAACTCAGGTAAAATTTATTCCATAATGAATAGATAAGTTAAAGAGTTATTAGGATAAGATGAACAAAATTGTGAGACATCCACTAATTGCATCAACAAATTATACTAGAATAAACACGTTCTGTGAACAGAAATATTCCTTTTTAATGCACATTTCTGGATCAAACCCAGTGATAGAGAAAATAAAAACTGTTTGATGGAAGAGCAATCTTTGTATGAAAGACCATGCAAAAAACAGCTTCTGCCCCTGTTTCTCACAAT
Organism: Laticauda colubrina; assembly: GCA_015471245.1. Classification (NCBI taxonomy): domain Eukaryota; kingdom Metazoa; phylum Chordata; class Lepidosauria; order Squamata; family Elapidae; genus Laticauda; species Laticauda colubrina. The sequence goes on along the minus strand of BLBF01000003.1, from coordinate 98,009,852 downwards.
AGTTGAGCTGTTTAATTTTTTTTTTTTTTAGTTTTTAACAATGCTTTTAGGACTTTTACTTTATGCTAATTTATGTTGCTTTCTGTAATCTCCAAATAGCTTTGCTTTAATAATAACCCTCAATAAAATGGCATTTGTAATCTTATGGAAACCCTCACCCACACTTACACTGATGTGGTTATGTTGTTGAGAAATGAAACATCTGGAAGCAAACAATGAAGCTCAGAGAGCACCACAATTCCAAAGTCTAAGAAATGTTTGTCACCTAAAAAGGATTTCTAAATATCAGCCTTACTTTGCATAACAATAATAAGAAGCAACACCAATAACAATAAAAATATGGGAATTTTCTTTCTTTCTTTTTTTAAATTTTTATTGGTTTTTAAAACAAACATAAACAAACAAAACATAAAAATATCGGGCCATCTTCCATATATGTATGCAATATTCCATATATGTACAGTGTGCCGGTTGGTTTACAAATTGTTTTGTGCTTCCATTTTGTATTCTTCAATTACAATTACATTGTATATGATCTCATATTTTCAATCCAATATTAAATACATTAGTATCATGATTAATCAATCATTTGACTATACTTTTATTCATTCATGCTTTAGGAAATAATCATATTTTACTTATTTGTTTTGTGACAGTTCATATTATCATCCTAAATCTATCCTAAAATCATTTTGTAGATATAATAAAGAAAGAATACATCTTTATATATTTAGTATTTTCTTAAAGTCTACATATTTTGTTACTATATTTTATTGTCTAACCATTGATAGAATAGATCCCAATTTTTATAAAATTGTTTATCATCTTGTTCTCTAATTTCAAAGGTCAATCTACTCATTTCAACACATTCCAATATTTTCTTAATCATTTCCTCCTGTAATGGTATTTTCTCATTTTTCCAGTTTTTAGCAAATACAATCCTAGCCGCTGTTAACACATTTACAATCAGGTATTTCAAGTCTTTACTATAAATTTCAGGTAAATTTCCCAATAAAAATATCTCTGGTTTCAAATCTAAATGGTTTTTTGTCATTTTTTCCAACCAAGTGTGTATTTTAGTCCAGTATTTTTTAGCATCCGCACAAGTCCACCACATATGGTAATATGAGCCAGTTGTCTGATGACATTTCCAACATTTTTCGGATTTATTCTTGAACATTCTTGCTATTCTTGTCGGGAGAAAATGTATAAACCTGTAAAACATCTTATACAAATTTTCTTTATATGCTGTTGACATTGTCATTTTATAATTTTGAGACCACAATTTTTGCCATTTCTCTAGATCAATCCCATATCCAAAATTCTTCCCCCAAGCAATCATAGTTTCTTTAACTTGTTCTTCTTCTAGTTTAATTTCTAATAAATATCCATACAATTTTTTTATCACCTTTTCATCAGTACCTGTCAAAATCTTATATAAGTCAGTCAATTTATCATAGAAACCTTCTGTTTTAGAATCTTTGTCATACCTTGAATGTATTTGTGCATATGAAAACCAATTCATCTTTATACCTTGTTTCTCTAATTTTTGCACCTTTTTCATTCAATATTTCACCATATCTGTTTGTTCCTTTTTATATATTATAGGATAAGAAAATGCTTCAATATTCGATAGCCAGACTGAAATTTCCAAATAACATTGTCTTTTAGTCTTCTTCCAGTTTAACCGCAGAGACTCCCGTATATAATGTCTTCTAAAATACCCCTATATTTTTAGTTCCTTTATGCCATAGAAAAGCATGCCACCCCAACAACAGATCATGTCCTTCTAATGTCAACAATCTGGTATTTCTTAATATTATCCATTCCTTAACCCACATCAAATTTGTAGCTTGGTGATACAACTCCCAATTAGGCAAACCAAATCCTCCTCTTATTCTAGCATCTTGCAAAAGTTTTAACTTTACTCTCACTTTCTTACCTTGCCATATATATTTCAACACAATTTTATTTAAATCTTCAAAGTAATCTTTTCCAAGCCTAATTGGAATTGTTTGAAACAAATATAAAATTCTGGGTAATATTTTCATCTTGATTGTTGATATTCTCCCTATTAATGACAGTTGTAAATTTTCCCATTTCGCCAAATCTGGCACTATCTGCTGTTTAAGTTTGATGTAATGATTCTCTTTTAATGTACTGCATCTTGCTGTCAAGTATATCCCCAAGTACTTGATCTTGTTCGTGACCTGAATTTTCAATAAGTCTGCCAGTTCTTCCTTTTGTCTTGATAGCATATTCTTTGTCAAGATCTTTGTCTTATCTTTATTTATTTTCAAACCAGCCACCTTTCCATATGTCTCTATCTTTTCTATCAATTTTAATGCTGTTTCTAGTGGATCTTCGAAAATAAAAACCAGGTCATCTGCAAATGCTTGCAACTTAAATTCTTCCTTTTTAATTTTCATCCCTTTTATATTCTTTTCATCTCTAATATTTCTATTTAGCACTTCCAAAGTTAACACAAACAACAAAGGTGACAGTGGGCACCCTTGTCTTGTTCCTTTTCTTATATCGATAGAGTCTGTCAGTTCTCCCTCTATCATTACCTTTGCCGTTTGCTCATGATATACAGCTGCTATTGCTTGAATAAATTTTCTAGTAAGGCCTATCTGTTCCAGCAATAATATCATGAATCGCCAATTCACATTATCAAATGCCTGCTGTGCATCTAGAAATATCAAAGCCATTTGTTTTTCAAGATGTGCCTCGTAGTATTCCAAAGTGTCCAAAATTACTCTCTTATTGTCTTTAATTTGTCTCTTTGGCATAAATCCATTTTGATCAGGATGGATAAAATTATTTAAGTATTTTTAAGTCTTTCTGCCAATATTGAAACAAAGATTTTATAATCTGCATTTAGTAGGGAAATAGGTCTATAGTTCTTGATTTGTAATGGATTGGCCTCTTCTTTTGGAACAAGTGTAATATAAGCTTCTGACCATGATTTAGGTATCCTCTTCTTTAACATAACTTCATTCATAACTTCTAACAATGGAAGATTCAACTATTCTTGTAATGTTTTGTATAATTCTGCCGGAATTCCATCTGGGCCTAGTGCCTTTCCATTATTTTGCTTCTTGAATGCTTCAGTTAGCTCCATCATCGTTATATTGCTTTCTAACAATGTTTCAATATCTTTAGGTATCTGGGGTAGATTAGCATTCTGTAGATACTGTTTTACTCTTTCCTCATCAATATTCTCTTGAGCATATAGTTTCCCATAATAGTCTCATATGATTTCCTTCTTCTCTTTACTGCCATAGCAAATTTGGCCTTGATCATCTATTAATTGCAATATTTTCCTGGATTCTTTCTCCTTTCTCAATTTATATGCTAACCATCTACCTGGTTTATTGGCATCTTCAAAGTAGTTCTGTTTAGCACCTCTAATTTCCTAGAAATAGTCTTTTTCTATTTGACCTATTTTATGTTCAGTTATATCCATTTTTAACTTGATGTCCTTTTTCTGTGGCATTTTGTGCAGCTCTTTTTCAAGTCCTTTATACTCATCTTCTAATGCCTTAGAGGCTAATCTTTTCATGGTATTTCTTTTCCTTGTATAGTCTATTACCAAGCCTCTGGCATATGCAACATTCCCTCTAATTTGCTATGTGTCTGAGCAAACACTTCAACTCCTTAGACCAGTGTGAGCAACATCAGACGTGTGCACTGTGGTCAGGCCAGTATCACAACCATCCATTCTTTTATTAAAAGAATCAAATTACAGCATTTATATTTATGTTAGAATTCTTTTAATTAAGTGCTTTACCAAGCTTACAATGAAAAGGACAACATACTTGTTAACCTGTGTACTATGATAACACTATTCGAAGTATAAATGTTTGTTTTTAACTACAGCAAAACATAAATTGCCAACCAAGCCAACTATAAACTCAATTTTCATTGTGAAGCTCTAACTTGTATTACAAGTACGAGTTTGAAATGTCAGTGTGTGAAGCTCTTTCTGGGTGAGAGCCTGAGAAGGTCCTACTGTGTGGTCTGGTAGAGGGTTCTGCTGTCCATTGGTTGAGACTGAGAGAGAGTCCTACTGTGGTCTGGAAGAGGGTTCTGTAGTCCATCCATTGGGGGAGAGAGAGTCCTCCTACTGTGATCTGGAAGAGAATCCTGCTGGGAGAGAGGGTCCTGTGGTCTGGGAGACAGTCCTGTAACTCTTTGTCTGCAAAATAAAGTATACAATGACACAATTGATAGCTACTACTCAGAAACTACAGTATTTAATGATCAACATCCATAAATGAAAATTCTAAATAAATGAGACTAGATGAGCACAAATCTGATTGAAAAATTAATATTCATCTTGACATTCCCGTCTGTTTTTCTCATCTCTCCAGTGTTTGTACACGTTGTCCAGGTTGATTGCCTCATCTGCTTGCAGCTTTGACTTTATGCTCATCAGCTGATCCAAATATGCCACTCCAAGGCGATTTCTGGATGCTGTTTTGATACGATTCATTAAACTAAATCCTCTTTCACAATCTGCACTGGATGCTTGAAATGTAGCACAAATATCCACCAGCTGAGAGATGTTTTTTAGCTCCTCACATTTTAGTGTTGCAGCCACCATATCTGAGAATATGCTGATTGACCCTTGTTTAAGTTTTTGCCCCATTAAGTACTTGAATTCAACATATTCACTGTTAATGACCTCTACAGAATGTGAGTGATGAAGAATGGCCTCATACTTCTTTGCCAGTGTGGCAACATCTGCTGTTCCATTGTCAAAACTGATGTCTGAGCTCAATGCTTCAATGTCAAATGCAGACCACTCCTTTAATTCATCCTCTGGAAAACGAGCATCCAAGTGATCACAGAGCTTACCAACAAAATGAGTAATCTCACTGGTGTTTCTGCCATCAGCAGATGAGGCCCTCATTGCCTCTTTGACACAGTCACTCCACTGAACATCCTTTTCATCTGTCAAGTATTGGGAACGCAACTTCTCAATCTTTGCTCTTGCAAAGCAGTGCCCTTCCATCACAGTCAGGTTGTGTCTTTTAAAAGAAAGACAGAGGTGTGCTGGCTCATCCAAAACATCTCCCAGAGCAATGAGAGTAACCTTGAACTTTGAATCAGTCAGCTTTTTGTAACAGTAATTTGCCACTGGATCTCTGTCATCACTGGATTCTCTCTTGCAGTATTCTTCCAGCACAGAGTAGTCCCTAAGAACAGCATTCACAGCTTGGTGCCGCGACAGCCATCGCACTTCGTTTAGAGGCCTGAATGACAATGTATCCTTATCCATAATCTTTGTGAGGTTTTCAAGTTTTCCCCTCTTTACAGTGGATCTTGAAAAAATGGAATAAACTGTTCTAAGAAGAGTTTCCACATCACACATCAAACATACATCTTTCAACGCATTATCAATGCCCAAGTCCTCTCTATGGGCCACACAGTGTTGTTCAGTTAGGTGTGATATTTGCCACTTTAATAAAGCTGCAACTCCGTTGTGTTTTCCTAGCATTACTGAGGCATCATCGGAGGTCAGCATCACCATTCTCTGCAGGTCCAGTTCATGCTTGGTGTAAAACTGAATTATTGTTTGCACAATATCCTTAGCAGTGCAGGCTGACAGCTGAATGATGCCGCCAAACACAGTTTTATGGTTAATCTTATTTTCCTCCCTGTATTTAAAATACAGGACCAGCATTTTGTGCACTGTTATGTCTGTGCTCTCATCTATGATGAGGGTGTGCCAAGGTGCATTTTTAATACTACACACCATCTCATTCTGCACCTTGTGATTTATCAAATTCAAAAATTCAAAGGCGTAATTTTTGCTATGCCAGCTTTCTGGTATACTCACATACTTTGCCATGTGACTGTGAATTTGTTGAATCAACAGCATAGATGCATTCATGTTGATGGCTAGCAGAATATTGTCAATGAGAACTTTAACTTGCTCTGGGTTGGATTTCTTTACGAGTGATAGCTCGTTCCTCTTCTCTCGGTCTTTAGCGCTTTCCCCCAACAAGGTACCGATCCCCATTCCCATCGTACATCTGCGTACAATTTCAACCGCTTTCAAATGACTTTTGTGCTGAATGTTACGCTTGAGGTAGTCCAGCTTCCATTCTGTCCACACTTTTCCTTCCGAAAACTCACTTGCTACTTTGGCTTCACAACATGTTTTGCAGAGCAGACCTTTCTTGCTCGAAAAAGAAAAAATATCATCCAGTTTCACATTTTTTTTCTTCTGTTTGCACAAACTCAGACAGCCATTCCACCTTAAAAGAACTGCATTTCTTTTTAACTTTGGCTTCATGAGGGGATGTGTCGATGCCTGTTCGTTTTGCCATTGTTATATAAAGGTTTAAACAAAAGCAGCCTACAGGTGTCTTCTCTTTAGTCACCATTTGGCTCGCTAAAAATGTGGTGGGCGGCACATAATGATGTTGTCATTGTCAATCATGTCGATTCAGTGCATCAGTATGTATGTGAATCATGTCATTGGCTGGAGCAACCAGTCGCCCCTCCCTCACTCACTGAATCATATTCCAAAATAGCACAGCCACAGACTGAATAGTTATATATGTTTTTTTATTTATTTATTTTTTATTTATTTTATTTTCACTTCAGATGGGATTTCTATTTTTTGTGTGCAGCACAAAATGTCTGTGCGCGGAGACCGTAACACCAGTGTGCAATTGCGCATGTGCGCAGCTTAGAGGGAATGTTGGGCATATGCCTTCATTGTATCCCATACATTCTGGACTGATATCTCTTCTTTTTTGTTTTCTCTTAAAAAAAAAAAAGCCAATTCTTTCTCCATCCACTGTGTGAAGTCTTTTTCCTTTAAAATAGTATTATTTAACATCCATCTAGATCTTCTTCTTTGTCCTTTCCATTTAATTGTCAATGGATTAGGATCTGCCCAAGTACTTGTTTCAGTATTTATTTCTTGAATATTAGTTAATTCTGTTGACATCCATATCATATCTATTCTGGACCATGATAAATGTCTATTTGAATAGAAAGTGTGTTGTTTAGTTTTAGCATTTCTTTCTCTCCATGTATCTTTTAAATTTATTTCATCTACCATTTTAAATAAAGATTTAGGGAGGCTTTCAGTTTGAGCTTCTTCGGCGACAGACCAAAACCTTGTTTCTCTGAGGCTTTGATCTGTGCTTGCCGCTGGAGTGCCCTGAGCTGGCTGGTTTCATGGCTATGCCACCCCGTAGAGGTGGTCAAGAGGGGGGAGACTGCTTGCAGGGTTGAGGAGAGCCACATCTCTCCTCCCCAGCTGGCCATTACTCCCTTTCCCAAAGGCGGTTGCAGCGGTGGTCAAAAATGGCCACCACAAAGAAGAACTTGACCAGAAAAGAATGTGCAGGAGGAAGATAAGAAGAGAAAGTTTTGGTTGACCGGGTCAAACAGCAAAAGCAACAAATAAGGTACCCTGAAAATTAAACTTAACAACAATGTTCCCAAAGAAGATTTTGAAGCTACGAAGGAGAGAGAGAAGGAAAAGGATTAGGTTTTTTTCTTCCCTTCCTTATACTGACAGTTAAGATAGTTAAGCAAGAAATTGAAAAAAAAATCTACTTTGACATTAATAGGCATCTAAACTGAAAATAAAAGTCAAAGCGTTAATGAAGATTTCTGGACATTTAAAAGTTTTTAAAAGCTGGAAAGGAGAAAAAAAGAAGGCCAGGATCTGGAAAAATGGAGGAGATTGCCTGGAATTAAGGAATGGAACTGTAATTAAAAGGAACTCACAGCGAAATCTTCACAAGATTCCTCAAAGAAACATTTTAATGAAACTTGGTAACAAAACAATAGAACCCCAGGAAGAGAAAGTGGAAAAAAGAAGCAAATAGATACAGCCTTGGATTATTTGGATTATTTGGTGATTTTTGGTTTTTGCATCTGGATGACTAAAATTAACATGCTCTTCCCTCTATCTTATCAAATAGCAATGTCCTTGAAAAAAATCTCAGTTCTTTCTTTCTCAGTTTTGTCTGGTCACAAGAAAAATAGAATATTCCCAAGTCTCTAGTTGGCAGTGTTACAAAGTTTCTTTGCTTTCACTTTCCCCTTCCTTTTCCAAGCAAAATATAAGAATTAATTAAAAAAAAGAAAGAAAAATATATTTTAAAAAAGAAATAACTAAAAGGGAGTCTCTAGCCTAAAATGTTACAAAATCAAGGAGAAAAAAAAAATCGATGGAAAAAAAAGCCAGTCCAGTTTCAAAATATAAGATCATGCATAGAAAATCCAGCAATGAGAAAAAAAACAACATTACTTTGACATTTCTGTTTAAAATCGCCACTTAATGACTTCTGTCAAAACTTTTACAGATTCTTTCTTTCCCTTAGAGTGTCCTTTCAAGTCTTAAAATAAAGAAAAAGTTTTCACCAAACCAGCACACTCTCTTTTTCCGTTCTCTTTCGTTTCAGAGCTGTCTCAACTTTAGCAGCTTTAATGGCTGCCTCTTTGCCGCTGGCAAAAAGAGCTTCTCCTGGATCTACCAGGGACTTTGCGTTATCCCTGGGATCGACAGGATGTGCTCTTCACTTTCACCATCTCTTCGGGATGGTTTAGATCCAATTGGACCGTCCAGGAGCAAAGATATCGGCAGCGATTTCAGACCTCCAAGATTGCATGCTGTATCACCATCATGCCAGCTCCACCTATCTCACCCCAGAAATTTTCTCTCTATAGCTGTGTTGATTTTTTTCTGGATGTATTCCATTACAGAATGAAGAATCATCTATCAGGGGTGCTTCACTGTGGATCCTTGCAATGAACAGGAGATTATACTTGATTATCTAAAGGACAGTTTAAAACTCAATTGCCAAGTTTTATCCATGTTTCACAGTGAAATAAAATGAGTTTAAAAATTGCTTGTCTCATTGTCCTTAAAAGGGAATCCCAAAGTACATTATAGTTTTGTTGGGCCTAGACAAAAGAAAGTTAAAGGATGATTTCTGAAACATTTTGGCTATTCCTTTTTCCTTAAAGAGTATATTTCAAAAGGCATCTACTTTGTTAAAGTAGTATTCATTTTAAACATATCCTGCACCTCTTTTTTTTCTATAAAAGATGTTTTTGTTTCACCATTCTTCAAGACTGAATGTTCAGCATGGCACTGTGATGTAAATGAGGAAATTTGGGACCTTTTAGAGAGCAGAACACATTTTCACTATAATTATTTTATCAAAATCTATCTCTCTATAACACAACTTTTTTGTATTTCTTATGCGATACTGTCATACTTTAAATAAGAATTTATCTGGTTCTTTTTGTCTTTATGTCTTAATTCACTTCATCAATTGAGAGGTCAAACCACCAAAAGATTTAAAGCACTGTAGCTTTCTTTCATCAGGACATATTCTAAACTCCTTTCCCTGATGATGCTGATAGATTTGTATTTTGTTGCTTCTTCTTCACACTGGAGAATAAAAGCTTATTGAAAGTAGCAGCTGTTCTTATACTATACTCCTCTAAATGGTGTGTGTGTGTGTGTGTGTGTTGTTAGTGAATGAAACCTGTGAATTCTTGTTCTGACATCATTTCTTGCTCAAATGTGCCAAAGAAATAAATGTAGTTTTGCCACAGGGCATACTTTTATTGAGGGAATTCAGTCAATCCTTCTCATTCCTGCTTTGATCTTGCCTTAGATATCAATGGGCAAAGTGGTTTAGATCCAGGTAAATGTATGTGCAGTTAATTAATGTAATTCTCTTACCAGCCATCGTAAAGCTCCACGCTGAATTTTTCTCCACCAATTTGCAAGATTATTTTCTCCTTAGACTCTTAGACAGTTCACCTTATAAGGAGGAACAGGGAGGAAGATTGGAGCAAAGGGGAAAGATGGCCACGTTATGCATATTTTTGTTTTGATGCAAGGATGCTATTGCTATAATATTCTTATAGTTATTGACAAATTGAAAAACATGTTCCCAATTCAGATGCTGAAACTTCATATGGACTGGTAAGTATATGAAATTGTAGTTCCTCTCACAAAATTACAGAATTTGGTCCTTTCAGAAGACTCTCTACTGAAGGGTTGGGGGGGGGAGTTGTGTTGTTTTTTTTTTTTTTTGAGGAAATTCAAAAAGGACTCATAAAATTAAAATCTGAACTTTTAACTTTCAACTTGCAAACTTGCAATAGGTGTGTGATTAAAAATATATATTTTTTAAGTTGGTTATCTACAGAACTTCCATTCAGGTTTTAAAGAGTTCATTACATATTTAATTATACACATTCACATTTTAAAAATACTCTAGGGGATGTATCTTCCTATTGTTTCATAGGAGTACAGATCAATTTAACTATGAACACTTTCCTCAGCTGACATTTTCTGTCACTATTGATTCATTAAATACAAAATGTATCTTCAAGTTTCTCAAACTAAACATATATCATTATAATTGTGATTTGATAATGTTGTTTTTTTCTAATTATTGCTCTGTATACAAGTTAGTATAATGATTGAATGTACAATTAATATTTCACTTGTCTGTTATGCTTGTTTTTCTTATATTACCTTTAATTCATTTTTCAGAGTGAAATAAATATAGGACTATATGAATATAATAACATTATTTAATTATTCATCTTGGTTGGTAGAAAAGAGACTATTAACAAATTTTGTAAGCTTATTAACTTCTGTTTATTTTCTTCTCATATCTGTATGATATGTTTTGTTCTATTTAGTATATTTGTATCTTCCTTTCATTTGTCATGGAGTAGACGCTGCATTTCTAAAATAATCTTGCATGTAGGAAGTTAACAAACATCCTCAGTTTTAACCAGAATGCTAGATTGTGTGCCTATAAATGAGCTTCTAAAGGCTGTCTAAGGCTTGATGCATGCATCTTCAGGATGCATTTTTAGAATAGCTACTTTAAGGTGCATTCATAGTCTGCATAAAAACATTTTGATTTGGATCACCACAGGATCATTACATACTATATTAATCTTCCAAGAATGGATTAGAACATACCATTTGACTAGTTTGATTCTGTCTTGTTTCTATATTTTCCTGGATTGGCATGCAACTAATTCACAAGTTGCTAAACTTCTTACTTATTTTGTAACTTTGAAATGTGTTTAAGGAAATAATTAGCCACTAATAGAAGGAGGAAATGATTACATAACAAATTATATGACAGTTATTGAGTCATATTTGCAAATGCTGAAGGGTCATATTTCCAAATGCTGAAATTGATCTATTTCTTTTTAAATGCAATCCTAAACTTACTTACGTGGAAAGTAGAATGTAGTTTTGGCCTAAAAGTTTAGGATTAGTTATTTTTTAAAAGATTGAATAATTCAGATATATTTCTCTTTTTCCTTTCTAGGGCCTTCAAATCATCACAGCCAGTCAACTCTGAGACCACCTCTTCCACCACCTCACAATCATACTCTATCTCATCACCATTCTTCTGCCAACTCCCTCAACAGGAATTCCTTAACAAATCGGCGGAACCAGATCCATGCACCAGCTCCTGCACCAAATGATTTGGCCACCACACCTGAATCTGTTCAGTTACAGGATAGCTGGGTGCTGAATAGCAATGTGCCACTTGAGACCAGGTAGAAAAATGTTCACATTTGCAGAATGATTTTAATACCATTCCTTTTTTAAAGAATGGCTTTGAGACAATTCACAAGATTAGTTTGAGATTTCTAGAGGGGAAACCATTCTTTGGATAGCATGTTCTCATGTCATTTTTGCATTATTTATTAATTTATGTAATTTGTATTGATGCCTATCTCATATAAATGCTTCTTGATAGCTTACAATAAAATATATTAAAAAAACTAAACATAGTCGGTCAAGATACTTAATATATAATAAAAAAAACACATAGCATTTGAGTTTCTTAAATAACTATCAATAAAACCAAGTGACAGGCACTATTACTCTCTCGGGGCTCCAGGGTCAGCCACAAAACTAAGTTTTTAGGGACTTGCAAATGGTCAGCAGGGTCAGGACTGATTTAATCTCAAGTGAAATTAATTACACAGCGTGGGTGCCATAGCATAAAAGACCTTTTTTCCTGTAGCCAAGTTATGTTTAAGTGGGTATAGCCCTTCATAAAGAGCCAGGTGTTAAGGAGCTGGATGTTAATAAGGCAGAACAATGATTTCAGTAAAAGAATTTTAAGCAAGTTCATTATCATCAAGAAGACTTTGCAATGTTTTATCTTGTTTTAACCAAACTGATAAAAAGAGCTTTTCTAATAAATAACAATGTTGTACACGACAATATAATTAACCAAATTCCTAATTTTTAATCTGTAAATTTATTTAATTAATGTTGATCAATTCAAATTATCTTTGTTGGATACATATGTATTTGTTAGTCATATTTTGCAAATAAATTTCATGTCACATATTCTACTGCAAACCACAGGAAGGTGTTACAAGGGTATACCAACTAAGTGTTACTAATGCATTATGCATTTGGCTCCTTCTGTGGTAATAAATAGACTAATCTGAAAGTAAATATTTTGGAAACCTGAAAAAACAATCACTGATTCAAGACAGACCAAAGTATAATTTTCATTTATACTTCATCCAACGTGCAGTCTTATTTAAATCCCTCTTATATACTGTCAATTTGATACCTGCAGGGCAAATGCTAATGTTTTAAGAAGTCCTGTGTTTGTTGATTGTGACAGAAAGGGGGGAAAAAAACGAAAGATTTTCTTTTCTTAAATAATGTTATTATTTTTTTACATTTTGCTACTTCTTTAATTTCAGTGTCTGTTTATAAATGCATTAAATATACAGATGCATTACAATACAGAAGTACAAAAAAGTTTTGTACTGTAATACCTCTACATTTTTTGTAGAGTTTGTAAATGTGGACTGAAATTTCTTAGACCATTGCTAATTTTCCTTATCACTCCTTCTGATCTTTTGTGTGAATCTATGTTCCCTTCTCACATTCCTAGTAATATGTTTCATTTTCCAATAGTTGCCCCTTTATAGAGCCTAGATCCTAAAGTAAATTACTTACAACCTACATAGATTTTGTATGCTTAAGGCAAGAATCAAAGTATCAGGTAGCCTAAACTACTAAGTTGTCCGTTCCATCTGTGTGCTTGAGTTTTATATAGAATGACAGTTCTGAGGCACATCTATGATAATAATGATAGATCCACAGCATAAGCTTCCCTTTGTTTCTCCAAATTGGGATAGAACTCTGAAGCCAGACCCTGACATGCACTCTTGGAAAATAAGGCAGAACAATCTACCATATACATAGACATAATACATATTACAGAATATAAGCATTAGTATTTCTATGAAAGAGGCAAAACTCACATCACTTGTGGGGCTAAAATATCTTTTTATTTCTGTAATTAAAGCCCATTTAAATCTGTAATCATTAAGACTGGGAAACACAATTGAGAAAGCTGAGGACAGAGATGATTAAGGTCATCATAAGGTCATACCAGACAAGAGTGGATACATGAATGCCTTTCTAATTATGCTTTCTGTTGGCACCACCTCAAAAACCAAACATTACAGAGGATGCCACTTCCAAAACAAAACATTACAGATAATCATCCAGAATTAGAGGAAACAACACTACTGAAAGAGACAATCTGGATCTCTTTAATCCGTGTGGTAACACAGTGTCCCAGGTCAACAGGATTCCAGTCTTATGCAGTTGGTCACAACATTTATGCAGACAGTGCCAAATATAAACAAGACAGCAAATGACAATGTGTAGAGTGAAATTTGTTCCATCTGTAGATGCTAAGGAAAAGAAATAAAGTATTCATGTAGTCAGCTTCGAAGATCTGATACCTTGCTCTGGGTGGGTGCATTGGTCTTGGAATAGTTTTTGGAAATTGATTCCAATTTTTGGAAATGAATTTTATCCAAGGTGCATCAAGTTAATTTTATGATAAATAATATTCAAGTGAATATTATGGACAAATTAGCAAATCTACCCCTAGGTTCTGTGACTTATAGGAAAAATAAATGTGAAAAAGTTTAATGATAACTTCTCACTTCTTATTTTCTTTCATTCCTGGTATGTAAATACCTAGCACCATAGATAAACATGAATATTTATTGGGGAATAAAAGAAATCAAAATGGGAACAAAGGTAGCTGCCTAATACAGAAGTTAGATATAGTCTAAGTTAGCATGATCAGCACTTACTTGTAGTCTCAGAACTTTTTTTTTCTAGTTTATCCATCCAGAAATGTTGAATATTAAAAATGTATCCTGTTACTCTTAGAACTTTAGGAGATTTTATCTTCATCACTACAGTTCTATTCAGTAGATTTGAGACTGGTTCATGAAACTTTGAAAGCTGAGAATAGGATTCAAAAGACAGTGAAAGAAAAATAAAAATAGAAGAAAAAGAAAGATTGATAGTAACAGAACATCAGCTCTGCTACATAATTTTCCTGAGCATATTTCTTTGACTCAAGAAGGTTGTAAAGCCCCTGTACACTGCACCAACGGATGCAAAGAGGATATAAAATGGACAAAAAAGCTTGCCATCCGTTGGTTAACGCGATGTACTCACTGCATGTTTTGCTTCCTCTCTATCCGTCCAGCATCCGTCTATTAATGTTTCATCTGCTCAGAAAGTTTTGAGCTGCCCAAAACTTTTGCACGGAAAATGTATCCAATTCGTCCGTTATGCATCCGCTACGCATCCACTATGCATCCGTTCTGCATCCGTTACACATACGCTATATCAGCTAGGCATATGCTGCACATCCGCGCAGCTCGCATCCGCTCGGACGCAGGGAGGAAGCGGAACGGACGCAGAATGGATGCAGAATGGATGCAGCACGGAAACAAAGCATTTAAAATGGAAAAAACATTCGCAGAGGGGACCTTTCTCGGATATTAAGGATGTCTAGAGGATGCCTAGAGGATGCCTAGAGGATGCCTAGAGGATGCCTAGAGGATGCAAAGGGACATCTATACTGCCTATAAAAAGGGGGAGCAACACATCTGGATCTCACTTTCAGAACAGCAGCCCTGCGGTGCGGACCTCTGCAGCCTTCATCTGCCTCTTCCTCTTCCACAGCATCCAGTCATGTCCACCGTGGATCGTAACATGGTCCTTTTGGCAGCCACCATCCTTCTGCAACAGTGCAAAGCCATCTACAGGCTCTGTGAACTCTACTACGGGAAGAAAAAGGGGCGGCCAAGAAGCGTCTGGGTATGAAGATGGTTTGCCAGAAGAGCAGAGGACGGGCTGTACAACAAGCTGATGGTGGAGCTCAGGAGCGAATACACTCGTGCATTCCAGAACTTCATGAGGATGCCTCCAGCCATGTTTGACGAAGTTGTGCAGTGGCTGACACCTAGGTTGACCAAGCAGAGCACCAACTTCCGGCCTAGCCTGGAACCTGGGCTCAAGGTGGCACTCATTCTGCACCACCTGGCCTCAGGGACCACCTACAGGAGCATGCAGTACAGCTGGAGGGTGCCACCCAACACCATCAGCATTGTGGTCAGAGAAGTGGTGCAGGCCATCATCGAAGAATATAAGGAGGAGCTCCTCCAGTGCCCCTCCACTGAAGAAGGATGGAAGAAAGTTGCAGAGCAGTGGTATCAGAGGTGGAACTTCCCCTACACCATTGGAGCCATCGATGGCAAGGACGTGGCCTGCAAAGCGCCAGCCAAGTCGGGGTCCACTTATTTCAACTATAAGGGCTTCTTCAGCAGCATCCTCTTTGCCATGGTCGATGCTGACTACAAGTTCATGTACATCGATGCTTCAGGCAGCGGCTCATCTTCAGATGCCCAGGTATATAACTCTAGTCACCTCAAGGAAGAGCTGGAATGCAACCTCATCGTGGGCTTCCCAGATCCAGAACCCCTGCCCAACGACACACAAGATGTGCCCTACTTCATCGTGGGGGATGACGTCTTCTCCCTCACAACCTACCTCATGAAGCCCTACACCTCCAAATGCCTCACCCATGAAGAGAGGATCTTCAACTACAGGCTGTCCAGGGCAAGGAGGGTGGTGGAGAACGCCTTTGGCATCCTGGCCAACAGGTTCCAGGTACTTTTCACCACCATGCAGCATCGCCCAGAGGCCATGAGGAGGATCATGGAAGCTTGCTGCATCCTGCACAATCTCATGCGTACCCACTACCCAGTCTTGCAGAACAGGCTTGTGGACCTCCAGCAAGGCAATGGGGACATGGAGCCTGGGAAATGGAGGCAAGGGCGAAACCTGATAGACACTCAGGATGTGCAAGGCCCCAACAGAGCCTCACTTGAAGGGAAGAAGCAGCGCAATCTCCTGAAACACTGGTGCAACTCCCCAGATGGAGCGGTGGAGTGGCAAGACAGGATGATAGATGCTTAATGGATGCTTCCTTCAGCCTGTCTCATCACACTGATGAGATTGGGCCATGTATGTTGAGTGGCCCTACGATGAACAGGGCATTTAATAAAGAGTTGTGTTTGTGTTGACATGTGTGGATGATTGATTATATTGTTATTGATAATAAAGGGCCATACGTGTGGCACCTGGGAGGGTGGACCATACAGTCCCACTATGCCTGCACTGGAGGTTTATCTATCCCACAGCTATTACACATCCCACAGGTATCCCTGCCCATCCCACAGCTTTCTCAACCCTTCCCAAGCTATCTTAACCCATCCCACAAGCATGCAAAGGCTTAAACCATTTCTAAAAGTTTCCAGCAAGACTTTATTAAAAAAAAGAAATGAAGCAAGTGTGTGAATCAAAAATAGACTTTATTAACAACAAGCTATAAGACAAAAATGAGTCTCTGGCACTCCTCTTGGTTGCTCAGTCTCAGGGGTGAAGGGTGCAGGTGCTGTGGAGGTGGCTGGTGCTGGAGTGCTTGTCATCAGCTCCTCCAGAAGCAGAAGCAGAAGCAGCAGAATCCCCAGCCCCAGAAGAGCGAGCCCGTGCTGCAGAAGCCCCAGCAGAACCAGGGTGAGGGCCAGGGGGCAGGATGGTAGCCCTGTCCCTCTTGCAAGGGCTGGCAGCAGATGGCTGAGGCTTGCTGTGCTTCAGCATGGTTGTGGGGTTGCTGGCTGGCAGGGAGGCTGGCAGGAACCAAGGCTGGCAGGAAGGCTGGCAGGGAGGCATGAACCAAGGCTGGTAGGAAGGCTGGCAGGAAGGCTGGCAGGGAGACAGGCACCAAGGCTGGCAGGAAGGCTGGCAGGCAGGCATGAACCAAGGCTGGCAGACAGGCAGGCACCAAGCCTGGCAGGCAGACTGGCTGGCAGCAAGGCTGGCAGGCAGGCAGACAGCAAGGCTGGCAGCAAGCCTGGCAGGCAGGCAGGCAGGCAGCAAGGCTGGCAGGGAGTCTGGTAGGGAGGCTGGTAGCAAGGCTGGCAGCAAGGCTTGCAGGCAGACATGCAGGCAGACATGCAGGCAGGACAGGCAAGACAGTCGATGTGTCTGGAAGCAGGTCTTTCCTCTGAATAGTGACCTGCTTCTGAGCTGCTTCCGTTATATCCGCGGGGCTGACGCAATGCATCCTCCCCGCATGCGCAATTAACGCTTGGCATCCGCTAGGCTTCCGCTGTGCATCCGCTGTGCATCCACTCTGCATCCGTTTCATCCGCTGTGCATCCGCTGTATCATTCCGCGTCCGCTTTGCTGAGGCCCCCCAGAAGCCT
Organism: Laticauda colubrina; assembly: GCA_015471245.1. Lineage (NCBI taxonomy): Eukaryota > Metazoa > Chordata > Lepidosauria > Squamata > Elapidae > Laticauda > Laticauda colubrina. The sequence continues at coordinate 97,992,200 of BLBF01000003.1, read as the reverse complement.
TGCGGATGTGCCATCTGCTCCCATCCACTTCCATCCGCTGGGCTTCCGTTCTGCATCCGCTTTCCATCCGCCCTGCGTCCTTCCCCCGTCCGTGTTATCCACTCCGGTTATGCAAATTTTTGCCCCTTTTGAGAGCAGATAACAACAGATGGAACATTTTGCTCGTCCGTTGTGACCATTTTGCATCCGTTGGGCAGTGAGACAGGGCCTTAAGAGATAAGCATGTTTTGGCCAGTTGCCCAGATCTTGTTTGCTGCTGCTGCCAAATTTGTTGAGAATAAGTCAGTAAAGATGTGTTGCTTAATCTTAGATAGTATGGAGAATCTAACATTTATTGCTGAGAATTGCATTGATGAAAATTTGTTTGGATGAACTGAATCTTTGAAGTTTCTCATTTCCTAAACTAGATGGCAAACGGCTATAAAGCACTTATTTCAGAATTGTATAAATTTTTACTGATGTATATACACAGCTTAGTTATCTCTAAGATTTGGTGTGAAACCGAGGTTTAAGTTAATATATTTTCCTCAAAGCATATTCTTGAATTTTCCTTGATCATAACTGTTACATATTTACATACTTGTAATACCCTAATCTGATTGGCTGAAATGAACTGCACTGTGATTGGCCAAGACGCACGACGGTGGTTAGTTCATTAGGAATCTCCCGTGATTGGACAAACCAATCGCGGGAGATTCAGAAAGCTGTCATTGGGTGAGAGCCGCCGGCTAGCTCTATAAGAAGAGCTACCATGGCTTGCTAAAGGCTACACAGATCTATACCTGGAATAAAGAGCTGAAGTTACGCTGGTCTCTTGTCTCCTGATTTCCCGTGCTTCTACACTGGCGACGAGGGTGGGATTCTGAGACAAAGAGACCAGTCGGGCAAATGGCAAACTGAGCTGAACAACCAATGAGATGGCCGGCAGCAACTCACCACCTGCACCATTTGACCAGGCAATCAAGGACTGGGAATCTTAAATCGATAGATTCCTCATGTTCTTCGAGAGCAACAATCTCAAGGATGCAAACGACCACCGAAAGAGAGCTGTGTTCCTGACCCATTGCGGACCAGCCGTATTCAAGATGGCCAAAGCATTGGCCAAGCCAGAGGACATGAAGGAGATGACTTGGCCAGATCTAGTTCAATTACTTCGGAACCACAATGCCCCAGCCATGCCAAACCTGATCCGGTGACACAAATTCTATCGTCGGGATCAAAAGGACGGAGAGAGCCTTGGGGATTTCGTGGCAGCATTGAGGAACATCAGAGGTGCGTGTGGATTTTCAGACATGGAAGAGGCTCTGAGGGACCGTGTGGTTCTCGGTCTCAGGGACCCTGTGCTCCAGAGCATGCTAATGGCTCGGGCAGACATTACAGTTACTGAAGCCATTGCTGAAGCCACCGCAGCCAAAGCCATGAAGAAATCAGCAGCAAAGATGCGACAAATGAATGTAAGGGACCTGCCAACAACTGGTCACAAAGCAACAATGGCACACCACGAGGACGTCAATCTATCACCCAACACCGACGATGAGGAAGAGGAGATCCACAGATTGCAAGCGGAGTGAGACCGGCAACAAGTCGGAAGTTGGGCTTCCAGTGCGCTGGTTGCAGCGGCGACACCCCCGTTCTGAGTGCCAGTTTTTAGATGTCATTTGCCGGTACTGTGAAAAATGGGGGCATATCGCCAAGGTCTGCTGAAACAAATGGAACTCCAGCCCAAGATGACGCAACAACATGCCTCCCAAAAACTGAGACAGATTCACAGAGAACCGATGGAACCACGAAAACCGAAGCAAGCAGCTCAGCGAGACCAGACGATGGGAAGAAACTCATCAAACGGTCACAATCGGCCATTCAGACAACTCAGATGCAAGAAAATGACATGTGCAGGTCAGCATCAAAGGCAGGCCGTGCAGAATGGAGGTGGACTACGGATCATACCTCTTCATGGTGTCCTGGGACACAATTAAGAGGTTAGTGCCCAGTTTACAGAAACAAGAGCTGGAGAATCAGAGAATCAGATTCCCCATAATAGGAATTGGACACTTCCATGTAACCTTCAAAACGCATGGAAAAGTACTTCCACTCACTATTGTCGACAGAGACCACCCAAGCCTGCTGGGTCTGGAATGGTTCGTGCCATTAGGGATCGAGGTGACAGGCATCAACCATGTCGAGGAAACAGACTGGGAAGAGGAGCTGATGAAGGAATTCCAAGAAGTGTTTGCGGGACAATTAGGCAAGTACCGGGGGTCCCCAATATCATTTAGCTTGAACCCCAATATTGCCCCAATCCGCTTCAAACCAAGATGAGTTCCATTCACCCTCAAACCAAAAATAGACGAACAATTAAATAAGCTTATCGCACAAGGGGTCCTGGAACTAATAGATCATGCATGCTGGGAGACCCCAATAGTCACCCCAATCAAACCAGATGGGTCCGTGAGGATTTGTGGGGACTATAAAGCGACACTTAACAATGCACTGCAACAAAGTGCTGGTGGTACAGCACCTCCTACCCAATCTTGGTGGTACAGCACCTCCTACACTCAGGGGAGGAAAAGTCTTTGCGAAGCTCGACTTGGCACAAGCATATCAACAGCTGCCCGTCGATGCCGAAACTGCAGAAGCGCAAACTATCATGACCTACAGGGGGGGTTTCCGATGCAAAAGGCTCCAATTCAGAGACAGTGTGGCACCAGGGGTGTTCCAGAGTCTAATGGAACGGTTAGTCCAAGGAATTAAGGGAGTTGTGCCATATTTTGATGACGTGTTGGTAGTGGCCAAAGACAAAAGACAATTGAGAAGCCGACTCAGAGAAGTCCAAAAAAATTTAAAAATGCAGGACTTAAAGTTAAAAAAGAAAAGTGCCAGTTAAGCACTGAAAAGGTTGAGTTCCTGGGATATCTGGTGGACAAAGACGGAATCCACCCTACCCACAAAAAAATAAAAGAAATAAAGGAAGCCACGAGACCTCAAATAAGGCAGAATTACAAGCCTTTCTGGGACTAATCAATTTCTACAATGTCTTTTTGCCATAGAAGGCAACAACAGTTGAACCTCTGCATAGGTTGCTCGATAAGACGTCCATTTGATCCTGGAGCAAGCGGGAAGAGGCTGCCTTCTGGAACATAAAAGACCTCTTCACATCACAATCAGTCCTCATCCAGTTCAGCGAGACCCTACCACTAACGGTAACCTGTGATGCCTCCCCATTCGGCATCAAAGCTATACTAAGCCATACCCTGCAAGATGGGAGAGAAGCACCAATTGCTTACTTCTCGAAAACACTATCAAAGGCAGAAAGAAATTATAGCCAGCTCAACAAGGAGGAACTTGCAGTGGTTACCGGCGTGAAGCGGTTTCACGAATACTTATACGGTAGGGACTTCACCCTCATCAATGACCATAAACCACTACTGGGGATCCTGGTGGGAAACAAGGCCACCCCCAACATACTGTCTCCCCGGATGACAAGGTGGTCTGAGTTCCTTGCCGCCTATACCTACCAACTAATACATCACCAAGGGAAATGCATCTCGCATGCCAACGCTCTAAGCCGTTGCCCCTTAACAGATTATGAAGATGACCCTGCACCCACCACATGCACCCTGCAAATAGAGACATTGCCCCACCTACCAATAACCGCATCAGATATTGCGAGAGAGACGAGCAAAGACGGCAAACTGGTGCGAGTTTTGAACTGGGTGGTAAAAAGGTTGCCGGAAACAGAAAGCAGTGACCAGTTTAAACCCTTCCGAAACTGGCAAACTGAATTATCCTCCCAAAAGGGATGTATACTATGGAGCAATAGAGTGGTAGTTCCAGACAGCTTACAAAAAAAAAATATTACACATGTTGCATGAGGGACACCCAGGCATTGTGAAAATGAAATCCCTAGCCAGAAGTTACATATGATGGCCAGGGATAGACAGAACCATTGAAACCTGGGTGGCTATATGTGACAAATGTCAGCAATCCGACCAAACCTGCCCGAAGCACCAACCCTCCAGTGGGAAACAACAAGGGGACCATGGTCAAGGGTCCATAAAGACTTTGCAGGACCCACAAAAGGGCACACTTTCTTGATCGCAGTAGACGCTTACTCCAACTGGTTGGAGGTAAGCCTAATGTGATCTACCATGATGGAGGTGGTTACAAAACAACTAAACAGACTTTTCGCCACCCACGGCCTACCTGACTTGATAGTATCTGACAACAGGCCACAATTTACGTCAGTGGCATTCGAGCAATTCCTCGCAGAACGAGGAATCCAACACGCATTGACAGTGTCCATTCTTCCGGTGGCGAACGGGCAGGCAGAACGAATGGTCAGATACACCAAAGATGCTTTAGAAAAGATGGACACTGGTAACATACATGACAAAATAAATAAACTATTAACAATACAGCACATAACACCAAGTACCAAAACCAATAAACCTGGCAGAACTCCTGATGGAAAGAAAACTCCAATCCCATCTGGACAGACTTCACCCGACTTACAATCCAGAAAAAACACCAAACTCATCCAACCGGTACCGGGCATTTAATCCGGGAGACACGATCTATGCAAAGAAAATTTCAGGGGACCCACTATGGGTACCCGCTACAATAACCCAAGTAACAGGCCCCCAGTCGTACCGGCTAGAAACAGGATGGAAAAAACTGGAAACGGCATGTTGACCAAATACGATCAAGAATAATTTTAAACAGCACTGAAAACCCACAAAACTCGCAAACAGACTCTAATAAAAAAACTAGAGGGGGGGGGAAACCCCAAACAATCATCAAAAAGAAAGAGAAAATACGACTACAAGACAACGACAAACTGAACGGGCCCAACCAACGAAAACCGAACCAGAAATACAAACACCACTAAATAAAAGAAGAAACCAAAAATACTCACCAGAAAATGAAGGTAGCTGAAGGGTACCAGAGGAAGACGACCCACTTGGAACCTCGCCTGGAAGGAACAGTCAAGCCCGCTCAATCAGCCTGGAAAAACTGGCCAGGAACAAAGAAGCCGACAACTCGACCGCACCCAGTAGACCGGGTGGGAGTTGCGGCGAAAGGCCTGACTCACCCTTCCAGGCAGTTCCATGGAGAAGAGCGGGAGCAACGAAGATCCCTTCTGAACTGGCTGAAGACCACGCAGCAACTGAACTGCGCAGGTCAAGTAGGCAAGTAAAAAGCCCTGCCTACCTACGCGACTACGTCGCGTAGGATGGACCATACCAAAAGGGGAGGGGTGTTACATATTAACATACTTCTAATACCCTAACCTGATTGGCTGAAACGAACTGCACTGTGATTGGCCAAGACACACGACGGTGATTGGTTAGTAAGGAATCTCCCGTGATTGGACGAACCAATCGTGGGAGATTCAGAAAGCTGTCATTGGGTGAGAGCCGTCGGCTAGCTCTATAAGAAGAGCTGCTGTGGCTTGCTAAAGGCTACACAGATCTATCCCTAGAATAAAGAGCTGAAGTTACGCTGGTCTCCTGTCTCCTGATTTCCCGCACTTCTACAATAACTACAAAACCCTTGAAGTTTTTAAATATTTAGTTGTAAAGGTCTAAAGTATAATCACAACTTAATTTTCCTCAAAAATAAATTTAATTTCTTAACCAGACTTTCATCCCAAATTAAAGGAATTACAATTGGAATAAGAAATCAGTGGCAGAATTTCTGTGGGAAAGTTTGAAATAGCCTTTTAAAAAATAGTAGCTTTATTATATAAAGCTGCACTATTTATAAACTATTATTATTTATTCATCCATTCATTCATCAAATTTGAAAACTGCCCATCTCTCTCATAGAGGGACATTGGGCATTATACTGATAAAATATTAAAACATTAAAAAAAATAGATAAAATTTTAAAAGAAAAGGATGAATTTAAAAATGTGTGAAAGTAAATTAAAAATGGGAGACAGCTTTCAGAGTGCTGATCAGCTCCATGGCTTAGTGCTCCTATATGAACCCCAAGCAAGGCCACAGAACCATGTCTTCACATCTTTCCAGAAGGCCAGGAGGGTGAAGGCCTGTTCATCTCCCAGAATCAGGAAGAATATTCCAGAGGGTGGGGCAATGACTGAAAAGACTCTCTTCTTGGACACTTCCAGTTGGAATTATTTCACGGACAGCATTCATGACATTTTCCCCTCCTGATTGGGTGGGACAGGCTGATGTAATGGGACAATGATGCCCCTAGAAAGGAAAAAGAAAATGAATCTATTCACTGCTACATTCTAACTTTGTACAGTCAGAAAAAAAGATGTTGTTCCGTCCGGAAAAACGCGAGGTAGACCGGGTTCCAACAACAAAGTCTTTATTATATACAGCAGTGGAAAAACGGAACATTGGCTCAAGCTGCGGCAGCCTTTTTATAGGGATTTGCCTGCCGGCTTGTAGCCAATGACAGGTATTTAGCTTTGCCGCCTTTTGAGCGGTTTCTTGGATTGGTTCCTATTGAACCAATCCCCTTTCAGGTTTTTTAGCCAATCAGAATCCTGTGTTAGGAGTCTGCTATTCTATATACAGAACACCCCTCCCCTCATGGTTTAGTCCTATGTGGTGACGTAGTCGCGCAGGTAGGTGGGGCTTCTTTTGACTCAACTGGACTTGCGCGGTTCATTCCTGCTGAAGACTTCGACCGGTTCGGATGGGGTTGCTGTCTTTCCAGTCCTTCTCCATGGAACCGCCTGGAAGGGTGAGTCAGCCATTTTACTACCGCCTGAGTTTCTTAGGCCGGCAGTTTTGCCGCTCCCTCCTGGTTTCTCCAGGCAGGTCGAGCTGGCCTGGCTGGCCCCTTCGAGTGGACTTTTCTCACAACTTTCTTCTAACTGTAAGTCTCTTTTTTGCTCTTTTTGTTTGTTATCATATTCTGTGTTTAATTTAAATGGTTCTTTATTAATTTCTTGTATTTCCCCCCCTCCCTAGTTTGATTTTCATCGTTTTTTAATATTTGTGGTTGTGTGTTTGTACTTCTTTCTATGTTTTGGGACCGAAGCTGGTCTATGTGCCGCTTCATTCCCTGCCATCGTCTATGGTTAGTCGGTAGGACCAGGGGCCTGTAATTTGAGTTATTGTACCTGGAAGCCATAATGGGTCCCCGGTAAAATTTCTTGCATAGACTAGGTCGCCTATTTCAAATGTCCTGAAATGGGGGGAGGAGTCAGGGGGGGTTTCTGGCATATAGTTTGGGTGCAATCTGTCTAGATGAGACCTCAGTTTTCTCCCCATTAGTAATTCAGCCGGGCTTTTGTTTGTTATCGTACACGGTGTAATATGCTGGATGGTGAGTAGGCGATTTATTTTTTCTTGGACATCCCCAATGTCCATTTTTTCTAACCCTTCTTTGGTAAACCTGACCATTCTCTCTGCCCTACCGTTTGCAGCCAGGTGGGCCAGCGCAGTCAGGGCATGTCTAATACCTAGGGAGGCTAGGTATTGTTCAAATTGGATACTTGTTAACTGTGGCCCATTGTCGGACACAAGGACGTCCGGCAGGCCATGGGTTGCGAAAAGTTTGCCAAGTTGTTTAATAACAGTTTCTGTTGTCGTAAATGGCATAATTTTAACCTCCAGCCAATTCGAGTATGCATCTATGACAATTAGGAAAGTATGCCCCTTAGTGGGACCCACAAAGTCAATGTGAATTCGTGACCAGGGGCCTCGTGGGGTTTACCAGTCCCTAATGGGTGCTTTTGGTGGGAAAGGTCTGGTTCTTTGGCATTTGTTGCAAGAATTTACCCAGTATTCGATGTCCCTGTCTATAGCCAGCCACCAGACATAGCTTCTAGCAAGGCTTTTCATTTTAACAATTCCAGGGTGGCCTTCGTGAAGCATACCCAGTACCTTAGTTTGTAATTTGGAGGGAATAATTACCCAATCATCCCACAACAAACAACCCTTTTGAATTGAGAGTTTGGTTTGTCTGGTCTGGAAAGGTTTAAAGTTCTCAGATTTTTATTTTCCGGCCAGCCTTTACTTACCCAGTTCAGTACACGGGCAGTCAATGGGTCTTTTGCAGTGGCTCTGGTGACATCATTTGCAGATATGGGTAGATTGGGGCATGTTTCTATCTGCAAGGTGTTTATCGTCGGCGCCGGGTCTTCCTCTATATTCGGTAATGGTGCTCTGCTCAACGCGTCTGCATGGGAAATTTGTTTCCCGGGGCGATGTGTACGAGTAGGCTGCTAGGAATTCTGACCATCTAGTCATTCGCGGGGACAAAATGTTCGGTGTCGGTTTGTTTCCGCCAAAATTCCCAGTAGCGGTTTATGGTCCGTTACAATCAAAAATGTTCTTCCATATAGATATTCGTGGAAGCGTTTCACTCCGGCGACGATTGCCAGGGCCTCTCTGTCCAATTGGCTATAATTACACTCGGTTTTAGACAGAGTCTTTGAATAGTATGCGATGGGTGCCTCTCTCCCATCTGGCAATTGGTGGTTCAGGATGGCACCGACTCCGAACGGTGAGGCATCGCAGGTCACCGTCAATGGAAGTGTGTTACTAAACTGGATAAGAACGGTGTTTGATGTTAATAAGTTTTTTATTTTTTGGAAGGCTTTCTTTTCTCTATAACCCCAAGTCCAAATTGTTTTTTTTATCCAGTAATCGGTGTAATGGTTCCGCTATTGTCGCTTTGTGGGGTAGGAACACGTTATAAAAATTTATTAGTCCCAAAAATTCCTGTAGTTCAGTTTTAATAGCTTTGACTTTTTTGTCAGTAGGGTGTATACCCTCTCCGTCTATTAAGTAGTCCAGGAATTTGACGCGATCAGTCATTAAACAGCATTTTTCTTTTTTTACTTTTAGGCCAGATTCTCTGAATTTAGTTAGTACATCTTTTAGTCTTTTTTTTAGTTGGGTCGCATCTTTGGCCGAAATTAGGACATCGTCGAAATATGGTATGACCCCTTTTATACCATTTAATAGGCGTTCCATGAGGCTCTGGAAAACGCCTAGGGCTACACTCACTCCAAATTGGAGTCTGTTGCACTTGAATGCCCCTTTTGGGCCACTATTGTTTGTTCTTCAGCCGTTAATGGGTCTACTGGGAGCTGTTGGTAAGCTTGAGCTAGATCTAGTTTAGCGAAAACTTTTCCACCCCCAAGAGAATGTAATAAGTGTTGTACGACTGGCACCGGGTATGCGCTTTGTTGCAATGCGTGGTTCAGAGTAGCCTTGTAGTCACCACAAATTCGAACCGACCCATCTGGTTTAATTGGTGTTACGATCAGCGTTTCCCACTTAGCATGGTCCCCAGGTTCTAAAACCCCTTGGTCTATTAATTTATTCAGTTGTTCCTCTATTTTTGCTTTCAGAGCAAAAGGAACTCATCTGGCCTTTAGTCTTCTAGGGGCTACCTGGGGGTCTAGACTAAAGGAAATTGGGGTCCCCCGATACCTGCCTAGGGAGCCGTCGAAAACGTCCTGGAACTCTTGGATCAGGCTTTCTTCCCAGTCGATTGCAGCCACCCGGTCTACTCCGGTCATCCCGATGCCCAATGGTGTGAACCATTCGATGTCCAGGAGGCTTGGTCGGTCTCGGTCGACTATTGTCAATGGTAGTACTTCGACATGTTGTTTGTAGGCGACTTGGAAATGTCCTAGGCCTACCACAGGAATTTGGTTTCCTTGGTAGTCCTTCAGGGTTAATTTTTGTCTCTGGAGTTCTTTGAGTTTGATATCTGGGACCAGTTGTTTGATGGTGTCCCATGATACCATTGATAGGAAAGACCCAGAGTCTACCTCCATTTTTCAGGGGCTGCCTTCTATTTTTACGATTATTTTTACTTTCTTCCCGCTTTCCGTCTGAGCGCTTCCGATAGTGAAAATCTGATGTGCTTTCTTTCGGTTAGTGGCTCGCTTGTTCCGCTGCCACTTTCTCTCAATTTGTTTTGGCTCAGTTTGTGCGGGGGAGTTGCTACGTCTGTTTGGGCTGTACTTTTTTTTGTTCCTGCAGACTTTCTCGATATGCCCTCTTTTATTGCAAGCCCTGCAAATGGCATCGAGAAATCTGCAATCGGCCCGAGGATGGTTCCCTCCGCAGCCAGCACATTCCCGCCAATTCTTTTTTTAGCGCCCTTTCTTGTTGGCGTATAGGCAGTGGACTTCGTCGTCTTCCTCTCCAGATTATGACGTCTCGTCAATATCCTCGTGGTGAGTGGTGGTAGGAAATTGTTTCTTCCCTCTGTCCAGGCTCGTTTCGTCGTTGTTCGTGTTCATCTGTTTCATTTTGACCGCCAATTTTTTCACGGCTTCAGCAGCTGTGGCTTCGGCGATGGCTTCAGCTACGGTTATGTTGGGTTTATTTAGCAGTTTGCTCTGTATATTAGAGTCTCTTAAACCCAGTATTACTCGATCCCGCATCGCCTCATCTAAATTTAGAAATTCGCATGCTGCCCCTATTTGTCGGAGGGCTGCCACAAAGTCAGCGATGGTCTTGCCTTCTTTCTGGTCTCTTCGGTAGAACTCGTGCCGCTTTATTAGGTTTGATACCACCGGTGCGTAGTGAGCCTTTAGTATTCTTTGGTGCTCTGGCCAAGTCAATTGCTTCACATCTTGGGGCTTCGCCAAAGCCTTGGCCATCTTGAAGATTGTGGGCCCGCAGTGTGTCAAGAAAACAGCTCTCTTACACTGGTCTGAGATCTCTTCCATCTCGTTACTTTCCAAATACATCTGGAAACGGTCTACGTAGGATTCCCAATCCTCTTCATTGGGATTGAAGGGTGCGGGCAGCGCGTTATTTCTTGCCATAGTTCTTTGTCTAGTTTTATTTGTCGCTGCATGCTCAGTCTCGCATTTAGGACGATCCCATCCTCGTCGCCAGTGTTCCGTCCGGAAAAACGCGAGGTAGACCGGGTTCCAACAACAAAGTCTTTATTATGTACAGCAGTGGAAAAACGGAACATTTGCTCAAGCTGCGGCAGCCTTTTTATAGGAATTTGCCTGCCGGCTTGTAGCCAATGACAGGTATTTAGCTTTGCCGCCTTTTGAGCGGTTTCTTGGATTGGTTCCTATTGAACCAATCCCCATTCAGGTTTTTTAGCCAATCAGAATCCTGTGTTAGGAGTCTGCTATTCTATATACAGAACAGATGTCATCCCTCTATTGCAATGATGCTGTGTATACACTATAATCTTGGTTCAAAAAGTATTGACATTCATGCCTTTGCCAACTTGCAGTCCTTTCTTCCTCTTTCTTCTGTCTATACTTCCTTAATTTGTCACATACTCATATTTGCTGAATGGCAAACGCCCATCCTTTATTTTTTTCAAAGTTTGAAATGAAATTGGATATTAATAGATTGATCACTTTTATAAAATCGCAAAACTGTTTTTTATAGAACAATATATTTAATAACAAGCAAACAAACCAAGATAAGAAATCATCCTCATTGTGTTGTTTGGGTTTTTTGAATGTCATCCCAGATAGATTTCTCCTTCCATTTTTTTCTATGAATAAAAAAACAAGATATATTGCTACCTCTTTTTATTTTAAAAAATGTCAATAAACTTAAGAAATATATTTTTTCTATGAATCACTAAACTTATGTCAGCCAATTTTTGATCCATAATTCCTCTCCTCTTATTGGGACAATTTCAACCTATATATTTTCATCAAAGAAGCAAAGAAACAACTGAACCCTTTCACCTGAAATTTTGCTTTATGGCTTTGACGTATTGAATTGACATTCTGTTCCCAGCTGACCATAATGTTTCACGTTGCACTGCACTTTAATTTAGCAGTTTCCTTAGCCTTCCTTGAAATGTGGCAGCTTATTAATCTCAATATTGGGGCTTCTTCATATATACAACCTACCTACAAAATATGCTGCTGCCCATTTATTACAGAAATTCTATTTTGATTATGGTCTGCACATCTTTTCTCCCCTTGTAAACAAAGAAGAATGCAATTGTGCAATATATAATCTCTCCCTGGATATTTAGAGTTCAAAGTTTTAAAGTCTTCAGTGTCATCTTCGTAATGAGATATGTACTTCCCCTAGGTAGTGCAAAATGATAACATAAGGAAACAGGATGTCTCAACCACCATCTATTTTGTTTTGATTTTTAGAAATTCTTTGCAAGTTCGTTAGAATTCCTTGGGAAAATAAAATTTGTTCTTATGCGAGATCAATTATATTATGTATAAAAGTGGTATGAATATGTCAAGACACTTTCATTATTTCAATAGTTTCTTGTTGCAGCTTTAATAAAGCTTGTTGCAGCTTTATGTGGTGGGAATGCAGCAGAGCTACTCTTTATTAATTGCTTGTTAGTTTGAAACAGGTTTTTCTTTTGCAAGAATCTCTCACTTTTTCCAGTTTGCTTCTCCCAGTTTGCAGTTCAAATTTTTAAGGTGCATGTCAAATTATTAAGGTTGAACGGCCCAATATGCTGTATTTAATTTAAATAATACAATTTGAGATAGAGTAGAGAAAGCAGTTGTCCATTTAAAGACATCAATACTTTCATGAACGCTATAATGATGGCACTATATTTTTCAATGAAAGTTTACATCATTGCCTTCAGTATATTAAGCTCTTTTGTTATGGAAACTACAGATGGGGCCATTTCAAGATGCCAATCAAAGGCATAATGGCTTATAAATTAGGGTAACCCAAAAAGCTGTTATATATTTTCTTTGAAATACAATTTGTCATAAATTGCACAATGTTCTAATGCCAGTTCTGAAGTCTGTGTGGTGTTATTTATATTAGTATAAATTAAGTCTGCATTGCTGTAATTAGCAATTCTTTAGTCTTGATGGAAAGAAAAGAAGTTTAAATAGCAAGATAAATTAGGGCTATTCTTGAGTGCTTCAAGAATATGTTCCCTTCATTTGCCAGCCAGAAGTGATTTGTGTATTTTTAAAATATTTGTCACTTAATCCAATAGATTTCAGACCATTGGCAGATCCTTAGGGCTGGACTTCTACAGAAGTTATAAAGATAGGAACTTTGACCAAGAAATGTTATATGGCCCACACAATATCACGTGCAAGGAGAATTAGCAAAATATATGGCTGTGATAGTCATTCTTTATCAACCTAAAGTAAATTACAGAAAACCTGTTAAGACATAAAGTAGAATGCACCAAGAGCGTAATAAATAAAATGCATAATGTTGATAAGATGAGAACTTTATGGACCAATTTAGAACAATTTTGTAGCCTTTTAAAAAGTTTGGGTTATAAATGACAGCACTATAATTTATATACATGGTTAGACAGTACAGTGCCTGAACATAGCAATGTACCTACAGATATATCCTTTGGTCTTTACCATAAACATTCTCCCACTGTATTATTTTTTTAATAATAATAATAAAAAACAGGACAGCAAGCATGTTGCATAACATATAAGACCCTTAGGCATTCTTAAGAAATGAAAAAAGGGCTGCTACCACCTTGTTCTTGTTTAGAAATATGCCAGCATTTGTCCAGAAACAATGGAAAGGTAAGCAAAGGAGATTAGAAACATTGTGGGTGACCAGAGAGAGAAGCAGAAAAATACTTCACCAATTTGTCTTCAGGTAAATGAAAACATTTGATTCAACATGGCCAACTATTTTGTTAATAGGCAATTCCCATGGCAACTATTGTATAAAAGTGCTTGTATGTGCAAATTTGAAATCTGCCAATAAATCCAACAAAGCTGGTTACCTCTGATTTTTTTTTTTTTTAATTCTCTACCAAAGAGTGGGGGATGTTGCTGTCCTCAAGAACATACTGCACATCAATTTTCATTTTTTGGTATAGAGCTGGACTTTAAACAATGTTTGATAAAGCAAACTATAAAGTCCCATCAACAAATTCAGAAGGCATAGGATATAAGGACAGACTCTATTGCACATTAATAAGCATCTGAAAAACATGAAACAAAGCTTTGAAATGTGCACAATTTTCAAATTATAAAAGTTCTTACAAGATCCCCTTAGGGACCAATGTACAATTATTATAAAAGCTCTGGAACTCAGGGTAAGTACTACAATGGTGAATTCTATTGAAATGAAAATGTTCATGATAACAGTGTAAAAAAGTAACCATCTTGCTATGAGGGTTATGCTATGTAGTAGTATTAATAATTTTTTTGTTTACTAACTGGTCTCAGATGAACAGCAGAAAGGAGAAAACAAGAAGAAGAATATCTTTATTTTCTGGGCCACCACATAAAGACATTTTTGTTCCCCTTGTGACAAATGGGCAAGTCACCATGAATGTATCTTTTTGACCATTTTAAAACCCAGAATGCCAAGTAAGGTATTTGGCTAACCCAGCAGGGCACTATATTACCCAAAACTATATGCAATATTAAGGATTTCTTGTTCAGTAAGATTTTTTAAAAACCATAGAAACTGCATGTCTCTTCTAAAAGGACTATTTGTTTTTGTATTTCTGTTTCTTATAAAATAAGAAGCCAAGTTCTATCTGCCTTAAAGTCTATTTCAGTAGCTACAATATGTCCTGCCTGCCCTGTTTTGCTGTTAGTTTTAAGACCGCCTTCCTGTAAAACATAGGAAGGCTTTAGAAGTGCTGAAAAGTAAACATTATCTTATGCTTCTCTACCACTTCAAAAAAAAATAAAAAGTATTTATATTCCCTCACATCAGCTGCTGTTCTCAATGGTGTGGGAAGCAATTAAAAAAGAAATGAGAACAGAGCTCTACAATATCTTCAGGCAATTTATGATAGTATGACTAAGGTACTTAAAAATATGTGTGCCTATCAACTAAAAAGATATGTTGCCGATTTTCATATTTAATAATATATATTTTAGAAATGTATAGAGAAAAAATAATTTCTAATGTAGGAAGAGGGAATATCCAGCTGCCACATTTACAACTTTTCCCTCAGCTCACTTGGAATATTGTCCTTAAATTTTATAACCAACATCTGCTCTTGTTGATATATCATCTAGCTAGCTAACACCTGACTGAAAAAAAAGTTCTACATACAATATATTCAGGCTAAAGTAGTTTAGTCTTACTTGACACATTGGTCAAATGACAAATCCAAACATTATTGAATAACCTGTAATGTGGCAGTAGTTCAATACTGTGAAGTACTTGAAGAAGCCTTGATCCTAATAAAAGTTAAAGGATTGGCTGGTTGCCTACTTAGCACATGAATTTACAAGTGGAACAACTTTTTTAAAAAAGATTGGTGTCATCAATGATTCTCAAATTTCATGCTAAAGTCTTGTATAATATATAAATTATAAATATATAATTATAAATATATAATCTTTCTTTTTTACATTTTTTACAAACAAAAAATAATTTCATTATTTTATAAATATTTTCATAACTAAACATTAAAATTAACAACATTAAAATGTACTTTTTTAGGATTTTAGAAAAAGTAAGCTATTTTAAAATACAGGATTTTTTAAAAGCATACTTAACTTTTGAATTGGTTGCATTTTAATCAAATATTAAACCTACTGACTTGCTGGCTTAATAGTTGTTTTAAGGCCCTGTCACACTGCCCAACGGATGCAAAACATTTGTAAAAAGGACACAGCAGACGAGCAAAATGTTCCATCCGTTGTTATCCACTCTCAAAAGGGGCGAAAATTTGCATAACCAGAGCAGATAAAACGGAAAGGAACGGACGCGGGGAGGATGCAGAGCGGATGGAAAACGGATGCAGAGCAGAAGCCTAGTGGATGGGAGTGGATGGGAGCGGATGGCACATCCACTAGGCTTCCGGGGGACCTCAGCAAAGTGGACATGGAACGGAAAGAGCGGATGCAGAGCGGACGCTGAGCGGATGAAGCGGATGCACAGCGGATGAAGCGGATGCAGAGCGGAAGCCTAGCGGATGCAGAGCGGAAGCCTAGCGGATGCACAGCGTTCACTGCGCATGCGGGGGGGATTTATTGTGTCAGCCCCGCGGATATAAAGGGAAGCAGCTCGGAAGCAGGTCACCATTCAGAGGAAAGACCTGCATCTAGACACATCGAGTGCCTTGCCAGCCTGCCCTGCCTGCATGCCTTGCTGCCAGCCTTGCTGCCTGCCATCCTGCCATCCTCCCTGCCAGCCTTGTTGTCTGCCTGCCTGCTAGCCTCCCTGCCAGCCTTGCTGTCTGCCAGGCTTGGTGCCTACCTGTCTGCCAGCCTTGGTGCCTGCCTGCCAACCTTCCTGCCAGCCTTCCTGCCAGCCTTGGTGCCTGCCTTCCTGCCAGCCTTCCTGCCAGCCTTGGTGCCTGCCTGCCTACCAGACTCCCTGCCATACTCCCTGCAAGACTCCCAGCCAGCCAGCAACCCAACAACCAGGGGAAGAACCAGTAGCCTCAGCCATCTGCTGCTAGCCCTGGCAAGAGGGACAGGGCCACCCTCCCAGCCCCTGGCCCTCACTCTGCTTCTGCTGGGGCTTCTGCAGCAAGGGCTCGCTCTTCTGTGGCTGGGGCTTCTGCTGCTTCTGCTTCTGGAGGAGCTGATGATGATGCTTATGGCGGTGGTGGTTCTGCTCGTGCTTATTCTGCTGATGCTGCTTCTGGCAGTGGTGCTTCTGCTGGTGCTTACTCTGCTGATGCTGCTCCTGGCGGTGGTGCTTCTGCTGGTGCTTACTCTGCTGAAGCTGCTCCTCGTCCTGCTGGTCATGCTCGTCCTGCTCGTGCTCCTGGACTTGCTCATCCTGCTCATACTGCTCGTGCTCCTGGTCTTGCTCGTCCTGCTCGTGCTCCTGGACTTGCTTGTCCTGCTCGTACTGCTCGTGCTCCTGGTCCTGCTGGGGCTCTTGGTGCTTACTCTGCTGCTGCTGATCCTGGTCCTGCTGGTGCTGGTGCTGCTTCTGCTGCTGATGATGATGATCCTGCTGATGCTGCTGATGATGATGATGATGAGGATGATGATGATTATGATCCTGCTGGTGATGCTGCTGCTGCTGCTGCTGATGATGATGATGATCCTGCTGTTGCTGATGCTGCTGGTGGTGTGGAGGACCAGCCCCTACAACCTCAAAGTCCCTCTGATGAGGGCCCATATGGCCCTTCCAGAGAGAAGAAGAGGTAGACGTGTGATAGGGAGAGGAGGCAACACTCCATTGAGGAGGAACACGACGATGAGGTGCTGGAGTGGCTGAGAGAGAATGACTATCTCTGGCGGAAGGGACACAGGCTCTACAGGGACACCAAAAGGAATCAGGCTGCTTGGAGAGAGAAGGCAGAGAGCCTGGGCAACAAATCGGATCTGCTCCTCGGCTGGTGGAAGCACATGCACACCTGGTACGGGAAGCTGCACCTCAAGAAATCTGGCCAGGCTACGGTTAAGCTGATGGACAGAGAGACCTATGTCATGGCCAGTTGCAGCTTCCTGGAGGGTGGGATCCGCCACTGAGGAGCACCAGCAGCCCCTCTCACGACCCTCTCTCTCCAGCAGCCTGCTGAGAGCCAGTCCTCTTCCGGCTGAGAGTCAGCTCCTGTCTCCAGGCAGGTTTCTGTGGAGCGTGCCATGGCGGAGAACATGCGGACAGCTGTTTTAACCATGGTGGAGTGCATGGAGGACTCCCTGGTGCAGTGGGAGAAAGGAGACAGCACGTCCACCACAGCCCTACCTGCATCCACCCCCAGCTCCACCTCCACAGAAAGGCAGAGAGCCAGACAGGAGGGGCAGAGATCTGCTGGAGATCAGGGACACCATCCGGAGCAGCATAGATCTCCTCTCTCAGCTGGTCCACACCAAGTCTTCATCCTCCAACCGCAAGCCCTTCCTCACCTATGTGAACCAGACCCTAAAGGACATGGCGGAACCCCAGTACCAGGTGGTGAAGGACCGGACACCAAGCTGCTTCACAACCCTCCAGACCCAGAGGAACCTGCTCCCACCCAGTCCAGGTCTGCTCCTCCACCCCAGGTGATGTCCCTCCCATTCCAAGGCTTTCCACAGCCCCTCACCTAACAGGGCTACGGCTACCAGGAAGTCCAGCAGCACAGGCAGCAGCCCTTCCCAGTCCAGGCACAGAGTCATCGAACGACACTGTTGCCACCGGTTCCACTGATGCCACCGATGCCACCCACGACACTGATGCCACCGACACCACCGATGCCACCCACGACTCTGATGCCACCCACGCCAGTCCTCACCCAGCTGCAGACCAGACAGCCCCACTACACTGCTCCTTCCTCCACCCCAAAGCCAAGCCCGGCCTCAGTACATCTGTCGTTGGTACTGGGGCTGACACCCCATGGCATGGAGGAAGGAGCTCTCAACATCACGGGTCTGAGCCAGCTATTCAAGAGCTTCCTCAACACACCATCACCTGTTGTCCTCTCGGGGACAGGCACCCCAGTGGGGCTTCAGACCAGCACTCCTGCACCAGCCACCTCCACAGCACCTGGACCCTTCACCCCTGAGACTGGGTAAACCTCCGAGTGATGAAGAAGAGTGCCAGAGACTGGGTGGCTACCTGTAGACTTTATTTGGACACTTGACTTGGGTCATTTTTCTTTTACAGCTTGTTATTAATAAAGTTTATCTTTGCTTCACACACTTGCTTCATTTATTTTTGTAAATAAAGTCTTGGTGGAAACTTTTAGAAATGGTTTAAACCTTTGCATGCTTGTGGGATGGGTAAGGATAGCAGTGGGGTGGGCAGGGATACCTTTGGTATGGGTAATAGCTGTGGAATGGGCAGGGATACCTTTGGGATGGGTTAAGATAGCTGTGGGATGGGTTGAGATAGCTGTGGGGATAGATAAACCTCCAGTGCAAGCATAGTGGGACTATATGGTCCACCCTCCCAGGTGCCACACCTATGGCCCTTCATTATCAATACTAATGTAAGCATTGATCCACACATTTGAACATAAAAACAACTCTTTATTAAATGCCCTGTTCATTGTAGGCCCACCCAACATACATGGCCGAATCTCATCAGTGTGATGAGACAGGCTGAAAGAAGCATCCATTAGTCATCTATCATCCTGTCTTGCCACTCCACTGCTCCAGCTGGGGAGTTGCGCCAGTGTTTCAGGAGGTTGCGCTGCTTCTTCCCTTCACGTAAGGCTCTGTTGGGGCCTTGCACATCCTCAGTGTCTATCAGGTTTTGCCCTTGCCTCCATTCCCCAGGCTCCATGTCCCCATTGCCTTGTTGGAGGTATTCTGCAAGCCTGGTAGCGGGTGCGCATGAGATTGTGCAGGATGCAGCAAGCTTCCATGATCCTCCTCACGGTCTGTGGGCGATGCTGCATGGTGGTGAGAAGTACCTGGAACCTGTTGGCCAGGATACCAAAGGCGTTCTCCACCACCCACCTTGCCCTGGACAGCCTGTAGTTGAAGATCCTCTCTTCATGGGTGAGGAGTCTGGAAGTGTAGGGCTTCATGAGGTAGATTCTGAGGGAGAAGGCATCATCCCCCAAGATGAAGTATGGCACATCTTGCGTGTCGTTGGGCAGGGGGTCTGGATCTGGGAAGCCCATGATGAGGTTGCGTTCCAGCCCCTCCTTGAGGTCAATGGCATTGTCTACCTGGGCAACTGAACATGACCCGTTGCCTGAAGCATCGATGTACATGAACTTGTAGTCAGCATCGACCATGGCGAAGAGGACGATGCTGAAGAAGCCCTTGTAGTTGAAATAAGTGGACCCCGACTTGGCTGGTGCGTTGCAGGCCATGTGCTTGCCATCTATGGCTCCAACGGTATGGGAAGTTCTACCTCTGATACCACTGCTCTGCAATTTTCTTCCAGACTTGTTCAGTGGTGGGGCACTGGAGGAGCTCCTCCATGTTTTCTTCGGTGATGGCCTGCACCACTTCTCTGACCACAATGCTGATGGTGTTGGGTGGCACCCTCCAGCCATACTGCATGCTCCTGTAGGTGGTCCCTGAGGCCAGGTGGTGCAGAGTGAGTGCCACCTTGAGCCCAGGGTCCAGGCTGGGCCAGAAGTTGGTGTTTGCCTTGGTCAACCTGGGTGTCAGCCGCTGCACAACTTCGTCAAACATGGCTGGCGGCATCCTTATGAAGTTCTGGAATGCACGAGGGTCTTCGTTCCTGAGCTCCACCATCAGCTTGTTGTACTGTCCGTACTCTGCTCTTCTCCCGATCCATCTTCATACCCAGACGCTTCTTGGCTGCCTCCTTTTCTTCCTGTAGTAGAGTTCACAGAGCCTGTAGATGGTTTCACACTGTTGCAGAACAATGGTGGCTACCCAAAGGACTGTGTTACGATCCAAGGTGGACATGACTGGATGCTATGAAAGAGCAAGAGCCAGATGATGGCTGCAGAGGTCTGCACAGCTGGGCTGCTGGTCTGAAAGTGAGATCCAGGTGAGTTGCTCCCCCTTTTTATAGGCAATATAAGTTTTCCACTATGTGTCTTCTAGGCATCCTCTAGGCATCCTCTAGACATCCTTAATATCCGAGATAGGTCCCCTCTGCGAACATTTTTTCCGTTTTAAATGCTTTCTTTGCAAGCTCCATCCGCTTTCATCCTTTCTCCGTCTGTGCTACTAACGCTGCGCGTCCGTTCCGCATCCGTTCCGCTTCCTCCCTGCATCCGAGCGGATTTGAGTTGCGCAGATGCGCAACGGATGCCTAGCGGATATAGCTGATCTGTAACGGATGCAGAATGGATGTCCCCCGTATGCCTAGTGGATGCAGAATGGACGCATTGGATACATTTTCCGCTTAAAAGTTTTGAGCAGCTCAAAACCCTCTGAAAGGATGAAATGTCAATAGACGGATGCTGGACGGATAGAGAGGAAGCAAAACGGAGGCAGTGAGTACAGAACGGAAGCATCGCGTTAACCAATGGATGGCAAGTGTTTTTCTCCATTTTACATCCTCTTTCCATTCATTGGTGCAGTGTGACAGGGGCTTTAAATCTGATAGAATTATTTGCACCATTGCTTTAAAAAAAAATCCCTTGCTGACTGAGTACACCACTTTCTGGAAAATGGAAGATGTTTGATTTCTGATTTCAGAATTAGTTTGACTGCTTAGGTTTTGTATATAGTGATAGGGACTCTGGCTATGCAAATATTTTCGAGATTGAATTGCTTGCCTCCTTCTCTTTCCTGATATAGAGTGTCTGTTTGATATAGAGTGAAGAAAGACATGTCCTCCTGAGTTGCAGGAGTTGCAGCTCTTTTCTCAGGGGAGTTTGTAAAAACTCATTAATTAACTACCAGAGCTTTTTATGTTCTCAGCCAAAAACCCAGCAAAATCAAGCTGCCACTGAAAGGCAGCATATGATTAATATTAGTGATCATGTTAACAAATATGTACTATATATTATAGTGGTTATCAAAGTGACATAAAACAGGAAGAAATCTGATAGCGTATTGAAAAATATCAGACTATAATCTTCAAGTTAGTACAAAGGGGCTATCTAATGATATTTGTGTTCTATGATCTCCAAGGGTGGAGAACGCTTCTATTATTCAGAATATATATTAGCTTGATAATTCAAAACTTACTCTCATGAAAGTTAAGTTTTGTTTTTTCAACCTTATGCTCATTCATATATATATAACTGGCCTCTCCCAGCACGGAATGAAATACAGATTATCTTCAGCGCAGTGATAAGGATTTCTGCCTTTTGCCTCTTACCCACTGTTATCTACGAGCAGGAAAACCAAACAAAAGTCTAGGAACCATGTAGTGGGATGAGAGTAAGAGTTTAAGCAGTCTCTTCCCTGACATCTCTTTGCAGATGGTTGATACAGTTCTCTAAGGAACAAATCAAATCAAAACCTTTAGGCCAGAGAACACTCCTGCAAACATACATAAACTGATAATTATTAATAAAAGTAAAAGGTAACATAAAATATAATAAATTACATGAAACAAATCAATAAGCTAACAGTAATACAACTAACACAAGAGATCACCAAAACTTCATACTAATCTTCAATCATAGGTAGGGCAAATGGAACAAATGGTAGTATAAAAACAAAGTGGAAAGATACAGTATGTCATGGTAAGGATCAAAATAAATAACATTATTGCTAACAAATGTTACTAAAACAGTAAAGAGTAATTGCCAGTTACCCTTCTCTTTCTTATTAGGCATTTTTCAAATATGGTGCTACTATGTGTCCAACTGTGTCCATGTTAAGAAATCTAAGATGCCAATGAACAACTATTCTGGTATTTCACACAGGACAGTTTGACGGAACACTGGAATTGATTAGAAAGAAAGGTTTGTCTTTAGAGAATAGGTAACTACACGTTGGAGAATGATTAACCGTTGGAAAATTATTAATGTTTTGTTAAGAAAGCAATTGTTCGTGAAAAGACTCAAAATGTTTCTAAGTCATATCTTGTGTCATTATTACTTAATATTTTTGGGTTGAATCTGAATGATTGTTTTTGCAACTAAACCATTTGAATATAGATTATTATCCAGCCCAAAAAAGCCTGCAAATTGGTCTGTCTGTATCTATGGAAAAATGCTTGTGGACAAAGGATATGCATCCATGGAAGCCTAAAACTAAGGGATCCCAGATCCAATAGTTCATAATTCCCAGATGAACTAACCATAAAAGACAAAGAGCTACTTTCTAGCTCTTTGGGAAGTTTTTAGTACTTCTAAAAATTAAAAGATTATGGAAAGGCAATATATTTTTTGTTTGTTTAAGAAAAATATGTTCCTGCTTATATGTATTTTTAATCAACAAATGCCTGTTCTGTATTCTGTAAGTTCCTGAATAACACTGTAAGTTCTATACATTCCTGAATAACACTGGATCCATTTGTGGGAAAGCACTTGTGAATTTAAGAAAGCTGTGCACACTTTGAAAATCATACAGGCATTGTGTGAACACAGCATCTCTCTCCTGTTTGTTAAAAAAAATCTCAATTATTGACACTTTCTGAATTATTTTTATGGCATACAGCATCCTAATGTTGGGCAATCCTGCAGAGTAATCTACTATTGGAGTGTGTCTTTGTTTATAGTAAAATATCGTTGTGGGGAGCTTCAGTGTATTCAAGACTAGAAAAATAGTGTGTGTATCTGTGGCAATTAAGCATAGCAATTTTTATCTTTCTCTTTCTTCCTGATTGGGTCCTTGATTTCTTTTTTTGGAACATGTGTTAGTGCTGAAGCAATTCTGTATGATCTGGCTGTTTAAAAATTGGTTCCTTCTCCCATGTTGTGAAAATACCTGATTTATTGCATGTTACACAGAGAACTGCAAGCTAATTCTAGACAAAGTATTTATTTATTCATTACATGTATACCCAGAATAACATGCAATAGAGTTCCCTTTGTATGATCAGAAGTACCCTTATCTAAGATAAGTTAAGAATCAGTTGGTTTTCCTATATTTATTTCAGCTGCTTTTGATACCAAAGGTGAATGAATTTAATCTGAAATTGAAAATATGACATAGAGCCAAAAAACACAGTACAGTGGGTTTGTCATGTCAAAGAACAGTTTACTAGAAAACTAAACATGGTTTAGAGAAAAGAGGATGTTAGAAGAATAGAAAAGTATAATTTGTATGACTGGCTCCTGATTTCACAGAGAGTCAACGATTAGCACCACATTTCAGCACATATAAGGTCTTGCTCAGTTCAGCACTGTCAAGCTGTTCTGTTTAAAGAGCGATAACAAATGGACAGCCACAGACATTTACATTTAAAAAATAATAATTTTCAATGAACTCACAATGTGATTTTAAGAGAGTAGTACCTTTGTCTCTTTTGGCTTGTATTTGTAACTACAGAACTGTGCTCTCCAGTTTTTTGTTGTTTACAGATTCCTCTTCTGTTAGAGTTTGCAGCAGAAATTCAAGTCCAGAAAACACAGAGACTGATTCAGCATGATAATTAACTTCTTTATAAACATATTAATATGGGTAAAGTTTACAATACCATTTGTAGATTCTTTCATTGTAACATAAGCAAAAAACACAAGCAGAAGCAGCTCAGAGCAGAACCCAGTTTCTTAGCAAGCAAGCAAGTCTAATTTCACTTTTAATTTTCAGCAAAGCATACAGAGCCAAACCACATCCAGGCTGTCAGCTCCCATTGGCTAATCTGTTGCCATGCTTACTTTGTTAACCATGTCTCTGCCAATTAATGAATATACTCTGACATTGTCTGAAATTTCTATTGTTGACCTTTACTGTAGAATTTTGTCATGATTGTTTTCATATTTCATCAGAGAAAATTGTGGTGAATACACTGTAGCTTGCTTAACATATCTTGTCATTTTTTAAAATCTTCTTAAATTTATATATTAAGAATTATAGTAAAAAACATTGTACAGTTCAATGCTCAGTTTACGTAAAATAAAAACACAAGCCAAACATAAGAAACAACAAAAATAAAAGTTAAATGTTGCAGCTCTAAACATATTAGGGTTTAACTTCTGTCTACTCTCTTTTGTCAACAAAGTGGGATTGGAGGTTGCCGATTGGATATGGTCATGGCTTTTTCAGAAATAGGCAGACCATAATCTTTTTCAATGCCATTGGGAAGTCCCCTCTTGCAAGGCAAAAAAAAAAAATAATAATAATAGGAGGTTCAGTTTGAAAAAAATTGAACTTCCTGCAGTTGTTTCAAGAAAATAAAAACAACCTGTTTTTGTCTTCTGTCAATTGTGATAGAAAATGAGATTGGATGATATCACCATCAGTTCTCTGATCACTTTGTAATTTCCAGTTTTGCTCCATGCCCAAGGACATCCTATGTTAGGATGGTCTGTTCTAGGCAACTTATGGAAGCTATGGGGTTTGATAGGGATCTTTCAAAGGGAAAGATTGAATAAATCAGCCTTCTATGATAGTAATATGTCTGTTGTGAGATTTTTAGAGGTTTTGTGGTTTTTTTTAATTTGTTTTTTGTTTTGGTACAAAACTTTTCTACTTGCTATAATTGGGAATAGCTGACAATTTATGTGTAAGTTTACTAAAAAAAATTAGAAAACATTTCTCCCTCTCTCTCCCTCTCCCTCTCTCTCTCTCTCCCTCCCCCACTCTCTCTCTCACACACACACACAATGCCATCACAGTCACCACACCATCATTGTCATCCACATCCTCATCATCACTATTCCCATTACATTGCTAAAAGATTTTTATTATGCAGAAAAGTATTTTCACATTTGAAATATAATTTAAGCTTTTATAACATTACATTTTAATTTCTTTAATGTTCTATACATAGCTTGTTTGTTTTGAGCCACACTGTCTTGAAAATGGTGCGAAAATTCTATGGTTTCCTAGTTGAATGGACCATTAATAAGATATCACTGATTTTCCAAAGTCTGAACTTGTTTGTATTAAGGTTTATAAGGCTTCCATTAGCCTTGTGGATATAATTAAAGATGGTAGATTGAGCTTCAAATGTCCTGAATTGTATTTAAAAAAACAACCAGACTTCCATTGTCTCATGTGACAGAAAGGAACTTTTTACATTACTATTTGTTCCACAAGTATGAATTTCATAAGCATATACAGTACATTATGTGTTTTCAGTTGCTATTTATATTACTGTCTTTTTCCTTGGGAAATTTAAGAGTTGAAGGCCTGAGTGTGTTTCAAGTCATGACTCTTCTCTATGAGCTGGCATTTGAATAAAGTATCAATACTAAGATTAATCATTAATCAAGACCCTTAAATTATAATCAAATCACTACAAAACAACTTGGTTTTTGCTCGTTATTCAGTTCATTGGCTTGGTTTTCATATAATGCTTAATCATTAGATCACATGTTTCTTTTGGGATAATGTGATATGGGAAGCATCCCCTATGGTTTAATCATAACTGATGGTAATATGGTTTGTTTGTTTTGCCTGAGCAAGATGTATGAAAGAGAAGTATTGTCAGTGCATAATTCTACAATTAAAATTTAATTTAATGTTGAGCAAACAGAAGCTTGCTTTCCATGTCATGTGTGTTGTTACTTTACTTTGTATTTCAAAATAGATGAATTATTTGGCTGCATTATATCTGTTAACCATCATCTATTTATCTTTCTTTTAGGCATTTCTTGTTCAAGACATCATCTGGAACAACTCCTCTCTTCAGTAGTTCTTCCCCTGGATACCCATTGACTTCAGGAACAGTTTACACACCACCTCCCCGACTGTTACCTAGAAATACTTTCTCCAGAAATGCATTCAAACTGAAAAAGCCCTCTAAATATTGTAGCTGGAAGTGTGCTGCTTTATCAGCTATTGCTGCTGCAATCTTGCTTGCTATACTGTTGGCCTATTTCATAGGTAAGTCACATCTTTCAAGAAATCACAAATGATCTGTTGAATAATTTCATGTCAGTCCACTGTGCTCTTAGTCATGCAACACCAAAAAAAGCAATCAATAGTGCTATTTCTAAAATGATATGTTCTTTATACTGAGAGGAAAAGAACTGGATTTTTAAAATGAAATAACATAAATACACTGCTTAAGAGACAATGTCCTAATTTTGTTCTATGTAGCTAAATTATATTCAGGGCAAAAAGAAATTTACTTATGCTTTTTGTTGTAGTAGTGGAGCTCATTGCCAGCCACTTTAAGATTCAGTCCTACGTAGTATATAACGATTAGGGAATTAGTTTAGTACCGCCCAAAAAAATCTAAGTCTAAGTCAACACTCAGGTGTGGAAATTTACCAAAAGTCTAAAAGCTAATGCTATCTCTCAGATTAATTCCCTTGGAAGTTTGTCTTGCTATTATTGTTGTTGTTGAAAGGATAAGGTTTGAGCAGGTAATACTATATGATTTCTGGGGGAAAAATGAATCAAAATGATAAATGTAATATATAAACTTTGAATGTTCATGGTTTAAATAGTTATTCATAACTAATCTCTGTAACCCTCTCTACTATCCTTTTTATATATCATAAAGTGATTGGAAAAAGCAATAGCGGCTATAGAAAAACTGTGATTATTGAAAACTTGGTATACATTCCAAGTTGAATATTATATTATGTCTCTCATTGTTATTTCTGAATCATGTCACAGTATACTTTCCATTTTTTCTCCCTATTATTATCCCATGTTTTATAATCCATATTCTTCATATAAACTCAAGTTACAAAAAGCACATATTACATTCTTTTAGTTCTGTACTCTTTAGATTGTTAGACTGCATTGTTTATTTCTGAATCACCTTGTGAACTGTACTCCTATCTTGATACTAATTTCAGTTTAAATTTACTCAGCTGATAACTATACAATAGGCATGTTGGTACTCTTCCTCCATAATTATAATGAGACACATAGATCTAAAACTTCTATTGCTTCCTTTCTTCAAATCAGCATTTGATTACATAGTAAAAAAACACTCTTCCATGTACCAATGATATGCAAGCTTATCATACTAATACATTTTGCTTCTGATACATTTATTGAGAAAAAGTGGAAAGAAAACACCAAAATAACTTCACTGGGGTAAAAGTATATGTAAGGAAACTAAAGTACGATAATTCAAAATGCATAGTAATATTTCTAATACAAAATTGGGGATAGCACCATTACATCTCCCTTGGATTTTGTTTTGCACTTTTATGAAAGAACTGTCAATTTATAATAAATAAATATTCTGAGTAAATGTGTACAGTATTTCAATATTCTCTTATTTGTCTGAAACAAATAACAATTTGATGTCTATGGGCATTTATGAATAGTTGTTAAAGAGCAAAGTTCAGAAATAAAAAACACCCCCCAGTTGGAGGTGGTTGGGATTGTAAATAATTTTATCTGAATTTCCTGTCAGAAATCTAAAACAGAGGGAATAAAGAATGAAATTAAATTCTATTCAATTTTTTTTGTGATTAGCATACAGATAGCATTTTTCCATCACTTTTGCTTTGAAACATATTTGTTAAATTCTAATTTAAATTGTCTGTATACCTTATTTGTAAAAAGGAAATAATTGAAAGATATTTTCTGCCCTCTTCTGGAAGATTCTGAAATACTTCTATGTTCAGTATTTAGACTTGGAAGTAATTATATTATAAGCCATACCAGTCAGATTGATCAGTGCTAGCAACCCCTTGACATAGAACATTTACACAGGATTAGAGCAACATCTAGTAAAGAACTAAGTAAATTTACAAATATTAAGCCCATGTCACACTGCACCAACGGATGGAAAGAGGATGTAAAATGGAGAGAATCACTTGCCATCCATTGGTTAATGCGATTCATCAGTTTTGTACTCACTGCCTCCGTTTTTCATCCTCTCTATCCGTCCAGCATCCGTCGACTGAGGTGCCATCCGCTCAAAAAGTTTTGAGCTGCTCAAAACTTTTTGAGCGGAAAATGTATCCAACGCGTCTGTTCTGCATCTGCAACGCATACGGGGAACATCCGTTCTACATGTGTTATCCGTTACGTGTCCGCTATATCCGCTAGGCATCGACTGCGCATCCACGCAACTCAAATCTGCTCCAGCGGAAAGCGGACACAGGGAGGAAGTAAAACGGACGCGGAACAGACACGCAGCGTTAGTAGCACGGATGAAGAAAGGATGAAAGCGGATGCAGCTTGCAAAGAAAGCATTTAAAACAGAAAAAATGTTTGCAGAGGGGACCTATCTCGGATATTAAGGATGTCTAGAGGATGCCTAGAGGATGCAAAAGGACACATAGTGGAAAACCTATATTGCTGATAAAAAGGGGGAGCAATTCACCTGGATCTCACTTTTAGTCCAGCAGCCCTGCTGTGCAGACCTCTGCAGCCTTCATCTGGCTCTTGCTCTTCCACAGCATCCATTGATGTCCACCATGGATCGTAACACAGTCCTTTTGGTAGCCACCATTGTTCTGCAACAGTGTGAAGCCATCTACAGGCTCTTTCAACTGTTCTAGGGGAAGAAAAGGAGGTGGCCAAGAAGTGTCTGGGTCCGAAAATGGATCGGGAGAAGAGCAGAGTATGGACTGTACAACAAGCTGATGGTGGAGCTGAGGAACGAAGACACTCGGGCATTCCAGAACTTTATAAGGATGCCTCCAGCCATGTTTGATGAAGTTGTGGAGTGTCTGAGACCCAGGTTGACCAAGGCAAACACCAACCTCCGGCTCAGCCTGGACCCTGGGCTCAAGGTGGCACTAACTCTGCATCACCTGGGCTCAGGGACCACCTACAGGAGCATGCAGTACAGCTGGAGGGTGCCACACAACAGCATCAGCATTGTGGTCAGAGAAGTGGTGCAGGCCATCACCGAAGAATACCTGGAGGAGCTCCTCCAATGCCCCTCCACTGAAGAAGGATGGAAGAAAGTTGCAGAGCAATGGTATCAGAGGTGGAAATTCCCCCACACCATTGGAACCATAGATGGGAAGCACGTGGCCTGCAAAGCTCCAGCCAAGTCCGGGTCCACTTATTTCAACTACAAGGGCTTCTTCAGCATCATCCTCTTTGCCATGGTCGATGCTGATGTACATTCATGTACATGTACATCGATGCTTCAGGCAACGGGTCAGCTTCAGATGCCCAGGTAAACAACGCCAGTGACGTCAAGGAGGGGCTGGAACGCAACCTCATCATGGGCTTCCCAGATCCAGACCCCCTGCCCAACAACACGCAAGATGTGCCCTACTTCATCGTGGGGGATGACGCCTTCTCCCTCAGAACCTACCTCATGAAGCCCTACACTTCCAGTCTCCTCACCCGTGAAGAGAGGATCTTCAACTACAGGCTGTCCACGGCAAGGCAGGTGGTGGAGAACGCCTTTG
Source organism: Laticauda colubrina (assembly GCA_015471245.1). Taxonomy (NCBI): domain Eukaryota; kingdom Metazoa; phylum Chordata; class Lepidosauria; order Squamata; family Elapidae; genus Laticauda; species Laticauda colubrina. Next base: position 97,962,542 of record BLBF01000003.1, on the reverse strand, counting down.
GCATCCTGGCCAACAGGTTCCAGGTACTTCTCACCACCATGCAGCATCGCCCAGAGACCGTGAGGAGGATCGTGGAAGCTTGCTGCATCCTGCACAATCTCACGCGCACCCGTTACCCAGTGTTGCAAAACAGGCTCGTGGTCCTCCAACAAGGCAATGGGGACATGGAGCCTGGGGAATGGAGGCAAGGGCGAAACCTGATAGACACTGAGGATGTGCAAGGCCCCAATAGAACCTCACGTGAAGGGAAGAAGCAGCGCAACCTCCTGAGACACTGGTGCAACTCCCCGGCTGGAGCAGTGGAGTGGCAAGACAGGATGATAGATGATTAATGGAGGCTTCCTTCAGCCTGTCTCATCACACTGATGAGATTGGGCCATGTATGTTGGGTGGGCCTACAATGAACAGGGCATTTAACAAAGAGTTCTGTTTATGTTCAAATGTGTGGATCAATGCTTACATTGTTATTGATAATAAAGGGCCATAGGTGTTGCACCTGGGAGGGTGGACCATAGAGTCCCACTATGCTTGCACTGGAGGTTTATCTATCTCACAGCTATTACCCATCCCAAAGATATTCCTGCCCATCCCACAGCTATTACCCATCCCAAAGATATCCCTGCCCATCCCACAGCTATTACCCATCCCAAAGGTATCCCTGCCCATCCCGCAGCTATTACACATCCCAAAGGTATCCCTGCCCATCCCACTGCTATCCTTACCCATCCCACAAGCATGCAAAGGCTTAAACCATTTATAAAAGTGTCCACCAAGACTTTATTTAATAAAATAAATGAAGCAAGTGTGTGAAGCAAAGATAATCTTTATTAACAACAAGCTGTAAAAAAAAAAATGACCCAAGTCAAGTGTCCAAAGCCAAAATAAAGTCTACAGGTAGCCACCCAGTCTCTGGCACTCTTCTTGGTCACTCGGAGGTGTGCCCAGTCTCAGGTGTGAAGGGTCCAGGTGCTGTGGAGGTGGCTGCTGCTGGAGTGCTGGTCTGAAGCACCACTGGGGTGCCTGGCCCCGAGAGGACAACAGGGGATTGTGTGTTGAGGAAGCTCTCAGACAGCTGGTTCAGCCCCATAATGTTGAGAGCCCCTTCCTCCATGACGTGGGGTGTCAGCCCCAATAACAATGACAGATGAACTGAAGCCGGGCTTGGCTGTGGGGTGGAGGAAGGAGCAGTGTAGTGGGGCTGTCTGGTCTGCAGCTGGGTGAGGACTGGCATCGGTGGCATCGGTGGCGTGGGTGGCATCTGTGGCGTGGGTGGCATCGGTGGCATCAGTGGCACCGGTGGCGTCTGATGTACATGTGCCTGGACTGGGAAGGGCTGCTGCCTGTGCTGCTGGACCTCCTGGTAGCCATAGCCTTGGTAGGAGAGGGCCTGTGGAAAGCCTTGGAAGGGCAGTGACATCACCTGGTGTGGAGGAGCAGACCTGGACTGGGTGGGAGCAGGTTCATCCTGGTCTGGAGGGTTGTGAAGAAGATCGGTGATCCTGTCCTTCACCACCTGGCACTGGGGTTCCGGAGCCATGTTCATGAGGGTCTGGTTGACATAGGTGACGAAGGGCTTTCGGTTGGAGGATGGGACGTCGGTGTGTACCAGCTGAGAGAGGAGATCTACGCTGCTCCTGATGGTGTCTCTTATCTCCAGCAGGACAGTGTGGCTTCTTCCCTCTGGTTTGCCTCTCTGCCTTTCTGTGGAGGTGGAGCTGGGGGTGGATGCGGGTTGGGCTGTGGTGGAAGTGCCGTCTCCTTTCTCCAACTGCATCAGATGGTCCTCCATGCACTCCGCCATGGGTAGTACAGCTGTCGGGGGGGTCTCCGTCGTGGCATGCTCCACAGATACCTGCCTGGAGACAGGAGCTGACTCTCTGCCGGAAGAGGACTGGCTCTGAGCAGGCTGCCTGAGAGGGAGGGTTGTGAGAGGGGCTGCTCCTCGGTGGCGGATCTCACCCTCCAAGAAGCTGCACTTGGCCATCACGTAGGTCTCTCTGTCCATCAGCTTGACCGCGGCCTGGCCAGATTTCTTGAGGTGCAGCTTCCAATACCAGGTGTGCATGTGCTTCCACCAGCCGAGGAGCACCAGTGTAGCCCAGGCTCTCTGCCTTCTATCTCCAAGCAGCCTGCTTCATTTTGGTGTCGTGATAGAGTCTGTGTCCCTTCCGCCATAGATATTCATTCTCCCTCAGCCACTCCAGCACCTCATCCTCCTGTTCCTCTTCTATGTTGTATTGCCTCCTCTCCCATTCTCGCATATACCTCTTCCTCCCTTTGGCAGGGCCATATGGGCTCTCATCAGAGGGGCTTCAAGGTTGTAGGGACTGCTCCTCCACACCACCACCACCACCAGCAGCAGCAACAACAACAGTAGCAGCAAAAACAGGACCAGCAGGACCAGCAGCACCAGCAGCACCAGCAGCACCAGGAGCAGGACCAGGAGCACGAGCAGGACTAGCAAGACCAGGAACACCAGCAGGACCAGGAGCACCAGCAGGACCAGGAGCACCAGCAGGACCAGCAGGATGAGGAGCAGTGCCAGCAGAGTAAGCACCAGCAGAAGCACCAGCCTCAGGAGCAGCGCCAGCAGAGTAAGTACCAGCAGAAGCACCAGCACCAGGAGCAGCACCAGCAGAGTAAGCACCAGCAGAAGCATCAGCACCAGGAGCAGCGCCAGCAAAGTAAGCCCCAGCAGAAGCCCCAGCACCAGGAGCAGTGCCAGCGGAGTAAGTACCAGCAAAAGCACCACCGCCAGAAGCAGCATCAGCAGAGTAAGCACCAGCAGAAGCACCACCGCCAAAAGCAGCATCAGCAGAAGCACCACCTCCAGAAGCAGCATCAGCAGAAGGCCCAGCCCCAGAAGAGCGAGCCCGGGCTGCAGAAGCCCCAGCAGAAGCAGAGTGAGGGCCAGGGGGTGGGAGGATGGCTCTGTCCCTCTTGCCAAGGCTGGCAGCAGATGGCAGAGGCTTCCGTTTCTTCCCCATCGTTGTTGGGTTGCTGGCTGGCTGGTTGGCTGGCTGGCTGGCCGGCTGGCTAACTGGCTGGCAAACTGTGTCTGGAAGCAGGTCTTTCCTCTGAATGGTGATCTGCTTGGGAGCTGCTTCCCTTTATATCCACGGGGCTGATGCAATGCATCCTCCCCGCATGCGCAGTGAACGCTAGGCATCCGCTAGGCATCCACTAGGTTTCTGTTAGGCATCCGCTAGGCTTCTGCTCTGCATCCGCTTCATCCGCTCGGCATCCGCTGTGTATCCGCTTCATCCGCTTGGCCTCCACTCTGCATCCGCTCTTTCCGTTCCTCGTCCACTTTGCTGCGCTCCCCCGGAAGCGCTCCCCCTCATTCGCTTCCATCCGCTAGGCTTTTGTGGAGCATCCGCTTTCCATCCGCCCTACGTCCTCCCCCTGTCCGTTCCTTTCCGTGTTGTCCGCTTTGGTTATACAAATTTTTGTCCCTTTTGAGAGTGGATAACAACAAATGGAACATTTTTCTCATCCGCTGTGTCCTTTTTACAAACGTTTTGCATCCATCGGCCAGTGTGACAGGGCCTTTAGTCCCAAAAGTGAAATGTACCATCACATGGATGCATTGTATCAAGTTGCAGATGGTATACTAATATCTTAATTGTCCCTCAGTAAAAAGAAATAAGAATGAAGGCACTGAAGTAGAATAGTGGAATCTGCAGAGATTTGTTGGTGCATCCTGAGAGGTTGGTTAAGATTACAGATGTTTAGTGTTTTTTTTAATGTTTTTATAGTTTAAATTTTATTGTTGAAAACCACCCAGACTTGTTTTAAGATGGAGAGCCATACAAATCTTTTAAAACAAAGAAAATTCTAAGTTCTCTTTTAAGGCAAGGATGGAAAACTTGTGAACCACCACAGATTGGTGAACCACAACTCCCACCTTCTCCAGCCATAGTCATTCTGAAGGGCACTTGGAGTTATAGAACTATGACAGGTGGCTGCAGTCTTCTATTCTTTTGATAAGGATTTAGTGAAATATACTTGGAGATAAATAAACCTAAAATACTTGAACTTCAGTATTTGTAATATGTTTTTAAGCCATGCATTAAATTTTGAAGTGAGCATACCACTCAGTTTTAAAGGAGCTGGCAGAGGTCATCTCAAAACTACTGCACCATGTCTTTCAAAAATCCTGGAACACTGAGGAACTACCAGAAGACTGGAAAAGAGCTGATGTGGTTCCCATCTTCAAAAAAAAAAAAAAAACCAGACCCAGGAAACTATATACCAATCAGCCTAACATCAATACCCAGGAAGATACTAGAAAAGATAATAAAAAAACAGATCTGCCAACATCTAGAAACAAGTAAAGTAATAACTAGTAGTCAGCACAGGTTTGTTAAAAACAGATCATGCCGAACCATTCTTCAACACAGTGATTAAATTAGTAGACCAGCAAAATACTGTGGACATAATAAATTTAGATTTCAGCAAGGCATTCGACAAAATAGACCACAACCTACTTCTTAGTAAGCTAGAAAAAAGTGGAATAGATAGCACCATCCGATGGACTTGCAACTGGCTGGCAAACCATACTCAGTGAGTAGTCCTTAATGGGTCGAAGTCTACATGGAGGGAAGTAAGCAGTGGGGTGCCACAAGGTTCCCTCTTAGGCCCAGTACTCTTCAATATCTTCATTAACCACTTAGATGAGGAATAGAAGGGGAACTTACCAAATTTGCAGATGATACTAAGCTGTCAGGAATAGCTAACACCCAAGAAGATAGGCTCAAGATCCAGATGGATCTTGACAGACTAGAATACTGGACCATATCTAACAAAAAGAAATTCAATGTAGAGAAAAATAAAGTCCTATACTTTGGCAAGAAAAACCAAAAGTAAACATATAGACTGTGTGAAACCAGGCTCAATAGCAGTAACTGTGAGAGGGATCTTGGACTCTTACTGGACAATCAGCTAAATATGGGCCAGCAGTGTGCAGCAGCAGCCAAAAAAGTTAATGCAATCCTAAGTTGTATTAACAGAGGGATACAATCAAGATCAAGGGACATACTCATACCACTCTATAATGCCTTAGTAAGACCACACCTACAGTACTGCATCCAGTCTTGGTCACCACATTATAAAAAAGATGTTGAGACTCTAGAAAAAGTACAGAGAAGAGCAACCAGGATGATTAGGGGACTGGAGGATAAAACATACAACTATTGGTTGCAGGAACTGGGCTTGGCTAGTCTAGTAAAGAGAAGGACCAGGGGAGACATGATAGCAGTTTTCCAATATTTGAGGGGCTGCCATAGAGAGGAAGGGGTCAAGCTATTTTCTAAAGTACCTGTAGGCCAGACAAGGAATAATGGATGGAAACTGGACAAGGAGAGATTTAACCTGAAAATAAGGATAAACTTTATGACAGTGAGAACAATCAACAAATGGAACAGTTTGCCCTTGGAAGTTGTGGGAGCGCCATCACTTGAGACTTTCAAGAAGAGATTGGACTCCAATGGTTTAGGATTAGATGACCTGCAAGGTCCCTTCCAACACTGATTATCTGTTATCTGTTGTTCTTTGCCAGCAGTAACAATCTAACCATATCAGTTTGTTTTGCTCAGAATGAAATAACCAACAACTTTCACCATGTTTCCATTCTTATCATGGTTAAAATATAAAGTAGTAACTACAAAAATACAAATGGGTTGTGCAGAGCATTTGAAAAGACAAAATATGCCTCTTCAAAATTTTGAAACAGCTGCAATTTCTGAGAATATTAAGGCAACTGCTTTGAAGGCTTTTTCCAGCTGTGGACAGGGACAAAATGCCTGCTGGGACTGCCAATGAAGTCTCTCTACCTGCCCACATATATAAAGGCAACCTGAGAAAGCCTCATATTCTCAGAGTCTTCCAGATAGTGTGGCTGCTCCAGCACTTTGAGATAGGACATCCCATTCCCACCATCATATTCCACAAAGGATTCCTACTAATGATTTTGTCAGGTCTATAATGTATATGACTTTGTTTCAAACTATGTGCTGTTATATACATGTGTAGTCATTTATGAACACCTTCTAGGGAATCGCTTTAATTGATGGTAGTGAGGCTAGAAAAGTTGACTTTATACAACATCTTGTATCTGTGAAATGAGTATTAAATATTGTACCTATTTCAATAGTATTAAAATAGTATTATCTAGAAATAATAATAATGAACAGGTTTTGAATATTGGAGAAAATTAAGTGCAAGAACACAAGATCAAAAAGTAGTTACAAGGAGTCGTAAAAGGGAAGGTTTAAAAATATGAAAGCACAATTTCTGCAGAAAAAGTATTGTTTTACAGTTATAATTCATACTACATTAGGATTTCACAGCTGTGTAACACTTTCCATTTGCAATAACTTTGAATTAAGAACTGTTGAACATATGCCTGAGCGAGCAAAAGTATTGATTCAGTCAAAATCACTCTTTCTGAACTTCTTACTAGGAATAGTTTTATCAATTCTGCTAACCTCATATGAGGTTATTCACATTGCTGCATTGTGTTCTGCAAGCATCAGCATCTTGTGTCAAAAGCTTGTCAGCACCATGTATAATTTTTCAAAATTCCGTAACCCTAAAAGTTATATAATTGGTATTTAGCCTGTATAAAATTGAGATACTCAGAAATAGTGGGTCAGGGGTCTCACTGGTATAAATGCAGAATTACACTTTCAACAGATAGAATCAACACATACTCCAATCCTTTCTGCTGCTTAGTTGTAGCAGAGAAAGTACTTGCTGGTTCAATTTACTTTCAGTTCTTTCCTTTGCAAACTTACAAAATTAGAAAGTCACCTTGTCATTTTTGTTGCTATAATAATTCTTGCAAAATATAAAATGCTATGTTTCTAGTGTTCCTCTAAACCACTCTGACTCCTGTCAGTCAGACTTGAGCTTGAAAAAGCATCAGGCTATCAACATGTCACTGTGTTAAAAGCATGGCAATTTTGGGTACTTAGAGTTTCCTTTGGAAACAATAGAAGTATTATTTTCAAGGGAAACTAAAAGCTTGGCATATAGTTCAGGTCGTTCTTTCAAATTGATATGTTGAGACTCATACTGATGAATTTTAGAGCATTGGGACTATTTTGTTGCTTTCCATCTTGTGAAATAGACCGGGGCTTGGGAGGGGGAGGAGGAGGAAATGCACAGATTTTTGCAGAGATGAGATGCTGATGTAACAGATTTAGTTTATGTACAGAATAGAAGGAATACATTATCCACTTTAGGGCAAAAAAATACATTTCTCAATGTATAAATATAGTTTGCAGAGACATTTGTGTGAACTCTCACTTCTAAATTAATGTAAACCTGCTGCATAATACTTCCCATAATTTACTAAAAAGCAAGAAATACCTTGATACACTCTCACTCTCACAACCACATCATAGTGGCTCACAGATATGATTATATAGCCTGTCACTTCTTTAGCTACTGCCAGAGTCACAGTATCCGAGTGCTGCATGTGATTCATTTTCTAATGAAGCACAGAACATTCAGTATTACAAGAGGCTCTTGAAATAGAACATCTTTGTAACTTCTATATTTCTAAAGTAATTGATTTTTTTTCCTGGGAAGTGACATAAAACTATTAACCGAAACCACTTATCGGACAAAAGCTGTCTGATTTTTTAAAAATCTCCTCTTCTTAGATATGGCATGTCCTGATTATTTGGACCAGCTCATCTATTAAAATACTCATTATGAGATATTGGGAAGTATTTCTGGATTCTAGCCTGATCAGAAAAGGTAGCCTTCAGGTTCCTTCCCACTTGGCCCTTAATAACTGCAGGTAATGAGGAACAGGAACAGGAAAGAAAGAAATATGGGAATTGTAAAACAATGGAAAAATTAGTTATTTAGAATATATAGAGATAATGGTTAATGAATTAAGAAAGGGGATTCCACACTGATATGAGGGGTAATAAGAATGTATTTGCAAATACAAGTTATCTAGAAAACAGGGGAATATAAAATATTGAGAGTAGGGAAGGACACTGATATTTCTTAGTAGATGAATGCATGTTCTTATTTTTATTGCTACAAGAAAGGTCAATCTTTATTATATATATTGAAATAATTGAAATGAATTGTGAAGAGGTTTTAAAATGAGATTAATATCAGTGACCAGGACTAGCTAAATAGATTAATTATTTCTTCTTCCACTTTTTTTTTTTTTTTGTATTATAAATAAAACTTTGTGGAAGTAAAGGGGGAAAATGTACTGCGGAATCTGACTGAAAAGTACAATGTTATGTAGTTCTTTTTTTAAGGGAATGATTATTACTATAACTAATTGGGAATTAGTAAATTCACTAATTAGTAAATTAGTAAACAATTTACTAATTAGTAAATTAGTTTACAATTAATAAACTAATTTCTGGGAATTAAGATGAGGGAGTTAAGGTAAACCAGTGAGGTGACACTCCCAAATTAGTAAAAGGGGAGGGGAAATTTATGTTTAATTTTGTGTGTAAAAGCTTGTATTAATCTAGAATCTATGAAATAATATACAATGCAATTGCAAATCTGACAGATAAAAGAATTAAAAGGTAATAAGTATGAAGTATGGAAATTATTAGTGATTTAAATGAGAAAAGAGTATCAGGAAAAGTTAACGCTTAAAAGAAACATCAATGTTTAAGAAATATTTGAAATAAATTGAAATGAACTGAGATGTTTATAATGAAAGTAATATTAGTGAATAGGATTCATTTGTTTGTTACTTTTCTTTTGTGAAAGTTGGAGAATTAAGTTAAAAATGGATAAGATAGAAAGTTGAATGTAGAAAATGAATAGATAATTATTGTTATATTTGCATGTAGAAGTGGTGACCCGGAATTATGTTGTACACTGAAAAGAGCTTTTTTTTCTTTGTTTTGGAAAAATTGAACAAAACTTGATTTAAAAAAAAAAAAGTTTGCACAGTTGGTGAATGGGTGACCCTTAAATGAGAACCACCTGTATATTTTTTGTGGATTTTTTTAATGCTATGTTCAGTTTTATAGATCCAAGAAAAGCAACAATATTTTAATTTCATTGCGTCAGCTTTCCATTACTTTGTTCACTGCCACCTGGCATTTTTACTTCCTGTAGGCCTACCTAATCTAGAAAATTCAGAAAGTCCCATGTGAAGAGCTGAAAACCTGAACAGCCAAACTCATTGAAGTCAGGTATTCTTGTATATATTCATAAGAATAGGCTTCAGAAATATTAACACACAGGTATTCATATTGGAAATTGTTAGGATATCACCAAAAGGGAATGGAATATTTAAAAAGTATTTTATAAGGTCTTTGTGAAATACCTCTAAATTTGAAATAACACTATTAGCTTCCAGTTCCATTAACCTATGCAGAGATAATTTCAGCTGAGTGTTTTTGTACTGTTCAAAGCATTTTAGTGTGTGCATGTAGGAAACCATTCCCCCTATTATTTTCATTTGGCTTCTTCAGAACCATTTGAATAAATTCCTCCCCTGTGGCCACTTCCTTATTACTTGGAGAAATAGGCTCTGAGTTGGTTGCCATCTCTTATACACAAGGAGTTACTAGTTTTCCATAATATAATTCCGAATACACTTTTAATGCACTTCTTTCCCCCTTTCTCCCATTTATTTCTCTCTTTCTCTTTTTAGATTACAATAAAGACTGTTTTTGCATTCAAAGTAAATGAAAAATTATGCTACAGACCATTTTATATTTTATGTTGATATAATAAAAATTGCACACACACAAATACACATTCAAGCTTACAATTGCACTTCAGTCTAGTTAGGAATGTCTTCTGAAAATGGAGATGCTCTTCCTTTGCAGCCATTTATTTGGAGACAATTTTATACACAAGAAAAGGGAGAGAGAAAGAAAAATCAACTTGCCAGAAATGATAGCAAAAGTTGGTTAAACAAAAATATATTTGTTTAATAAAGATTAATTCCTCTTGTGTAAATTATATGGTTTCACATAAATAGGAGAATAAAAATTGGACTACTTGTCAAGCAGTATTATACTCTGTAAGTTTTAAGTTTCTCAAAAGAAAATACAGATTAAGAAATAAAATAACTATCAGATTAAGACATTGAACAATGATAGAAATGACATCAATACCAATAGCACTTAGTCGTATATACGACTTCACACTGCTTTTTGCAAAGTCAGCATATTGCCCTCAACAATCTGTTTACTGACCTGGAAAGGATGGAAGGCTGAGTCAAACTTGAGCTGGTGAAACTTGAACTGCTAAAGGCTAGGTCACACTGGCCGACGGATGCAAAACGTATGTAAAAAGGACACAGCAGACGAACAAATTTTCCATCCGTTGTTATCCGCTCTCAAAAGTGCCCCAAATTTGCATAAACAGAGCGGACAACTACAGAAAGGAACGGACGCGGGGATGTAAAGCGGATGTTCGTAGGAAGCCTAGTGGATAGAAGCGGATGGAAGCGGATGACACATCCGCAGGGCTTCCGAGGGAGAATAATGAAGCGGACGCATAGCGGAAGGAGCGGATGCGTAGCGGATGCATAGCGGATGACACGGATGCATCACGGACGCCTATAGGATGCATAGCAGATGCGTAGCGGATGCAAAGCGTTCACTGCGCATGCGGGGAGTATGAATTGCGTAAGCTCCGCAGATATAAAAGGATTCAGCTCGCAAGCAGTCAGCATTCAGAGGAAAGACCTGCTGCCAGAGACATCTTGAGAGAACACCATGGGGAAGAAGAGGAAGCCTGTGCAGCCCTGGCAAGAAGGACAGAACCACCATCCCACCCCCTGGTGCTGACTCTGAAGCTACTGCTGCTGGTGGTGGTGCTCCTGGTGTTGCTGCTGCTGGTGCTTCTCCTGCTGGTGCTGCTGGTGCTTCTCCTGCTGCTGCTGCTGCTTCTCCTGCTGCTGCTGCTGCTGTGGTGGACCAGCCCCAAGGCCCTCAAAGCCCTGCTGCTGAAGGCCCTGAAGCCGCTGCCAGAGGGAGGAAGAGGCAAGGCAAGGAGAACGGGGAGAGGAAACAGTATTCCATTTCCGAAGACCATGAGGAGGAGGTGCTGGAATGGCTGAGGGAGAACGAGTACCTGTGGAGGAAGGGCCACAGGCTCTATCGCGACACCAAGAGGAAGCAGGCAGCATGGAGAAAGAAGGCAGAGAGCCTGAGCTACACTTCAGATGTACTCCTTGGATGGTGGAAGCACATGCACACCTGGTATGGCAAGCTGCACCTGAAGAAATCTGGGCAGGCCGCTGTCAAGCTCACTGACCGGGAGACCTACGTCATGGCCAGGTGCAGCTTCCTGGAGGGTGAGATCTGCCACCGAGGAGCAGCCTCTTTGTCAACCCTCTCCCTCAGACAGCCCATAGAGAGCCACTCCTCTTCCAGCCAAGAGACAGCTAACATGTCCAGGCAGGTGTCTTTAGAGGGCCCCACAACAGAGACCCCCCCGACAGCTACACTCCCCATGCTGGAGGACATGGAGGATCCCCTGTCTCAGATGGAGCAAGAAGAAGCAGCCACCAAAGACCACCCCACACCCATCCCCAGCTCCATTTCCACAGAAAGCAGGCAGAGAGGCAGACAGAGCCACACTGTCCTCTTGGAGATCAGGGACACAATCAAAGCCAGCACAAATCTCCTCTCCCAGCTGGTCCACTTTGACATACCATCCTCTAACCGCAAGCCCTTCATCACGTACATGAGCCAGATCCTCATGGACATGCCCGAGGCCCAGTACCAGGCGATGAAGGAGAGGATCACAGCTCTTCTGCACCACCCTCCAGGCCCAGCTAAACCTGCTCCTACCCACTCCAGGTCTGCTCCTCCACCCCAGGCAATGTCACAACCCTTCCACAGATTTCAACAGCCCCTCGCCTACCAAGCCTACCACTACCAGGACTTCCTACAGCAGAGGCAGCCTTTCCCAGTCCAGACCCAGGTTCCTCGGATGCCACCGACGCCACAGACCCTCACCTGTCCTAGCTGCACACCAGACAGCCCCACTCCTCCTTCCTCCACCCCACAGCCAAGCCCTTCCTCAGAACATCTGTCATCAGTCTTGGGCCTCACATCCCAGGTCCTTGAGGAAGGGCCTCTCAACCTCACGGGACTGAGTCAGCTCTCTGAGAGCTTCCTGCACACACCATCTCCTGTTGTACTCTCGGGGCCAGGCACCCCAATGGCACCTCAGACCAGCACTCCCGCAACAGCCACCTCCACAGTCCCTGGCCCTTTACATCTGAGACCACGGGCATGCCTCACAGTGACTGAGAAGAGTGCCAGAGACTGAATTGTTACCTGTTCACTTTATCTTTGCTTAAGACACTTTACTTGGGTCATTTTGCTTTTTAGTAAAGCCATACAGTTTGTTATTAATAAAGGTCATCTTTGCTTCACACACTTGGTTCTTTTTTTTTTTACTTAATAAAGTGTTGTTGAAAACTTTGAAAAAAGAGTTAAGCCTTTGCATGCTTGTGGGATTGGTAAGGATAGTTGTGGGATGGATAGCTGTGGGATGGGTAAGGATAGCTGTGGGATGGGTAACGATAGCTGTGGGATAGATAAACCTCCAGTGCAACCATAGTGGGACTGTATGGTCCACCCTCCCAACTGCCACACATATGGCCCTTTATTATCAATAACAATTTAATCATTGATCAACACATTTCAACATAAACAAAACTCTTTATTAATGTCCTGTTCAGTGTGATGAGACAGGCTGAAAGAAACATCCATTAAGCATCTACCATCCTGTCTTGCCAATCCACTGCTCCAGCTGGGGAGTTGCACCAGTGTTTCAGGAGGTTGCGCTGCTTCTTCCCTTCACGCGAAGCTCTGTTGGGGCCTTGCACATCCACAGTGTCTATCAGGTTTTGTCCTTGCCTCCATTCACCAGGCTCCATGTCCCCATTCCCTTGTTGATGGTCCACAAGCCTGTTCTGCAACACTGGGTAGTGGGTGCGCATGAGATTGTGCAGGATACAGCAAGCTTCCACAATCCTCCTCACGGTCTCTGGGTGATGCTGCATGGTGATGAAAAGTACCTGGAACCTGCTGGCCAGGATGCCAAATGCGTTCACCACCACCCGTCTTGCCCTGGACAGCCTGTAGTTGAAGATCCTCTCTTCACGGGTGAGGTATCTGGAAGTGTAGGGCTTCATGAAGTAGGTTCTGAGGGAGAAGGCGTCATCACCCACGATGAAGTAGGGCACATCTTGTGTGTCGTTGGGTAGGGGATCTGGATCTGGGAAACCCATTATGAGGTTGCATTCCAGCCCATCCTTGAGGTCACTGGTGTTGTATATCTGGGCATCTGAAGCTGACCCGTTGCCTGAAGCATTGATGTACATGAACTTGTAGTCAGCATCAACCATGGCAAAGAGGATGATGTTGAAGAAGCCCTTGTAGTTGAAATAATTGGACCTTGAGTTGGCTGGAGCTTTGCAGGCCACGTGCTTCCCATCTATGGCTCCAACGGTGTGGGGAAAGTTCCACCTCTGATACCACTGCTCTGCAACTTTCCTCCAGCCTTCTTCAGTGGTGGGACACTCAAGGAGCTCCTCCATGTATTCTTCGATGATGGCCTGCACCACTTCTCTGACCATAATGCTGATGGTGTTGTGTGGCACCCTCCAGGCATACTGCATGTTTCTGTACATGGTCCCAGAGGCCAGGTGGTGCAGAGTCAGTGCCACCTTCAGTCCAGGGTCCAGGCTGGGATGGAAGTTGGTGCTTGGTTTGGTCAACCTGGGTCTCAGACGCTCCACAAGTTCATCAAACATGGCTGGTGGCATCCTCATGAAGTGCTGGAATGCACGAGGGTCTTCATTCCTCAGCTCCACCATCAGCTTGTCATACAGTCCAAACTCCACTCTTCTCCCGATCCATTTTCAGACCCAGACAGCTCTTGGACGTCTCCTTCTCCTTGCATAGAAAAGGTGAAATAGTCTGAAGAGGGCTTGGTTCTGGTGTTGAATGATGGCGGCTACCAAAAGGAGTGTGTGATGATCAATGGATGGTGTGGAAGAGCAAGAGCAAGGCTGAAGAGGTCTGCACACCAGGGCTGCTGGACTGATAGTGAGATCCAGGTGATTTCCTCCCCCTTTTTATAGGAAATGTCGGTTTTCTGCTAGGTGTCCTTCCACATACTCTAGGCATCCTCCAGACATCCTAAATATCCAAGATACATCCCATATACAAATGTTTTGTCCGTTTTAATGCTTTATATCTGAGCTGCATCCGCTTTCATCCTTTCTATGTCCGTGCTATTAACGCTATGTGGACGTTCTGAATATCTTTCGCTTCCTCCCTCTTTCCACTTTCCGTTGGAGTGAATGTGAGTTGTGCAGATGTCCCGAGGATGCCGAGAGGATACATCGGACGTGTAATGGATGACAACGGACGTAGAACGTTTGTTGCCTGTATGTATCGTGGATGTAGATGATACGCGGCAGAAAGTTCATCCACTCAAATTTTTGTGCAGCTCACAAGTTTTGTGCAGCTCAAAACTTTTTGAGCAGATGAAATAGCAGTAGACAGATGTTTGACGGATAGAGCGTATGAAAGATGTTCGCAGTGAGTACACAACAGATGCATCGCATTTTCCAATGGATGGCAAGCTTTTTTGTCCATTTTCCATCCTCTTTGCATCCGTTGGCCCAGTGTGACATGGGCTTAAACAGATGGCAGCTGGCAATCAACAGAAGTAGCCTGCAGTACTACACTTCATTTAAACATTCATGTAATCTGTAAGACAAATCATGTCCCAAAAATTACCTATATTCAGTGTTACTATTATTTTGATGCATATGGATTAAAATGGCAATTAACATTTCATTTTAGCAATCCAACAAAATACACAAATACCCTTAGCAAGAATAAAAAGAAGAGCAAGTAGGTAAGTGAGAAAAATGCTGAGAAGGCAAACAAAGTGTAAAAAGAAGGTATGAAATAAAGAGTGTGAAAATAATAATTAGAAAGGGTAATAAAATGGAGTGTATGTACACTAGAATGTGGTAATGCAAGTGACAGGGGCTAGAGAATTACAATAAATGTTAGGCATAATTTTTTATAATGAAATGAATAAATATCTCTTTATTAAGTTTGTATATACTAAAAACATCATCAACATCATCATCCACCTGTTCACTGGAATTAGTTTCAAATCCTAATATCTATCAGGTTGTTCTCAGTTGATGTTGGACTGAGAACTTTACTGGCAGTTTCAAGGATACTATTCTTTTAATAAGTGGGTTGATTGTAAGAAGAAGTTGGAAAACTGTTGAAGAAGATTGACCATTGAGAGTGTAAAATGCAAATCATATTTCTGATATAACCAGTTATGTATCCGAGTGTGTCTTGTAAGGACCAGTTATGTGTCTGACTGTGCCTTGTAAGGACCAGTTTTGTCTTAAACTGTTTTCCTTTGATCTCAACAGATCTAGTGCTTATAATACCTGTGTATTTTCCTCCTTTCAATTCCATTATAGCATTATAGTTGAATATCTCCAGCTTTGCAAACATAAATATGTGGAAAGTGACATATGTCCATTCTTGGACATTCATCCCACTAAGGTAGAAAAGCAACAGCAGTTAGTTTACCATCTCCCAGTAAATATGATTGGCTTGTAAGGCCAATGCTAAGAAAAGAATAAGCCATAAAATCTAATCAAACCTAGGCCAGTCTTGTGTAAAATGAATTAGTCTTCCAGGTTGGGTAGAAAGATGCTGAGATTGTGACAATAAACTGTGAGAAGCAAAGTCAATCTTCCTGAAAACAAATGGAGAACAGCATCATCACCCGTCTATTAAGACATATTGTTCCCATCGGAATAACAGAGTTGAAAGGAATGTTGGAGGTCTTCTACAGGATCTTCTCGCTATTTGAGAAAAAGACCCTATACCTAGGTCAGTGTCATAACTAGTGTGGGTGATTTCAATCAAGGGGACCCATGAGTTCAGATTTCTACACATGAAGTTTAAACCTTTTTTTTTTTTTGCAGACTAGCCCAGAGGCTAAAACATATGAAAGGTAGTTGTAGGATTTGGGTATGTTTAGTCTAGTGAAAAGAAGTACTAGGGGGTGACATGATAGTGTTCAAATACCTAAAGGGTTGCC
Source organism: Laticauda colubrina (assembly GCA_015471245.1). Classification (NCBI taxonomy): domain Eukaryota; kingdom Metazoa; phylum Chordata; class Lepidosauria; order Squamata; family Elapidae; genus Laticauda; species Laticauda colubrina. The sequence goes on along the minus strand of BLBF01000003.1, from coordinate 97,946,420 downwards.
ACAAAGACGAGCTGTCAACCTATTCTGAAACCTGAAGGCGGGACAAGAAGTGATGGAGGGAAACTAATCAAGGAATGAATTAACCTAGAACTAAGGAGAAATTTCCTGACATTTAGAATACTTATTCAGTGGAACAACTTGCCTCCAGAAGCTGTGAGTGCTCCAACACTGGAAGTTTTTTAGAGGATATTGGATAACCATTTATTTGAAGTGGTGTAGGGTTTCCTGCCTAGGCAGAGGGTTGGATTAGAAGACCTTCAAGATCCCTTCCAACTCTTGTTATTCTGTTATGATCAGAACCACATGATGTAATTATTATTTGTGGTTTACTATGGAACAATGATTTAAAAATATATGGCTTAATGCAGAGTAAGAACACAATCTGTGTTTAAAGATTAACAATGAGAACTATGGCACCTATTTTCCTGAAGGACCAGCAGCTTATTCTATAAAGCATCACCATTCCCTTCTGATTTTATCTTGCTTATGGATGAACTTTTAATTAGCATATTCATGGTTAACAAGAGACAAGAGAAATGGATGCTTAAGATTCTGCAGCTAATTAACAACAAATAATGTGATAACATTTTCCTCCTGCGAAGCTGGTCCTAAAACACTAAATATTTATTAGCATTTATTTCATTCTCCAACTTTCTACTTCAAGGATAGTATTATTTGAGTTATGTTTTATATTTGTATATCAAGGCTACAATTGACAATACAGAACTGGAAATGTTCTGGGGCCATTTTCTTTTTTATGTGGGGCACACTAGATAATAAAAAACAAGAAAGCCATTTTTTTCTCATAGTTCAGCATCACTTCTGTTTCCATCATGATATCAAGCTTCTTCTGACAAGCTGGACTGGCAACAGATAACAAACACTCAAGGACACAGTATCTTCTGATAAGATGATTTATTATAGAAAAGCAAAGAAAGCAATCCCTCTTTCCAGTGAAATCAAGCTTCAATTTTTTTGTGCCTCCCTGCACGATGAACCATTTTTCTTGCTAGCAGACTGCTCTGGTATCAACTTATGTGTTTGTGACTGTATTAAATTGCTCTCACATAGGATACTGTGTACCAAGGATTGAATGTTAACTTTGGGATTCCCTCCTGGTTAATATTGAATATGAGATGCTGATTAATTTGGACATTCAAAAAACTATTTTTTACCTGTTTTGTCAGTTTAACAAGTCTCAATTATGATAAATGGTATCAGTGATACTGGAATCTGTATTTTTCAGTAGTGCTAAGAGAGAGAAAGAGAGAGAGAAAGAAAGAAAGACACAGAGAGAGGGGAGAGAAGGAGAAAGGGAGAGAAAGATTTCATTTGCCTGCTGGGTACAAATACTCTCTGCTTGTTATTTATTTCTTTTGTTGAAGTTGATTTGGATTAGAAGAGACTTTCTGAAAGGTAAATTGGCCTATTGTTAATATAGGTCCTGCTGTATTTGAGCTTTAATGTGTTCTACTTGAAAAGCGGAGCTATACACAAACAGGGATATAGGCTAAAACATTTGCTTTAAATATAACTTGAAGTAGGAAGATATTGGTTATAACCTTCAAGGAGCTGAATGAAGGGGCTTTTAAAATGTTTGTTCTTTATGTTTACTTGTAAAAGGGAAGAAAAATGAGGCTTCTCAAAAATGTTATTTGTCAAATAAAAAGTATTAAAACTTGAGTACATGCATCTCTATTTCTATGGGAACTAAAAGTCTTCTGTGTAGTTCACGTAATTTTTTTTTTCTTTTACGTTGATTCACCAAATCAATACTGCTGTTCGAAGTGCCCTAATTCAAGGATAATTACTTTACATTCACTTGTTCATTTATTTATTTCAGTCAAGCTGACCCACAAATCTTTATGTACATAGTAGTATGGTAAGTGTTTTAAAAATAAAATTACTTTATTACATATAAGCAGAATTAAGACCACTCCCTCAAAACCTACACTGAACTTACGAGTGACTTTTAAATGAGACAATCAGGAAGGGGATAGAAATGGGTCAACATTTCTATTCCTTACAGATTTCAAATAAAGTTTTGCTTTTTAACTGGAATCTTTAAAAAAAATATGTTCTGAGAATAAATAAATAGTTAGGGAAGGCGAAGATCACTGCATTAATCTTCTGCAGGCGAAGATCACTGCATTAATTAAATCAATTCATTGTTTGTAATTATTTTAATGTTGATGAAAAGCTAACTTTATCTTGATATAAAGTCTGTAGAGATTCTCAGTCATCCAGGTCATGGTTGTCCTAAAGGTGCTTTTTCATGAGGCAACTGAACTTTCTTGTTTTTTCTTTTGAAGAGGTTTCACTTCTCATCCGAGAAGCTTCTTCAGCTCTGATAGGATAGTGGGGAATGGGAGGATTTATATTTCTTGCAGACAGCTGGTCATTTGTATCCTTTTAGAGAGTCCTTGAAGCACTTGGTGGTTTATTATCTGTGTCCAGGATCACCCGAGTAGTGCTCCTTTATCTTGAGCACTACTACAGTAGTTCTGAATTTCTTCTACAACTTCTAAATATAATAGTAATAGCTAAAGAAGAGCCATAAAAACTTTTGACTACCAATGACTGAATTTAATTAGAGGTTGGGAAAGAAGGGATGGGGCAGCAGTTAATGGGCTATGCAAAGTTACACATAAACATACATCATATTTGTTTTGCTTTGTTGAGTTTGATTAAAATTTCTTTTTTTGTTTAGGGTTTTTCTATTTTGCATTTTTAATAAATATGTCTGTCACAGGATCTCAACGCTGTAGTGTTTTACACTGAGAATTATTCAAGCTTTATTGTTCTTTGTCAATAATATGGCAATGCACAGGATAACCACAGTCTAAACTTAAAGATCAGGAAGCATAGTTTTGATTTATAGTTTCATGACATTGAAGCAACTGTCATTTTGGTCTTTATTGCCTCATAACAATGTTGGTCTACAGACTCTCATAATTACATTATCCAACTGAACTGATATATAGTATGTAATTATTTGTTCCCTAATAATGTGATGTCTTCTGAACCCACTTTGACATAAGAGATGTTTGGAAGACAAATTTTGCCGTAAACTTGCTGACATCCCTTTTAATATAGACTGTATACTAGAGTTAGACACTAATGGTGACAGTGAGATTGCTTTTCCATTTGTGATGACTAGTTTTGTTTCTGAATTTGTAATAGGTTACAAATAAGTTACCAGAAGGAAACTATTAACTCTCTATGCCAACATTTATTCTTATTAAGGCATATAACATTTGATATAACCTGGTATGGTGATGCTTTTAGATTTTGCTTTTGGAAAGTAAGTTGGTTAATGTTACCAAGAATGTTTTTTAATATTACCAAGAATGCCTTTGGCAACAGAAGGTCTAGCTATAATAATTAATGGCTAAATTGTTCTGAAAGGAAATTGTCAGCCTAATCTTCACTGTATTTTCTGGGGGAGATGTCTAACAAACTGGCATAGTTTATTCAAACACTACTTTTGAAATTGGTAATTTCTTAGCTAACCAGCTTTTACCCACATACCCATATTAGACATGCTAGACCCAGACATTATGTACCCAGAGATGACCTCATTCAAAATACTGGGGGAACCCTAATAATTGCAGGTTTGTATTGCCCGGTTTCAAACAAGGTTGTAAAACCCCTTTATAACTGTTTGAAACCAGGCCACCTAAGCAATAGGCAAGCTTGTGTGCATGAGTAAAACTTCATGTGTGAGCACAAGTTATCTCTGCTCATATGAGTGGAGCTTTATGCACATGTACTTGCTTGCTGCTTTCACAAGTGGAGCTTTGTACGTACACACTTGTTCACTGCTTGCAAGAGTTCACTGCTTGCAAGAGTACAACTTTGTGCACACCGGCTTGCCTGTTCATGTAGTTTGGTTTTGAACAGGCTACGGTAGTAGACAACAGCCTGAAGGTTGGGGACCCTTGATCTAAACAGTAAATTGAATGAAGAGATGTAGAATTCTAAGGTCCTGGGATTCATGTCCCCTTGCTTGTTTTGGAGAGTGATGGCATTTTCCCCCCACTCTGGATGGGAGAATAATGTCAGGCAATAAAAGCATAACTTGCTGCCCTGAAATTTCCCACTTTTAAGTGTAGGGTGTAGAAACCCAATGAAGCTTAGAAGAGCAGGCAATGCAAATTGTGTTAATACAGGGTTAAAGGAAAGAAGTGACAGACTTCAAGCATCCCAACAGAGGGTGCTATCTGCAACAATGTTTGGATGCTCCAAAAAATATCCTGTCCCACAAGTCAAAAACTAGACAAATCATGAAAAATTATTTCCCTTCCAGTTACTTCATGATGCACTGTAAACAAAGATTAACCCTATGTGTTCTGTATTATGATATATTTTGAATTCATTTCAAAGTTCTAGATTCTGTGTGTTCTTTTACCAGTCAGCACTGCCTCTCCAATACTGACTGGCATACGATCAAGGGTAGTCCACGATCAAGGGTAGTGCATTAAGTGGTAAGTTATTTTGCGAGATGAAAAGAAGAAATTCTGAACATTGAAGATACTTGGAATACTTACATGACCACAATCAAGAGTAGTGCATTAAGTGGTAAGTTCTTTTGCAAAATGAAAAGAAGAAGAAATTCTGAACACTGAAGATACTTGGAAAAATGGAACGACATAACCTTGAGCATGTTGTGAATCTTTTTGCCATTTGAGAAAGTTCACGGCAAGACAAAAAATGCTTTGCTATCACACTCAATTTCTTTCGTATACTATGACAATTAACATTTGAGTATAGCCAGCAGCACACACAAAAATTATCAGTATGCAAATACACATACACATGAACAAAACACTCTATGGATCTGTCTGTAGTAAATGTGCAGACTCTGAGCATTACTCTTCATTTAATATAAGTACATTAATGTTCATTTTTCAACCAAATCTTATCCAGTTAACTTTTGATTTAGAGATAATATATGTCTATGCAATGTAAATCTTACTTAAAGCTTTAATAAGTGTCCTTTTGAAATAATGAGAATTCTTCGGTATAAAACAGATATTTGTTTTAGAATATTCAAATATTTATATTCCTTATCAGTCAATCTGAAATTAAATATTGAAAAATAGCATTTAAAAAGCTAGCTCTAAATACAATCACGCAAGGAATGATCTTCAGTACATTGAAAAAGGCTTTCAAGGCTTACACTACAGAGTTGTGACAGTGCAGAATTAAAAAATAATTCTTCACAAAAGTCATTATCCTCTTACAACAAATACTAACAAATAGAGACAACAGGTGCACTTCTGTATTGTTGTATTACTCACAAAGAGTTAAGCAATAAAGCAATGGCAGAAACATCTATGTATTCTTAAAAATGAAGTTATTTATCCTAAATATTTAATCTGTAAGATATATTGTCTTTTTCATTTTATAGAAATATGGTTTGTAAACTAACATGTATTCATAAAGAACTAGAATAGTTTTTTTTCATATGTTATTAATTTTTACAAGTCTTAAAATTATATTTTTTTTCTTGTAGAGGTTGCGGATAAGGTTGTCAGATTGTCTTTAATTCTCTTTTTAAAACAATACCATTACTCTGCAGTTTCAAGTCTGATTTCATAATTTCCAACTTAACTGCTTCTATTTTCCTTTTAACACATTCCTACTGATTACCTACTGGCTCTTTATAAGGCCAGATCCTGAAGATGAAACTCAAATACTTTGGCCACCTAATGAGAAGGAAGGATTCAGAAGAGCCTAATGCTGGGAAAGACTAAAGACAAAAGAAGAATGGGACAACAGAGAATGAGGTTGGCTGGATGGAGTCACTGAAGCAGTAGGCATGAGCTTAAATGGACTTCAGAGGATGGAGAGGACAGGAAGGCCTGGATGAATGTTGTCCATGGGGTCACGATGGGTCAGACATGACTTTGCAACTAACAAAAGCAACAATTGATTACCAAAACATGAGATAAAGTTGTAATGAGCCCACACAAGAAAGCATATGCATATTCACCAAATATTATTTAGCAATTCTTCATTCCTTTTGTTAGAATAAACCAATTCAAGTAAAAGGATTGGCTGCTCAAGGCAAAGGTACTGTCAAAATCACCATCTTGGGTTTTTGACCTTGGATAATTCTGTAAATAAGTACTTTTACTCTCTTTATTCTTTCCTGATATAATACTGTCCCTGTGTTCATGTACAAAAATAGAATGCTTTTTTCTGTATTATGTGAAAGATGGAATGATCTTCCTCACTTGAGTTTCACAATTGCTTGCAAATGTAGATGCCCTTGTTGTTTGTTCTGTAGGCTCTTCTGTAGGCTCTTCAGTATAGTTCATGCCACTATATTCCATTTTTTTCCTTTTCCTGCTTTACCACAGTTTGGGGAAATAGTTAGATAGGTGGGTGGTTCTGAAAATCATCTTTTTCAGACATGGAGCATACACAGTCTTCACTCAGCTGTCCTCTGCCTCCATTTTGAAAAAGTGACAAGTAAAATTTTGCAACCCAATCCACATTAAATCTAAGATTTCTCTCGTGATTTTTATGGGAGCTCATTTTGTCAGTTGAGAGATTTAAAATCTCCTGAACCAAAAAATATTTTCTCCTCCTGAGCCAATGAAGTAGTTGGGTATTATTAAGTAGAATTTTACAGTAGAATTAGATCTGTATGACTTTGGCAACTCAATTTATTTTTAGCCTTTTCATTTCATTCTCATTAGTCTGTTTTGTGGATGCCCACCTGGCTTGTTTCCAATATCTGAAAACATAAAACTTCCAAAAATTGACTGTACCTTTCATGTTTAAGAAGGTCTTAAGAATTTTGGCCTTAAGAGCATAACCTGTCAAAGAAAAGAGTTGAAAATTAAGAGAAACTGTGAGTTGGGATGAGTAACATTTTAAATCAACAAATTACTAACATTTATTTTTTCCACAATAATTATAGTAATATGTTATAGTTCTCCAGGGCGGCAGAATGTTTTAGCCAACACTTTGTTCCTAAAGGCCTGGTCCCACTGGCCGACAGACGCAAAACGTATGCATAAAGGACACAGCAGACAAGCAAAATTTCGGGGGTGACTCCATCCGTTGTCATCCGCTCCAAAAAGTGGTGAAAATTTGCATAAACAGAACAGAAAAGAATGGAAAAAAACAGACGTGGGTAGTCTGTAGCAGGGATGTTAAACGGATATTCATAGGAATGAATATAGCAGATGAAAGCGGATGGAAGTGGATGACACCTCCGAAGGAGTTCCGGGGAAGAATTTCGAAGCGGATGCATAGCGGAAGGGGCGGATGCATAGCGGATGAAGCAGATGCATCACATCATAGCGGATGAAGTGGATGAAGCGGACACCTATAGGAAACAAAGGGGATGCCGCATGGATGTATATTGGATGCAAAGCGTTCACTGCGCATGCGGGGATATGAATTGAGTCAGCTCTGTGGATATAAAAGGATGCAGCATGCACGCAGTCAGCATACAGGGGAAAGATGTGCTGCCACATACATCTTGCAGGAACACCAGTTCATCAGTCAGACAAGAAGAGAAAACCGGTGCCTACTCGTGCCAGCCCTGGCAAGAAGGACAGAACCAGCATCCCACCGCCTGGCACTGACTCTGAAGCTGCTGCTGCTGTGGTGGACCAGCCTCAAGGCCACAAAGCCCTGCTGCTGAAGGCCCTGCTGTTCAAGCTCCTGAAGGCCCTGAACAATCTGCAGAAGGCTCTGATGCTGAAGCCCCTGAAGGCCCTGCTGCTGAAGGCCCTGCCAGAGGGAGGAAAAGGCAAGTGAAGGAGAAGGGAGAGAGGAAACAGTACAGCGTTTCTGAGGAGCATGAGGATGAGGTGCTGGAATGGCTAAGGGAGAACGAGTACCTCTGGAGAAAGGGCCACAGACTCTTTCGCAACACCAAGAAGAAGCAGGCAGCTTGGAGAGACAAGGCAGAGAGCCTGGGGTTCACTGAAGAAGTTCTCCTTGGATGGTGGAAGCACATGCACACCTGGTATGGCAAGCTACACCTCAAGAAATCTGGGCAGGCCACTGTCAAGCTCACTGACCGGGAGATGTACGTCATGGCCAAGTGCAGCTTCTTGGAGGGTGAGGTCCGCCACCGAGGAACAGCACCTCTGAGACTCCTCTCCCTCAGACAGCCCACAGACAGTCAGTCCTCTTCCAGCCAGGAGCCAGCTACCCTGTCCAGGCAGGTGTCTTCAGAGAGCCCCACAGCAGAGACCCCCCCAACAGCTGCACTCCCCATGCCATCAGACTTGGAGGATCCCATGGAGGATGATGCCCTGCTGTCACAAATGGAGGAAGAAGCAGCAGCCACCAGAGGCCAACCCGCCCCCCCCCCCACCCCCAGCTCCAGAGGATGTAGGCAGGGAGGCAGATTGAAGGGCCAGGACCACAGTGTGCTGTTGGAGATCAGGGACACAATGAAGACCAGCACAGAACTTCTCTCTCAGCTGGTCCACTTGGACAGAGCATCCTCGAGCCGTAACACCTTCATCACCTATGTGAGCCAGACCCTGAGGGACCTGCCCAAGGCCCAGTACCAGGTGATGAAGCAGAAGATCACAGCACTTCTTCACAACCCTCAAGGCCCAGCTGAAGCTGCTCCTACCCAGTCCAGGTCTGCTCCTCCACCCCAGGCGATGTCACAGCCCTTCCATGGCTTTCAACAACCCCTCACCTACCAAGGCTATGACTACCAGGACTTACCACAGCAGAAACAGAACTTCCCAGTCCAGGCCCAGGTTCATCGGACACCACAGATGCCAGTCCTCACCCAATTGCACACCAGACAGCCCCACGACACTGCTCCTTCCTCTACCCCACAGCCAAGCCCGTCAACGGACAATCTGTCATCAGTATTGGGCCTGACATTTCAAGTCCTTGATGAAGGGCCTCTCAACCTCACAGGACTAAGTCAGCTCTCGGATGGCTTCCTGAACACACCACCACCTGTTGTACCCTTGGGGCCAAGCACCACAATGGTGCCTCAGACCAGCACTCAAGCCACAGCCACCTCCACAGTCCCTGCCCGCTTAGCAGCTGAGACCATGGACATGACTCAGAGTGACTGAGAATAGTCAGAGACTGAGTTGTTTACTTGTTAAGTTTATTTTTGCTTAAGACACTTTACTTGGTTCATTTTGCTTATGCAATACAGTCATAAAGTTTACCTAAGAAAGTTTATCTTTGCTTAAGACACTTAATACACTTTACTTGGTTCATTTTGCTTATTTAATAAAGTCACAAAGTTTACCTAAGAAAGTTAATAAAGTTTATCTTTGCTTAACACACTTCGTTTATTTGGTTCATTTTTTTTACTTTATAAAGTGTTGATGAAAACTTTGAAAAAATGGTTAAGCCTTTGCATGCTTGTGTGATAGATAGCAGTAGTTGTAGAATAGATAAACCTCCAGTGCAAGCATAGTGGGACTATATGGTCCACCATCCCAGCTGCCACACATATGGACCTTTATTATCAATAACAATTTATTCATTGATCAACACATTTTAAAATAAACAAAGCTCTTTATTAATACCCTATTCATTATAGGACCACTCAACATACATGGCACAATCTCATCAGTGTTATGCGACAGGCTCAAGGAAGCATCCATTAATCATCTATCATCCTGTCTTGCCACTCCACTGCTCCAACTGGGGAGTTGCACCAGTGTCTCAGGAGGTTGCGCTGCTTCTTCCCTTCACATGAAGTTCTGTTGGGGCCTTGTACATCCACAGTGTCTATCAGGTTTAGTCCTTGCCTCCATTCACCAGGCTCCATATCCCTATTCCCTTGTTGATGGTCAACAAGTCTGTTCTGCAACACTGGGTAGCGGGTGCGCATGAGATTGTGCAGGATGCAGCAAGCTTCCACGATGCTCCTCACAGTCTCTGGGTCATGCTGCATGGTGGTGAGAAGTATCTGGAACCTGTTGGCCAGGATGCCAAAGGCATTCTCCACCACCCGTCTTACCCTGGACAGCCTGTATTTGAAGAGCCTCTCTTCACGGGTGAGGTATCTGGAAATGTACGGCTTCATGAGGTAGGTTCTGAGTGAGAACGTGTAATCACCAACGATGAAGTAGGGCACATCTTGTGTGTCGTTGGGTAGGGGGTCTGGATCTGGAAAACCCATGATGAGGTTGCATTTCAGCCCATCCTTGAGGTCACTTGGGTTGTATACCCAGCCATCTGAAGCTGACTTGTTGCCTGAAGCATTGATGTAGATGAACTTGTAATCAGCATCAACCATGGCAAAGAGGATGATACTGAAGAAGCCCTTGTAGTTGTAATAAGTGGACCCTGAGTTGGGTGGAGCTTTGCAGGCCACGTGCTTCCCATCTATGGCTCCAACAGTGTGGGGAAAGTTCCACCTCTGATACCACTCTTCTGCAAGTTTTCTCCAGCCTTGTTCTGTGGTGGGGCACTTGAGGAGCTCCTCCATGTATTCTTTGAAGATGGCCTGCACCACTTCTCTGACCACTTTGCTGATGCTGTTGTGTGGCACCCTCCATGCATACTGCATGTTTCTGCATGTTTCCAGAGGCCAGGTGCCACAGAGTCACTGCCACCTTCAGTCCAGGGTCCAGCCTGGGACGGAAGTTGGTACTCGGCTTGGTCAACCTGGGTCTCAGACATTCTACAAGTTCGTCAAACATGGCTGGTGGCATCCTCATGAAGTGCTGGAATGCACGAGGGTCTTCATTCCTCAGCTCCACCATCAGTTTGTCATACAGTCCAAACTCCACTCTTCTCCCGATCCATCTTCGGACCCAGACAGCTCTTGGATGTCTCCTTCTCCTTGCGTAGAAAAGGTGAAATAGTCTGAAGAGGGCTTGGTTCTGGTGTTGAATGATGGCGGCTACCAAAAGGAGTGTGTGATGATCAATGGATGGTGTGGAAGAGCAAGAGCAAGGCTGAAGAGGTCTGCACACCAGGGCTGCTGGACTGATAGTGAGATCCAGGTGATTTCCTCCCCCTTTTTATAGGAAATGTTGGTTTTCCACTAGGTGTCCTTCCACATACTCTAGGCATCCTGCAGACATCCTAAATATCTGAGATACGTCCCCTATATGAATGTTTTTTCCGTTTTAATGCTTTATATCTGAGCTGCATCTGCTTTCATCCTTTCTATGTCCGTGCTACTAACGCTGTGTGGACATTCCTTTCGCTTCCTCCCTCTTTCCGGTTTCAGCTGCAGCGGATGTGAGTTGAGGGGATGGCCAGAGGATGCAGAGAGGATACATAGAACGTTTGTTGCCCATATATGTCGCAGATTTACATCATACACGGCAGAAAGTTCATCCGCTTACAAAGTTTTGTGCAGCTCAAAACTTCTTGCGTGGATGAAATCTCAGTGGACGGATGCTCGAGGGATAGAGCGTATGAAACATGTATGCAGTGAGTACACAATGGATGCATAGTGTTTTCCAACGGATGGCAAGCTTTTTTTAACGTTTTACATCCTCTTTGCCTCCGTAAGTGCAGTGGGACCGGGCCTTTATGCAATTCAGTTCAGTATGTTTTTTATTTTGTTTTTACATAACATACATTTTACATTTTTGGTCTCATTTTAAAAAAGATAAACTTATATACAAGTGAATCACACATTCTATATTTTATCAGGAGACTTTTTTTTGTTGGCTGTAAACTATTTCTTGAGTTTCTGTTTATAAACACACATGCACTTCCATGCTGTTTGCAGTCTGGCGGTGGTGAGTTATTGGATAATATAAGGGTATCTATATATCTACAGGATTCATAGGTATACATATTTACACATTTTCTACTTCTTAATAAAGTTCATGTTTTGTTTCTTTTGTGTGAAATGAATAGGTACATAAGTCCAAGTGTGAGAGAAGAGTTGCCCCAATAGTTCTAAAAAGCTTAGAAGAAAAAAATTGTTATCTTGCCGAGATCAATAACAGCAAGAGAAGATTGATCAGATCCTTGGAATTACATTTTACTTCAAAATGTTTCCTATAAGTGAGAAACCAAATCAGTTAAAAGTTAGTTTTGTTTTCTAGTAACTATTTTTGGTTTGCTATAGCTGTCCTGTTAGTTTGGAGGTATCTTCTAAGCTGAAGAGTTATTGTCTCCTTTACAATATAAGCTTTAATTCTGTTGTTATGTGTAAAATGAGTGCTTAATTCATTCTAGCAGAAAGCTAGTTAAAATAATATGATGATATATTTTTAACATTTTTGCAGATTGCTATTAAGCTGGAAGCAGAAAATGAACCACACAAGTTGTTATTCCAGTAAACAACCTATTGGAGCTACAGTTAATCAAGTGTGCATGTTATGAATGACACAATTAATTAGTTGTGGGATGTATTTCCTTGCTGTTTTATTTCTGATATATTTTCTGCAATGATATTTAAATGGGCATCTAATAATATTATTACTTTAAAAACAATACCTTATTTAACTTTGAAGAAGTGATAAGAAAGACAGGATGATTTATTTCTACTTTGAGAACTAAGATTTAAACCTGACTGATAAATTGTTCCTGTTCATTCCTAGTTTTATTTTAACTAATAATGTCAGGTGTTAATTTTACTTCGTTATTTAATTTTTGTTTCATTAGTTTTAATACATTTGAAAGCATGCCATTTTTTTTTACAAAGGAAAATAGTTTGCTGTTTCAACTCTCAGTCCTGTCTCCATTTAATTTGGGGGCTTGCGTGTTTGCCTCCAAGGAAACATACATTGAATAAAGTTACACATAACATTACCCCCCACATTCATCAATATTTAATACTAAAAATTTGCAGCTTGCCTTGTGAATTAATTGTGGGTGGGATCTATTTTAATTTTAGATTAACTAATTCAGTTCTTGGACCCCAGAACTTAAAAAAAGTAAGCAAAGTACCTAAAATATATTTTTCAGAGATTGTTAAAATAATTTGCAACTGAAAGGTCAACTTTGTGTTTTGATGATTTTTTTTAAAAAAATAGACTTTAAATGAATAAGCAACAAAGTATCAATTGCTTTCTTTATTGAAAGCTTGGAAGCACCTTATCTTTCTGTGTCATATTTCCTGATGTTCTTCTTTTGTACCAATCTGTAGAAACATGGAACTTTGTCCTTTTCATCAGAATTGGAAAACTATCTTGTCCATGACCTTGTAGATTTGCTAGCAAACTTTTTATTGCATTTGATTGATTTTTAAAACATGGTTTTATTTGCTTTTAAATACAACAAAGGGACATTAAACATTTTTTTAGGAAGAAAAGTCGTTACAAACTGATACCTTAGCATTTCTATGACAGTTTCTATATATTCAAGTCTCCATATGTTGTTCAATTAAAACACCACCAGAGGAATCTAATATTATTCATTTAACACAGAGGAAAGTCATTTTGCCAAGGTCTGTTTTTCCACGCCAGGGATGTAATTATAAAAATAAGTAATTATTGCATGTCATGTTTATACTGCAGAATAATTTTCTTAAACAAATTGATTTTGTTTAAGCTCAACATATTTAGTTACAGTTCAAGGTTCAAAAATGTGTTTAATTTGTAACAGTAAATCCAAAGTTGGCATACTGCATTTTTTCTATTAGTGTGTAAACTATTTTGATAAATAATTAATTTTTCACATGACAGGAATGAGTAAATAATATATTTTGTGGTAAATACACATTCACTATTTCTTAGGTGTGAAAAGACTAAATTGATCTAATTGAATATCACAGTCAGCATTAAAAGTGAACAATGACAAAACAGTTCCTATTAAAAGATATAATACAACGACTCAGAGCAACTGTGTCTGGCCTTTTTAGAATCTGGAATTTTAATAGTCTGTAATGAGAATTCTCAGAAAATTGTTGCCATAATGGACATACACAATAATAAACTACCTATTTATTAGTATGCAAATTGTTGAGATTGCTCCCTGCTAGCCTCACTAATCTCCCACATATTATCTGCTTAAGATAAACAGGTTTCCAAAATTAAAAAGAGAAACACATTTGTTGGCATAAGCTGACATATAATTATTAATTTATAACTTGATTTCCTAAGTATCCTAAACAAACTTTACCCCCAAAAAGTTATTATTTGGAAAGTCGTCTTTGTAATGATACTACATTTAGCAATTTGAAAAACTTTCTAATTTTCTATTATTCTCTTATTTTGTATGTAAAATTATTTCCAGGTAAAATCTAATTAATGGCTGATTACTGATAAATGGATCTTGTATTGCTTGAAAAGTGGAGAAAGGGATAGATGTTCTCTTCCGTCACCATCTCCCATTTCACCAAACATGAGAAATTAAAGAAAATATTAGCATCTGAAGAATCTAATAAGCTATTGTTTTCCATTCTGCTATTGCTTGTGCTATTGCTTGGTCTTTCTCAGCTATTTAAGTTAGAGCTATTTCTGAGGTGCAGAAGTTTGTACATTCACTAGTTTAGAATAAAAATACAGGAAACTCAAATTCCTGGCTGCCAGTAGGATAAATTGTTACAATGTAGATATAATAACCTCCTTGAACACTCATACTGGTGCAAGTTAATGGCCAGTGGACAAGGTTTTTTCACACACAGTTGATGTAAGTTTCCCATTGCTACATTGCTCCCACTGACTGGTCAGGATGCACTCCTAAAAAGGATGTTTCCTGGTTTTGTATGCATGTGTAAAAATTGGGACAAAGATTTTGTTTGTTTGTTTCAGGTTAGTCAAATAATTCTAGAACGCAGCACACATTTATTTCTTGGCTTCATGAATAACTTGACAATTTTTTCTCAGATTAATAAAATATATGGATGAATTAGATTTTATTGAAGCCTGCAGAATTATTCACTGAAATCTGTTCCATATTGTTGAAACTTGGTGTGCTCAGACAGAATGACAGTGAAAAATATGTCAAAGTGGTGTTATACCTATAAGAATTCATTTAAAGGTTTTGAATTAGTTTTGTAATTTAAAACATTCTTTCCCAACAATTTTCTGAGATGTAGATTTAAAATGAGCAGAAACTCAAGACAGTCTTGAATATGAGGTTTAATATAAGCAGATGGTATTCTTAAAGTGATATAGATTAATTAGCAGTTAAAACTCCATCTGCTAGGAGCACCAGCCTAACTTTTATATAATCTTGTGCTCTCTGTGTGCTTTCGATTAACTATATTACAGTATTCTAATCCAGAGCCAGTCCTGGCTAAACCCGGGAAGATTGAGTTGAAGGCCTCCATTAAGAGGAGAAATGAGTATTAGCCATGTTCATGACCTTCACATAGAGATAAAAGTCTAATAGTGATCTGTTCCATTCTGAATTCAAGATTTTGGCTTTCTATTGTATCTATCAGTTTGGTGGCAGTCAATAACATAAATGTACCAAACTTCCTCTGTGAAATTAAAAGGCACTGTGCAGAATTCACTTTCCTTTGATTTATATAATGACATTTATTTAAGTTATTGAAAATATTGTAGATGATGCTTTCCATCTTTATTTGTATCTATGATATTATTTGATCTATAATATCATTTGAATAATTTTACCAGATTCAATTTTGATTCCATCTACGTCCCAAAATATTCAGTGCTACAAGCTACCATTAATCTTCCACTTCTATTTTAAATTTATTTACTTGCCTTCCATGTTCTACTCCCATCTTACCAGATTCCTCCAGGCATCAAGTTCTGCTCAGATATTTCATTCTTACTTACCTGGAAAGTAGATTCTTTAAATCACATTTTTTTTTGATATCACATAGAAGAATATATTATACTCTCCCATAAGCTTTTCAGAGCATCCAGTAGTGGGAGGTGCTTCAGTCTCTGCATGTTTAGGCTGGGCTTAATTTATGGAACGCTCCTCCTCCTCCATGAATTCCTCCCAAGCATTCCCCAGTTTTGGCTCAGCTTCATGAGAGATAGGCAGTGCTTGTGATTCTTCCTTGACCGAAACAGGAAAAAATATTTCATTGTAAGCAGGTTGAAAGTTAATCAGCTTGTCTTTAGAATTCTTCAGCCTTCTCCTCGCATTGTGATCTCTCGATGCTGGCTCCTTAACATCGGGCAGTCGGAGATCGCTCTCATTACAGGAAAGTGCTGATTCGCACACTAAGGCGGCGGGAGGCTTCAGCGCTGCTCCACGCCCCCCCCCTCCATGTGCCAAAAGATTAATGGCCAGAGGCCATCTTTTCTTACAAAGACCTTGTGGCCACACTGACTGTATTCCATTTCGTGCTCTGTGAGGTAAATCTGTCCCAATCAGAGGTTTCCTTCAGGAACACTTGGGATCATTATACCCTCGTCTTGATTTTTTTCTACATTCGAGGCTATTCCTACATTTAAATTGTTGGGTCAACCCTCACAGCCCAATCAACTCAGCGGCACAATAGCGAGCACGTAGGCCTGTGACTGCCTGTGCAGGGAAGCTGTTGAAGGCCTCTACCTTTATCAATCTGGGCCTTTAGGTGTTCTCAATTTGGCTGTAAGTTTCTCAGCACTTAGCCTCATGCCATTTAATTAATATTCATGTACATATAGCCATATATATGTATGTATGTATGTATGTATGTATGTATGTATGTA
>BLBF01000003.1:97915355-97928021 GCA_015471245.1 Laticauda colubrina | reverse complement strand
AGAATAAATATTTTTTATGTTTTTTTTTAAAGTTTTTGCGGGTACTTACATGAATGCAGTTCAGCTAATATAAATATAAATATAAATATAAATATAAATATAAATATAAATATGTGCTGTTCAGCTTCCTTCGGGTATTATCCCACATCATTGTATTGCTTTTAAAGTTGTAGCAACGTTTCAGCAGAATCTCATCTGCCATCATCAGGCTTCTGTATTGCGTTCGTAGATGACAGAAGCATGATGATGAGATGAGCTGTTTAGTTTTAAATTTGAGGCTAGCCTACTGTTGAGCAAGAACGGTTTTTTCTTCATCCTGATTGGTTGGGAGTCTTGGTCTGTGTTTATTGGTCTTGGAGTTGGCTTGATTGGTGTTTCTGGTTTCCTCTGTCTGTTTTGTGGCTTTGATTGGCTGGGAACACTGTGTTCCTGTATTGGAGGTTTTCAGTGCAGCTTGGCTTCGAGTGAAAGGACGGCTATCATCTATTAGAAAGGTAGGTTTCATCTGGGTGTCTGGCTGGGGTGTGTTTGAGCTGGAGGTATCAGGGGGAGTCTGTTTGTGCCCAGGTGTTTGCCTGGCTTGTGGTGTGGAGATACTATACAGGCATCACATGAAGACTGCCTTCAAAACAGACAAAAAAATAGCAGGCATCCTTAGAAACCCCAAAGATAAAATTGACCTGGAAAACCAAGGCATATACGAAGTCCCCTGTGTATCATGCCCGGCCACATACATTGGACAGATGAATAGAAAAATAAGTACCCTCCTGGATGAACCCAAAAATTGAATAAAAAAGCTGGAACACACTTCCTCACTAGTCTAACACATGAAAGCCACAGGTCATAGCATCAACTTCAATGGCACCAAAACCCTAGCCACTATAGAAAACCCCAGCTGCAGAATTATCAGAAAAGCCATAGAGATCGAAAAAAAGCCACAAAACAGACAGAAAATATTAGAAACACCAATCAAGCAGAACACAGCAAACTCAAAGACCAATAAACACAGACTAAGACTTCCAACCAATTAGGATGAAGAAAAAAACCATTCCAGCACAGCGTAGGCTAACCTCAAATTTAAAACTGAAACGGCTGTGATAGCCTGACTGAAGATGAACACAATACAGAAGCCTGATGATGGCAGGTGAGATTCTGCCGAAATGTTGCTACAACTTTAAAAGCACAAGAACGATGACGTGGGAAAATACCCGAACGAATCTGAACAGCATGTATGTATGTGTGCGTGTGTGTGTGTGTGTGTGTGTGTGTGTTTGTACAAAATAATAATGATAATAATCATCATAATCATCATCTATTTAGTGTAATATTTTAATATCAATAAAATATTATTACTGAGATATGACTCATTATAGATAGGTATTTTTTTTTTTAAAAAAAGAGGGGGCAATAAAAACATCATCAGGGCAACCGGTCTGTCCTCAGATCAGGCACCTGGGCATGCCAACCACCTTCACAGTATTGCATTGTATAACAAACATACTGTAATTCCAATTTCATTTTTTAATCGAAATGGCAGGCGGTAGTAGCTCTCAGACCTCATCCTTGAAGGTCAAAGCAAAACCTCAGCACAAACTGAAGCAGGCTAAAGGGAATTCTAAAACTTCAGAAAGGGATGCCATCAGGTGCCATAAAGCTTGACAAAAACAGATAGATAATTGCACAAGGAAGGCACACAAGGTCTCACAGGACTTTCCCTCCTCCAGTCCAGGTCAGTCTACCTCTTTCCACCCTCCTCCTCCCCTAGATCGCTCCCTCTCATCCAGGCGCAGCTTGGCTCCCCAAAGCCAACAGGTCCAAATACCTGGGACACTGACCACGCAAAGGGTTCCTGAAGCTACATTCACTTCGATGGCTGCCGGTCTTCACCAGGATGACATTCTTCCAGAGGAAGTTCCAGAGAGGATGAAGGCCTGGATGGAGCTGGCAATCTGCCAGGGAATTGCAGCAGGTCTTCAACATACAGTTCTGACCAGGGAACATCCTATGATCTCTGATTATGATTCCCAATCACTGAGGTCATTGATCAGGTCAGAACAGCACTATACCCAGGTACATTTACAAGAGGAAGTCCCCCTCCAAGGGCCAACTGAGGAGGAGGAGGAAGAAGTGGATCAAATTGATCAAATGGAACAGATTTTATCAGGATCAATAAATGACAGTGAGCCCCTGTCAGTAGCAGACCCCTTAGAAAGGGGAAAGTCTGAGGATGAGGGCCTTGTTCCTGACCAGCCTATATTTACAGGCTTATTCCACCCACAACTTTTCAGATTTCTCTTGTTTAAGGCAAAAAAAATTGCACACCTAAACAAGTAGAACCCTTCTACCACTCCAGCTCCTTCAGAAGAGGGACCAGAAGATCTAATTTTCAACCAACCAGTAGTCAAGGCAGAGGTGATCCCAGTTCCTCCCATGTTTTTGGACCTGTGTACAGAAACAGTAGGCCTCTGCAGCGGTGTACCAAGCCCCCACTGGATATGACAGGAAATATTTCAATTTGGCCCCTGATTTCTCAAAATTGTTGAATACTCCCAAGGTACATGAACCTATAGTGGGATTAGCATCCTCCTCCATTCCCAGTGAAGCTCTGGAGGCATTAAAGCCATAGGAAAAATGAGCCAAGCTAGCCCTACGCAGAGCCCATCAATCTGACGCATGCGCCATCAGAGCAGCCATGGCTTCCTCCTTCTTTACCCGTTCTTCTCTCAGATGGCTCTGCCTCTTAGGGGAACATGTCCTTAATTCCAACCTTAGAGCACACCAAGATATTGCTAAACTTATAGCAGCCACTGAATTCTCAACTGACACAACTTATCATGCAGTCAAGTTTTCAGCCAGGACCATGACTTCACATGTCTCAGTGCGATGCTTACTATGGTTAAAACATTGGCAAGCAGACTTTAAGCACAAATGCAAGCTGGCTTCATCTCCTATTGTGGGGGACAGACTGTTTGGCCCTTTCCTTGATCCGCTACTAATTGAAACCTGAAACAAAGAAAATTCTTCCTTCCCTTTTTTGGAAGTCAGATTCTAGAAACCCTCAGTCCTTTCAGAGGGGATTCTTTTGGTCCTTTTACCAGGGACCATTTTCACCCAGATTCCAGAGACCCCCATCATTCAGATCAGGGCAGCAGCCAGACAGGTCTGACTTTGGGGATAGGAGCAGAAGGGGTGGTCTATCCAAGAGATCCTTTCGGGGAGCAGGAAACAGGTCCTTTTGTGTCCAAGATAACTCCCTGGACCCGACCCCCATTGGCGGATGCCTTAAATTATTTGTGGACCAATGGGACTCCTCAACCTATGATTCCTGGGTCAGACACACGATCAGATTTGGCCTTGCGCTGGAGTTTCAGTCCACTCCCCCAGATTTTTTCATGTCATGCCCTCTCTCCAGAGATCCGATTAAATGTAATCTCATGGAAACAGCTATCCAACACCTACTGGACATACGAGCCATCCAACGAGTAGCCACCAACCAACAAGGACGGGGTTTCTATTCACATCTTATTGTTGTTCCCAAAAGTTCGATGGCGGGGTGGAGAGCAATATTGGATCTGAAATGTCTCAACAGTTTCTTAGTATATCGTAAATTTAAAATGCACACCTTGTAATCTATCTTACTATGCTTTAGAAAAGGTGACGTCCTTATGTCCATAGATCTGATGGAGGCCTACCTACACATTGCTATTCAGCTTTCCCACTATAAATTTCTGAGATTCTGTTATAATGACCACCATTTTGAATATGTGGCCCTTCCTTTTGGACTCCTGCCCCCAGGACCTTCATAAAGGTTCTTGCAGCATTAGCTGCTCATCTCCGTGATATCCCCATATGACTCCAGTGTTTTCTTGATGACATCTTGATTTTGTCAACTTCCGATCATCAAGCAGTCAGAGATACTTAGAACACATTACAATCCCTACAACAACACGGGTTCTCAATAAATTGGAAAAAGAGTCATTTAACACTATT
Source organism: Laticauda colubrina (assembly GCA_015471245.1). Classification (NCBI taxonomy): domain Eukaryota; kingdom Metazoa; phylum Chordata; class Lepidosauria; order Squamata; family Elapidae; genus Laticauda; species Laticauda colubrina. The sequence goes on along the minus strand of BLBF01000003.1, from coordinate 97,924,031 downwards.
GACTCAGTTAACCCATCTGGAGGCAGTCGTAGATACGGTGGAAGGCAAAGTTTACCTGTCACCAGATAGATTAAACAGCATTCAGCAATTAGTTAAGGAGATCAGGGGTTTTAAGAGGGTGTCCCTAGTGGAACTATCAAAATTGTTAGGCAAGATGATCTCATGTATATCTATCATCCCTTGGGCCTGGTTCCACACTAGATCCCTCCAGTGGTTCCTGCTCCCATACCAGTGCTCCGGATGAAGCAATGCCAAATACAAGGTCAAGGTACCATCAAAGGTCCTCATATCTCTCCTCTGGTGGACAAGACCAGTCATCAACAGAGGCTGCCTCTTCAAAGAGCCACACAGACTTACCATCACCACTGATGCCAACCTGTTTGGATGGGGAGCGCACGTTCAATCGCTCACAACCCAAGGTCGCTGGTCCGTCATAGAACTGTCATGCAGCATAAACTGGCTGGAGTTTCGAGCAGTACACCTGGCTCTCCGCAGCTTCCTTCCACAGGTACACAATCAGCACATATTAATATTGACCGGTAACATAACAGCCAAAGCTCACATAAACAAACAGGGGGGCACACAGTCGAAACATCTCATGTGGTAAGCGGAGTGCTTGTATTGTTGAGCAGAGAGCAACCTACTTTCCATCAGAGCAGAGCACATTTGGGTCTGTTGAATACACAAGCAGACTGGCTAAAGCCCATGTCACACTGCACCAACGGATGCAAAGAGGATGTAAAACGGACAAAAAAGCTTGCCATCCATTGGTTAACGCGATGTACTCACTGCCTCCATTTTGCTTCCTCTCTATCTGTCCAGCATCCTTTTATTGACGTTTCATCCGCTCAGAAAGTTTTGGGCTGCCTAAAATTTTTGCGCGGAAAATGTATCCAATGCATCTGTTCTGCATCCTCTAGGTATATGGGGGACATCCGTTCTGCATCCATTACGCATCTGCTATATCCGCTAGGCATCCGCTGTGCATCCGCAAAACTAAAATCCGTTCCAGCGGTAAACGGACGCAGGGAGGAAGCAGAACGGATGCACAGCGTTAGTAGCACAGATGGAGAAAGGATGAAAGCGGATGCAGCTCATCCACTCTGCATCCGCTCTGCATCTGTTCTGCATCCTCTACGCATCCACTCTGCATCCTCTACGCATCCTCTACGCATCCGCTCTGCATCCTCTATGCATCCACTCTGCATCCTCTACGCATCCTCTATGCATTCTCTATACATCCGCTCTGCATCCTCTACACATCCACTCTGCATCCTCCCCACGTCCGTTCCTTTCCGTGTTATCCGCTCTGCTTATGCAAATTTTTGCCCCTTTTGAGAGGGGATAACAACGGATGGAACATTTTGCTCGTCTGTTGTGTCCTTTTTGCATCCGTTGGGCAGTGTGACATGGGCTTTAAGCGGGCCACAATCGATGAATCAGAGTGGCGCCTCCATCCAACCCTGTTTCAAGAGGCGGTCAGGACATTTGGACAACCGGTGGCCGACCTGTTCGCTTCTCCCCTCAATGCTCAGCTCCAGAGATTTCTTTTCCAGGTATCCCTCGCAAGGAGTGGAGAACTTCAATTCGTTCTGCTGTCGTTAGCCCCTGGGTCTTCTGTATGCATTGCCGCCACTTCCACTGCTTTCCAAGGTCATCTAGAAACTGTTAGCCGAGAGGGCGGAGCTGCTTCTAGTAGCTTCTTACTGGCCCAGATGGCTGTAGTTTGCAGACTCCACAGTTTATCTGTATCAACACCATAGAGAATTCCGCCAGACAGGGTCTTGCTAACCCAGGGCCCCCTTCAACATCCAGACCCTCAATGGTTGCACCTGACTATCTGGAAGTTGAACAGAGTCGTCTGAAGAGCGAAAATTTTTCCAACATAGTTATCGCCACCATCCAAGTTGCCAGACAACTTGCATTTACAATGCCACATGGTCCAGTTTCTGCAAATGGTGTACCAAGTCTTGAATTGATGTCATCTCTCCATCTATGGCTCAAATCCTAGAGTTCTTGCAAGAGGGATTGACAAGGAATTATCACATCATGTTGAAAAGACAGGTGGCAGCCTTAGCATCAGTTCTCAGTTGTGAAGGTCTACTATCTCTTTCCCATCACCCACACATATGGAGTTTCCTTCGAGGACCCACAAATATACCCCCTCCAACAGTATACCATTATCCCACCTGGGACCTTAACAAGATCCTCGTCACACTCATTAAAGGCTCTTTCGAACCCTTGAAATCGTCAAGTCTCCAATTTCTGACGTATAAAGTAGTTTTCCTTGTAGAGATCGCTTCTGCTTGTCATATTTCGGAATTTGCAGCTTTGTCTATCAGACAAGATCTTTGTGTTTTCCATTCTGACTGGGTGGTCCTTCATCCTGATCCTACGTTTATACCCAAAATTAACTCGGCCTTTCATAGGGCACAAGAGCTGATACTTCCCAATTTTTGTCCCAGACCATCCCAAGGGCTGAAACTACAATGGCATAGGCTTGATGTGAGGCAAGCATTGCAAATATATATTAACTGCACAGTGACTTTCAGAAAAATGGAAGCCTTATTTGTGTTGTTTTAGCCCAACACTCAGGGATGCAAGGTCGCATCTTCTACAATAGGCCGTTGGCTACGGGCCGCGATAGCGAAAACGTATCAGATTCAATCAGTGCAGGAGTTCAGGGGCATAAGGTGTTCAGAGGAATGCCGCAATATTGGCAACGTGGGCCACACAGGCACCAATAACTGAAATTTGTTGAGTCGCAACCTGGGCCTCTCCATTGCCATTCATTAGGCATTATAAAATAGATGTGTTTGCATCTGCTGAGGCCTCCTTTGGCAGAAGAGTTCTGCAACAGGTCCACAGGGACCAGAAGGGGATTCCAGGCCAGATGGAGTCCCTCTCGTAGGACAGGCCAAGCTTCGGTATGTCTCACTAGTGGATGCTCTGAACAGTTCATGGGAGAAAAGGCATTGGTACTTACCTGACATGCCCGTTCTCTTTGAGTTGTGAAGAGCATCCAGCCCCACCCTTTTTCCATCTGGTGGGGCCCTGTTTTGGCCAATGAATTGTTTGGGCATTGAGAACGAGGGCGTTTATTTCTCTTGTCTTCACCAAAACTGGGGAATGCTGGGGAGGATTACTGTGGAGGAGGAGGAACGTTCCAAAAATTAAGCCCAGCCGAGACATGCAGAGACTGAAGCACCTCCCACTACTGGATGCTCTTTACAGCTCAAAGAGAACAGGCATGTCAGGTAAGTACCAACGCCCTTTCTCTAGCAATATATAAAATTATAATATTATGAAGAATCTCTGCCAGGTAAAGTTTGCATGCTCCATTATTTTATTTTTCTGACTTTCATTTATTAAAATTCAAAATCACACGAGTCTTCATGCATTGCTACATTAATTAAAAAATAACATTATTCTAAATTTGCAAGTGATGTGCTGTAAACTTCATAATATAATGATTTTCCCTTTAAAAGGCTTCTACCTTATTATGAGGAATATTGTCTCCTAAGTTAAATGCTTTAATAAGAACTTTATTTTTTTCCCTGAGAGAAATAGATGCTGTGATTGAAATTAAAGTTGGAGCCATGCTGTTTGTGATTAATGCTAACAAATAGAAAGCAAAAGGAAACCATGATTTTTATAATAGCAGCAGTTACTCTAAATAGTGTTCCAGCATTCAAAATTATACATTTAAGGAAATTGTTTTCCTTTGAAATAGTACACTCCCATTTATACCCGAGATAGGCTAGGGGTTAAAAATGTAGTGACACCCAAAACCATTCTATACCTATCTGGTCTGCAGTCTTACTTGATTTAATGCTGTGAAGATGTGTTCTTCAATTTAAGGATTGTAAAAAAAAAAAAAAAGGGTATCTATAAGACTCAGTTTGTGCTTTTGCCCTCCAGATGTTCCTGAATTATAATTCCCAGCAGTTCCAGCCATTATGCCAATGATGAGTAGGAATTTATATTTAATCAACATTTAGCCATAGGTTTCGTATCCCTGAATTGTAGAAACTAGAGACCCATAAGCACAGTGGCTAAATCCATGCTACAGATTTTTGTTCCTGTTGTTTCTATTATGTTTTGCTAATTCAATGTGCACATAATGTGATTGCCAATCTGCTACATTCTCTGGATTTCCACCTTCATATCTCAATGCCGCATACTATTTTTTTTAATTTGTTGTGAGTACTAGTTTGGCAATTATTTGACATGCCTCTTTTATTGAAAAACTGTAATGTTCTATTGCAGTGTGTGTTTGTGTGTGTTCACACTGATCTGAATGTTTTTCCAGTTGTATTCCTTTTGACATATATAGCTGTGCACAAGTTCCAGAATTGCTATTCTCATATCATGCTTTAATACTCTAGCACCAAAGCTTCAACAGCACTGAACAATGAATATATAAATAGACATGTAGAAATAGTATAAACTTTTTATTACTTGGACTTTCCTGGGCTTTTGCTTAAATTTTTAGAGAAAACACTTGTTAGCATTATGTCTAAATGTGTGACCTGTTTCCTGAAGATAGAATTTCCTTATAATCACTAGGTTCATACATCATGGTGAATCATGGTTGGTTTTAACCCAGACTACGACAGTAGCCTTTTTCTAAGCAAATATACAACTATCAGAAAAATAAATACAAAAATCAGAAAAAGACTATGGGGACATGAGATGGTTCCATAACTAATTCTTACCCAGCACTTTTTAAATTTTATTTTTAATTTTATTTACTTTTTGATTATTTTTATTTACTATTTAAACCATTTAAACTGCCTCATTCCTTTTATAATAAATTGCTTAGATAATTTTGTACATAGATTTCAGGATCTTTGATGTCCATTTTTAATGATTTGGTGGCAGGGACTTGCTGTTTGCAACAAAATGAAATGTTTTATTCATATTCTTTGGCCATCTGTCTGAATATGCAGAGAAATCTAATCATTTTCCTGTATAAATTAATTTGGGGGGGTGTTTCTCTGTTCTTTTAGACTCAGAACTGCAAACTTGTTAAATTTAACACATTGTCCACAACTGAATTGTTGGAATGCCCAACGAGATCCAGATCACTCTCTCAATTGGGAAATATAATAGGTTCAATAAAGAAGAACCTTGTATAACTAGAAATTTGGGGACATGACCATGATAAATTTTTTTTTCCACAATGAACATAGTTGAATCTGCAACTATTTCCTTGACTTCAGTTAACTGTTCACTATTTCTACAACAAATAGGAAAAGTTAAGGTTGATGAAAGACATTTCTACATTAATTACCATTGCGTATTTTAAACGCAGTATCATTCCAGAAATACAAACTATTTTATGGATATATATATATATATGTATGTATGTATGTATGTATGTATGTATATGGATCTTTGGTTATTCGGGTTTTCTCCCGCGTAGAATTGGAAGTATCTAGGCAACGTTTCGATGAAGTCTCATTCATCATCTTCAGGCTTGTTTCTTCAGCTCTGTGCTTCTCAGAGTGATGTGAGCTTGCAGCTGCTTCTTCCTTTTAACTGCTAGTGGGGGTGTGACTTGATTGGGTGGAGGTTTGGCTGTGTTCTGATTGGTAGGGGGGTTGGCTGTGTTCTGATTGGCTGGGGGTGTGTTCTGCTTAGGTGGGGGCTTGGTTGTGCTCAGGTTAGTCTTAGTTACTGGGGGATTTGAGCTGGTGAGCTGTGATTTTGTTGTTTGGCTTCGTGTTCGTGGTCGTGCAACATCTTCATGGTGGGTGTCAGTTTGCTTCTTGTATGGGTCAGAGGGGTTTGAAGCGGGTAGTGGTGCAGCTGCAGTATGGTTTCTGGTTCGTGGTCGTGTCTCCTCTTCTGTGTGGGTGTGAGTCTTTTTTCTGTGTGGAAGTGTGGTGGTAGCATCTTGTGTGGCACTTGCGGGTGTGGGTCTGGTGTCATTCTTCATGTTAGTTACTCGTTTATTAATGAGGGCAGGTTTCCAAATGGTTGGTAGGCGGGAGGTATCATCTCGTCTATTCATGCTGTGTGGGCGTTTCTCTATCTCTATGGCTTCTCTGATTATTCTGTTGTTGAAGTGTTCAGTTTTGGCGATAGTTCTGGTATTTTTAAAGTCAATTTCATGTCCTGTGGCTTTGAGGTGTTGGACCAGGGAAGAGGTCAGTTCTTCTTTTTTGATTGAGTTTTTGTGTTCTTCAATGCGTGCACTAATTCTTCTGTTAGTTTGTCCTACGTATGTGGTAGGGCAGGCAGTGCAAGGGATTTCGTATACTCCTTGGTTTTCTAACTCGATTTTGTCCTTAGGGTTTCTCAGGATGGTGGATATTATTCTGTTTGTGCAGAATGCTGAAGAAACAAGCCTGAAGATGATGAATGAGACTTCATCGAAACGTTGCCTAGATACTTCCAATTCTACACGGGAGAAAACCCGAATAACCAAAGATCCACATACAAATACCCGCGAAAACCTCAGAAAACATATATATACATACATACATACATACATACATACATACATACATATATATATATATATATATATATATATACATACATACATACATATACATACAAAACCTGAAAAATGATAACAGCATAATAATACTCCCAGCAGACAAAGAAAATGCCACAGTAGTAATGGACAGAAAAGACTATGAAACAAAATTGACAAACCTACTCCAAGACTCCACATACCAACCTATAAACACAGACCCAACCACATATCTAGAAAAATTAACCAAGATGAAATTATAACCAGCCACATAAGCAAAGAAATCCAAGAGACGATCATCCCAAGAGAAAAATCTTCTAGATGCCCCAAATTATACGGCCTCCCAAAAATACACAAAGAAGGCATACCTCTCAGACCCATAGTCAGCTCCATAGGAGCACCATTACAAAACCTAGCTAAACACTTAGCAAAACAACTACAGCCCCATGCTGAAACCGCAGCTTCATATGTACAAAACTCATACCACTTCTTAGAAATGATCAAAGATCTACACGTAGAACAAGAAGATCTGCTTGTAAGTTTCGATGTGGTTTCACTATTCACTCAAGTCCCAATAAAAGAAACTCTTGAAATCATCAAAAATAAATACCAACCATCTAAAGACCTCATGGAACTAACAGAACACTGCCTAACCAACACATATTTCATATACAAAGGACAAAGGTACAAGCAACTTGAAGGAGCCCCTATGGGATCACCACTGTCACCTGTCATTGCAAACCTGTTCATGGAAGAATTCGAATCCAGAGCCCTGGCTAATGCCACCCACAAACCCAAACTATGGCGAAGATACATCGATGACACATTTGTGATTTGGCCCCATGGAAAAGAAAACCTAAACAATTTCCTAACACACCTAAAAAACACACACCCCAAAATCAAGTTCACCATGAAAACGGAAATAAACAAACAACTACCATTCCTAGATGTACTAATCTACAAAAGAATAGATGGCACACTGGGACACACCATATACCAAAAGAAAACACACACCAACCACTACCTCAACGCCCAATCCCACCACCACCCAGCACATATAAATTCCGTGGCGAAAACACTAATTACTAGAACCAAAAGCCTGGCAAACAAGACACATATAAAGACTGAACTATGCACCCTGACTGAAGTATTGACAGCCAATGGCTTCCAAAAAAACAAAATCACCAACTTGATCCACAAAAACACACCAAGACATAACAGAGACCTAGAAGACCAACAGACCTATGGAACAGCTGTCTTGCCCTACATAAGAGGTACTGCAGATAAAATCAGTAAGATACTACACAGGGATCACATCAAGACTGCCTTCAAAACAGACAAAAAAATAGCAGCCATCCTGAGAAACCCCAAAGATAAAATTGACCTGGAAAACCAAGGCATATATGAAATTCCCTGTATATCATGCCCGGCCACATACATTGGACAGACCAATAGAAGAATACGTACCTGCCTAGATGAACACAAAAATGCAGTAAAAAAGCTGGAACACACCTCCTCACTAGTCCAACACATGAAAACCACAGGTCACAACATCAACTTCAATGGCACTAAAACTCTAGCCACTATAGAAAACCCCAACCACAGAATCATCAGAGAAGCCATAGAGATTAAAAAAAGACCTGAAAACATGAATAGAAGAGATGATTCCAGCAGACTGTCAATCATTTGGAAACCTGCACTCTCAAATAGAAAGATCTCCACAACACAAAACAGACAAACACCTGAGCACAGACAGACTCCCTCTGATGCCTCCAACTCAAACACCCCCCCACCAGGCACCCAGGTGAAACCTAGCTTGCTGATGAATAACAGCCATCCTTTCACACGAAGCCAAGCTGCACTGAAAGCCTCCAACACAGGAACAGAGCATTGCCAGCCAATCAAAGCCACAAAACAGACAGAAGAAACCACAAACACCAATCAATCAAACTCCAAATCCAATGAACACAGACCCAGGCTCCTAGCCAATCAAAATGGACCAGCCTCAAATTTGAAACCAAAAGCTGTGAGACACACATCCATACAGAAGCCTGATGATGGCAGATGAGATTCTGCTGAAACGTTGCTACAACTTTAACAGCACTACAATGACGTGGGATAATACCCGAAGGAAGCTAAACAACACACACACACACACACACACACACACACACACACACACACACACA
>BLBF01000003.1:97901669-97915345 GCA_015471245.1 Laticauda colubrina | reverse complement strand
ATATATATATATATATATATATATATATATATATATATATATATATAAAATAGGTACCCAAAATAGATTTCAAGTTAATTAATAACTTTAAAAATAACTTTTAAAAATATTAAATATTTTGTCCCAAAATAGTTCAATGTACACTGATTATAGCTAACCCATTCTGGCCACACATTTGTTTTAACTTCAATCAATTTAATTACTCTACTTTTATAAAGTCCAAAATTGATTGCGAAAACTTTAGTAATTGAATTATAATGCAACATAGATATAACTATTTTTTTAAAGGTGAGGCGTAATATTTAGTGATCTCAAAGGGATTGTCTCACAGTTAAGTACAGGCATAACTTACCAATGTGGAAACATAATTTTCCATAGCAATCTAGAATAGGGATGTCAAACTCAAGGTCCACAGGCCAGAACCAGCCCATGGGATGCTTCGATCCAGCCCATGAGGTTGGCCTGGAAATAGCAAAGGACCAGCCCATGGTGCCTCCACTAGTAAAAATAGGCCATGCAAGGGCTGTATGCAGCCATTAGGTGCACTGTTTTTGGCCTGGACGGCCTTCTGCAGCACCCTGCTGGCCAAAATGGGCATGGGGGGCACCTGTGGACCCCCATATCTCATTTTGGCTATCAGGGTGCTGCAGCAGGGTGTCTGTCCTGTCTCCTCCCCATGGCCTGGCCGGCCTGTGGAGGACAACTACAGTGTTGATTCAGCCCTCCAAGAAAGTTTGACACCCAGTTTGACACCCCTGATCTAGACAGGCAGCTATCTTCTGATTTGTATAGTTGGCAACTTTCTAATATTGAGAAAACAGTTCTTCATATAAAGCCATATCCTATTGACATACTTTTTGACTGGCACAAATACAGAATAGGCAAAACCTGGGTCAAAAACAGTAACTGTGGGAAGGATCTTCGATTGTCCTAGTGGACAATCACTTAAACATGAGCCAGCAGTATGCAACAGCAACCAAAAAAACTAATATAATGCTTGGTTATATAAACAGAGGCATAGAATCAAAATCATGTAAAGTATTAGTACTGCTTTATAAAGCCTTAGCAAGGCCAGACCCGGAATACTGCATCCAATTTTGGTCACCGCATTACACAAAAGATGTTGAGACTTTGAAAAAAGTGCAAAGAAAGTCAGCTAAACTGATTAAAGACCTTGAGACAAAAATATATGCAGAATGGTTGCAGGAATTGGATATGGCAGTCAAGAGAAAAGAAGGACTAGGGGTGACACGATAGCAGTATTCCAGTATTTGGTGGGCTGCCACAAAGAGGAGGGAATCAACTTATTTTCCAAAGGAGACAAGAAACAATGGATAGAAACAAATCAAGGAGAAAAGCAACTTGGAATTAAGGAGAAACTTCCAAACAGTCGTGGAACAGCTTGCCTTTTGAAATTATAGGGCCTATGACATGTGTACCGGAACTGACACGCAGAGCCATTTCTGCCAGCATGCAAGCCATCACCTGGAACTGATCCATTGCCCATGCATGTGCACCCCCCCACCAGCCAGCTAATTGTTAGGTATCTGCTGTGCAGTGTAGGGGGGGAGATACATACGCATGCACAGGGGTTGGGGCATGCGGAGGGATGCACACACACATGTGCAGAGGTGCATGGTGCGAGTGCAAGGGTTACGCCCAAATGCATGGGAGTGGGGGGTTGCACGTGCATTGCATTATGGGTACAGGCATGCATTCACATGTGCGCACACACACTTTCGGCATGCAATGATGAAAAGGTTAGCCATCACTGTTATAGGGGCTTCAGTGGAGGTTTTTAAGAAAAAACTGGACTGCCACCTACCTGAAATGGTATAAGGTGTCCTGCTTGAGCAGGGGATTTGACTAGAAGAGCTCCAAGGTCCCTTCCAGCTCTATTCTCATTGATTGATTGGATTTAAAAAGTGCTTTATTTCTTGAAGAAGACTTGATGTTTAATGCCATACATTTCTTAATATACTTTGAATTTCTTACTGCTTTAATTGTTATTGAAAATAAGGAAATAATTGAAGGACTGTTTCCTTTATGCAGAAAGGAATAAATAGTACAAGTAGTGTGACAGATTTACAATCCTATTTCAACCAGCAGCAAAATCAACAGCACAAAAAAGATATAGAAACATTAATACAAAATGCCAGGCAAATTGTTTTCCAACAAATTGCTTGACACCAATACTGATAAACGTTATTACAAATTACTGGCATCATTGCTGATATTGTGGCTACTAATTTCTGGCCTCATTCTTCAAACATTGCCTTTAATATTTCAAATGTCACAATGTTTTATGTCATTTAAATCTCAATACTATCAAAACCAAAAGCAGGTAAGTAAGTTGTTTTCTTTTTTCCCCCTTTCTCCCAAAATTTCAGTTTAAATAATATGATCTCTTAATTCTGTTATAGCTTCCACACAGACAAAATAATCCTGGTTCTCAAGAAAAGTTATATGTCATATAGTTAATTCCAAAATAATAATTATATAATAAGAGTTTCAATAGTCCATTTTTTTACCCTTAAATGTTATAGTTTGTAACTTTCTTGGTTCAAAAACTTATTTAGTTTTTGCCATTTATTTAAAATTATTTATATTCTTAAATGTATAGTTATTTTTTCTTTTGTTCAGAAAAAAGGAGTTCAATGAAGGACATTTCATTATAGATCTCAAAATGGTTAGGTTTTTTTGGGAGGAGTCTTTACGAGCCCAGATTAACAAGAGACTAATGAATTCACTTATAATACATCAACATGTTTCAGAGAAGCATAGTAGCTCATATGATTAGGATGCTGATTTGACAAGCAGCAAGCCTACATTTGAGACCTGAGTGCTAGGGTGGGATGAGCTCTAGTCCTTCACTCCAGCTCCTGCTAGGGATTTGAAAGGAGTCCCCAATTGAACAGGGTGGGAGATGGGGGAAATCACCAGCTAATTATTTAAATCCAGAAATGTCTCAACGATTCTTATATGAGTGTGAAGCGAATAGGATTCAGGAGGTCACTATGACCATTGAATGACACTATGGATTTTTGTCACATTATTGTAGAACTATTAATTGATAAAGCACTTGACACCTGTTCATGTGTAACATGTATCTGCATGATCCCCCTGTCTTTTTCTCTCTCCCCCCCCCTCATTTTATCCCAATTTAAAGCCTAGATCAATTTTAATCAGCCACTCCATACATCTGATGAACTGTAGCTCATGAAAGCTTATGTCCTTTGTGGGCTGTGATTCAGTTACCAGTGCCCATCCAAGAAGTGTATATGAAATCACCATTGAAATTTGTGCTATTTTAAGTAAGAAAAAAAAAGCAAAAACTCTTGTCTTCATTTCATTTTGAGTAAATAAACTGTCTTTAACTATAGTTGCTGTCTTTTTTATTCATATTATTTTATTTTATTTATTTATTTTACACTATCTGCCTCAAACACAAATGTTTGTATATTGGAAATGCAAGAGAATGTAGCATTGCATTGAAGCGTTGTATTGATGTACTAGATTTTGGTGTATGTGTACACTCTGTTGTCCTCTGTTAGAGTGCTTTTCAAATGAAGAAAGTTTGGTCTGGATGGTTTGTTGAACTTGATGTGTGTTAACATTTGTCCATAATCTTGTCCTGTGTTGATATTGAATGTTAGAATCAAATTATTTGTTGGTTTTGAAGATGTGTGAAACCTAATGCAGCAGCATAGACTTAGGTACAAACATGTCCTTTTCTTATTTTTTCTTAGCTTTCTGTATGGCCTAAAATCAGAACACCCAAAACATTTCACCTGAACATGGAATGCTTGAACCATTCTCAGTTTGTTCTATTAGAGTTCAGTCAACTCAAGATTTTTGTACCACAATTCAAACAAAATACTTTTTAATTGCATATCCACCCTTAATAAAAATTACATTATCAAGTCCTAAACAATAAAGATGTCATCATATCCACAGAGTATTTATATAATTTGGAAAATCATTTTCTTTTCAGTTGTAGGATGTCCCTTAAAATAGTGGTTAAAAAGATGATTCTTTGGCATTCCATGAAAAAAAAACTCAGTGTTGACTTCTGGTTTGAACTTCTTTGGTCAGGGACCGAAATCCATGATCGTGCGTAGTTTTGATCCATGCTCGCCACCAGAGCACCCCAAGCCAGCTGGATTCAGGGCAAAATCCACCCTGTAGAGGTGGTAAAGAGAGAGGAGACTGCCATCAGGGTCAAGGAGAGCCACATTTCTTCTCCTCAGCTGGCCATTACTCCCTTTCCCAAAGGCGGTTGCAGCAGTGATCAGAAATGGCCACCTCAAAGAAGAACTCGACCAGAAGAGATTGTGCAGGAGGAAGATAAGAAAAGAAACTTTTGATTGACCTGGTTGAACTGAAAAAGCAACGATATATAGTACTCTGGAGTTTGAACTATAAAGAATAACTGTTCCCAAAGAAGATTTTTGAAACAGCGAAGGAGAGAGGGAAGGGGAAAGATTTGGGTTTTTTTTCTTTTCTTCCCCATATTGACAGTTAAGAGACTTAAAACCCATGTCTCACTGCACCAATGGATGCAAAGAGGATGTAAAATGGACAAAAAAGCTTGCCATCTATTGGAAAATGCAATGCATCCGTTGTGTACTCACTGCATACGTGTTTCATACGCTCTATCCGTCGAGCATCCGTCCACTGCAATTTCATCCACGCAAGAAATTTTGAGCTGCACAAAACTTTTTGAACGGATGAACTTTCCGCCACGTACGATGTACATCCGCGACACATATGGGCAACAAATGTTCTACATTGGTTGTCATCCATTAAACGTCCGCTGTATCCTCTTGGCATCCTCTGGACATCCTCACAACTCACATCCACTGCAGCTGAAAATGGAAAGAGGGAGGAAGCGAAATGTACATGGAACGTCCACACAGCGTTAGTAGCACAGAAATAGAAAGAATGTTAGCGGATTCATCGTATATATAAAGCATTAAAATGGACAAAACGTTTGTATATGGGATGTATCTCAGATATTTAGGATGTCTGGAGTATGCCTAGAGTATGTGGAAGGACACCGAGTGGAAAACCTATATTTCCTATAAAAAGAGGAAGGAAATCACCTGGATCTCAGTATCAGTCCAGCAGCCGTGGTGTACAGACCTCTTCACCCTTGGTCTTGCCCTTCCACATCATCCATTGATCTGCACCATGGATCATAACACAGTCCTTATGATAGCTGCGATCATTCAACACCAGAATCAAGCCCTGTTCAGACTGTTTCACGTTTTCTACTAAAGGAGAAGAAGGAGACGTCCAAGAGCTGTGTGGGTCTGACAATGGATCGGGAGAAGAGTGGAGTTTGGACTGTATGACAAGCTAATGGTGGAACTGAGGAATGAAGACCCTCGTGCATTCCAGCACTTCATGAGGATGCCACCAGCCATGTTTGACGAAATTGTAGAGCGTCTGAGACCCAGGTTGACCAAGCCAAGCACCAACTTCCGTCCCAACCTGGACCCTGGACTGAAGGTGGCACTGACTCTGCACCACCTGGCCTCTGGAACCACATACAGAAACATGCAGTATGCCTGGAGGGTGCCACACAACAGCATCAGCAAAGTGGTCAGAGAAGTGGTGCAGGCCATCATCGAAGAATACGTGGAGGAGCTCCTCAAATGCCCCACCACTGAAGAAGGCTGGAGGAAAGTTGCAGAACAGTGGTATCAGAGGTGGAACTTTCCCCACACCGTTGGAGCCATAGATGGGAAACACGTGGCCTGCAAATCTCCAGCCAACTCAGGGTCCACTTATTTCAACTACAAGGACTTCTTCAGTATCATCCTCTTTGCCATGGTTGATGCTGACTACAAGTTTATCTACATCGATGCTTCAGGCAACGGGTCAGCTTCAGATAGCCAGGTATACAACACCAGTGACGTCAAGGATGGCCTGGAACGCAACCTCATCATGGGTTTTCCAGATCCAGACCCCCTACCCAACAACACACAAGATGTGCCCTACTTCATCGTGGGTGATGACACCTTCTCCCTCAGAACTTACCTCATGAAGCCGTACATTTCAAGACACCACCATGCCGCATCACCCAGGGACTGTGAGGAGCATCGTGGAAGCTTGCTGCATCCTGCACAATCTCATGCGCACCTGCTACCCAGTGTTGCAGAACAGGCTTGTGGACCGTCAACAAGGAAATGTGGACATGGAGCCTGGTGAATGGAGGCAAGGGCAAAACCTGATAGACACTGTGGATGTACAAGGCCCCAACAGAGCTTCACGTGAAGGGAAGAAGCAGCGTAACCTCGTGGAAACACTGGTGCAACTCCCCAGCTGGAGCAGTGGAGTGGCAAGACAGGATGATAGATGGTTAATCAATGCTTCCTTGAGGCTGTCTCATAACACTAATGAGATTGTGCCATGTATGTTGAGTGGCCCTACAATGAATAGGGCATTAATAAAGAGCTTTGCTTATTTTGAAATTTGTTGATCAATGAATAAATTGTTATTGATAAGAAAAGGGCCATATGTGTGGCAGCTGGGATGGTGGACCATATAGTCCCACTATGCTTGCACTGGAGGTTTATCTATCCCACAGCTATCCTTACCTATCCCACAACTATCCTTACCCATCCCACAACTATCCTTACCTATCCCATAACTATCCTTACCCATCCCACAAGCATGCAAAGGCTTAACCATTTTTTCAAAGTTTTCACCAACACTTTATTAAGTAAATAAAATGAACCAAGTGTGTGAACTAAAGATAACCTTTAGTAATAACTGTCTTAAGTAAACTGTATGACTTTATTAAAAAAGCAAAATGAACCAAGTAAAGTGTCTTTCAGCAAAGATAAAGTGAACAGGTAACAACTCAGTCTCTGGCACTGTTCTCAGTCACTCTTAGGCATGTCCATGGTCTCAGCTGTCAAGCGGCCAGGGACTGTGGAGGTGGCTGTGGCTGGAGTGCTGGTCTGAGGCGCCATTGGGGTGCTTGGCCCCGAGAGTACAACAGGGGATGGTCTGTTCAGGAAGCTCTCAGAGACTAACTCAGTCCCGGGAGGTTGAGAGGCCCTTCATCAAGGACCTGGGATGTGAGACCCAAGACTGAAGACAGATTGTCTGTTGAGGGGCTTGGCTGTTGGGTGGAGGAAGGAGGAGTGTAGTGGGGCTGTCCGGTCTACAGCTGGGCGAGGTGAGGCATCTGTGGCGTGCGATGAACCTGGGCCTGGACTGGGAAGGGCTGCCTTTGCTGTGGGAAGTCCTGGTACTCGTAGCCTTGGGAGGTGAGGGGTTGTTGAAAGCCATGGAAGGGCTGTGACATCGCCTGGGGTGGAGGATCAGACCTGGACTGGGTAGGAGCAGCTTCAGCTGGGCTGTGATCTTCTGCTTCATCACCTGGTACTGGGCCTCAGGCAGGTCCATGAGGGTCTGGCTCACGTACGTGATGAAGGGCTTGCAGTTCAAGGATGGTATGTCGCTGTGGACCAGCTGAGAGAGAAGTTCTGTGCTGGTTTTGATTGTGTCCCTGATCTCCAGCAGAACAGTGTGGCTCTGGCCCTCCAGTCTGCCTCTG
Organism: Laticauda colubrina; assembly: GCA_015471245.1. NCBI lineage: Eukaryota > Metazoa > Chordata > Lepidosauria > Squamata > Elapidae > Laticauda > Laticauda colubrina. Next base: position 97,907,772 of record BLBF01000003.1, on the reverse strand, counting down.
CCTCTCTGCCTGCTTTCTGTGGAGATGGAGCTGGGTGTGAGTGTGGGTTGGTCTCTGGTGGCTGCCGCTTCTTCCTCCATTTGTGACAGGGGATCCTCCACATCCTCTGGCATGGGGAGTGCAGCTCTCGGGGGGGGCGGTCTCTGCCATGGGGCCCTCCGAAGATACCTGCCTGGACAGGGCAGCTGTCTCCTGGCTGGAAGAGGACTGGCTGTCTGTGGGCTGTCTGAGGGAGAGGGTTGTCAGAGGGGCTGCTCCTCGGTGGTGGACCTCACCCTCCAGGAAGCTGCACTTGGCCTTGACATACATCTCCTGGTCAGTGAGCTTGACAGCGGCCTGGCCAGATTTCTTCAGGTGTAGCTTGCCATACCAGGTGTGCATGTGCTTCCACCATCCCAGGAGTAGGTCTGAAGTGTAGTCCAGGCTCTCTGCCTTGTCTCTCCAAGCTGCCTGTTTTTTCTTGGTGTCGCAAAAGAGTCTGTGGCCCTTTCTCCACAGGTACTCATTCTCCCTCAGCCATTCCAGCACCTCCTCCTCATGGTCCTCGGAAAGGGTGTACTGTTTCCTCTCTCCCTTGTCCTTCCCTTGCCTCTTCCTCCCTCTGGCAGGGGCTTGAGCAGCAGGGCCTTCAGGGACTTGAACAGCAAGGCTTTGAGGGCCTTGGGGCTGGTCCACCACAGCAGCAGCAGCAGCAGCAGCAGGAGAAGCACTAGCAGCAGCAGCAGCAGCAGGAGAAGCACCAGCAGCACCAGCAGCACCAGCAGGAGAAGCACCAGCAGCACCAGCAGGAGAAGCACCAGCAGCAGCAACACCAGCAGCAGTAGCAGAAGCACCAGCAGCTTCAGAATCAGTGCCAGGGGGTGGGATGGTGGTTCTGTCCTTCTTGCCAGGGCTGGCAGGAGTAGGCACAGGCTTCCTCTTCTTCCCTGACTGACAAACCATGGTGTTATTCGAAGATGTCTGTGGCAGCACGTCTTTCCTTTGAATGCTGACTCATTGCGAGCTGCATCCTTTTATATCCGCGGAGCTGACGCAATTCATTCTCCCCGCATGCGCAGTGAATGCTTTGCATCCACTATGCATCCTATAGGTGTCCGTGATGCATCCACGTCATCCGCTATACATCCACTCCTTCCACTATGGGTCCGCTTCGCAATTCTCCCTCGGAAGCCCTTCGGATGTGTCATCCACTTCCATCCGCTTCCACCCACTAGGCTTCCTACGAACATCTGTTTAACATCCTCGCTATGTACTACCCCTGTCCATTCCTTTCCATTGTTTTCCATTCTGTTTATGCAAATTTGGGGCACTTTTAGGAGTGGATAACAATGGATGGAGCCACCCCCGAAATTTTGCTTGTCCGCTGTGTCCTTTTTGCATACGTTTGCATCCGTCGGCCAGTGGGACCTAGCCTTAAGCAAGAAATTGATAAAAATTCACTTTGACATTAATAGGCATTTAAGCTGAAAATAAAATGTCAAAGTGATAATGAAGATTTTTGAATATTTAAAAAAATTTTAAAGAAGGAAAGGAGAGAAAGGGAAAAAATAAAAGGGTGGGATCTGGAAAAATGGAAGAGACCACCTGGAAGTAAAAGGAGTTAACACTGAAACTTTAACAAAATTCCTAAAAGATACATTCTAACTGAAACTTTGTAAGAAGATAAATAGAACCCCAGGAAGAGAAAGTGGAAAAAAGAAGCAAGAAGAAACAGCTTTGGATTATTTGGATTACTTGGTGTTTTTTGGATTTTTGGTTATTGGACTTAAATGACGGGTGATTGTTTAAAAGTGTTTAAAATTGCATCACTCTTGGAAGAACTGAAATGGAACTTAAAAAACAGAAAAAAGATGCACAAGAAGAAAGAGGTTTTTTTGGTTTTGTATTTCAATTCTTAGAAATGGAGATCTTGAACTACTGCAGGACAAAGAAGAAGCCATCTTAAATTACCAAGTAATTCTATGTGGAAAAAAAAAAGGAAAGGGGGAAAAGAGAGTGAAAAATTTAAGATTTGAAAAAACAACCCCAAAAAAGAATAGTTTGAAAAGCAATTACAATATTAGGAAGAAACAGAAGAGAGGATTACAGAAGAGAGAATTAGAATTAGAGAGACAAAGGGTCGAAAAGCATAGGGATAAGAAGACGGGGAAGAAGGAAAGGAAAAGAAGTTATAAAGGACAGAAACAGATATAAAGAAACAGGGAAAACATACAAGGATTAAAGGTATAAGCCTATTTAGAAGACATAGAGACAATGGGTGAAAACTTAATTGAAAGAGGATTCTGCAAGGGTACATAAGTTAGCATTGTTATATTAGAAATAGAAATGAATATAGAAACAAGTGTGATTAAAGTGATAAATAAAATACTTATTGTAATGTAATGGAATGTTTGTTAATAAATAAATGAAATAGAATGAGAGAATGAAATTAGGAAAGGATGGAAACATTTTAATTGTTATTAATGATTTATAAAAATTTAAGTGAAGAGAAATATGAAAGTATTATGAAAAAAATTATGGAAATATTATAAGTGTTCCTAAGGAAGTAGGATATTTAATTGAAAAAAAAAGGTTTAAGATGTCAATTAATATTAATGGAAGATTGTAACTAACATTAATGGTTGAGCTGAATTGGATTTTATGTACTATATAATTTTTCTTTAAGAATTTAGTGTGTATTTTTAGAATGTACCAAGCAGAATTCGATTGGCAAAATTTATGTTATAAAATAGAGGTTAGATATTGAATGTTATAATTGTAAAGGTATAAACTGAAGTTTAAATAAGATTTGAATGGAAAAAAAGATAAAGGATAAAAAGGTGTCATACTCCAATCAGTAACTACAGGGAAAAATTTGTTTACAGAGAAAAGAAAATATGAAATTGAAACAGGACAGACAAAAATATAAATATAATGATTTGAAATATATTGAAACTTGGAAAAAGATATATAATTGATTTTAGAAAGGAATGAGATGATTAAAAACAAGGTTGAGAAAACTAAGGGAAGAGAAAAATCACCGAGAAAATGCTAAAATGGTAATAAGGTATGGAATAGAACACAAAGATGAATATGGAATTGAGTTTGTGTCTGTATGGAGAAGTGATAAGCCGGGATCATGCTATTCTGTAAAAATGATATTTTATTTGTATTATGTTTTGTGAACGCCCAAATAAAAAAAATTACAAAAAAAAAAAAAAGAAAAAAAACTCTGTTCATTATTTTAGGTTGATTATTCAATGAATTGCATGAACAAAATTTAGATGGTATAATTACTTACAAGTTCTGACTAATGCTGATAAAAATAAGAGTCCTGTGTTTTATTTGTGGCTGAGGAAACCAGCTTAAAAGTATTTGAATCTCTAGTTTCCTGTAACCAGAACCTTTCTATTGATTATAAGTTTGGGGAAAATATTTCCACTGTTGATTTTACTGTTCACTTCAGACATCAGCCTCACAATTATTTGTATTTGCAACATCATGCAAGCTGCTGTGTGTTTGCTTGAACAGAATGATAGAATATGACTATAATCACTCCTTTATACCATATTACTCTGCACATACTGAACTTTATCTGCCCTTTAGGAACTGTATATATTGTATACTGATATGTAAATAGAATATTTTGTGAAGTCTAGTTTTTTTGGCTTAGCATATCTGTACTCTCTTGATTTTTCCATTTAAAGTGTAAAAATTTTACTTGATTCAACAGGCAGCCCACACGTCGCCTATCATATACTCCTGAGTACCGCCAAGACACTGTGCCAAAGAGCCCTTAAAGTTTCATTTATTCATCCAATTTACCAAAAGGGCAGGGAGTCATTTTGATACTGCCTAAGATAGTTAAATTGCTTACAGATGACTGTCAGGGAATGTCATTCCACCAGTTGTATCCATTGTTCTTTCCTTCCTCTGCTTGAGTTCTGCAGGCATCAAGCAATTTAAACTTAATGTCCTGGAAGACAAATCATTTAGTGACTGCATTCTCCTGTACGAACCTGTATCCAAATGGGCATTTCACAATTCAACATTGACCACACATAGCCTGCTTACAGAAAAGCTTTCCAGGAACATTTCTGGCATGTTTAATTCAGCATTTTCCCCTCAACCAAATGAAAGTATGTTCCCCTGTATCTGAAAGAACATACATGCCTGACCTGCATGTATTAGGTTATTGATTTTGGACAGTTTAGAATCCAAATTTGTAGTATCAAGATGCACTTACACTAAACTACAAGCGTACAAACTCACATGGTATGTGAGCTTAATTTTTTTTTTTTTTCCTGAAAAGAAATGGGTATCTTGTTCTTAGTAATTTTCTTATGTTCTGTCAGCTTCTTGGACCTTTGGATGTATGCTCATTTTTTCTCCCATACAATCTCTGCTAGGTTGTTTGCTTCCTGTTGTTGTTTTTAAGAGAAAATGAAATGGCAATTAAAGTGAAAATTACTTCATTGTTTTTACAGGCTTCAGCTGCATTGAGAGAGAATATAGGGGGCTAAATCTGAATGTAAAAATGGAGCCTTTAAACTGAATCAGAGCAATTCAGGGTAGGGGAAGGGGGTAGTCTTAATGAAAAGAGGTGTTATTTACCCTTCCTGTCAGGGACATTTGCAAGGACATGAAGATAAGGCAGAAGCATTCTGATTTTTGCTTCTTGGTACTCTGTCTGATTTGCACTGAATGTGCAAGTGCCTATGTAGAAATGCACAAAGTCTGGGGAACAGACTGTTAAGCCTGGGTTCCCCAACCAGGGTTAGGTAGACAAGCTAAACAGAATGTGCAGAGTTAGTCAGATAGGCACACAGATAAATGAGTGAGCTAAGTTTGTATGTTTATTAACATACAGTAAAAATAACAGATACGCTTGTGCTATCAAGAATATATTTTATTCCAGTATAAGTTTATAGCATAGTCAAAAACAGTCCAATATTCAGTTACCATGTAGTCAGTCCATTCAGGGATATTCAGTTAGCAAAGTCCATGTAGAATATCCTATTGTCAGTTCACATTAATCAGTCCGTTGTTGTCTCTCCTGTTCGAGCAATGCAGTCTTGCTTCCAAGCAGTAATCAGGGATCATCAAAGCCAGAGAGAGAGAGCGAGCAAGCTGTAGCCTTGCTACTTTTATGTGGTTTTCATAACCACACCCACAGTTGGTATTTTACATTTAAAGCTGCATACACTAACTATGATTCATAGTTAGTATTTCACCTAAACCAGTTAGGGTGAACAATGTTATCCCTAACATTCTCCCCATTTTAGGTTACAATAATAACTATGAATCATTTACATTTTTAAATTATATTTTTCGCAACTTTCTTTAAACTTAGTTGCTCCTTGAGCTTTTGTAAATTGGTCTGCTATGTTTTCCTCTGACATGCAGTATTCCAATCTTATCAATTCATTCTTCACATTCTTCTCTTACATTCAAATATCTTAGGTCAGTATGTTTTGATCTAGTTTTTACAGCAATACTAGTAGCTAACTTTATAGCTGATTGGTTATCCTCATATACCATAATGGGATCTTTTATTGTTATTCCCATGTCCAACAATAACTGTTTGTAGAAAATCAAATCAGTGCATAATAATGATAGACATGAAAATTCAGCTTCCATTGTAGATAAGCTAATATGCTGTTGTCTGATTGACCTCCATCCTATCAGTGTCTTACCAAATAATATAGCCATACCAGATGTTGATTTTCTAGTGTTTATATCAGTTGCAAAACTTGCATCTGCATAAGCACTAAGACTCAAATCACCCTTTGGCTCTATATATAATGCATGGTTTATAGTTCCCTTCAGATATCTCAATATTTGTTTTAAAGATTTCCAATGATATTCTTTTGGATCTGAATTAAAACGTGCCAGCTGATTTACACTATAAGCTATATCTGGCCTTGACCAATTGCTTATATATGATAAGCTACCAATCAAAGATTGATATATGGATTTATCAAATATGGGACTTTGATCATTAATTTGGCAAACTTCTTGACTCATTGGAGTCTTTCCCGGTTTACAAAGTTCCATCTTATAATTTTTAAGTAATTGGCAAATTTTATCTTCTTGAGATATTTTAAAACCATGATTTGTTTTA
>BLBF01000003.1:97822382-97846669 GCA_015471245.1 Laticauda colubrina | reverse complement strand
GGCGTTGAGGTAGCGGTTGGTGTGTGTTTTCTTTTGGTATATGGTGTGTCCCAGTGTGCCATCTGTTCTTTTGTAGATTAGTACATCTAGGAATGGTAGTTGTTTGTTTATTTCCGTTTCCATGGTGAACTTGATTTTGGGGTGTGTGCTGTTTGGGTGTGTTAGGAAATTGTTTAGGTTTTCTTTTCCGTGGGACCAAATCACAAATATGTCATCGATGTATCTTAGCCATAATTTGGGCTTGTGGGTGGCATTAGCCAGGGCCCTGGATTCGAACAGGTTTGCAATGAGCAAGTTTGCAATGAACAGGTTTGCATGAATGAACAGGCTTCCATGAACAGGTTTGCAATGACGGGTGACAATCGTGATCCCATAGGGGCTCCTTCAATTTGCTTGTATCTTTGTCCTTTGTATATGAAATATGTGTTGGTTAAGCAGTGTAATGTTAGTTCCATGTGGTGTTTAGCTGGTTGGTATTTATTTTTGATGATTTCAAGAGTTTCTTTTATCGGGACTTGAGTGAATAGTGAAACCACATCAAAACTTACAAGCAGATCTTCTTGTTCCACGTGTAGATCTTTGATCATTTCTAAGAAGTGGTATGAGTTTTGTACATATGAAGCTGCGGTTTCAGCATGGGGCTATAGTTGTTTTGCTAAGTTTTTAGCTAGGTTTTGTAGTGGTGCTCCTTTGGAGCTGACTATGGGTCTGAGAGATATGCCTTCTTTGTGTATTTTTGGGAGGCCATATAATTTGGGGCATCTGGAAGATTTTTCTCTTGGGATGATTGTCTGTTGGATTTCTTTGCTTATGTGGCTGGTTATAATTTTCTTCTCCAATTTTTCCAGATATGTGCTTGGGTCTGTATTTATAGGTTTGTATGTGGAGTCTTGGAGTAGGTCTGTCAATTTTGTTTTGTAGTCTTTTCTATCCATTACTGCTGTGGTATTCCCTTTATCTAATCATACTCCGAGCAGATAAAGGGAATGCTACAGTAGTAATGGATAGAAAAGACTACAAAACAAAATTGACAGACCTACCTCTAGACTCCACATACAAACCTATGAACACAGACGCTGCCGTCTCCCTATATATACTGGTGGGGAGGTTGTATGTGTTGTCATTTCTTTATTGGTTGATGGAGTTGATGTTTGCAGATTGGCTGGATTTTTATAAGAACATGTGTGGCAGAGGTATTGGCTGTGTGTCTATCAGCCTCTTGTGTTGTAACGACCTGTGTAATGGGCTGTGTGATGACCTTCTGAGTTCTATTGTTTTGACATCCTGGGTCTTGTGCTGTAATCTCCTGTGTTTTTGGCTGTGTTGCAACATCCTGAGGTTTTGTGGTGTTACCTCCTGAGTTCTGTAATGTGATATCCTGAGTGGATGCCTGTGATGTGACATTCCGGGTTTTGGTTTGGCTCCTAGTTTGAGGCCTGCATATGTGTTCATGGCATGTGTCCATTTGCTTGGTTTGGGGGTCAGGGTATGTGGCAGCTGGTGATGCATCCATGGTCTGGTTTCTGGATGGTGGTTGTCTTTCGTCTATGGGATGGGTTTGGATTTGAGTCTGGTGAGGGAGAATGATGGTGGCGTCATGTGTTGTTTTGGGTCCAATGTTGGTTTTAGTTGCTGGGACTCGTTTGTTGATAAGGACTAGTTTCCAGATGTCTGGTAGGCAGGAGGCATCATCCGTTTATTCATATTGTGGAGTGCTTCTCTATTTTGATGGCTTCCCTGATTATTCTCTTGTTGAAGTGTTCAGTATTGGAGATTAATTTGGTTCCATCAAAATTAATTTCATGAACTGTGGCTTTAAGGTCCTGGAAAAGGGACTTTTCTGACTGCAAACATCAACTCCATGAACCAATCAAGAAGTGACAACACAGCCAACCTCCCCATCAGTATACATAGGGAGACGGCAGCTCTGATCATGCCTTACTTGCACAAGCATGAAGCCGAAAGCACCAGCCTGAAGATGGTGAGTGGGACCTTGTGGAAACATTGCCAAGATGCAGACGAACACAATAGAGAAGCCTGATGATGGCAGATGAGATTCTGCTGAAACGTTGCTACAACTTTAAAAGCACAACTATAATGATGTGGGAATATATATATACACACATACATGCTTTTTAGCTTTGTTCGGGTATTTTCCCACGTCCTTGTAGCTGTGCTTTTAAAGTTGTAGCAACATTTCGGCAGAATCTCATCTGCCATCATCAGGCTTCTGCATTGTGTTCATCTGTGAATCAGACTTTCACAGCCGTTTCAGTTTTAAATTTGGGGCTGGCCTATTGCTGTGCCAGAATGGTTTATTCTTCATCCTGATTGGTTGGGAGTCTTGGTCTGTGTTTATTGGTCTTGGAGTTTGCTGTGTTCTGCTTGATTGGTGTTTCTAATATCTTCTGTCTGTTTTGTGGCTTTCTTTGTGTCTTGATTGGCTGGCAACATTGTGTTCCTATATTGGAGGCTTTTAGTGTAGCTTGGCTCCGAGTAAATGGACACCTATCATTTGTTAGGAAGCTAGGTTTCATCTGGGTGCTTGGTTGGGGTGTATTTGAGCTGGAGGTATCAGGGGGAGTCTGTTTGTGCCCAGGTGTTAACCTGGCTTGTGGTGTGGAGATTTTTTTGTTTGAGAGTGCAGGCTTCTAAATGATTGACAGTCTGGTGGAATCATCTCTTCTATTCATGCTTTCACGTCTTTTTTCAATCTCTATGGCTTCTCTGATAATTCTGTGTCTGGGGTTTTCTATAGTGGCTAGGGTTTTGGTGCCATTGAAGTTGATGCTATGACCTGTGGCTTTCATGTGTTGGACTGGTGAGGAAGTGTGTTCCAGCTTTTTTACATGAAAGCCACAGGTTTTCATGTTTAGAAAATAGATTAAATTTATTAAATCTATAATATCTATTTAAATCTATTAAATCTATTAGAGATCCATGTTTAGAAAATAGATTAAAAATGCTTTCAATAAATATTATTTATTGATGAGCCGAGGTGGTGCAGTGGTTAGAGTGCAGTACTGCAAGTTACTTCTGCTGACTGCTGGTTGCCTGCAATTTGGCAGTTCGAAACTCACGAGGCTTATGTTGACTCATTTTTCCAAGGTCAGTAAATTGGTGACCCAGATTGTTGGGGGCAAGATACTGATTCTGAAAACTGCTTAGAGAGGGCTGTAAAAGCACTATGAAGTAGTATATAAGTCTAAGTGCTATTGCTATTGCTTTTAATAATTTGACCTTAATTTCCGGGAAGATTTTTTTCAGGTTGATATTGCAAAATGTTATGTCAGATAGTTTATTTATTTTGTTCAGCTGAATTGTGTCTTGATGACTATGATATAATATTCTCTATGCTCTAATAGTTTTCTCCAAAACAAAGTGGTATCCCTTATTTTTATGAAAAAAGTCAAGTGTTATCTATAGTAGGGCAGAACTAGTTTCTGATTACAGCTCACTGATTGCAATTAATTAGTTTGATTGTCATTGCAATCTAATTATCTCTAATAATGTATTTTGCATCAGATAAAACTGAATAGACAAAATTAGTCTGTTGTTACCAACTTCTTTTTATTTTCTACAACTGTGTGCTTTTGTGTTATTTTTTCCTCACACTTATTGGTAATAGCCATGTTGTTTTTAATTAAGTACCACTATAATTGGAATCTCTTGGATTCAGCAAATAAGAAATCAGTTGTTGTTCAAGAAAAAGAGACATGGAGGACTAGATAGGTTATGTGGAAAATGAGAAAGGTTAAAATAATAAGGGGTCAATGTAATCAAAAGAATATCCTCTTGGAGAGCAAGGATGAGAAGAAAGTAGCTGGAGAGGAAATCAGAAATGTACCTGAAGGAAAGCAGAGGGACAATTCACACCTTGGTCAGCACTTCTTTATTCTTCTACCATTGGGAAGGAGATATAGAAACATAGGCAGCTGCACAAACAGGCTGAAGAACAGTTTTTATCCATGGGATGTCAGACTCCTGAATGGAAAATAACTAGAAGTGGCATTCAGCAGGTTCTAACCTGTTCTGGAGAACCGGTAGTGGAAATTTCGAGTAGTTTGGAGAACTGGCAAATACCACCGGCAAATACCAGCCCTGCCCCAATTTATTCTCTGCCTCCTGAGTCCCAGCTGATTGACTGGGTCTTCTTTTGTTGCCCTACATAGGAGAACAGAGCTGGAAAGCAGGTTAGTGTGGTGGGGAAGGAATGGGATTTTGCATCCCCCAGGAGTGGGGAAGGAATGGTGATTTTACAGTATCCTTCCCCTGGAGTGGGGTGGGAATGGAGATTTTATAGTATCCTTCCCCTGCCATGCCCACCAAGCCATTTCATGTCCACCAAGCCACAGAACCAGTAATAAAATATTTGAATCCCACCACTGAATATAACCTACAACAACATAGTATAACTGTTGTGGAGCGATGGAAATGACTGAGGTGGACACGGAGCAACTGACCGGAATCTTTATTCTAGGAATAAAGGGTAGCCGCGACTGCTGGGCTAACAAGCAGTCAGCTTGCGGCAACAGCTGATGCCTTTTGACAGCACTTTATATAGCTGGCTGTCAAACGGCATCGACCAATCAGAGTAGTCCGCGCTCCCACCAGGAATGCGGACCAGAGGGGAAACTTCACATTGATGCAACACTCCTTTCCCCTGGCAAGGAGCATGCGTAGTCACGTAAGTAGGCCGGTCGTCTTCTCAGGTGGTCAGAACGCCATAGAACAGGGGCCTCTGTCCGTCGGTCAAAGTCCTCTGCTTCAGGGACCCCTTTGGAGCTGGTTACCGCAGGAGCCTCATCCTCTGGAGCTGCAGATAGGTCACCAGGCTCTGGAACATGTAGGTCCCTCTGTTCACAGTTCTCCCGGGTGTCATCAGTCAGTGGCAGCAGGTTCTCATTGGCTGGTGATAGACTCGGGTCGGTGGCTGGTAGACCTGGCCTGTCAACGGCCACTGTCCAACGCCTCCTCAGCTGGTCAATATGTCTGCGCCAGGTATGACCATCCTCCAGCAGCACCCTGTACAACTTAGGCCCTGTCACAGCTATGACCTGTCCTGACACCCATAAGGGGTGGCCTGCATAATTGCGGGCATAAACCAGGTCATTTAAGGCAAACTCCCTAGGCTGGCTGTCAGACCCCAGAGGAGTCACTGGGGTGTAGTGGGGGTGCAGCCTTTCCAGGGAAGTCCTCAAGCATCTGCCCATAAGGAGTTCAGCTGGGGATCTATTGGTAGTGGCACAATGGGGTTGTATGCTGATATAGCAAAAATCTGGACAACTTAGAGTGCCAGTCACTTTGGCCAAATCTCCCTGGGGCTTCTTTCACTGACCTAACTGCCCTTTCAGCCATTCTGTTGTTAGCAGGGTGTAAGGGAGCTGTGAGGGCATGCCTGACCCCCAGGTTGGCTAAGTATAGTTCAAATTTGCAGGAGGTAAATTGGGGGCCATTATCTGACACTGCTGTGTCAGGGATGCCATGTGTCACAAATAGTCTGGTTTGGGCCCTGGTAACTGCAAGGGGGGTTGTTGTGGGCAGCAAGGCCACATCAATCCATTTTGAGAAGGAGTCTACTACTACTAGAAATGTACGCCCCTGCATTGGGCCAGCCAGGTCAATGTGCAGCCTGGACCAAGGGGCTCCAGAGTCCTCCCACTTCCCAGGGGATGCAGTTGGTGGGGCAGGTCTGGTTGCCTGACAAGGCTGACAAGTGCTTTCCCAGATGGAGATCCAGGCATCCATGCCAGGCCACCAGACATAACTACGGGCCAGGGCCTTCATTCTAATGATGCCCGGGTGGCCTTCATGCAGGAGCTTCAGAACTGAAGCTTGCAATGAGGAAGGAATGACCACCCTTGTTCCCCACAACAAACAACCCTGGAGGGATGACAGTTCCAGCTGGCGTGCCTTGAAGGGCAGGAACTCAGGGGAATAAGGAACATCTGGCCATCCCCTTCCCACCCAGTCAAGGACTTGGGCAATTACCCTGTCCCTTGAGGAATGGTAAGCAATATCAGAAGCTGTAATGGGCAGATTGAGTTCATTGAATTTGAACACAGAATGGATTGGTGCAGGGTCTTCAACTGGAACCAGCAATGGGAAGCGGCTGAAAGCATCAGCGTGTGCGAGGTTTTTTCCAGGTCTATGGATCAGTTTGTATGAATAAGCAGCCAAAACCAGAGTCCATCTGGTCATCCTTGGGGATAGAATCTGAGGTGTTTGTTTATCAGCAGACAAAAGGCCTAGCAGAGGCTTGTGATCTGTGATTAGTTCAAAATGGTGGCCATAGAGGAATTCATGAAACTTCTTTACAGAGGCAACTGCAGCCAAAGCCTCTTTGTCTATATGGCTGTAGTTGCGTTCAGCTGAAGAAAAGGTTCTGGAGAAAAAGGCAATGGGTGCCTCAGAGCCATTTGGCAGTCTGTGACTAAGAACAGCCCCTATGCCAAAAGGGGAAGTGTCTGCAGCAAGAACTAATGGAAGATGCTGGTTGAACTGAATTAAAACTGCTTTAGAGGTGATCAAGGATTTGACAGAGTGGAAGGTGTTAGGGATAACATTGTTCACCCTAACTGTTTTAGGTGAAATACTAACTATGAATCATAGTTAGTGTATGCAGCTTTAAATGTAAAATAGCAATTGTGGGTGTGGTTATGAAAACCATATAAAAGTAGCAAGGCTACAGCTTGCTCGCTCTCTCTCTGGCTTTGATGATCCCTGATTACTGCTTGGAAGCAAGACTGCATTGCTCGAACGGGAGAGACAACGGACTGATTTATGAGAACTGACAATAGGATATTCTACATGGACTTTGCTAACTGAATATCTCTGAATGGACTGACTACATGGTAAATGAATATAGGACTGTTTTTGACTATGCTATAAACTTATACTGGAATAAAACATATTCTTGATAGCACAAGCGTATCTGTTATTTTTACTGTATGTTAATAAACATACAAGCTTAGCTCACTCATTTATCTGTGTGCCTATCTGACTAACGCTGCACATTCTGTTTAGCTTGTCTACCTAACCCTGGTTGGGGAACCCAGGCTTAACAGAAGGCATGGGGTTCCCTAGGTCTCCAACACCAGGGGGACTTTTTGTCTAAAAGTCTATGTAAAGACTCTGCGATTGAAGCTTTGTGAGGGAGGAATGCAGCATAGAAATTGAGAAGCCCTTAGAAGTCCTGGAGCTCAGTTTTGTTGGTAGGAGTGGGTGCCTCATGGATGGCCCTGACTTTAGACTCTATAGGGTGTATGCCAGAGGCATCAATTCTATAGCCCAGAAAATCTACTTGCTTAATGGCAATAGTGCACTTGTCCTTTTTAAGTTTGAGGCCATTTTGCCTGAATCGATCTAGAACTGATCTTACTCTTTGTAACAACTGAGGTTTGTCTGTGGCTGAAATTAAAATATCATCAAAATAGGAGACTACCCCTGGGAGATCTTGAAATAGCCTCTCCATCAGGGATTGAAATATCCCAGGGGCTACACTCATGCCAAACTGAAGGCGTCTGCATCTAAAAGGTCCCCTGTGAGTTACTATTGTCTGCAATTCTGCTGTGTGGTCATCTACAGGGAATTGCTGGTATGCCTGGGACATATCCAGTTTTGCAAAAATAGACCCAGGTTCAAAAGAATGTAAAAGTTGCTGAATGATGGGAACTGGGTAAGCACTGATTTGGAGGTATCTATTCAGGGAAATTTTGTAATCAGCGCATATCCTAACGCTACCATCTTTCTTAAGAGGGGTCACTATGGGGGTCTCCCATTTAGCAAAATCTACAGGTTCTAATACTCCTTGTTTGATTAGTTTGTCAAGTTCCTTATCTAACTTAGGACGAATTGCAAAAGGCACCCTACGAGGTTTCAGATGTACAAGAGTTGCTTGAGGGTCCACACTAAATGATATGGGGGTGCCTGAGTAACATCCCAAACCCTCGCTGAATACATCAGCATAGTCTTTGAATAGGGAATCCACTTCAGCATTTAACACAGAGTGGATGCCTGTTATATTTAGGCCAAGGGCAGGGAACTAATCTAAACCTAGCAAACTGGGGAGAGCACCATCCCCCACGACAAGAGGCAAGTGGCCTTTAAAAGTTTTGAATTGAATGAGGAACTTGCCTTTCCCGAGGACTGGAATGTTCTGGCCTTGGTAATCTCGCAGAGTCAGGTGGCAGACAAGGAGCTTCTTCTTTGGAAATCTGGGTAGCAGCTTCTTAAGGGTGTTCCATGAAATAATGGATAGAGCAGATCCTGTATCCACCTCCATCTTGCAAGGTTTACCTTCTAAGGAGACAAAAATACTGATTTTGTTAGAGCTGTTGTTGGACTGATTGAAGTGGTAACAGGTATAGCAGTCTTCCACTTGCCTTTGAAAGATGGGGTTTGGCTGAGGTTTCTGAGTAAAGGTTTTCCCAGCTTGGCAGACCCTTGCTAAGTGACCCTTCCTCTGGCAACTTAAACAGATGGCATTCCTGAACCTACAGGATGCTCTTAAGTGATTTCCTCCACAGCTTAAACAGATGGGTTGCTGCCAGGGAGAAAAACTACTTTTGACTTTGAGTCTTCTGGAAAGGGTCTCTGTTGTCTAAGATGATTTACAACAGCTGAATCCTCAGAGTTCTCATCAGGAGAAACCTCATCAAAATGGACTGTTGAGCTATTTTGTTTGATTGTGTTTCCCTGAATTTCAGCTGCAGATTGAGCAGAAAGCTCAGCAGCCTGAGACTATTCAATAGCTATTGCTAGGGTTAGGTCCCTTTTGGCTAATAGCCGCCTTTGCAGCCTTAAGTCTTTAACCCCACACACTATTTGGTCTAGGAGCATATCCTCTAGATAATCCCTGAATACACAATGTAAGGCAGCAGACCTCAGAGCAGCCATGTATTCACTGATAGTCTCTCCCTCACCCTGAACTCGCCTCCTAAAGGCATGTCTCCTTGCAATCTGTGAGGGCTTGGGTGAATAGTGATTAGAGAGGATTTCTTGTAGCTCCTCCCAAGGGACTTCTCTGACAGGTCGTGGGGCTACCAATGCTGTGGCAGTGTCAAACACTGCAGCCCCACAAAAGCTTAAGAAATAGGAGTTTTTTCTATGGGCTGAAGCTTCAGTGAGGTCTATAGCATCCAGGAAGCAGTCAAAGCGGTTCCTATAGGATTCCCAAGTCTCTGCCGCTGGTCTAAATGGTGGGAACACAGGGATTGAAGACATCTCTTCTCAGTGATGACAGTCTATTCGGCTAGGAAGTTGAATTTCGCACTCGCGAAATGGTGTCAGCGGCTTGTGACAGTCAGCTCGTAGTGCCTTCGGCACTACATCGGTTTTGTTTAGTGACTCCAGCTCTTTAACAGTGACTGCGCTCTACTGTATTGTCTGGTCGCCTCTTATTTGAATCCCATCCACATCGCCAGAGTTGTGGAGAGATGGAAATGACTGAGGCGGACATGGAGCAACTGACAGGAATCTTTATTCTACGAATAAAGGGTTGCCGTGACTGCTGGGCTAACAAGCAGTCAGCTTGCGGCAACAGCTGATGCCTTTTGACAGCGCTTTATATAGCTGGGTGTCAAACAGCATCAACCAGTTAGAGTAGTCTGCGCTCCCGCCAGGAACATGGACCAGAGGGAAAACTTCACGTCGATGCAACAATTACTGACTTGTGGGGTATGCAATAAGTTCACATGGTGCAGTAGGGTAATATGTTTGTTCGTAGGATTCACTGAGTTAGGGATTTTCTGTCTTCACTGAGTTGTATTGTGTTGGGCGGGGAGTGCACAAAAGGAGATTCAGCCAATCTCATTGTACACTTTTTGTACTCTGGCAATAAAGGTTTGAACATGAAATTGAAATTGAGGAGAGAAAGATTGTCCTGCTTTGATTCTTTTTGGTATAAAATAGAAGTCTCCAAACTTGGCAACTTTAAGACCACTTCTAAAATTCCTCAGCCATCCAGCCATAGTCTTAAAGTTGCCAAGTTTGGAGAGCCTTGGTATAAGAGAAAGGTAGGCTTTCAATATTCAATTATATTGTACAACAGCAGAGTGCAATAAGACTTCTGGAGTTTGTTTTCTGTCCAGGCTTATCTAGAAGGGATGATAAGATATAAACGAAGAGTTAACTGTATGAAATACCATTGTAAGCTTATTAAATGTCTATAATGATTACTATCATGAGTTTCTATGAAAAGAAAATATTATTTGTTGCATCCTTGGCTCTGTTCCACAATGACTAAATTAGTTGGCCTGACTGAGATATACTTATGTTGTTGTGGCCTATGCTATGTTATTTTTTATTTTTTTTGATGCAATGGGGAAGATACTAATGAAGGCCTTTGGCCTCTTTCCCTCTCAATTTAGTCTGGCATGCATAGGAAATGCACTTTGCATTGCAAACTGCAAAACAATAATTTGTACAAGGTAAATAACAATAGTTTAAAAGGAATAATGGAGATCCTTTTTTACTTATAGGTGGCTAAATACATGCTTGAGTTCAAAATGTTTTCCCAGATAGGAAGAAATACTCATTCCAAATCTCATTCATATAGTTCTGTGAAGATAACTGCAAAGTGCCTTCAGTAAAGCAAGCTTCAAGAAACTTGTAGGATTTTGAATGTGTCACGAATATATTATACCAAAATATTGAGTATTTTATCTAGAGCCTTTCATTTTTGCTTTTAGCTATTTTGGAATGTTATTGATATTCAACCTCTGTGCTGATGAAGCCAGTTGGAAGTTTGATTGTGTTTCAAGTATCATCATGAAATGGCTTTTCTGGAGATCTGATCTGTCATAAAACTGGGGAGAGGGAAGAGAATTAGGCTTAAAACATTATCAACAAAGAGGAGAGCTGGTAAGACTAAAGAGAATTGACTTTCCAGTTAATCTAGTTATAGTAAAAGATGAGTATAGTCCTTCATTAGGAGAGAGAGAGAGAGAGAGAGAGAGAGAGAGAGAGAGAGAGAGAGAGCAAAAATATATGATCTCTAAAAGAAGCTCAGGATCTGAGACCCTGAGAAACTAATTTAGGGATGAGTAAAAGGTTGGCAAGAATTTTAATAAGGCCTAAAAAGGCTTTTTCTACCTATTGTAAATGCAAATCTCTAGTTTCATTCGAATAGGGTGTGTGTGGGTGTGGGTGTGGGTGTGGGTGTGGGTGTGGGTGTGTTTGTGTGGGTGTTCGCTATGGGAAATATTTCCCTATGAGACAGAAAGAACTGTTTACCTAGAGAGAAAGGTCAGTAATGTGTCAGTGTATTTCTTACACAACTAGATAAGGGATAGAATTGAAGGCAGAAGATGCAGAGCTGAACTGAGAATAAGTGAAAGAAGCTGATGGTGGGCTGTAGGTGGCCTGATGCTAGGGCTGCCCATCCCAGCTCTGAAACTGTATATAGATCAAGTTATAGGTTGAAATGGACTGATTTTCAAGTCATCCCATTTTAAGCATGGTTGCTTAGTGACGCAGGTGCAGACCTTCTTCAAAAACCTCATGAGTTGCTCACTCCTACTTATATGACTCAAAAACTGCTAATTTAAAGGGAGAAAGAACTATACTGCTAAATCATCACATTGAGGAAACTGAAATTTATTTACATTAGCGGTGATTAAACTTATATGTTTCCCCTTACAAATATTTCCTATTTACTTAGCAATGTTAGAGATAGTGATTAATCATTTGCAACACCTGCTGTGCCGATTTTGAGATGTCATGATTCAAGGATATCATCTCCAGAGGCTTCAACCATTTTATTTCTTCCTGCGCTTCAGGATCTTTGCATTCTATGGACAGAATGTAATTTTTTATCTATATCATACAGTATGTAAAACTATTCTATTTCTTCCTCTGTCACTTCCACTGTGTACTGTGGTGTAATATTTTTTAAAAAAGAAATTACTACAAAGTAAACAAAGACTCTAACTGGTCAAAGTCAGCAGAAATTCTAGGATTCTCGGCTTGATACGGATTGAGTTATTTGCCTGGTTTGAACCTGGCACAGTTCACTATGGATAGATGAGAATTTTTATCATACACTAGAATGAAGCCCTTAAAAAAACATATTTGCCATCTGTCAGAGTAAGAATGGAAATTCTCTCTTATATCCCCAACAGTTCAAGTAGGTTGTCTCCTCTTCCTGTCGTGTTTCAGTAGCCTCTTTGCTGTATGTCCTAACCTTGAAACTGCCTATTTATACAATTAACTCATTTGTCCTAAGAACTGCTGCCTATTGACTTGACTCTCACGAAGATTCCTCCAGACCAGCTTGACTCTGGTTACATCATAGACAAGTCAATGCCTTTTTAAGCATCTCCATTGCTTTCTTCCAGATTGCCTTGGGACTTTGTATCTAGAATACAGATTTGTAAATTGATCTTTCAAACGTTTTTTAATATCTTGGACAAACTGAAATATATTTTCTAATTAATGCTTCTAGTGAACTGGATAATTTAATGTCATATTTTGAGTTGTTTATAATTTCCATTGGTAATCTTGGGTTTCATGCAGTATATTTATTTCCTTACTTTTCTCTTTCACCATGTCAGCACTGATTGGGCTAGTAAGAATAAAGGGATCTATACAGTATATGTGGCATTGTCACAATGTGGTTTTAGACACTTTGCATTAATCTGTTTAGTTTATATTTATATCCAAGAAGCACCTTAAGCTGTAAACATAATATGTTAACAATAATTCCCATTCAATAGTAAAACAATGTAAAAATTAAATAAAGCAAATTTCATCTGATAAGTGATGCTCTCTACCTGTGAATATTCCACAACCAATTGATTCAACTTGCATAATTCCATAATATTTTAAATCTAGCAAGTATGAATTATAATTTTTCATGCATATGTGTAAGTTGTAGAGGGAAACCTCCTCCCAGAATGTCAGTCCTATGTACATGTAATTTTAATAATTTAAATACTTTTAAACATGTGGGATATTTTGTAGTATTTTGAATTAGAATCAAAAGAAACAAAGATAGAATCTAAGAAAGTGATCGACAAGTGAAACTTTGAGGAGATATTTCCATAACTTTCATGTGTGAAAGTAACTGTAATGATCCTACTTTCTAAGTTACAATCGAGAAAAATCAACAGAACCATACCAAGTGCTATTAGTAGAATGTATTGACAGTCCCAAACTGTATCATGTAGGGCATGAACTGTGTTTGACAATATACAATAGTCTATCAAATACTGTCTAATAGACAGTAAAATAGAAGTCTGCAGAGACATTCTAAAGGTTCAGATAATCCCTGCTTTAACTCTACTTTATCAGAAGAAATGTAGAATCTTGAAAAATACTCAATATTCACTTTTATGTACTAGAGATAAAATGAGTCATGCAGAATAATGGTAATTTATATAGTGAAGATATCTAACTTTTGTTAATTTTTTTCATGTCTTGGGTAGGACCTCGAATTACGATTATTTTGCAGGAGGAACAATATTTCAGAAGTTGAATTTTGCTACTTTTCAAAATCGATTTTTATCACTCTGCTTTGTATCCCTATGCATGTTTCTATTCCTATGAATGTTGTTTTAAAACAACATTTGCTCCTATGTATGTGTAATCACATTCCATTCACCTTTCTAAAATGCATATAATTTAAATTTGTTTAAAAGTATTAAATTTAACATTATTAACAAGGAAGATTTTTAACTTAATTTATATAATTAAAAGTATAAAAATACTTTCAAGCAGATTAATATATACAAATCTACAACTGGATGATAATATTTCCTACATAGCTCCCAACATTTTATGTTTATAACTGCGTCTTAAAGAGTTTTTTTCTCTAGAAAGAACACTTTTGTTATATTCCATGCTAAGTTCTTCAGAGACCTTCCTATTAATTCCACTGCAGGGTAGTTCATGAAATATGCAGATAAGGAAATTGAAAACAAACTTGATTAATTTTGCAAATCCTATTTATTGCATTGAAGACATATATTGTATTTGTTTGGTCTCTTAGGAAACTTTCATTTATCTGTACTCTAAACAGAAAGTTGGAATATAAATATAAACTGAAATAATCACCATGACCATCAAATTTATTAGCAGTATTTCCACTTGAATGAATAAGGATCCACATACATTTGAGTAGCAGTTGGAACACTGCTTCAAATCACTAATTTAAATACAGCACATGGCTGTTGTTTTTCCCATACATTAAAAATATTATATCTGCTTAAAGAAACATTTATTGGTGAAGCATAAAAACCAATTTGTTAATGGAGAAGGTATCGGAAAGGAAGGGGTAAAGAAAAGTGTGTGTGTATCTGTGATCAGCTTTTAGTCATCAAGCACAATTATAAGAAGGGCTACTAAGCATTTAGTAATGAAGTTCAATAGGAGAAAGGAACAAAGAGCACACCAGAGAACTATACCTGGTCTAAGGAATCTTCTGAATATTTGCTGATTGCAAGGGATGTGACTTGAGAATTGCTGATTACCTTTTGTGGGTGATTAAGTGACTTCTTTCTGCTGAGCAGGCAGAGGCTGCCAGAGAGACAATAGAAGGAATATAAAGCAACTAATTTCCTTGAAACAAATTCTCTGAGTGATGAAAGATAGAGAGCTTACAGGACTTTGGCACATGTGTTTAAGGGAATCCCTAACTTTTCTCTTCCTGGGTAGTGGGTACTGACAGAACCAAGAAAGAAAAAGACATCTGCTATTGGTGCCTAAGAAACAGAAAATGAATGGTATGATCAAAATCATTACCTGAATGTCTGTGGAATTTTTACTGTTCCTTCCAGAAAACAATGTCATATATACGTACCAGCAGGTACCTGCTTGTCAACAGTGCCTGGAAAAAAAAAAGACAATTGGAGCATTAAGTGCCATTACCTTCAGCTCATAAAGGAGTTGAACATTTATTAGCTCAAACAAGCCATTATAAAATCAGCTGACAGAGGAAGCAGTTCTCTGTAAGTGAGAGAATATAATGTGCAAACCTAATGGTAAGAATGACAATCAGAAAAACATAGTCAGCATTGCTAAAACCTGAGGTGGTAATAGACCATATATATATAGTCAGTTTTCAGAGAAAAGGAAACATGGCTGATCAAGAAACAGGAAGATGAATTCTGTAAACATTCTGCCATACATTCTCCTCCCTCCTCCCTTTCCCAAATTGAGTAGAAATATTAGCATAAATTGCACTGCTTTGACAATGTTCCCCTAATGTTCATCCAGAGTGAGCCTGTGTGGTGGTGTTGTGTAAGGTAATAATTATCCCAGAATTTTTTTTTCGCTCAATATCAACTATTGGAAAAGTTGCCACCACCACCCTAATATATATGTTGTGAAAGTCCTTGTTCTTTCTGGATGTTCTGTCTAATCAATTTTTCACCATTTTTCATATATTTTGATAATTTGTGCAGTCCAGATGCAGTCACAAGATAAGCATTGTTGAGTATCCAGCAAGAAAATAGCTTTGTGTGGTTGTTGTTGTCTACAAGATAGTCTTCTTGGAAGAAAAGTAGTAAATAAATCGAAAGAACCATTATTCATTGTTTCATTTTGAATTTTCATTTCATACTTCTGGAGTAGTTACACAGGAATATTGTTTGACATTGCATTAATCCCATTTATTCCATTTGTAGCCAGTGTACTCTACTGTTTTTTCTCCTTCCTTTTCTTTTGTGCTCTGATATTACTGAAGACCCATTAACCTAGAAAATTTAAAAAGACACAGTTTATTAAAAAGATATTCAAAGATTAAGAGTGTTTAACCAAAGCATTCTCTTGCCATATAAAGACTTTGGCAGTACAGTATGTTTAAACGGCTTTTCATTGCATGCAAGTATAAGTCTCAAGAGCACAGGCAATTTGGAACTTAAAACTGGAACTTGCTGCAGTGATAATTGCACTTAAAGAAAATGGATGAAGAGGACATGTTTTGGTACTTGGATTTTCACACTTCCCTGACGTATAATTATAAAACTGTTGCATATCAAAGTAGATTTTTGCTAAACATTATGAAAGACTTGGGCAAATTGATTTACTTCCTAAGATGTTAGCAGTAATTTAATGTGTATTTTTATATGGAGAAAAGTACATGTAAACCATACTCACGATCATGATCATGTCAGTATAAGGCTTATTCCAAATTAAACATTTGCATTCATATATATTTTTGGAAACATTCCCATCAGTATGCATTGGAAAAGTAAACAGTATGTACATTTTATAGTTTTTAAGGCAATTGGACCATTTAGCCTGAAGAAAACGAATGGTAAAATGCATAACTGATTCTAATTAACACACAAAAAGTGGCTAATGCTAAGAACATGAACCGGGAACAGTGTCAGGATAATGGTTAGCACAGAATCTATAATCTGAAAACTTTTATAATGGTCTTATGAATGCCAGTTAGTATTTGAGTAATTATGAATGCTAACGAGCATCCATTTGCAATGACCAACCCCTCTATTTGCCTCTGGAGACCTCATGTATCCACCTGTACCCTTACACCTTTTCCAAAGTCAAGAAATGAATTGAAAGGTTTGGTAGATAGCTCACTATGAGCTCTAGATGGTCAAAGGGCTAAATGCAATTAATACCTTCATTGTCATTGTTCTGTATAACTTGGAAGGTTCCAAATGGTCTATTCTGATTGGCCAGAAAGGCCAGTAGTGGACTAGTTCATTAGGAACCAATCCAAGGAGTCGCTCAAAGGTGGCAAAGTTAAAACAATGTAATTGGCTACAAGCCGGCAGGCAAGCCTCTATAAAAAGGGCTTCCGCGGCTTGAGCCAATGTTCCGTTACTGTTGCTGTTAACTAATAGTTATTTATTGGAACCCGGTCTACCACGTGTCTTTTCCAGATGGAACAGTCATTGCCTTCCAACTATGATAAAAGCCAGAAATTTAATTTGGATATTTTTTCTAATATTTGTAAATTGTTTTTGCATCTACATGTAATGACATTAAGTTCTTTTGATAGTTCATGTGCTGGTAAAGATTGTTTAGCTACCTTAAAATCAGATAGAGGATGGAGGTAGGCAGGCAGGCAGACAGATAGACAGGCAGGCAGATCTGTCAGTGTCTCCTATCATGTCTTCTGGACAGCTTCCATAAATCTGGAATATACAATATAAACATGAATAGCACTTAGATTTATATATCCCTCCGTAGTGCTTTACAGCTCTCTCTGAATGGTTTATAATGTCTGCATATTGCCTCCAACAATCTGGGTTCTCATTTTACTGACCTTGAAAGCTTGAAAGGCTGAGTCAGCGTTGAGCCCATCAGGGCTGAACTCCTTGCAGTGGGCAGAATTAGCTTGCAATACTGCATTCTAACCACTGTGCCACCACAGCTCCTCCTGTATTATAAAATAATACAAATAAACTGAAATATATTTAATATATGGCATATAAATTATTAAGCCAATATTATAAGACATACATTATTCATGAGGCCAATAGAAATAAGATCACATTACATTTATTTTGTTTCCAGAGGAAAGACATAAAAATATGCAAGATATTTGTATACCGCAGTAACGGATTGGCTTGCTGCTGTCTTGAGAATTGGGATGACAGTGATGAGAATGCAAGCTAAGAAAATAAAGGAGAACACATGGAAAAGTGTCTGAATGTAGAAAGGACAAAATGTATTTGGGCCCTGATTGCTATCCCTATAATTAATGCTTCATATAATGTCTTGGTATGGTTCTCCACAATAAATAATGATCTTCCTGTTAATTTTTTGAGATATTCTGGATATCTTCATCTGATCATTAGTTTAGGGATTATGGAAGCTTAGAAAAGAAGATGCATATAGTACTCACACATCTGGTAGGCACAGCTTCTTGTAATTTAGGTGTCATGGAATTGGATGTCTGGCGACCATATACAATACAGTAATTTGTAATGTGTCCAAAGACTGTCAAGTAATTTCTTTGATCCCATGATCCATCTGATCTGTTTTCTTTCACTGCTGGTTCTTTAATTCTACCAAGCCTTCTGTTTGTCTCCACTTGCCCAAAGTAAATTTCTTTATTTGATCCAAGATTGAATAGTTGTTCTTCAGCTTAATAGGAATGCACAGATCTAGAATTCATTTTTTTCTTCTCAAATTTGTATCAATGTCAAGGTTTCATAATTGCTTATGACTCTTCTCACAGCATGTTCAAGTCATACAGTTAAACATACTGGCAGAAAGTAAAAGATATATAAAAGATATATAGAAGAATGTATTATTATTGGTGTCCTTTTTTGGCCTTCACAAAGCAAAAATCTAGGAATTCAATGAAATATATATTTTTATTTAATGTTTCTATATTACTGTTTCATAATAGTTTTTTATATAGTACATCAGCCAAAGATATTGTTTAGGGAACATCATTAGCCAAAAGATTTCAACTAAAAATATGATAAAAGATAAACTCAATATGATGAACAATATATTTAGTTTCTTAATATTTGGTAGAAGGAATTTTAACTGTCTTTAAGTGTATTTCATTTCATCTGTATTCATTTCTTTTTATATTTTGATTGCTTACACACTTGCTTGATATTTGACACAGAATGAATAAAAGCCATTGAAATTATTCTGTTACTTTCCCTTGTGGATTTATTTTCATATTCTGTTCACATTAAAATGGTGAAAAGAGGGCAAGGAGCTTTTAATGTGCTTAGCTGATTCTCCGCTCTTATTATGTTTGATCAGTAAAGAGCAGCACTGGAAATAAAAATGGGAGAGAAGCTGTATGCAAGATTTTAAATGCCCTAGGGAACAAGTTTATAGCTTTTTAAGAAGAATATTGCCATTCTTACATTGATAAAATTCTACTAGAAGCAGTTTGCTTTCATTATTACTTTTAAAGCATAGGTTGGTAAATTTAGTCTTTATAACTACTATGCACTTTGCATTAACATATAGGTTTGCCACCCAGTTTCAATTTAAATAGGAGTGCTAAAAATAAATCTATTTGATTCTGACTGTCCTATGATTTTATTGGCTCTTGTCTTCCAGGACCATGGGCCACTAGAAATAATAGCATTGACAGTGGGGAGGCAGAGGTCGGACGGAGGGTCACTCAAGAAGTGCCACAAGGAGTATTCTGGCGAGCACAAATTCACATTGCACAGCCACAGTTCCTGAAATTCAATATCTCTTTAGGGAAGGATGCACTTTTTGCTGTCTATATCAGAAGAGGACTTCCACCATCCCATGTACAGGTATTCTACTAAGATGCTTAAAAGAAGATGATGAAAAATAATGGGAATTGTTTTGTAACTACTGTAACTTTTTATCTGAGTATTTGTGTTATTTGTCCTGTGTTTAGCAAAGATTCAGTGAATTTCCAGCCTCTGTTACATTGAGGGCCATTACTAGGACTGAGAACACCCTCAGTCCTAGAAATCCATCCTTATCACAATCACTTTTTTCTCTGTTAGCTTTTTCCCATTTAGTGTCCTTCTGATCTTTTGGAACATTGGGTATGACAACAAGGCCTAGAATTCCCATGCTTGTCTGGTAATTGCTATCCCACAACAATTGGCAGGTGATGAGTTGGAGAAGAAACCTAACTAAAAAGTGAAAAGGAAGGGGAAAAACACCAGCAAAGAACGCAGCCTTTTATATTTATTTCAGGTTTAAAGGAGGCTTTTGTGAAATATGTGAGGCATTACCTGCTTTGCTTTGCCATATGTACATTTGTAATCATATTCTTAGAGATACAATTTTAAATTTGGAAGGATGTTCTAAATTTGGAAAGGAAATTACCAGATTATCATCCAATTCTATTCTATTAGCCTAGTTAAAATGCAAAGAATACATAACATAAATTCTACCTGGGTTTTGATTTTATTCCTGCATTTGGCATTCAAATCCACAAATCATTGCTTAACTTTACTCCTAATCACAGCTCTGGCTTTTCCCAAACAAACCAATCTTTCTTTATTCTGGCTTTGGCTAATAATATTCACCTATTTCAATATGCCCAGAAAATACGCACTCACTTTCTGAGCAGCTATAAATCTTGACAACAGAATAACGCTATGTGGCAGCATCTATTGATTGCTTAATGTGCTGCTAGAAACAGCCTGTTCTATACCAGAATAAAAACAGCATTAAATGCTTTTCTATATGTCTTGCGAGATTTACATTCATAATCTGAAATTGACATTAGGTTGCACTCTAAAGTTAAAAATGAACATGCCATGTTCCCACAGTTTAAAATTTTGATTTGGCAAAGGAGGGTAAAGCTTGACAGTTCCTCGCTAAATAATGTGGATAAGCCAAAACAAGTTAAAATCTTTTGAGGGAACAAGTCAATCATCAGAAAATTAGGTACATGATTAACCTGAGAATGTGAAGATGCAGTTCCTCTTTGAAAACCACAATGAGTTTGAAGGTTCTCCATAACTCTTTAGCAAATATTTCAAGTGTCTAGTCAGTCAAATTGATGGAGCTGGGGGCCTGTTTAGGAACAATTCTGTGAATAGGGAATGATGTATCAAAGGGATAGCAACGCTTCAGAAATGCTACCTTGAGTGACATATTAAAAGCTAAAACAAAAAATGCTTGATAGCTCTGTGAGTAATCGTATTAACTGGTGATAAAATATCTAACATGCTTCAGTAAATTACTCTTAAGCTTGTTCTACTTTTTATATGTTGAACTGAAAATTAGTTGAATGTTTAGATGCCTGAGAACCCTATCTCTATTATACATTCATGTGAAAGCAAATGCAAGTGTGTTCATCAACAAAATAGTCCAAATGAAAAGAGTAGAAAATCTGATAAAAATTAATTAAAAAATGTATTTGTAGTGCCTAGCCAACATAATGTCCTTTATCTGGCTTTCCTATATAATGTTACACTCAAGGAGATAGAACTTCTTTCTTTGTAAAGATGTACTCTACTTTTTCTCTTATCCTAATTACAAATAAAGGCTAGATGAACCGGAAGTGTTTGTTTGCTTTATAAACTTATTGAGATTTTAGTATATAAATTTAGCTTTAAATTAAACTCAGTTTCATTGACTTGTTTTCGGTTTGTCATGTTAAGTGTCAAATGACTGGTGGATGGACACTTCAGTATATAATCTTCAGATCAGATATTTATGAATAAAATCATGTACTTATTTAAAATTACTTGGCAGAAATTTATATTGTTTACAGGAATAAGCTCCCTTAAAAGTGTACTATGTTCCCATTGTAAACTTAGATGCGGGTAGTAAAAAGAACTTACATATTGTTATTTTGATTAAACAACTCCACTCCAATCTACCTTGTAATTTCCAAAAATACTGGACTATACATTGTAGAATTCCTACTTCTCATAGAAGTAGTACAACATATCTGGAAATGGTGCACTAAACTTGTCCTCCATTAACAGCAGAGCAAATTTATAAAGTTAAAACAATATGTTTGTCATTAGAGAGAAGAAAGAAAGACAATTTTTGCATAATAGAAGAATGAAGCGTATTATCAAAAGACAAAGTAGGATAGGCTCAGAGGTGATAAATGCTTTTACTAAACAAAAACAAGAATTATAACTTTTCTGTAGAGATGTGCTTCAAAGAAAGCAACAAAAAAACAAGAACAAAAACATTTCAAAAATATTTCACTGCATCTTCAAAAGTTTGAGATGGCTGTTAGTAACCTGAATTATCTTAAAATGCTACATTGCATTTATAAATTAATATTTGACACCAATTCCACAAATGCACTAGAAATTAAACAGTAGTAGTACAGCCTATTAAGTGTGAAGAAGACATAAACATAGAAAATGCAAACCCCAATAATTTATAGATAAATTACTCATCCCTTAATAGAAACATGGAGCATACAGCTTCAGTTTGAGAGTCTTAGAATTCTAGGTTTGATTGTACAATAGAAGCTTCTGATTCACATTTTTTTTCCGCAGCTTTTTCCCCTTTTACACCATTTTTTTGTAAGCACCAAATTTCCAAAATTATGTTCAGGTCACGACCAAATCAGGTTGCAACCAAAGTTATGGAACAAATTATGGCCACGACCAAATGTGCTATTGTATGTGCTAATGCTATTGTATTCTATCTTGCAGCAGCTCATGAGGGGTTCTAGATATATGACAGTGATTTAAACAGTCATAGGAGTAGTTAATTATTAGTCTCTCCATCTTCTTTCCCTTCTTATCCTATTCCTCCCAACACAAATGAAGCAAAATACATTTTAGGAACAAATCAAAGGTGTAAAATAAAGGGAAATTGAGTTTTTAATATCTCAGGGTTGTTAACATATTTTTATAGTAAAATAAAAGCAACTGGGAAATTTAACCAGATATATTTATGTCTTCTGGAAAGGATGATAACTTTCTTGATCTAACACCACCAACCCCTGGGTCCCTTCATGAGCATTGCTACAAACTAGATGAAATGATGTCTAATTACACAAAAACTCTTAAGGCTTAACAACTCAGTAACCACAATTAAAGATGTTTATGTGGTGTTGAATTATATACTGAAAACTTCCATCAATTTATAAATAATTTTGAATTTGGAGTAAACTTGGAATAAACTTGGAGTCACCCTCCCCAAGCCAAATTTGAAAGAAACTTTCTTTTTGAATTTAAGATGTAAGAACTGATCAGCAATATATTCAAAGACCTAATCTCAATGTCAATAGAGCATACAGCTTGTTTCTGATTTCAGAGTTGAAATTACAGTCTTTCACTGTGTGGTCCACTTCTCTCACTTTTATCCATTTATGTCTGGCTTTAGGGAGAAAGTGACATTTTCACCAAGATCATTTTGTTAAAACAGTTCATTATAAAATGCATTTTATCAGAAGTTCAATAGAATAGAACAGAGAAATGTAAAGTAATGAGCCATCCAGACAGTTGGTGAAGCAAAATCAGACCTTGAATTCTGTCTGTTGATGGTTTATTTTAACAATAAAGACAAAGTACCTTTTTATTGAATTCATTAGCTACAGTTTATACATCACCTTAAGGGATAAAAATTCAGTTCATTCCTACTTTTTGATGTTGTTATTCTCCTTCCCTATAATAAATAAAGCAACTGGAAGTTCAAAATATTTCCATTTAGCATTGGATACATTACAAGAATTTTTTTTAATGTTCAATAAACTGGTGCATTCAATAGTATAATATTTGAGGAAGAAATACAAAAAAGCACATAAGGTAGAAAGAGACTTTGGAGCTTACTTAGAGAGCATCTAGTTTTCATGTAAGGTTCATATGTAGAGCCATGGGCTTTAAAAAAAATAAAGGTCATGCATTGTAATTATAACTGAGGATTAACTATTCTGGGTTAGCCTATCCAATGATTTGTTTCCTATGTTTGAGCCTAGCAATAAAGCAAAGTAATTTTTATGCTAAACTGCTTACCAAATATATAAAGGGAAAGGATTTCCTATCAGTCATGTCCAACTCTAGGGCACAATGCTCATCTCCTTTTTTTTGGCCAAGGGAGCCAATGTTGTCTAAAGACAATTTCCATGGTTATATAGCCAGCATAGTTATATGCCAAGGGAAGAAAGCTGTTGCCTTCTCACCAAAGTTATAACTATTAATCTACTTGTATTTGCATGTTTCCAAACTACCAGGTGGGCAGGAGCTAGCGCAAGGAATGGGAGTTCAGCCTGTTGCATGGACCTCAGGTGTCAAACCTGGGCTGTCACAAGCTCAGCATCTTTAACCTACCCAAATATATAACAGCATGTAAATCTTGTTTTCCTTTTGTAACTTTTGTCTAAGGCAAAGGTATGAAGAATTTCTCTACGAACCAAGTCAAGAAGAAGCATGTTCTTTCTGAAAATACTAACACTCATTTACAAATAATATATACAAATAATATACAAATAATCATTTGTAGTATTCTTTTTCATCCTTCTATATTTTTTCATCCCAGAAAAATTGGCTACAGAAAGATAAAACTACTCTTTGAATGGATGAGACCCTGTATTGTTCAGGGTTGATACAAAAAATGATAGTAGGCTGATATCCATTCAGAGGCAAAGCAAGGATCCAAATCATTATAAATTCTACCTTTATCAGGTATTAAGCATTATAAAACAAAGTATGACAATTAAAATAAAAGTAGGGCCTGGTACATTTATTACCACAAATGAGTAGAGAAACAATTAAATTTGCAAATTCGCATTTATTTTGGTATATATGCTTCCTAATGTATACCTGTTTCTCATTTTTTTCTGTGTGAATTTTTCACTAATGTATTTACATTAGTTTTCTTTCTTTCTTTCTTTCTTTCTTTCTTTCTTTCTTTCTTTCTTTCTTTCTTTCTTT
>BLBF01000003.1:97762692-97822372 GCA_015471245.1 Laticauda colubrina | reverse complement strand
TTTCTTTCTTTCTTTCTTTCTTTCTTTCTTTCTTTCTTTCTTTCTTTTATCTGAGAATTGCATTACAAAATTTGGAAAAATACACATTCTCAGGGATTCTGATTCACAGAACAGTGTCAGATCTAGATGACATAAAATTCCTCCCAGATGAAATTCCTCAACAATTTTCAACTGAGATACAGGAGGTAAAGGAGAGGACTTCTTACTGACCAATATTAAAAAAAAAGTATGTTGAATCCTGAACTCCTGATACATAATGTAAAACCTCTGAATTTTGAGATTCACTTGTAAAATGGGGTGAGGTCATATCTGTAGGGTGACATACACTTATATATCTAATCTAAAGCTCTTTCTCACTGTATTTCCTATATTGTGGAGCAAAACAAGCATACTCCACATCTCCATTTCATTTAGCATCTGGAATTCAATGGTTAGGCAGACATTGTAAAATATCTTTTTCTTTAAGCTTATGCTTTGACATTCATTGCAATACTTCACCACAGTTAAATAAAAATGTCTGGGAATGTTTATCTTCCATGTAAGCCAACCTCTTCACTATCCATGCCAGCTATCCATCCAGTTGCCTACTGTTGGGAATAATAGGAAGGACAAAAAAGCTGTGGATTAGACATTTCAGTGTGAAAAAGACAAAAATGCATAGGGCATTCTGTCAGCAGTTCTCTTGTTCCTGGGGTTCTACACATATATGAATTAAGCAGTCTTTTTCAATAAGTTAGCTCTAATGAGTTGTCTTTTTAGCAGCAGTATAGTTGAAAGTGCAGTGCAGTGAAACTTTCCTGCATCTTCTTGGACACAGTTGCTGCCATGGGGTAAGACCAGGTCCCTGTAGTTTCAGCCAGTTCAAATCATTTTAGCACCTCTCTGCATGTTCCTCCTTCGATCTGGTCAACTGCTGAGCCTGCTTGCTATCTGAGAGACAGAATCAGTATCATATGCAGAAGACCAGAAGAATCTATCAACACTATCCAAGCAGAGCAACATGCTACCAGTGAAAAATGCCAAGTTTTATTCCTACATTGTTCCATGTAGACCCTCAATACACAAACCAACAAAAGAGCAATAAACTCTGAGAGGCAGGGGAGCAGGAGCTTTGTAACTATGTTACCCTCTCAAGAAATATTGCAAAAATATATGTCTATGTCTTTAACCCGTTACTTTCCTCCTGACAGATATGTTTAAATAACATCTATGGTTACATTAAAACATTGCTACAATGAAAAAGTTGGTGTGCTTTTTATGAATAGCATATATTTATGAATGTATTGATTGTATATCAGTGAATAAACTCTATTACTCTATTGCAAAATTAATTCACAGAGAAGTAATAGACAGATGATGTAGGCATGTCCCATTTTCAATGTGGTAAAGAAAGGGCACATGATGCTATATTGAGCTATATCTACTGCTGATAAAAATACCTTGCTACCTAGACTGAAATGCATTTTTCTACTAGCAGGTTTTTTCACTGAATATACTGAATGTAAATTATCTGCATTTAAAATTGTTTTTTCGATTAATAGGATAGATAACCTGGAAAAATAATCACCAGCCAGATGGCAGAAAATATCTGTCTTTTTAAAGTGTGAATGTACATATGTAAATATTTCATTTGGACTGAATTGGCTGGAATGCTGGGAATTGTTTTTCTCCCATAAGAATGCTTCATTTTCATTCTTGACACAATTGCTATTCAAGCACATTACACTAATTGTATAAATCAGTATGGAAACCTTAGATTTAGATCTAAAACTAAGCACTATATATTTAATAATCAGGTATAGTTAAGAAACTATATAAAACTAAATGTTGTAAAAATAAGAGATCTTTGCTGTTCAGAAAATAGGCTGTGCCTTGTTAATGCAATAATTTCTGTTGATCTTTTACTAAGTTTATTTTTATATGTATTGAACAGCATTAATTAGTGACTGGGCATATAATATGAATTTCTATAATCGGTTCAAATCTGCATCAGATTTGTTTGGGGCAGATATACCTACCTGCTTGCCTTTATTGATGGCGGTGTGCTGGTCAGACAGTATATAGTTAATTAGGAATTGGGAGCTGTCCCATGAAGGGAATGTCTCATGGTAAATGTAGTCAAT
Source organism: Laticauda colubrina (assembly GCA_015471245.1). NCBI lineage: Eukaryota > Metazoa > Chordata > Lepidosauria > Squamata > Elapidae > Laticauda > Laticauda colubrina. Next base: position 97,820,249 of record BLBF01000003.1, on the reverse strand, counting down.
GCCTCATGGGAAATGTAGTTCATGTCGTGTGGTCATATCTATAACCCTGATTGATCACTGTATTGACCCTTGGTTGGATTAATTCTTGCTTGGACTCCAGCATCGTGCTGGTGTCTTTCCCTTTGCTCCATCGTTATGGGAAGAAGATAACTATTTTTTCACTGATCTGTCTTTCCTGGCTGAATATAAAGACAGATAAACTCTACAAAGGCTTCCATACAAAGTTTCTTTATTGGATTGTAATAGGCATCCTTAAGGTATAACTCACAATTATGTTGAGATTCATCTAATGTCCAATCTTTGCATAGTTGTCTTCATAGTGTGAAAATATAGTTATCTTCATCCCATAATGAGGGAGCAAAGGGAAAGACATCAGCACAATGCTGATGTCCAAGCAAGAATAAAGGAAACTCCCCCAAACCAACCAAGTGTCAAGTCAGTGACCAATCAGGATTACAGATGTGACCACATGACATGAACTACATTTCCCATGAGGCATTGATTACATTTATCATGAGGCATTCCCTTAAGCAGCTCCCAATTCTCAATTAACTATATACTGTCTGACCAGCACAGGAGGGATATTGTTCCTTTGCTCAATTTTGATTGACAGAACTGGATATGCCTAGTGCTAACAAGGGGTGACATGATAGCAGCCTTTCAATATTTGAGGGGCTGCCACAAAGAAGTGCTTGACCTACTTTCCAAAGCACCTAAGGGAAGGACAAGAAGTAATAGATGAAAGCTTATTTAAGAGAGACTCAACTTAGAATTAAAATAAATTTCCTGACAGTGAAACCAATTAATCAGTGGAACAGCTTGCCACCGGAAGTTGTGGAGTTCCATCATTGGAGGTTTTTAAGAAGAGAATGGACAGCCATTTGTCTGAAATGGTATAGAGTCTCCTGACTGGGCAGGAGATTGGAATAGACGAATTTCAAGATCCCTTCCAGTTTTGTTATTATGTATTTTGTACAACTAGTGTAAGATCTCTGAACAATATGAGTAGGAGACAGTGAGAGACTAAATTACTGGGTTTAAACCTTGTGAAGATTTAGTCCTTCTGCAATGCTACCTGGTCTAACAGAACAAAGTCTTAAGCGTCATATTTTTCCTCCACTGCATATAAGCATTCTAATACATTTGTGTCATACTTTATGCAATACAAGTATTAGCGAGTGTATTTTTTTCTTCTCTCCCATAGTATGATTTTATGGAACGTTTAGATGGGAAAGAGAAATGGAGTGTTGTGGAGTCTCCTCGTGAGCGTCGAAGTATCCAGACGCTAGTTCAGAATGAAGCTGTATTTGTTCAGTACTTAGACATGGGACTGTGGCACCTTGCTTTTTACAACGATGGCAAAGATAAAGAAGTGGTTTCTTTCAGTACTGTCATATTGGGTAAGAATTCCATGGCTGTGCACTCTTGGCTATAAACATGATGAAATTATGTGTGCTACCATTCAAACATATCTTATTCAGAGATGGTATTCAGCAGGTTCTGACCAGTTCTGGAGAGCCAGCAAATACCACCTCTGACTGGAGATTTTACAGTATCCTTCCCCTGTCATGCCCACTAAGCCATGCCCACAGAACCAGTAGTAAAAAATAAATTTGAATCCCACCACTGATCTTATTCAACCTTGTGGGTCTTCTTTTAAACAGGCACAGCGATTTTGCTAACCTCTAACTGGACTTCAGGTCTGATAAGTTCAGGGGAATACTGTGTTATATTAAATATGTTCTCCCTTAGCCTTTAAACTCTTTAATACTGGCAATATCTAGAAGAATATTTTATAGCATTAACCAGTTTCATTTTAAACTTTTATAGCACTGGGCAGTTTGGTCTAGTGGTTAAGGCACCAGATTAGAAACTAGGAGATGATGAATTCAGTCCCACCTTAAGTATAAAAGCCGGCTGGGTGAATTTGGGCTAGTCATTTTCTCTCAGCCCAACCCACATCACAGAGTTGTTGTGGGGAAAATAGGAATAAAAAGAACATTAGGTATTGCTTAGTATTAGTATTATTTATTTAAAAAATAATGAAAAGCAGGATCAAAATAAAAAAATAAACAGAATAAAATACAATAATAAAATAAAATAGATACTATATGTTGCTAGCAATTTACAGAGTTTTTTTAAAAATATTGCATTAATGTAAACCACCTTGAGTTAGAATGATCAAAAGATAGGATAGTATAAGAAATATATACCCATGTAAATCTTACATCTGTAAATATATACAATCTACCCCTTGTTGCAATACTTTCATATATTCAGAGAATCAGCATCTTCTAGAAATGCAAATTTTTAAAATTGCAACATTTTCTTCCATAAGAGCTATATTGGAAAGTGTTGCCAGGAACAGAATCATAGTTTATGAGAAAGTCTAAAGTAATAGATATAATAGTTGGGTAGACTTCTTGATGGCACAATGATAGTAATTGCCTAAAAAGGGAAGAAAAGTACAGTATTTTATTCAATTCAGAGGTTTTTTGACACATATCCATTACCTTCACTATCAAGCCATATATAGAGATTTGAAATACTGAGCAATATTAAATAAAAGAACAAATGTCAAAAGATGTTATTCTTCAGTTAAATAAATATAAAAATACATAAATACTGTTCTATATAAAAATACAGAAATACTGTTCTATATCTGTGAGAACTAGAAAATGTTTATAATTTTATAAATTAATTAACTTAAAAGTGTTTTCCTGTCATTATCATTTTTATTAATATAAAAATCCTGATAATTATTGTGAGTCACTCCTTCTACTTTACCTTCTATACCAATGTATAAATTGTTTGTTTATAGGGACATACAGATATGCATTCCTAAAACGTATAATTTTCATTATACATATTTCATTTATTATTTTTATTGCTCCCTTCTAAAAGAGCATGGTCTCAAGTGTTACAAACAGGAGAAAAAGGCACAAAAATTAGTTTCAGTACAACAGTCACTGAAATTCTTACAGAACAGCTTCATTAGCTTTTCTGAACTAAATGTACTTATGAGAACTTTGATGGACTTGGAAATCTAATTGTTTAGTTTGTTGCCTGTTTGTTTGAAAGAAGCCTTGACAATGCCTGGCTGTGGGGTGAGGCCACAGAAACTCTTTTTTTTCAGTAGAGGGTCTTATCTGTGCAAAACAAACAGATGCTGCAAAATATTCATTTCAAAAGGTAAGCTTTCTGGCAAACATTAAAGCACAAAAGTTATTTTTGAATATTGAGAGATTTCAAAGATGCCAGTCTTCTATCAGAGTTTGGTTTCCTTGGAAAGAAATCATTGGACTTTTCCATTATGTCTGAGACATACAGTTTGATGTACCAGCTATGCAGAAGAGAAGCATTAGTACTCCAACAGATTTCTGTGGCTTTTCAGGTGTTGAAAGGAGGTCAAAGCTTATAGAAAGACATTTACTGTAGCTCTCTGGTTTTTCTCAGCATATTGATTTTCTTTGCCACATATATATTGATAAGATGCACAGACAAAATAAAAACAGAAGTATTAATAACACAAACTGATACAGCAGTATGATGGTTGTTTCCATTCCAGATTATGGAAAACATAGTTAAAAGCTTCCACTTTAGCATGTTTTGCTCATACAAATTATTGTTCAGCTATAATAATTGCTACATGGAACAACTACATACAATATAAAAAGAAATCACACCATACATAGGAGACTCCCTTCTGAGTCATAATACACAATTGCAGCCGCTTACCAAAATACAATGGCTCATTCTAATCATTAGTACAAGAGACTCCTAGCTGTGAATGTGCGATTTGGACTCATTATATAACAGAGGGGACCTCTCTGCCTCTGCATTTCCTCAAATGTAAAATAGGGCTGCTAAATGCCTTCAAGTGCAGTAAATTCTTTTTTTTTCCCCACAGAGAGGAAATAGCTACTCAACCAAAAAAGAAAAAGAAAAACAAAGTCTTTCGTAATATTTAGAAAGTGTACTGTTAAGATTTAAGATTTTCTCATTTGTTTGGGCCATTTCTAATTATTGTGAAGTAAATTTCAGATGTTGAAATTTCACTAAATGCACAAAGATCAAAAGCAATGTTATCTGGAGAAATAACTGACAATCAGTGGCATCTGTCTTTCAGATTCTGTACAGGACTGTCCACGCAATTGTCATGGGAATGGCGAATGTGTATCCGGAATCTGTCATTGTTTTCCTGGCTACCATGGAGCAGACTGTGCAAAAGGTAGTGATTGACTTGCTTTTCACATGCTACTTATTCTATAGTTTATTCTAAATCACAGAGGGAAAAACTTTTCATTGCAATTATGTGTTTTCTCAAAGAACCTATAAAACCCACTTTCCCATGGGAAGAATTTTTATAATTAATTTCATTTTTTTATTCCAAATCTATATGGATCCTTAGTCAACTCTGCAGAATAAGCATGCTAAACACCATTTTGCTGTTTCTTTCAAAAATATTCTTCCAAATTCTTAAAATCATATTTAAAACTTCTTTTTTTAAGAAGCAGAGTTACTTGATCGATGTGATAAAAACTGGTGGTTTCAAAGGGTCTTGATATTTACAAAGCAATAAAAAGTAACCGTAAAGTTGATTAAGGAATGAGACTTGGTCGAGCTTTTGGTCCATAAAAGGCTGTATTATGACTGTGAGCTTAGGTTGTATCCCTCGTTTCCTAGTCATTCAACTCATAAGTCACCTGCAAAGTCTCAATTCTTGAAGTCTGCTCATAAGAAGCATAGTGCACATGGAATTTCTGGAGAAATTTCTCCAGCCAGGATCCAAGACTGATCCACTGATGTCCACTTTAAACACTGCCCTGGCATTCACAAGAAATCTTTTTTTGTTGCATGTGGAGTTTGCCGCTTCTAACTCAAGAAACCACAAAGCACAGTAAAAATGTTAGCCTGGATTTCTCCTGTCCATCATCCTCATTTAATTGAATGGCCTGGAATAACATCCAGATTAAATTCTACCGGACCACTTTCCAGGCCTTGACTTTACAGCCATTTGTTCAGTGAGCAAAATTATGTCAATTTGAACAAGCAGTTGGTGACTGAAATTAGGGCCACTGCAGTGCTCCCAAGTTCACATAATCAAAATTTAGGCACTTGGCAACTATTTGCAAAGTGTTGCAGCTCCCTCCCCCATCTATCTCCCCGACCTACAGTACAGTATATCCTTTGACTTTCCTGTACTTCATAACTCCTGACATCCTAGCTGACCTTCATTATCTTTTTTCTCCTGCTATTGATCAAACATGTCTGGCCTGATGATGCTGGCCACAGGAGGCTTTCTTCTCAACCACACTGTTGTTTTCTTTAATACTGAGAGAAGATGGGCCTACCTGTTTCCTCATAAAGACCCATCGCATTCATGTTACATTAGCACACGAGAAAAAAAAGACAGCAAAGGTCAGATCACATAACATTGTGTAGCACAAGGCCTCACAGTGCAGGATGGCAAGGGCAACTGTGAGTGGAACCTGGGCTTGGGTAGCTGAAGCTTTGCACTGAACTGCTGGACCTGGCTGGACTTCACGTTGTGAAGGACTTCTGCAAAGCACTTCCCAAGAAGTCACTTGTAGGTACAAAGCCCACTTCTTGACAGAAACCCTTTACACTGCAAAAATATTTTTTTTTAAAAAAATCTTTGTGCCACACTGTTGGAGCTTCCTAGATAACCCTTCATAATGCAAAGCCCACCCCTTTGTAGATGCCTTTCACAGAAACCATTTGCACCATGAAAAGGCCCTTTTCACTGTGCTGTTGGGGTACCTTGGAAAGTCCTTTGTACCACAAAAATGCTTCTTTGTGTTGTACTTCTAGGGCAGGGTTGGGCAGGGCTTTGTATGCAAAGGGCTTTCCAGGAACCCCCAGCATGGCCCAGCAGCAAAGTGCAAAGAAGTTTCTTATTGCATCATAGCCCAAAGCTGAGGCAAGCCAAGAAACTATTTTGTGCCATGCTGCTGAATCAGGCTAAGGCAGCTGAGGCTGCCAGGGATATCTATGGGAAAAACAGACAAAGGTAAAAGAACCAGACTGAAGAATCATATTCCGTTTAAGCAGTGCATCTCACCTCTAAATTGTGATTTACTAAAAACAACTGTACAGTACAGAAGCCTTATCTCCACTACGTTCTGGAAATTTATATTTCCCATTGCTTAATGTTTCATGATATTTTGAAATATATTTCAATATATTTTGCATATATTTTAAGGTTATACCTCAGTCATAACTGCCATACAACAATTAATAAAAAAAGAAAAGAAATGCTGCCATTTTGCTATTTTCATACATAAGAAAATGCTGGCAACTCTGTAACATTTTGATTTAAGCCAACTAAACAGAAACTGATAAGCACTGAAGAATAGTAGACTTTGTATAAGTCATGATATTCTACACAAGATCACTACTTCTCTTTTTGGTCAATACCATTGTAGGTAACTTGTTTGTCCAAATTTGCCTTCCATATCACTTGCTTCTGTACTGGAAGGTCTTATACTCAATGAACCACCTTCTGTCATTTTAAAAAAATATTCAGGGCAGCTTAAGCGCTTATTGATTGGGAATTTTTATAATGCTCAAAATGGAGGCATCCTCATATTTCTACCGGCATTTAAAATGAATTGAATTAATCATAGGCTTAAAAGTCTCTGGTGATCTTAGTTAACTTCTTTGGGTTTAATTAAAACATCTGTGCACTTTTAATTTATCGATTCATCCAACTCATATGTCATGATTTTTAAGACACCCCAGCACACTCTGCATCATTTTTAACCCAATTTCCACTTAGCTAAAGCAATTAAATTCACCCTGGATTAATTAAAGCATCCATACTTTAGTGCTTAAGTCAGCGTGTGCTGCTTTCCCCACATGGTTTTTGAATATTAGGGATTTGACACACCTGATGAATTTTTTGTCCTATGATTTTCTGCCTTGCCTGCTAACATGTAGTTTGATAGCACAGGAGAGTAAACTTTTAGATATTGTATTTCTAGCCCAACTCTCATAAGAATGATGAGAACTTTGAAACTTTTTACCCCAAAACCGGGATGTAAGATAATATACAGTACATCATTCTGCAGAATATATTGATGGATAGCAAAAGGAAAGAACTATTATTACAAGAGATAAGAGAACTCACAGTTCAATGTTAAATATTTATTTAGAGATTTGTATAATTCCTCAGTAAATATATAAGACAAAAAACTCCTGAATAATTAGAGAACTTCTACATACACCAATTACCTAAAGACATCACAGGTTCCCCTCCATTAGATGTATTCAGGTGGTGGCTAGACAATCATTCCCTGGATACTTTATACTGAACTTTACACTGAGAAATAGTATTATATTCAGTTTCATCAAGTGTTTTGATATTCTTGTTCTTGTGTTTTCTGTGTACTTAGTTCATTTTTGTCACATGAGGGGTATACTACTGTCCCAGTTGGATTGTCAGGAGGTGATTTCTGTATGACTGTTCTTTAAGATGATTGGAAAGATTCAATCATGCCAAATGTGCTTATCATTTATGTTGGTTAAACTATATTGTATTCATTTGGATGTCTTATGTGTCCCCATATAAACCTCAACAATCAGTAGCCAATTATTTGAAATAAGTCTGTATTTTAAGAAGTTCATGGAGGTTTAATTCCACACACCCTTACAGTTGGTCATTTTGGAGTGATGGTTAAGACATCAGGCTAGAAACTGGAAGTGTGAATTCTAGTAGTGCTTTAGGTGGCCTTGAGCCAATCATTCTCTTTCAGCCCTAGGAAGCAGGAAATGGCAAATCATTTCTGAAATCTTTCCAAGAAAATGGAAGGGACTTGCCCAGACAGTTGCCTGGAGTCAAGACTGATTTCAATTGGAATCAAAAACAAAAATAACATTCTTGTGGAAAATACTACATAAGGTAAAGGATCTTTTCTAAAAAAAAATAAAATTCAATGATGGATTATTCTCTTTTTCCAAGTAAAGCTGGCATTAGTTTTGCAATAATTCTGACACAAGGTAAACTTTCTCTATTTGCCTAAATACTTTAATTAAAGTAAGTCTATTAGCTGTGTTGCTCTCTAGTGGCAATTATGACACTGTTGTTTATTGCTGTATGATTTAACAGATAACAGATAATCAGAGTTGGAAGGGACCTTGTAGGTCATCTAGTCCAACCCCCCACCCAAGCGGGAGACCTTACACCATTTCTGACAAATGGCAGTTCAATCTCTTCTTGAAAGTCTCAAGTGATGGTGCTCCCACAACTTCCAAGGGCAAGCTGTTCCATTGGTTGATTGTCAGAAAGTTTCTCCTGATTTCCAGGTTAAATCTTTCCTTCTTCAGTTTCCATCCATTATTCCTTGCTTGGCCTACAGGCGCTTTAGAAAATAGCTTGACCCCTTTCTCCCTGTGGCAGCCCCCCAAATATTGGAAGACCGCTATCATGTCTCCCCTGATCTTTCTCTTCACTAGACTAGCCAAGCCCAGTTCCTGCAACCATTCATTGTATGTTTTAGCCTCCAGTCCCCTAATCATCCTGATTGCTCTTCTCTGTATTTTTTCTAGAGTCTCAACATCTTTTTTATAGTGTGGTGAACAAAATTGGATGCAGTACTCTGTGGTCTTACTAAGGCTTTATAGAGTGGTATTAGTATGTCCCTTGATCTTGATTGTATACTTCTTTTAATACAACTTAGGATTGCATGAGCTTTTTTGGCTGCTGCTGAACACTGCTGGCTCATATTTAGCTGATTGTCCACTAAGACTCCAAGATCCCTCTCACAATTACTGCTGTTGAGCCTGGTTTTACCTCGTCTATATGTGTACTTTTGTTTTTTCTTGCCTAAGTGTAGGACTTTACTTTTCTCTACATTGAATTTCATTTTGTTAGATATGGCCCAATGTTCTAGTCTGTCAAGATCCATCTGGATCTTGAGCCTATCTTCTTGGGTGTTAGGTATTCCTGACAGCTTAGTATCATCTGCAGATTTGGTAAGTTCCCATTCTATTCCCTCATCTGAGATGTTAATGAAGATATTGAAGAGTACTGGCCTAAGACGGAACCTTGTGGCACCCCACTGCTTACTTCGCTCCGTGTGGACTTAGACCCATTAAGGACTACTCATTGAGTACAGTTTGCCAGCCAGTTGCGAGTCCTTCTAGTGGTGGTGCTATCTATTCCACTTTTTTCTAGCTTACTAAGAAGTAGGTTGTGGTCTACTTTGTCGAATGCTTTGCTGAAATCTAAATATATTATGTCCACAGTATTTTGCTGGTCTACTAATTTAATCACTTTGTTGAAGAATGAAATAAGATTGGTTTGGCATGATCTGTTTTTAACAAACCCCTGCTGACTGCTGGTTATCACTTTATTTGTTTGTAGATGTTGGCAGATCTGTTTTTTATTATCTTTTCCAGTATCTTCCCAGGTATTGATATTAGGATGATTGGTATATAGTTTCCTGGGTCTGTTTTTTTTCCTTTTTTGAAGATAGGAACCACATTAGCTCTTTTCCAGTCCTCTGGTAGTTCCCTGGAATTCTCCAGGATTTTTGAAAGATATGGTGCAGTGGTTCTGAGATGACCTCTGCCAGCTCCTTTAAAAGTCTGGGATGTAATCCATCAGGCCCGGTGATATGTTTTCATCAAGATCAGATAGGTGTTCTCTTACTATTTTTGCTTATTTTAACTTTTATTTCTGGTCTGTCTTTTACAGTTATGTTTTTGGTGGGTTGAGCTGTCATTTCTTTTTGTGTGAAGACGGATGCAAAGAATGAGTTAAGCAGTTCTGCTTTCTCTCTGTTGCCTGTTACTTCCTTGCCACCTTCTCTCTTTAGTGGACTGACTGTTTCCTTGATTTTTTTTTCTTGTCATTTATATGTTGGAAGAAACTTTTTTTTATTATCTTTGACATTTGTTGTAACTCTTTGTTCGTTCGGAGCCTTTGCTATCCTGACTTCATCTTTGCAGATTCTGGCAATCTGCTGATATTCTGCCTTAGTTGTATGTCCTTCTTTCCATTTTTTGTACTTGTCCTTTTTTTTCTGTCAATTTGCCAGAGAGATCTTTGTGCAGCCATGCTGGTTTATTCTTAGATTTCTTGTTTTCTTTCTCAGTGATATTGTGCTGGTCTGGGCTTCTATGATCATACTTTTTAGAGTTTCCCAAGATTCTTGAGTTGTTTTTCCCCTTTAGGATTTTTATCCATGGAATCTTTCCCAAGTTCTCTCTGAGTTTATTGAAATCAGTTATTTTAAAATCCAAGGCTCTGGTGTCATTATGTTCTGTTGCTTGTGTTTGTATTATGCTGAATTCTAGTATGACATGGTCACCCTTACCCAAAGTTCTTGCAGTTTCAACTCCCTCTATCACTTCTTCTCTGTTTGTAAAAATTAAGTCCAGTGTGGCTGGCCCTCTAGTTTCACCCTCTACCTTTTGGACAACAAAGTTATCAGCTAGGTTGGTTTGGAACTTATTTGATTTCTCACTTGGTGCAGAATTAGTTTTCCAATTGATATCAGGATAATTGAAGTCTCCCATTACTATTGTTGTGTGTTTCCTGCATATGTTTGTTTATTGGCTGGCAAAAAGGACATCTATATTTTCTGCTTGATTAGGTGGCCTATAATATACACCTATGACCATGTCATTCTTTTTTTCTTTTATATTGACCCACATGCATTCTAGGAGGTTTTCATCTTTGGTTTCATGCATTTCTGTCACAATATAGTGGTCCTTTACATACAGTGCAACTCCACCTCCTCTTTTATGGGGTCTGGGTTTTTTTTTGAATAGTTTGTATCCTTCTACCAGTATGTTCCAGTCATGGGTTTCATCCCACCAAGTTTCTGTTATTCCAACTATGTCATATTTACCTTCATGTATTCGTAGTTCGAGTTCACCCTGTTTGTTCCCAGACTTTGTGCATTTGTATATAGGCACTTGAGATCTTTATTTCTGACACTGTGCTTCCTGTCTACATAACCTGTGTTGTGCCTGCCTGCCCCTACTTTCTTGCCACCTGCTTGATTAGTGCATATGGCATGGCACTCACTATTAAATGGTTGGTTTTGGTTGGCATCAAGGTTGATAATCTTACCTGCACAAACTTCTATTTTGCATGTACTGGTATCCTTATTAGTTTTAGATTGCTGGGGATAGAAATGTTCTGAATCCATTAATTCTCTGTCCCCACTGTTCAGTTTAAATGTTTATCCAGGAAAACTGTGAATTTAATACCAAGTAACTGAGTCCCTTTCTTTGGTGGATGCAAACCATCTCTTTTGCACAGTTTTTCATTGGACCAGCTGCAGACATTATGACTAATAAAACCAAAGCCTTCCCTTTTACACCACTCCTTTAGCCACACATTAAACTCTTTTACATGCTGCCCTTTCCCTTTTTGTTCCTTGTATACAGGTAGAACCTCTGAAAAGATAAGCCTACAGCCCATTTTACTAAGTTCATAACCCAAGCTCTGGAAGTCTTTCTGAACAGAAAGTGCATCCTTCTGGGATAGATCATTTGTACCAAGATGTATAATAGCATCAACATCACAGTCCTTACTGGCATTTCTGACTGTCTTAAGAATACACTTCTTGTCTCTGCTAGCAGTAGTACCTGGTAGACACCTGATCTCTTTCAAAACCACAGTATCCTCTCCTAAATTTACATCCCTTACAATTGAGTCCCCAACCAGAAGGCGGCTTTTCTTTTTGGATGCCTTGCTCTTCTTGTGTGACTGGTGCGTGATACCTGATTCACACTTTATCCTTTCCAAAGTAAATTCTTCTTCTGGGACCATGATCCCTGGCCTACTTGAGTATCATTATCATTATCATTATCATTATCACAACTACCTTGACCTGTCACTTTAATATACCTATTAAGGTCAGCAAGGGCACTGTATCTGTTTTGCTGGGACACAGCAAAAGGTTTGCTTTTATGGTCCACAGCTCTCACCCTGCTAGATTCCACGGTTGTCCATATTGCCCTTTTGTTGTAGGATCTTTGTGGTAGTGGTCGCTGGTAGCATGGCAGCTCAATAGATGGCTGGATTGGGCACCTAATTCTGCTTGGAGAGCACAGATTAGAGATTCTAAATAGGTAATCTGTCCATGTAGACTGGTAATTTTTTTCACAAAGAGGACAGTATCCAAGTTTGAAAAGAGTACTGTGAAAGACAGCTGTAAAACAAATATTACACTGAACTAAGCTGGCCATTTTGTAATAAAATAAAATCACAATCTCAAGCGCACTTACCCTAAATGTCTTATTGGTAATCTTGTTTTATAGTTCTATGATATGGCTGCTATCTTTCTCCTTTCTTTCTTTTTTAATTTTTATTCTATAAAAAGAAAAAATACAAAAATCTCATTTCCATTAACAATTATTGTGTCATTGTTTATACATGTTTCTTATTTTGTGACTATACATTATTTTTATCCTGATCCTTCACCCATTCGTACCATCTATCCCATGTTGCATAGTATTCTCAATCCTCTTTGCCTTTCAGTTCCATAGTGTATTTATCTAGTTCAGCACAATCCATTATTTTTTGAATCAAAACTTCATCTCGTGGTATTTTATCACTCTTCCAATTTTGTTCCAATGTGATTCTTGCTGCAGTTATAATGTGTACAATAAGGTATCTTTTATCTTTACTCAAATTCTCTTTGATCATACCTAATAAAAACGTTTCAGGTTCCAAATTCAATTTATATTTTATAATCTCAAAAAGCCATCTCTGTATTTTCTTCCAGTATTTTTTGACCTCAATACATTGTCACCACATATGGAAAAACATTCCTTTCTTTTGTTTGCACTTCCAGCATTCTGGTTTCAAGGTTGGATACATTTTCGCCAGTCGTGCCGGCACTAAGTGCCATCTACAAAACATTTTATATTGATTTTCTTTGAATGCCGTTGACAAAGTCAGCTTCCAGTTCTTGGTCCAAGTCTTTTCCCACTCACCCAAATTTATATTATGACCCACATTTCTTGCCCAGGCAATCATTGGTCCCTTAACAATTTCCTCCTCTAGTTCTACCTCTAGTAAATAATTATATGTTCGTGTTATAAATTTTATATCCTTGCCTGTCAAGATTTGATCCAATTTCTGTAAATCTTTATCTATCCCTAGCTCCTTTACATCTTTCTTAAATTTAGTTTGAATTTGCAAATATACCCACCAGTCTAATATTATCCCTTGTTCTTTTACTTTATCCAGTGTTTTTAATTCCCCCTGTTCATCTTCCAATTCTTTATATCTAATCATTTTTTTAGTGTCCCTTGTTTTTGGATATAATATAGCTTCCATAGGTGAGATCCAGTTTGGTCTTTTCAAATAATGCTTTTTTTGTTTTCTCCCATGTTTGTAAAAGTGAGTCCATTAGCAAATGTCTATGGAAATAGGAGTGGATCATATTCTTTTTATCTCATAGAAAGACATGCCACCCAACTTGGAGGTCATGACCTTCTATCGCCAAAATTCTTCTATTTTTTTAAGTTTACCCACTCCTTAACCCATAGTAAAATTGCTGCTTGATAATATGTTTTCCATTTTGGGAGTACATGGCTGCCTCTGGTTCTACTATCTTGTAAAGTTTTCAATTTTATTCATGCATTTTTCCCCATCCATATAAATTTCATTACAGTCCTATCTAATTCCTGAAAAAAATTCTTATCCAATTTTATAGGTATTGTTTGAAAATAGTATAATAGTTTCAGTAGTATGTTCATTTTTATGGCCGCTATTCGGCCCAATAGTGATAATTGTAATTTTCCTCAATTGGCCATATCTTTTTTTATCTGTGAAAGTAATTTCATATAACTATCCTCTTTTATGGAAGAGCATCTTCCTGTTAACCAAATTTCCAGATACTTAAGTTTTTTGACATTTTGTAGTCCCAATTTCCTTTCCAATTGTTTTTTTTTTTTACTTTCTATCAAGTTTTTGGTTATTACTTTTGTTTTATCTTTATATTCTTCTTTTTTGCTCTTCAGTCCAATTATCTCCTTTCTTTGTCTAATCTGATTTAAAAGCACCTCGATGGTCAAGATAAAAAGCAGAGGCAACACTGAACATCCCTGCCGAACACCTTTCATAATCTCCCCATTTATAATTACCCTAGCTTTTTGGTTCAAATAAATTGTGCCAATCATTTTCTTGAATTTTGATCCAAATCCCATATTTTCGACCTGCTGGATCAAGAACTGCCAGTTGAGATTATTGAAGGCCTTCTGAGCATCCAAGAAAATCAACGTTGCTTGCTTTCCCGGGTGGGCCTCACAGTATTCTCGTACGTTTAATACTATCCTTATATTGTTCCTTATCTGTCTAGAAGGTAGGAAACCGTTCTGGTCAATATGAATAAATTCATTTCATATAAATTTTAGTCTTTATGACATTATTGTTGCGAATATTTTATAGTCTGCGTTCAGGAGTGAGATTGGTCTATAATTTTTAATCTCTTTGTGATCTAAATCTTCTTTAGGAATTAGTGAGATATTCGCTTCTCTCCATGAATTGGGTAATTTAGCAAAGTCTAATACCTCATTGTACACATCTAACATCACCGGTTCAAGACATTCATAAATTCATCTATACAGTTCCGCTAGAAGACCATCCGGCCCTGGTGTCTTATTATCTTTCTGCCTTTCAACCACCCTTTTCACTTCCATCACTGTTATTTCTTTATTTAATATCTCTTTCTGTTCCTCTCTAATTTCTGGGAGACCTTTCCTTTTAAAATATTGTTCTATATTCTCAGAGTTTATTCCATCCTCCCTATATAGTTGTTCAAAATATTTTTGTATTATTTTTTCTCAGTTATTCAGTATTCTAATTTTCCATCATCATCCTCCAATTCTTGTATCAACCTTCTTTTTCTTTTTAATTTATTGGAATTAGAAATTCCAAATTAGAAATTTTCTAATTTCTTAATTTATGGGCTAACCACCTCCCTGGTTTATTTGCATGTTTGAAAAAATTCTGTTTTGACCTTTTCACCTCTTTAACTCTCTCTTCCTGATTTATAATGTTCAATTTATGCCTAGTAAGAATCATCTTCCTCCTCAATTTTTCATCTTGTGGGGTTTTTTTTTAATATAAATTTTATATAGATTTTCACAAAAAAAAAACACCATAATACAAATAAAACATCTTTTTTTGAGACTAGCGTGATCACAGGTTGTCAGTTCTTCATACAGGCAGAAACTCAATTTCATCTTTGTGTTCTATTCCATGTCTTATTCACTGGTTAACATTTTCTACATAGTTTTTCCCCTCCTTTGATTTTCTCAACTTTATCTTTAATTATCTCATATCTCAATTCAAATCATTATATTTGGACTTTTTTCTCTCCTGTTTCAATTTCATATTATCTTTTCTTATTAAACAAATTTTCTGTGTAGTTACTAATTGGAGTATGACATCTTTATATCTTTTGATTTTGTCCATTCAATTCTTATTTAAACTTCAATTTATACCTTTAAGATTTTATAGCATTCAATATAATACATAACTTCCAATCAAATTCTGGTACATTCTTAAAATGCACACTATATCCTTAAAAAATTATATGTAAATAAAACACTCATTCCATTCCAATTCAATTCGATCATTAATTTTCATTAAAGTCTTAATATCTTTTTCTTTTCAATTGAATATCATACTTCCTTGTGAACACTTATAAACTTTCCATAGTTAATTCTTTTTTTCCATATTTCTTCACTTATATTTTTATAAATCATTAATAATAATTAAAATGTTCCCATCCTTTCATATTTTCATTTTCTCATTCACTTTCTTTCAAAAAACAAACATTCCACTATATTACAATAAATATTTTATCCATCATTTTAGTCATCGTATTTTCTAAAAAAAATTATATTTCTAATATAACAATACTATCTTATGCACCTTTGCAGAATGCCTTTTTCAATTAAATTTTCACCCGTTATCTCTGAACAGGTTTATACTTTCAATCCTTATACCTTTTCCCTGTTTCTCTTTATCTTGTTTCTGTCTTTTATAACTTCTTTTCCTTTCCTTCTTCCCCCTCTTCTCCTCCTTCCCCTTTTTACCCCCTTGTCTCTCTACTTCTGATTCTCTCTCTGTAATCCGCTCTTCTGTTGCTTTCTAATATTGTAATTATTTTTCAAACTGTTCCTCTTTTTTTGGTTGTTTTTTTAAAATTTTAAACTTTTCACTCTCTTTCCCCCCTTTCCCTTTTTCCCCCCACATAAAATTACTTGATCATTAAAGATGGCTTCTTCTTTGTCCAGATCTTCTTGTTCTACGAGTGTTTCTTGTTGTTTCTCATAGTTCCAGCTCTCAATTTCTAGGAATTGTAATACAAAGCCAAAAGAGCCTCTCCCTTCTTGTGCATCTTCTTTCTGTTTTTTGAGTTCCATTTTCAGTTCTTCTAGAAGTGATGCCATTTTAAACACTTTTAAACAACCACCCAATAGTCATTTAAATGCAATAGCCAAAAATCCAAAAATCACCAAATAATCCAAATGATCCAAATCTGTTTCTTCTTGCTTCTTTTTTCACTTTCTCTTTCTGGGATTCTATTATTTCAGTTTCAGTTGGAATGTATCTTTTAGGAATCTTGTTCAAGTTTCACTGTAAATTGTTTTATGTTCCAGACAGTCTCCAGGCAGTTGTTCCATTTTTCCAGATCCTGCCCTTTTATTCTTTTCTCTCCTTTCCTGCTTTTAAAAGTTTTTAAATATCCAAAAATCTTTATTATCCCTTTGACATTTTATTTTCAGCTTAAATGCCTATTAATGTCAAAGTGGATTTTTATCAATTTCTTACTTAAGTGTCTTATCTGTCAATAAGGAAGGAAGAAAAAAAAACCAAATCCTTTCCCTTTCCTCTCTCCTTTGCCACTTCAAGATCTTCTTTGAGAACAATGTTATTTTTACAGTTTAAATTTCAGGGTATCTTATGTTGTTGCTTTTTCAATTTAACCTGGTCAACCAAAACTTTCTCATCTTATCTTCCTCCTGCACTTTCTTTTCTGGTGAAGTTCTTCTTTGAGGTGGCCATTTCTGACCACTGCTGCAACCGCCTTCGGGAAAGAGAGTAATGGCCAGCTGGGGAGGAGAGATGCAGCTCTCCTCGACCCTGCTGGCAGTCTCCTCCCTCTTCACCACCTCTACGGGGTGGCTTAGCCCCAAACCAACCGGCTTGGGGTGCTCCGGCAGTGAGCATGGATCAAAACTACGCAAGATCGCAGATTTCAGTCCTTATCCAAAGGAGCTCAAACTGGAAGTTCCATCTTGTGGGTTTTTGTTTTGTTTTGTAATCTACTTTCTAGGCCTTTAATCTCCTCCTGTAATTTATTCTGATTTTTTATTTATTTATTTATAAAACATACAAAACATACAAAAACATACAAAACAATACAAAATGATTTTGTATTTTTCAAAAATACAAATTTGTAATTTTGCCATCTTTCCTTATTCCTTTTCGCTGTATATGCTGTTATCAGCCCCCCTCAAGACTGCCTTTGCTGTATCCCATAAATTCTGTAATTATGTTTGCTCCACTATATTTTCCTTTAAAAAAAGTTCAATTTCTTTCTTAATTTTCTCTATAAAATCTTTCTCCTTTAAAATTTGGGGATTTACTATCCACCTTCTACTCTTCCTTTTCCTTCCTTTCCAAATTATTTTTAATAGGTTATGATCAGCCCATACATTTGTCATAATCTCTATTGAATTTAGTTGGTTTCCTCGTTCTATGTTCATCCACGCCATGTCTAATCTAGACCACAATTTTTGTGTGGGTTAGAGTAGAACATGAATTCTTTTTTCCCCAAATTTATTCTCCTCCATTGATCTATCAAATTTAGTTCCTGTCTCATCTTGAAAAAGGATCTGGACAAAATTTTCCTTTTCTTTTTGTGTTTTGCATTACTAAAATAATCCTTCCTTATATCTACGACCGTATTAAGATCTCCCACAATGCATACATTATCTTGTTCCATCTCAATGATTCTCTCATGTAAATCCTTATAGAATTGACTTTGGTTGTCATTTGGCTCATAAACTGTAACTAATAACATTGGCTTGTACCCTAATTCTAATTCAAGTATCAAAATTCTCCCTTGTAGGACTACATATTTTTCTAATGCCTTAATTTCTTTTTTAACATATACCACAATCCTTTTCTGTTTTTGATCTTCCAGGGCTACAAATAACCTTCCCAATTTAAGATATTCTAAACATTTCCAGAATTGTTTTTTAATATGAACTTCTTGTAGGCATACTATTTCTAATTTCTGTTTGGCTAATCTAGATAGTATCTGTTTCCTTTTAATGGGTGAGTTTAGACTATTTATGCTTAATGATAATAGCTTCATTTCCGTTTCTGTCTTTCTACTTATGAGATATTATCTGTCTTCTGTTAATTCTAGTCTCTCTTTGCAGGCATGTTCTTAATCTTTCTTCCGTCTCCTCCTGGTTCTCTCCTTCTTGTTCTAGGACTCCTATATCTTGCTGTTGTTGTTCTTCTTGGCTTTCTGTCTCTAGCTCCTCTCTACCACTGCTTTCTTCTTCTGTTCCTCCAATCTGCTCATAGAAATCTTGCACCTTGTCTAAGTTATCTATCCTGATCCTCTTTTCCTGCCATGTTATCAACAAGCTTTCTGGAATTAGCCATCGAAACATTATGTTCTTCTGGCTAAGATGTGTTGGCAAAAACTTATAGTATTTTCTCTGTTCACGCACCTTCTTGGGAACTTGCTTCAAGGTTTGCACTTCTTTATCTTTATGAACCAAAGTTTCGTCTCATGTTATCTTGTATTTTATGTCATGTACTTGTTTCCTGGCAAATTGCAGGTGGACTTCCCTTGGTAACCTGTTACGTCGAGTGTAACTTGTTTGAACTCCATAGGCCTCATCAATTTCTAGCAGGATCTCTTGGGTCTCCCTTTGTAAAGCTGGCACAAGTAATTCTTCCATAAGTTCATTCAGATCTTCATCTCTACTTTCAATGAAATATTGAAACCTCAAGTAATAGGCAGCACAGTCCATCTCTAGGTGGATAATCTGTTCTTCTAATCTTTTATTTATTGTCATCATCCTGTTGTCCATTAGTTCAAGTTTCTTTTCATTTTGTACTGTTCTAAGTTCTACCTCTTCTAGTTTCTGCTCATTCTTTTGCATTGTTTGTTGTACAGTATCAACTTTGTCTTCTAATTTATTAATATTGCCTTTCAATTCTATATGATTTTGCAAAATATTCTCTTGTGTTTTTAATCTGTTGTTCTTGCATTATAAGCATGGTTTCTTGAATGATCATTAACGAAGACTGTATTGTTTCCATATTGGCTACAGTTTGTTTTTCTGCCCCTGACATTCCTTCAATTGCCTTTTGACCGGCAGGTGATGTAATTGTCAATGTTGGACTAGATGTTGTCTTCTTTGCCATTCTCCAGGCTCATATCTTATTTTCAAGCTCTATTTATTTCTACCTATTTTATTATCTTTTACAATACATTTTAAACTAATCTCTTACTTTCAATTTATTCCTTCTTCTTTTCAAATCTCTTTATTATAATTATATAGAATTAGCATCACTTGTTATCCTTTTCTCTATCTCAAAGTCAATATCACTATATATCTAACAATATCCTACTCAGACAAAACCCTCCTGCCTTTCCTTATGCACGAAGTATTAAATTTATTCTTTTTTTCCTTTTATTTATAATAAAAGGAGGAATCTAATTTCCATTTATATATATTCACCTAGATATACACTCCCCTTAATCTCTTAATATTGTAATCAAAACTTATTTATCACTATATTTCCTAAGTTCTATATACAATACTTAATCAAAGTAATTATAACCTCAAATAGCACCCCAATAGAGAAGGAAAGAAAAAAAGCCCCCCTTTTTAATTTCTTAATTCACTTTTAACTTAGAGCAGTAATCTAGTAGTCAGATACTTATCAAGTCAGGTATTTATAAAGATCTATATCTGCCTGTATTTCTATATATCTTACTCAAACACTCAAACACCCCTTTCTATACACAATGTATTGTAGTTTCTCCTTTATACAATAAAAGAGGGGTCAAGGTTTAGATTCTCTATACTCACAACAATATATATTCTTCTGAAACTCTTAATATCCTATTCCAAGATTATTTATCACTACGTTCCTTAACCCAATAATCCTATTTAGTCAAGATAATTATACCATCAAGTTATTTCAAATTAAAGGAGAAAGCCTCCTTTTTGATTTCTTATCCCCACAATCTCCTTAAGACAGTGCTCTAATAGACAAATACATTCAAATCATACAGGTCATACAGATCATGTTAATAATATAAATCAAACTTATATTTCAATACCAGCCTATTTTGTTATCTTTAAAGTTTACAGTTCATACACCTCACTCAAAGGTTTCCTTTTCTTTTCTCTGCAATCTCACCATCTCAGTCCAAACCATTTTCCACTCTCCTCTCTTCCACTTAGTCTTTCTACTGCTCCCTCCAAGTCTCTCTCTTTATGACTCCATTCATATCTTCTCTGTTTCTTTCCAATACTCCTTCGTCGTCTCTTTCAGCCCACTCTCTGCCAAATTTTCTTCTTCTCTGCTCCCATTAATGTCCTGCTGTCTCTTTTCGTTTGAAAATTGCTCAGTCACTCCTTTTTCTGTATGTCGCCTTTCTCACCTCCGTTGTCCCGACTTTCCTTCTGATCCTTTCAATTGCCCTCTGTCCAAGAAGCAGAGAGAAGTCAATCATCTCTCCCTTATCACCTTCTTTTCACCACCTCCTCCTCTGGCTTCCCTGGATTTTCTTCTTCTCCCACCAGTTCTCATCTTATTTCAATCTCCACCTTTCAGCTTCCTAGAACTATTCACTTCCAACTTATACCCCCTCTCCTTCAGTCTCATTCCATTTGTAAAAAGTGCTGAATCACAGCTCTTTCTTACTATCTTTCCACCTGTGATATGGGGTTACCCCCCCCTCACTGGAGCTCTTTTTTCATAGGAAACAAGTTCAAACTTACTTTTGGCAAATCATCACAGTTGCAACTTTGGGATTTTATGACACTTCAATGACACTTTCTGTTGATAATCTTCTCACTTCCTCCTCATTCATGGTTCAGCCATGGCCTCGGGTCTGCCATAATAAAATGACAGACACTTTCACTTCGGGTTTTCAGGGGTCTCCCGTCTTGCCGGCTGGCAATCACATTTCACTTCACCGTCTTCTGGGCTTCCACTCTTCTCTGCTTGGTTCTCCAGGCTCCTCACGCTCCGAAAGGTCCCCTAAAGTGAAAAAATGGGATCCAGAGATGGAGACCACTCTTCCTTCACTCTTTCACCAAGGCATCACTGCCAGAAGCCTATCTTTCTCCTTTCTACTCACCCTCTGCTTCCTTCAAAAGCAGCCAGTAGCTCCTCCCACAACCTCTGGAAATTTGAAATGCAATGGAAGCAATTCAAACTGCCTCTCTCTTTTCTACTCACCCTCTGCTTCCTTTGGAAGCAGCCAGCAGCTCCTCCCACAACCTCTGGGAATTTGAAATTTGCCACACTATTTGGCTTTATTGGGTGATTGTTCCTGTATTGCACATATCCTGGTAAGACTAAAGAGCAGTATGTGCATATATTGCACATATCCTGGTAAGGCTAAAGAACAAGTCAGACAGTCTTCTTCAAAAGAACTTGAATACCTAAAAGATAATCATCCTTCAAGGAATTTGTCTTTATAAGGCCTAAGCAAAGAAAGGATATACTATACTTTAAGCTCTGTTATGCTGCGTACTGTGATTAGATGTCCAAATCTTAAGAAAATGCAATATCAGAGTAAGAAAAATAGACATTAGGAAACACTATCTGATATTTTTCTCCTTGGAGAAAACATATCCAATATCATACCAGCAGCAGTTTAATTCTTATTAAAGGAATTATCAAGTCTGACTTATTGGAGATGGAGAATTAATTACCCTCTTAAGGAAGGATTCCCAAGGAGTGGTCTAGTCTGAATTTTTGCAGATGCAGAATTAATTATCCTCTTGAGGAAGGATTCTCAGTGGGTTAACTTGAAGAGTACCCACAATAGATTTATTGCATGTCAGTCCATACTGTTCTTCCCAGTGGTCTATAGAATAATTAACTTCTTCCTTCATAGTCTTTTAGTTTGAAGATAGGAGCATAAGAATGTGCACCCTAAGTAATAAGTACAGCCCATCTTCCCATCCCATACACACACATTTAGACTTTTGTATGAAAAGTAGCAATTTATAGACATTTATTTATCCTGCTTGACCTTTGCCTAGTTGGACAGGAGTAATTGGCAGTTCTTACTGTACATCTTGCAATCATATAGTACATCTTGCATCATGGCAGCAACTGCTAACCAAATAGGTTCCTAACAGGAAATGCAACAGTGGTGTTGTGTTCTGGTGCCATCATTTTTTTGAATCAGGGGATTCGTGTTTTGAATAACATGATAATATAGTTGGTTGTCTATTAGAAAAAAAAGATGGTTTGTGTCTGAATAGTAAGTTCTAGGAAAAGTGCTATATTGGAAATTTGTATTATAAGCATAAATCAGATAAATCTATTAATGCTTTTCATTCTGTCCAAGCATTTTTTTTATTCCATACATATATTTAGGCAATGATAGAAATATATCACATAGTATAACTTGGTATTATTATTAAGTATTCAAATTATAAGATTTCTTCTTAAATAATCTAGATCTGAGATTTTCTTTAGTGGTCTCCCAGTCAAATACCAAGCTAGTTTTGTTTTTGGAGATCAACCAAGGGTATGCTTTATGATTATTACATCATAGAACACATTTTGATGTAGTGATTAAGGCACCAGAATCTGTGAGTTCTAGTCTCACCTTGGGCACAAATATCAGCTACATTATTTTGGTCCAGTGATACTCTTTTAGTCCTGGGAAGTAGGCAAAGACAAACCACTTCTAAAATCTCACTTGAAAAATTCAGGAATTTGTCCAGGCATTCACCAGGAATAAACATTAATTTGAAGACACAAAATAATTAATAATATATTATAAGCAGGGTCAACCATATTTGAATGGAACTGGAAAATGTGTTGTATAGCATAATAGTTGTGAACTGTATAACATTCCAGCTACTTTCACTTAAAAAGAAATTATAATTTCAAGAGCCATAATCCATAAAGAGCCATATGCCTGGGCAAACCTGGGTTTTTAAAAACTTGAGTTTGTTTTTAAATCATGGAAACTACATCAAAGTTTCTCTGAGCAATATTTAAAGTTGTGACAAGAAAATTTGTAAATTAAGCTTTGCTTGTTTTGTTCTAATTTTCTAAGGTGTGAATCACTGTACTATAGCATCTACTAATATTATTTTGCCTTAGAATTTACTCCATCTTCAGGAAGTATTCATGTTGATATTGTTAATATTTAAAGTAGTATTTATACTTAATGTTGTAACATCAAAATTACTTAGAAAAAATTATCTGCAAGGATAATGCTGTGATTTTCAATATGCTCAATCATACATTGTTTTATATCATTATTTTTTATTGATTTCAAACGATCAATTACAGCAACTGTGAAAATGGTTGTATTTATTGAAATAATGCTGGCAATATAAAGTTTGATTCAAACCCTACAATGGAGATTCTCTTTTTATCAAGATGAAAATGCTTCAGCAAAATTTTTTGCATCTCTAGAAACCTAAAGCCTAAATTATCTCAAATAATTCAGAACAGTATATATTGGCATTTTTTTTATTCAAACACTTTTTAAAGTCTGTTTCTTGCTAGTAAAGTCAGCATATCCTTACACAAGTTGGATATTGACATGCTGTTTTGTTTCCTTTTTTCCATTCAATGATCTAGCTGCGTGTCCAGTTCTGTGCAGTGGCAATGGACAATACACCAAAGGAGCCTGTTTGTGCTACAGTGGCTGGAAAGGGCCAGAGTGTGACATACCCATCAGCCAGTGTATTGATCCATCATGCGGAGGCCATGGTTCTTGCATTGAAGGGAACTGTGTTTGCTCTGTAGGATACAAAGGCGAAAACTGTGAGGAAGGTAAATGCTACTATACAAACTACATTTGTTCACCTTGTATTGAATAAAGAGGGTGAGAGGACAAAAGGAAAAATTCCACAATGCTCTGATACACAACTGCTCCAATAGTCCTGGAACAGAAGCTCAGGAATTCAGCATCCTCTGTGTTACCAGTTGGTGTGATTTGTATTTATGCTTCTTTCTTTCCATGTACTTAAGGATCCTAATCATTTGAGTCATTGCAAAATTACACACCACAGGTAAACCTGAGTGATTCTTTTGTTGTGGGGTCTGGATCTATCTTTTCTTTTCTTTTCTTTTCTTTGGTGGCATGGATTTTATTGACTCAGCATTTTTAAAGTGCAAAATGCAGAACAAAACAAATAAAAAAGATGGTATACAAAATGGCATAATTGGAAACCTATAAAAGCAAACACTTTAGTAATAATTAATTCAGAAAAAGAGGAGCCAGATTTGAAAGACTACAGGTATCCATGTCACTTAGAGGCCCCATGTGGAGTAAATTGTTCTTCTAACATGCAATCACATTGAATTAAAGGAAAGTAAATGGTACACAGAAAGGAAGGCAATTTAATGAATTCTAAAAAGCACTTTGTATTGAACATATAAGTAGCTAAAGTTTCCTCCAAAAAGAGTGGGGGGGGGAGTTGTACCAGGAACAGGAGAGCAAAAAGTTTTAACTAAATTGAAATGGCCAAATATGCGCAGCAATGGGATATTTATGTGATTTTTTTTATAATTAATTTTTGTCCCTTGTAATGCTTAAAATGGAAAGCCCTCCAGAAAAAGACAATTACTAGAAGCCAGGATCAGTTTGTCAAATAAATATCATGGCATATAAACTTTATTTAGTCACTTTGACAGAGGAGAATAGACAATATCACCACCAGATGGATTTATAACTGACTGATCAACAGCGCTCAATGGGTAGTCCAAAATGAAACTTGGAAGAAACCATGCAGTAGGTTTCTCCAAGGTTCTGACTTAGGCCCAGTACTCTTCAGCATCTTCATCAATGATTTAGATGAGTTGATAGAAAGGGCACTCATCAAATTTGCAGACACCAAGTTGGCCAGAATAGTTACCACTTTAGAAGATAGATTAAGTTTCAGAAGGATTTTGACAGACTTCAGCACTGGACTAAAACTGAAAATGTTTGAAAACAATCTAAAACTTTTCAGAAATAAAGATTATTTATGAAGAGATGCAGAACTGAAGTAACATATCCTGAAATCATTGATATATGCATTTTTGCTATAGGCTAAATGTTCGGTTATGATTTAGACCTTGATTTAACAAGTAAATAATGGATTATTAAATCTCCCACAAGTGCACAAAGCCTGTGCCTTTCTCCTTTCTGTATTTCTCTGGAGCAAATATATGTTAATATAATCCTTGATATCCTCTTCAAAATAACAATATTTTAGCAGCATCTCAATATGTGCATTTTGTTCAGGAAAACCTAGTCAAATATTTATACCTGAAAGATCCCTTAATTCCAGTGCTTTATTCATTGTGTTTAAGAAATAATTATAAAATTAATACAAATCTTCCTTTGGAAAATTTCTAAAGAAGAGGTTTAAAAGAAATTCTACAAAATAGCCTATAAAAACAGTACTCTTGGACAACATTGATTAATCAGTAGTTTCATCATACTGGTGTTTCTCTCCTCCCATAAATCTGTGCATGGATGCATGATCATGTACATGTGTGTATTTGGGTGTGTGGTATAAATATATAAACAAACATTGGACCTGATACCATCCTGATCAAAACCACATCCCCTGAAAAAAATAGCAGGGTCAAAGTTATGTATAATCAATGTTCATAACTATTAATTAAAACAAGTTTCCAGTAAAATAGGGAACATGAATTGATTCTTGTCTGTATATACCATCCAATATCACTGTAAGGTATGCGTGCACAAACATACACGCACACACACACATTACATTTTTATACTATAAAATATATAAAGGTGCAATGAAAACCTTTCTTCCTATTTCCAGTAGAAAAAGAAGAAAAAATAAGCGTGAAGATGGACATATGATGTTCTGTATAAAATGGTATACTCCAAATGTCTCAAATTTGATTGGCCAGAAGGGCCTGCATGGGATTGGTTCACTAGGAATGGTTCACTAGGAACCATTCCAGGAGAACCGCCGAAAGGCGGCAAAATCAAGTAACTGTCATTGGCTACAAGCCGGCAGGCAAGCCGTATATAAAGGCTGCCACAGTTTGAGCCAAACTGTTCCGTTGCTGTATATAGTAGTTGAAATAAAGACACTGCTGTTGGAACCTGGTCTACCTCGCATTTTTCCGGATGGAACACTGGCGACGAGGATGGGATTGTCCTAAAACGTGAGACTGTGCACGCGGCAAATTGAAATCCAGGCTAGAAGCGATGGCCGGAAATAATGCACCGCCCGCACCTTTCAATCCCAATGAAGAGGATTGGGAATCCTATGTAGACCGTTCCCGCTACCACACATCATGAAGATTTTGACGAATCATCAGAATCAGAAGATGATGATGATGAGGTCCACTACCTGTACGCCAACAAAAAAAGGTGCGAAAAAAAAAAACTGGTGGGAATGTGCCGGCTGCGGAGGAAACGACCCTCGAGCCGATTGCAGATTCCTTGATGCCATATGCCGAGCTTGCAAAAAGAGGGGACACATCAAGAAAGTCTGTAGGAATCGCAAAAATAACAGCCCTAACAGATGCAGTAACTCTCCACCACAAACTGAATCGAAGCAAGCTGAGAGAAAGTGGGAGTGCAACAAACGAGCCAGTAACCGAGAAAAGGGGGCCATAGAAGGAGCGTTCACGTCGCGGCTCCTGTCAGGTATCTGTTTACCTGCGAATCCTTCTACCACGCTACACCAACCTACACCAACAGTGTTCTACAGTGGCTGGGAAAAGTGTAGCGACACGAGAGAAGAAGAACCGAGAAAAGACCCATCAAACTGTCACTACCGGAAGCGCTCAGACGGAAAACGGAAGAAAAGTCAAAATCATTGTAAAAATTGAAGGAAGCCCCTTTGAGGTGGAAGTTGATTCAGGATCTTTTCTGTCAATGGTGTCTTGGGACACAATCAGATGACTGGTCCCAAATATCAAATTAAAAGAACTCCAGAAACAAAAATTAATTCTAAAGGACTACCAAGGGAATCGAATCCCTGTGGTAGGTGTAGGACATTTCCGAGTCGCCTACAAGCAGCACGTTGAAGTCCTTCCTCTAACAATAGTTGACAGAGACTGACCCAGCCTCCCGGGCATCGAATAGTTCGCACCATTGGGCATCGGAATGACCGGAGTGAGCCGAGTAGCCGCAACAGACTGGGAAGAAAGCCTGATTCATGAGTTCCAGGACATTTTCGATGGCACCCTAGGCAGGTACCGAGGGACCCCAATTTCCTTTAGTTTAGACCCCCAGGTGGCCCCTAGAAGATTAAAAGCCAGACAAGTACCCTTTGCGTTAAAAGCAAAAATAGATGAACAATTGAATAAATTAATTGACCAAGGGGTCTTAGAACCTATTGACCATGCTAGGTGGGAGATGCCAATAGTAACACTGGTTAAACCTGACAGGTCGGTACGCATCTGTGGAGACTACAAGGCTACCCTGAACCATGTGCTACAACAAAGCGCATACCCTGTGCCAGTCATACAACATTTATTCCACTCACTCGGGGGAGGAAAATTTTTTGCCAAGCTTGATTTAGCACAAGCATACCAACAGCTTCCAGTAGACCCATTAACGGCTGAGGCACAGACAATAGTAACTCACAGAGGGGCATTCAAATGTAACAGACTTCAATTTGGAATAAGCGTTGCCCCAGGCGTTTTCCAAAGCCTCATGGAACGCCTATTAAATAGAATAAAAGGGGTCGTACCATATTTTGACAACGTCTTAATTTCGGTTAAAGATACGACCCAACTAGAAAAAAGACTAAGAGAAGTGCTAACAATATTTAGAGAATCCAGCCTGAAAGTTAAAAGGGAAAAATGCTGCTTAATGATTAATCGCATCGAATTTCTGGGCTACTTAATTGACGGAGAGGGTATACACCCTACAGAAAAAAAGGTCAAGGCTATTAGAGATGCACCACAACCAAAAAACAAAACTGAATTGCAGGCATTTTTGGGTCTAATAAACTTCTATAACGTATTCCTCCCCCACAAAGCAACGAGAGCAGAACCATTACACCATTTGCTGGATAAGAAAACTAATTGGACTTGGGGTCATAGAGAACAAAAGGCATTCCAGTTGGAATGTTGGAACCCGGTCTACCTCGCGTTTTTCCAGATAGAACATATGATATAAAGAAAGAAGCTGTCTATGGACAGAAAAGCAAAAGGGGAAAACAAAAATGAATAGAGATGAGACAGGGAAGAGATAATTTTAAAAAATGAAGCTCTGTGTAGGAAATTCGAAAAGGGTTAAGGATAAATTTCCTTTCCCAGAACTAGCTAACCTTCAAAGGCACAATCAACTGTTTTTCTTTTTTCATTTTATTCTTTTCAATGAATGTAAGATGGATGCCTCCTCAATTCACCAAAATTATTTGGGGAAATAAGCTTGTCCTCATCGAAAAAATTGCAATATATAATCACATTTATGATAATATTTTAGCTTTCCTTTACAAGCCTATTTTATCCTGTTTTTAATCTCAAACTAGTTTTTATCTCCAAGTTTTTTCCTCAAGAAAAGAAACACTGTAAACTGTAATAGGTTTATTATCTTTGTAGGAAGTGCAATTCCTTTAGAGATTCCAGAAGAAAAAAAATTGACATAAATGAAATGCTACTCTTATTAACTTGCTCTGAGACTGCTAAAGTCTGACCTCTACATACATGTGTGTTCAGAAAGAATGAACAAATGATTTAATCAGGAGCAAGAAAGGATAAGGAATTAGAAAGAACAATATATGTTAGAAAACCTGTATTAATGAAAAAGCAAATATAGAAGGTTTAGAAGAATGACAAGACAGATTAACATAGCTTTTTTCATGCATCATTTAATAAACCAGAATTCTATAATATTGGCACTGTCCCTTCAAAATAGCTTTCATTTTAACAGATAACAGATAATCAGAGTTGGAAGGGACCTTGTAGGTCATCTAGTCCAACCCCCCACCCAAGCAGGAGACCCTACACCATATCTGACAAATGGCAGTCCAATCTCTTCTTGAAAGTCTCAAGTGATGGTGCTCCCACAACTTCCAAGGGCAAGCTGTTCCATTGATTGATTGTCAGAAAGTTTCTCCTGATTTCCAGGTTAAATCTCTCCTTCTTCAGTTTCCATCCATTATTCCTTGCCTGGCCTACAGGCACTTTAGAAAATAGCTTGACCCATTTCTCCCTGTGGAAGACCCTCAAATATTGGAAGACCACTATCATGTCTTCCCTGGTCTTTCTCTTTACTAGACTAGCCAAGCCCAGTTCCTGCAACCGTTCGTTGTATGTTTTAGCCTCCAGTTCCCTAATCATCCTGGTTGCTCTTCTCTGTACTTTTTCTAGAGTCTCAACATCTTTTTTAAAGTGTGGTGAACAAAACTGGATGCAGTACTCTAAGTGTGGTCTTACTAAAGCCCATGTCCCACTGCACCAATGGATGCAAAGAGGATGTAAAACGTTAAAAAAAGCTTGCCATCAGTTGGAAAACGCGATGCATCCGTTGTGTACTCACTGCATACGTGTTTCATACGCTCTATCCCTCCAGCATCCGTCCACTGAGATTTCATCCGCCCAAGAAATTTTGAGCTGCACAAAACTTTGTGAATGGATGAACTTTCCACTGTGTATGATGTAAATCCGTGACATCTGAGCAAAAAATGTTCTATGTCCATTTCTCTTCCGTTAAGCGTCCACTGTATCCTCTTGCATCCTCTGGGCATCCTCGCAACTCACATCCGTTGCAGCCGAAAACGGAAAGAGGGAGGAAACAAAAGGTGCATGGAACGTCTACACAGCGTTAGTAGCACGGAAATAGAAAGGATGCGCAGTGAACGGTTTGCATCTGATATACATCCGCTGGGCTTCCTATGAACATCTGTTTAACATCCCTGCTACAAACTACTCACGTCAGTTCTTTTCTGTTCTTTTCTGTTCTGTTTATGCAATTTTCCAGCACTTTTTGGAGCGGATGACAACGGATGGAGCCACCCCTGAAATTTTGCTCATCTGCTGTGTCCTTTATGTACACATTTTGCGTCCGTCGGCCAGTGGGACAGGGCCTTAAGGCTTTATAGAGTGGTATTAGTATGTCTCTTGATCTTCATTGTATCCCTCTGTTATACAATTTAGGATTGCATGAGCTTTTTTGGCTGCTGCTGCACACTGCTGGCTCATATTTAGCTGTCGTCCACTAAGACTTCAAGATCTCTCTCACAATTACTGCTATTGAGCCTGGTTTCACCCAGTCTATATGTGTACTTTTGTTTTTTCTTGCCTAAGTGTAGAACTTTACTTTT
The DNA here is from genome assembly GCA_015471245.1 of Laticauda colubrina. Lineage (NCBI taxonomy): Eukaryota > Metazoa > Chordata > Lepidosauria > Squamata > Elapidae > Laticauda > Laticauda colubrina. The sequence continues at coordinate 97,789,694 of BLBF01000003.1, read as the reverse complement.
CTCTACATTGAATTTCATTTTGTTAGATATGGCCCAATGTTCTAGTCTGTCAAGATCCATCTGGATCTTGAGCCTACCTTCTTGGGTATTAGGTATTCCTGACAGCTTAGTATCATCTGCAAATTTGGTAAGTTCCCATTCTATTCCCTCATCTGAGATGTTAATGAAGATATTGAAGAGTACTGGCCTAAGACGGAACCTTGTGGCACCCCACTGCTTACTTCGCTCCGTGTGGACTTAGACCCATTAAGGACTACTCATTGAGTACAGTTTGCCAGCCAGTTGCGAGTCCTTCTAGTGGTGGTGCTATCTATTCTACTTTTTTCTAGCTTACTAAGAAGTAGGTTGTGGTCTACTTTGTCGAATGCTTTTCTGAAATCTAAATATATTATGTCCACAGTATTTTGCTGGTCTACTAATTTAATCACTTTGTTGAAGAATGAAATAAGATTGGTTTGGCATGATCTGTTTTTAACAAACCCCTGCTGACTGCTGGTTATCACTTTACTTGTTTGTAGATGTTGGCAGATCTGTTTTTTTATTATCTTTTCCAGTATCTTCCCAGGTATTGATATTAGGATGATTGGTATATAGTTTCCTGGGTCTGTTTTTTTCTTCCTTTTTTGAAGATGGGAACCACATCAGCTCTTTTCCAGTCCTCTGGTAGTTCCCTGGAATTCTCCAGGATTTTTGAAAGATATGGTGCAGTGGTTCTGAGATGACCTCTGCCAGCTCCCTTAAAAGTCTGGGATGTAATCCATCAGGCCCCGATGATTTGTTTTCAATATCAGATAGGTGTTCTCTTACTATTTTTGCTTATTTTAACTTTTATTTCTGGTCTTTCTTTTACAGTTATGTTTTTGGTAGGTTGAGCTGTAGTTTCTTTTTGTGTGAGGACGGATGCAAAGAATGAGTTAAGCAGTTCTGCTTTCTCTCTGTTGCCTGTTACTTCATTGCCATCTTCTCTCTTTAGTGGACTGACTGTTTCCTTGATTTTTTTTCTTGTTATTTATATGTTGGAAGAAACTTTTTTTTATTATCTTTGACATTTGTTGTAACTCTTTGTTGTTCGGAGCCTTTGCTATCCTGACTTCGTCTTTGCAGGTTCTGGCAATCTGCTGATATTCTGCCTTAGTTGTATGTCCTTCTTTCCATTTTTGTACTTGTCCTTTTTTTTCTGTCAATTTGCCAGAGAGATCTTTGTTCAGCTGGTTTCTTCTTGGATTTCTTGTTTTCTTTCTCAGTGGTATTATGTTGGTCTGGGCTTCTAAGATCATACTTTTTAGAGTTTCCCAAGATTTTTGAGTTGTTTTCCCCTTTAGGATTTTCATCCATGGAATCTTTCCCAAGTTCTGTCTGAGTTTATTGAAATCAGTTATTTTAAAATCCAAGGCTCTGGTGTCATTATGTTCTGTTGCTTGTGTTTGTATTATGCTGAATTCTAGTATGACATGGTCACCCTTACCCAAAGTTTCTGCAGTTTCAACTCCCTCTATCACTTCTTCACCTATGACCATGTCATTCTTTTTTTCTTTTATATTGACCCACATGCATTCTGGGAGGTTTTCATCTTTGGTTTCATGCATTTCTGTCGCAATATAGTGGTCCTTTACATCCAGTGCAACTCCACCTCCTCTTTCATGGGGTCTGGGTTTTTTTTTAATTGTATCCTTCCACCAGTATGTTCCAGTCATGGGTTTCATCCCACCAAGTTTCTGTTATTCCAACTATATCATATTTACCTTCATGTATTCGTAGTTTGAGTTCACCCTGTTTGTTCTCCAGACTTTGTGCATTTGTATATAGGCACTTGAGATCTTTATGTCTGACACTGTGTTTCCTGTCTGCATAACCTGTGTTGTGCCTGCCTGCCCCTACTTTCTTGCCACCTGCTTGATTAGTGCATATGGCATGGCACTCACTATTAAATGGTTGGTTTTGGTTGGCATCAAGGTTGATAATCTTGCCTGCACAAACTTCTATTTTGCATGTACTGGTATCCTTATTAGTTTTAGGTTGCTGGGGCCAGAAATGTTCTGAATCCATTAATTCTCTGTCCCCACTGTTCAGTTTAAATGTTTATCCAGGAAATCTGTGAATTTAATGCCAAGTAACTGGGTCCCTTTCTTTGATGGATACAAACCATCTCTTTTGTACAGTTTTTCATTGGACCAGCTGCAGACATCATGACTAATAAAACCAAAGCCTTCCCTTTTACACCATTCCTTTAGCCACACATTAAACTCTGTTACATGCTGCCCTTTCCCTTTTTGTTCCTTGTATACAAGTAGAACCTCTGAAAAGATAAGCCTACAGCCCATTTTACTAAGTTCATAACCCAAGCTCTGGAAGTCTTTCTGAACAGAAAGTGCATCCTTCTGGGATAGATCATTTATACCAAGATGAATAATAGCATCAACATCACAGTCCTTACTGGCATTCCTGACTGTCTTAAGAATACACTTCTTGTCTCTGCTAGCAGTAGTACCTGGTAGACACCTGATCTCTTTCAAAATCTCAGTATCCTCTCCTAAATTTACATCCCTTACAATTGAGTCCCCAACCAGAAGGCGGCTTTTCTTTTTGGATGCCTTGCTCCTCTTGTGTGACTGCTGTGTGTTACCTGATTCACACTTTATCCTTTCCAAAGTAAATTCTTCTTCTGGGACCATGATCCCTGGCCTACTTGAGTTATCATTATCACAACTACCTTAACCTGTCACTTTAGTATCCCTATTAAGGTCAGCAAGGGGACTATATCTGTTGTGCTGGGACACAGCAAAAGGTTTGCATTTATGGTCCACAGCTCTCACCTTGCCAGATTCCACGGTTGTCCATACTGCCCTTTTCTTATAGGATCTTTGTGGTAGTGGGATTGTGTTGGGACTGTGCAAAATTCTTTAGGAGATACTAGGTTATATGCATTTAAAATAAATTCTTAGGCAATTGTTTAATAGTTGAAAACATTTATGCCATGTAACAATTGCAACAACAGAAAAACAAATAAACATATCTGATTTTTTATTAAAGACCCAAAAATCTTGTCTGTTGAATTGTGCTTTTGAAAAGAATGGACTGAAGTTGATTCATATGCTACTTTCTAGCTATGAAATGGAATTGGATACTGTAGGTCAGCATTTTTTTCCTGTTAGCTTTTGATTTCAGATATTCATCATAGTCATATTGTTCAAACAATTTACCTAAAATGGCCATGGCACTGAAATCGATATGTGTGATACACAAATTTTTGCTACATACACTGTTGGTCTATTCAAATTGCACACACACCAAAAAACCTGAAATAGCTAACGTGTCAAGCTTCATTTAATACAATTTGGGGTAGAAAATGAGTAAAATTAACAAATTAGGTTAGGTTAATAGCATTTTTGTTGTCATTTTTATCGCTGTGCAATTTTTCAAAGGTATTTAACTTTCTAAGTATAATTTTTAGCTCAAGGGAATTTTGCATAACACAGTATTGGAAAAATGCCTTGACCTTTTTTGTCCTTGTCGTGATTGAATATATGTATTCTACCTTTAAGGCCGTTTTTCTTAGGGTGGAAAAGTGAGAAGTCATATCTATGGAAATTTTGTTACTAGGTTTGCGCCAGTAACTGAGGCCCCAAAGATTTCATGTATTCTTCATCTCATATTGTTGATTTTATATTAATGCTAAATCATGTTAAGATCATAGACTTCAAGAAGAAATAAAATCTTATGCAAATTGTTTTCTCATTCTGTGAAACATCATTTTGTGATTGGCCATTCACATGCTTATTAATACAAATAAATGATCTTTGCATGGGCTAGCTTTTCTCGTATATCAAAGTATTCCAAAAAATATTTATTTTTTCAAAGATACACTAGGCTTAATCTCATCTGGGTTATCTCTGTGTAGATAATACTTTACCTATGTTAGCTACTGACCAGTAGGAAGGACTATGGGATCAGTTTCATCGTTAGAGTACACTTTCAACATAAGTATGCTTCACACTAGATGTTCTGTATTGAACCCTTTCTGTATTGAATCCACAGGCTTGCACTTGTTGATTATATACTGACTTTAATTTTATAGGTATCTTGGCCTGAGTGTTCCTTAATTTGCAGTAAGAATGGTCTTAGAAAATTTTACTAATGCTCTCATACTTTTCAATCAAAACAAAAATCAATCATGCAATGCCCCCTACTGTCAGTACCTAATATAAGCCCTCTCCTTTCCAATTTGAGAGCAGAAGCTCTTGAGACCTCTGGATGAGGCTCAGACCAATGGAAATTAGAAAATTACACTAGTATAAGAGATTCTCAAACCTTAAATTTTGTTTGCTTCCCAGTGTTGTCCCAACTCAATGCTGGTTCTATTGTCCAGGGAGCCCTTTTCCCAAATTTAACACACTATGGAAGAGATTGTAAAATAAACTTTTACAATAAATTACAATAAATTAATAAACTTTTACAATAAATTCTACTGAAGAAAGGACACAGCAAAAATGTTCCAAGCTTATGCATAGGCTAATCACATTTTTTGTAATTGTCATTTCAGTATTACCATCAGCCTAATTCCCAATAACATACTTCCCTTTTTAACAATCTACTTCTTGTTTGAACAACACATTTTTAACTATAGTATGTGCAAAACCTTTCCCGTTTATGCATTATGCCTTATCCATAATATACTGTACATCGGGTTACAATTTAGCAAGCTAAAGAATTTATGCCTTGTCCTGTGCCTGAACTTTAACTGAGCTTTAATTGGACTTTTTAATGGGAAATTTGGGGCTTCTCTACCAATAAGAATAGAGTAGAGTAGAGTAGAGTAGAGTAGAACAGAGTAGAATAGAATAGAATAGAATAGAATAGAATAGAATAGAATAGAATAACAGAGTTGAAAGGGATCTTGGAGGTCTTCTAAGACTAACTTGTAAAGATTTAAATAGTAATTGAGAGCACACAAACAAAAATAAAGGAATTTAGTATGTGGCAATGCCAAAAGAGTCAATGAATCTTGGGCTATGTCAACAAAAGTCTATATCATGGGGAGGTGAAAGTTTTACATTGGTTAAACAGCACCTGGAACACTTGTCCAATTTCATCATCAGATCTTTGTTATGGTCAAAGATTAGCAAATGTTGTCAAATTTTTCTGAATGCTGAGGAACTAGAAAGAGCACAAAGAGCAACCAAAATGCTAAAGGACTAAATCATAGGAAGAACTGTTAAACTAACTGGGTAAGTTTAAACTAAAGAAAAGAAATCTAAATGGAGATGTGATGTGCGTCTTTCATTTCTTCTTGAACAGTTGTCATAGAGGAGAAGTGTGGATTTATTGTCTGTTGTGCATCATAGTAAGAAAACAACCAGTAACCAGAAGCATTAGGAGAAATATACAAACTCGAAATAAAATTTTCCTTACTGGGATTGCTATTAAGCAGTGGAACAGACATAAAAAAAGTAAATATTAAAATGGAAATTTGTTAAAATACATAAACAAAATATTACTGTTACTACAGTATTAATGTTATTGTGATATATGTAATTGCAAACACTTTGATTATAATTATCTAAAAATAATTGTACCCAGACAACACACTGTTCAATTGAAATGGATTTTTTATATATTATACTAATAAAACAAATAAAACTTAGGAAAAAAGCAGTGGAACAGTTCCTGTCATCATGGGAGTTCTATCACTGGAAATTTTCAAGCAAACATTGGACAGCCATTTGCTAGGTTGATCTGAGATAGAGGATTGAAATAGAAGATCTGCAATGCTCTTCTGGCTTTGATGTTATAATTCACACTTACTTTGTGCCTGTATATGCATTTGCTGATTTTTTTTAATGACCCTGTAGTCCCTTGCATAAGGGTACAGTCGGGTTACTGAATGGAGCTGAGTGTTTACTGAGTGTTTACTGGCTGAATGCCCTTTCTATTTTTTTTAAAGTATTTAGAAGAATCCATTCTCAGGATAGTTTATAACCAGTTTTACACTGTTGGACCATGATTAAGAAAGGCAGATGATGATGATGATTATGATTATAATAATAATTATTATTTATTTTATTCATTAAACATGAAATTCAGTGAACAGAACATTTAAAAATGTATCACAAATATCACTGACTAGCACTGATGGTTGATACAGATTGCTGCCAGTATCCTAGGTATCCAGCAAGTATCTTCTTAAAATGTAGGATATTTTTTGCAGTTTTTTGCAGTTCCACTGGTGTCATTGCAGGAAGTTGCAATTTCTTGATGTATTTTATAAAATTTTTGGACATGGTACCAAGTGCCTCAATAACAGTGGGTATCACCGTTACATGTTTCATCCATAATCAAATAGTCTAGATGGCCAGATTGATGGCCAGTTTTTTTATGATGATGATGATGATATTGTGCTTATGGCTGTCCATCTTATCTTATATGATTGTAGGATAAATTTGAATATGTCATCTTGAGCTTTGGAGAAAGAAGAAATATTTATTTATTTAGAACATTTATTTTGCTGACTACTCACACATGGCAACTCAAGGCGGCTTACAGAACATGAAAATATAAAGCTAATTGTTAGGCATCCAGAAATTGTCCATGGTAATCAATCACTCCGAGACAAATATAATATCCAACTGATTTATTAGGAACAGGTCTGGTACTTCTAAGGCATTTCCAAAAGTGAAAGTCATTTTCAGTGCGTTTCACAAAATCCACCTTCTCTACTCCCACTTCTACACTTCATTAATCACAAGAATCAATTAACTGCAGCTGGAATTTTTTAATGCGGCATATGGAATAACTTTGAACTTTCCAACTCCTCCACCACCACCCTTCCATTCATGGCAGCTGAATCTCAGAGCTGACAGGCATCCCCCTTTGAAAACTCCTCCTCCAAAAAGGAAAACAACCAAAACAGATACAAGGGTTAATACATTGTCTTTAACCCCCCCCCCACAAAGACCCTTTGGTTTGTGGGGGAAATCCTCATGGAATTGGGTAAACCAATTGATCAGCATGGACATCTCCACTCTTTACCCAACTAGCATCTGAGAGAGGGTAGCCCTTCCATAAGACGAAATATTGCAAATGTCAATGGTATAATCTAGAATCGAGAATTTTTTGAATCTCATAATGTGTTTCCCCATGTACCGTTAATGGGTCAGGGGGAGTGATTGGCACTGGTCTTATCATTGATGTAGCAGCTGTTTTTAGCAAACTACAATGGAACACTGGATGAATCTTCCCTAATAGTCAAGGAAGACTCAATTGGACAGTGACCGGATTGATTATTTTTGAAATTGAGAATGGCCCAGTTTCTTACTGGGAAATTTCAACCTAAGATACTTGGTTGACAAATATACTTTGTCTCCTACTTTAAAGGGTGGTTGAAGGGATCTATGTTTATCCACCTATTGTTTATAATTTTTTGCAGCTTCAGTCAAAGCTTTTTTTGTGTCTTCCTACCCTTTGTTTAATGAGTTCATCCATTCTGTCAGGGGCATGGATGAGGGAGATTGTCTAGGTAATTGTGGCATCAGGACAAAGTCCATTCCAGTGTTGATTTGGAATGGAGTCAACCCCATGCTGCTATGTACTGCATTATTGTAAGCAACCTCTGCAAAAGGTAATAACTCAGCCCAATTTTCTTGCTGATAATTTATATAGCATCAAATGTATTGTTCAATCATGGTGTTAGCCCTCTCTGATGCTCCATTACAAGCTGGATGAAAAGCCAAGGATAAACCTTGGGAGGACCCAATGGACTTCAAAAATTCCCTCCAAAATTTTGCGGTAAATTATAACCCTCTGTCTGATAATATACTATGAGATACTTTATGTAGTCTATAGATATGTTTCACGAACAGCTTTGCAAGCTTCTTCGCAGATGGAAGTCCTCCACAGTCTACAAAGTGGGCCTATTTAGAGAAAAGTCAATTACAGTCCAAATGATTGTATTCCCTTCACTCTCAGGTAATTCCACAATAAAGTCCATTGCGATTTCTTCCCATGGTTGGGTTAGTTCAGTGACTTGTTGAAGGAAGCCAGGGGATTTTCCAGTTCAGTGTTTCATTATGGCACAAACTGAGCAACTTTTTATATTGTCCTCAACGTCAGATTTCATTTTTGGTACACCAATCTTCTCAATAAATGTTGGATTTTTAAGAATCCAAAGTGGCTTCCCAGCCATGAGTCATGGCTACACTTTAGTACCAGTAGTCTTAGGGTTGTGGATACATAAAGCTTAGTTCCTCATTCACTGTTAACTCATTTTGATGGTCCAGGAACCAAGGATCGGTCAATAGAGCAGTTTTCAATTCTGCAGTCAACTTATCTTTGAGGTGTTTGGGGTTCTGGTTAGCTTGGGCTCAAGTAGTTATTTGGCCTGCCGATTGAACTCCTCGAATTAAGGCTTGTACTAATTCCTCTCAATGGCTGTCAAACTGAAGTTTTCTGGACAGGGCATCCACCAACATGTTTTTCCCTCTGGCCATATATTTAATGTTGAAGTTGAACCGCTTGAAGTATTGGGCCCATCGGACTTCTTTGGGAGATAATTTCCTAGGGGTTTTTAGAGCCTCAAGGTTTTTGTGATCAGTCCATACCCCTTCTGAGAAATGCCTCCAAGTTAATAAAGCCCATCGTTTGGCGAATGCTTCTTCCTTCCAGACCGTCCATCTTCGTTCTGTATCTTCATTCTGTTTTTGGACACATAAGCACAAGGCATCAGTCGGTTTTAAGAGTCTTTTTGCAGCAGAACAGCTGCCACCACTACATCACTCTCATCAGTTTGGACAATAAAAGGCTTAGTTGCGTCTGGGTGTTGGAGGATGGCCTTAGCTGCAAAGAGGCATTTTAAGGTCTCAAAAGCTTTCTGACAGTCCTGGTCCAAGCCAGGGGTTGATTTGGCTTCAGTTTGGTGGGTGACAGGCCCGCTTTTAACAGCTCCATTAGTGGGAGGACAACTTCATCAAAGGATGGAATGAATTGTCTATAGAAGTTGGCAAACCCCCCAAAATTTTGAAGTTGTTTTCAGGTTTTGTGGGGTTGCCAGTCCAGCACCACGTTCACCTTTCTGGGGTTCATTTCAATTCCCAGGTTGATATTCGGTAGTCTAAATAATCTAGCGACTCTTTGTGGAATTTGCATTTTGAGACTTTCACATTTAATTTGGTGGATAGAAGTTTTTCTAGGACTTGTCGGACCAATTGAACATGTTTTCAATGGTTTCACTGAAGATAAGGATGTCATTCATGTATACGAGGACCTCCTAATAAAGATGCGGGTGTAACATCTCATTGATGAACTGCATAAACACTGCAGAAGCCCCCTAAAGTCCAAAAGGCATGACTTTGATGCACATGGCATTCATGCCCCTAAAGTTAACACATAATATCAACCCGCCATCCTTCTCTTTGAACAACAGCTAATCTTGATTTGGCAAGTTCAATAAAACCTCGGTCCAAATTTTGGTGGATGAATTTCCTTAAGTCAATCATTTCAGCAGGTGTCATGGAATACATCCTTGGTTTTGGTAGTTTTGCCCCGGGCTCTAATTCTATGGTGCAATCAGTGGCTCGATAGGGAGGTAAAACATTACATTCTTCTTCACTGAATGCTTCAGCCAAGTCTTTGTATTGGTCAGGTATCTGGAGGGTTTCTGATAGAAGGTGGGATACTGTAGATGCTGGCTCAGGTTCTGGGTTCAAGTTGACTGGTGGTTTTGTAGTAGGAGGAAGAGGGGGCAATGGGTCTGGTCCAATGAGGATTTTCCTGAATCCATCCTCCCATTTGATCATAGGGGCCCATTTGTCTTGCCAAGCAAGACCCAATATGATTGATTCTGACATTCTGGGGGCCACTATGAAGTGTATGAGTTCGCGATGGGGCCCTAATTCCATCTTGATCAATTCTGATCAATTCTGATCAATTGATCATCTGATCAATTCACCCATTTGGGTGGCTGGGGTCCCACCAATTAATGTCCCACCCACTTGCTCAAATCTGATTGGGTGTTTCAGTGAGTTAGTCTTTATTCCCAATTGTTCAATTCAATAAGGCATCTAGAGCACCCAGTATCAATGATGGCTTCTAACTCCCTGGCCTCCCCTGTATTTGGTACCATTAACTTGACTGTAAAAGGTATGATGGGATCACTCACCATTGGATCGACTTCGCCAGTCAGGTTCTCGGGGATGTGGTGGGTCTCGTGGTCCATTGCTCCCATCTGCACAGAAGGGACTTTCCCAGCTGTGTCTAGCAAACTGGCTAATGTCCGGAGATCTTCCTTGATTCTTCCAACCTCTACCATCTGTATTAGACTTCGACTATGGTGCTTATGTTACAGGAGCAGGGGCCAGACAGTTTTCTGCTCTATGGCTATCTTGGCCACAGCAGTAACATTTCACCATCCTATTGGGTCAGGTACAAGCAGCTTCGGCTGGTCTAATCAGTGGTCTCCTAGCCACAATTCTCTTAGGTGGGCCTACCAGAAGGGGTTTTCTGTGTGGGTTGATGCTGCGATCTGATCTGAGGGAGGCGATATACCACGCTTGTAAGGTCTCCGGTATTCTCCTAATGTCACAGGCTTCTTTACTTCTAGATCAATGGTGTTTTTAAAGTAATGTAAAGTCATTCTTTCAGGCCAATCCATGAGGTGGCTTACAACCCTTCTAAAGTCCCAAATAAAGTCTGACAATGATCACTTACATTGTCTCATTTCCATTAACTTCTCTTCATTCTCTACTACCCTGTCTGGATTTTCAAATCTGAATCTTAATAATTGAATAAATCCATTTACATCATATAATTCAGGGGCTTGTTTGTTGTGTAGTTGGCCCACCCAATCTTAAGCATCCCCTTCATTCATCCCATCTGCTATGGCCATAACCAAATCACACTCTGAGGCATATTGATCTCCAAATTGTTCTATATGGGATTGGATTCGAGTGAGGAAGTAATTGAAATGTTCATGGCGGCCATCGAATATGGCCTTAAAGGGTATTTGGTCTGGCCTGGGTCTTGGTTGGGGAGGTAGTACATGCCAGGCCCCTGCAAGTTCAACTGGAATGAAAGGAGCCAGGTGGGTGGTGTATCTAGGCTGGGCAGTCCCATGAAGCCTAGCTGGGTGGTGCCTCTCTGGAATAGGGGTCTTTGTGGACTTGCTCCAGGTTGGAGTTGCATTTGTGATTGCCATGATGAAGATGGGTTTGGCCTGGTTCCCTGGTCGGGTGGGGGGGAAGTGGCTGCTGTCTAGGCAACCCCCCTTCAGACCAGGACTTTGTTGGTGCTGACTGCCATTGGCACTGAATCCACCCCTGGCCTGGATAAAATCCCCACCCTGGAGGGATACTCTCTGCAGGGGGTAATCTTTCTTCTGGAAAATGAGGGGATTGCCTTGGAGGCTGTCTATACCTCTATCAGTCAATGCTTCTTGCTGGGCTTCTCCAATTGGCATCTATATATTCTCCTTGTTCCTCACGATAGTTGGATAAGTGAAAATGCGTGGTCTCAGGCCCCCACTCATCCAAATAGTCTGTGAGACCAAGTCTGTCATCTTTAAATTCTGGAACTGTGATAAATCTGCCCTTGATGGACTCCCATGATAAATCTTGGGGATGTCTTCTTGAGAGAATTCTGACTCCAATCGTCTCTTTTCCCTCCAATCTGGTTCAATAGAAGTATACATGGCGCTGGAGAAAGACTTCTCTTCAGACAGCTCGGTTAAATCTGGGTTGTAACAATTCCTTGAGCTGAAACGCTTTGGTATAGCTCCGAAATCTTTTTCTTCTACTGCCATTCTGAAGTCATCCATCATCTCCTCCAAACAGGGGCAGGCAGACCCAACTAATGCTCCGGAGTGGGGCCCCCACCGATATCCTCCTGCACATCTCCAACTTTGGCTGATTGTTGATCTTTTTCCATCTCTGGGAAAAGACCTCTGGGATATCAGCCAACCCCTTTAGAAAGGAAAAGTCACTTTGGGAAATAAGTGTTAGGCATCCAGAAATTGTCCATGGTAATCAATCACTCCGAGAAAAGTATAATCTCCAACTGATTTATTAAGAACAGGTCTAGTACTTCTAAGGCATTTCCAAAAGTGAAAGTCATTTTCAGCATGTTTCACAAAATCCACCTTCTCTTCCCTCACTTCTACACTTCATTAATCATGAGAACCAATTAACTGCAGCTGGAATTTTTTAATGCAACATATGGAATAACCTTGAACTTTCCAACTCCTCCACCCCCCTTCCATTCATGGCAGCTGAATCTCAGAGCTGACAATAAGTAAATACCGTGCTTAAGGTCATGGCTGGTTAATAACTGTGCCATCTGGAATTGTGTCTGGTGTGATTGCCTGGGAACAATCAATTATTATATTGATTAATGGAAGAAAAATACATTTTGCATGCTTTGAGAAATATTTGGAAGTGCTATAAACCTTCTAGAAGCACAGTACCTCTCTACTACACATTAAATCAACCCAACTGCTGCCTGAGTTGGAAGTAGTTAAAAATGAGTGAACTTCTTAAAGCAACCACAACTCTTTTTCAGTCGTGCAGAGAAGTATGAAGGAAAGCAACTAGACAAGGTCCTTATACAAGGTCCGAGGACAAATAATTTTCAATCCATGTAAAGCCCTAGTGAAAAGTAGTACAATATTTAATGATGTTTTTGTTTGAAGTCCAGGTAGATAATGTTCAACAAACCAATAAAGCAAGATTTTTTAATATAGAAACAACAACTCAAAGTATTTAGAACAAGTGGAAAATAAATAAAAACAAACAAAACATTTCATATCTTCAATAGCTTGTTTTTATCTGAAGAGTTTGGGGCATGTAACCAACTGCTGAGAAAGGGAGATATTTAGAAATCCTTTGCTTAACAGTTAGCTAAAACTAGAGTTATTATGTCTCAGTTGTAAAAATCTGGACAACCAGTTAAACAAAGGAAGGAGGTTTTTTTGCATACCAATTATAACAATCTGAAACAGATTGAAAAAATATCCCTGATTATGTTTGAAAATTTGATTCTTATTTTTTTTTTCTTACTGATAATAACAGAGAACACAGAATCATAGGGCTGGAGGGGACCTAGAAGGTCTTCTAGTCCAACCTGCTGCTCAAGGCAGGAAATTTTAGGCAGTTTTGGTCAAATAGCTTTGTCAAAAACCTCCAATGACAAAGCATCTACAACTCCAGGAGGCAAGCAATCCCATTGCTTAATTGTTCTTACTGTTGGAAAATTTCTACTTACTTCTAATTTGGATGATTTAACGAGCTTTAATGAGTTTCCACCCCATACTTCTTGTGCTTTGCAATATTTTGGAGAATAAGTCAACCTCCTCTTTTCTTGACAGAACCTCAAATATCAGAAGACAGTTATCATGTCCCTCTAAACCTTTGTTTCAAAAGCCTAGACATACATAGCTCTCAACTATTCATCAATATGATTGAGCCTCCAGACTCTTTATAATCTTTGTTGTTCCTCTCTGCACACTTTCTAGGATCTCATGATCTCTTTTTTGTATCATAGTGACCAAAACTATACACCATCTTCCATCCAAAGTGCACTTGAGACAATTATCAATATAATGGGGTAAATCTAAAATGTTTAAGATATGGTGAGTTTTTTAAATAGTCATTGAATAAAATAAAATACGCGCATAAGAAATAATCAGAGGTGGTATTCAGCCAGTTCGGACAGCTTCTGGTGGACCGGTAGTGAACATTTTGATAGGTTCAGACAACTGGCAAATGCCTCCTCTAGCTGGCCCTGCCCACCTGCCCCTGCTCTTTCTTCTCCTACCTCTCCTATATTCTGTTGTTTATTAGCTCAGCTGATTCATGTAGCAGAGCAAATTGCCACGCCTCAGCTGAGCTAAAAAAACAGCACAGCTCACTAGAGTTAGATACAGAGGGTGGTCACTGAGCCTTTCGCACGTGCACGCAAAACATGCATTTGGTGCACGCATGCATTAGGTACGCCTGCACAGCTCACTAGCATTGATACAAAGGGCGGTGTTTGAGCCATACATATACGCATGCAAAGCGTGCTGTCAGGATTCTGGCACTTAACCCCATTTAAATGGTCTTTTAGAGTTGCCATGCACAATGTGAGCCAGTAGGAAAAAAATTTGAAATCCACCACTGGAAATAATATAATGGTACTTGCTAGATTAATATCAAATTCAGCAAGAAATTGGCTCAAGCAGCAATTCTCTTACTGTTTGAATATATTGTATATTCCTTGCTTGCCAGCATAAACAGAGAACAGGTGAGTTTAAGCTGACCTCCCTGGATACATACACACACATACACATACTCATCCCATTTATTCTAATCTCGAAGCCACACAGCATTGTTCCATATGTGTTAACATAGAAGTGCTGGGATTTTAACTATATCTCCTGCAGATTTCAAGAGTTCAAAGAGTATTTAATCTCTGCCTGCAGCATTCTTATTTGATAACTGGTTTATTGCCAGCTGAACCTTACTTTTCTAGTGAAATTTCTTCTTGAATACATCTTCTCTTTACACATTTTTCTGTCATTTTATAATCCTGTTTGGAAAAGGTTTCAATATACTCTTTCCAAAAATTTTAGACCTACTTATTTAGTTAGAGTCATCACTCACCTCACACCTTTGACTCTATAGGCAAACAAACATAAAAATAATTAAAATAATTTAAATACAATTTGAAGAAAATATTAAGTACAAATAGCGGCCAAGAGACATTATGATCTGTCAGGGTCAACATAGCCAGGAAAAAGGACTCTTTGCATACTTGTAGGCATATTAGCAGGTCTTCAAGTTCTTTTGAAAGACCAATAGGCCAATAATCTCAGAGAGGAGAATATTCTAGAAGACATGCACTACAGCAGAAAAATTTAAAAAATAAATTTATAATTTTTATTATAAAAAATATTTTACATTTGAAATAGAATCTGTGGCACAGTCACATTTCATCATATTTTTCCTATATCTTACAATGTGTTTGCTTTCTTTTTCTTGTAAATTATCTATTTGTGGACACTCATTCATAATTACCCATTGATAATACTAGATCCTTTTTTCATGTTGTATTTAGTATCACTTGGAATTTGTTAGAGGTTTCCAGTGTCTTCCTCCTGAACGTGTGCAGGAGATACATATGCTACTATAACATGACATTTATAAAAGACAGAAAATTGTCACTTATTCGAGTCCAGCAGAACAAATACTCAAAGTGTTTTTGCGTTTCAGTGGTGGTCAATTCCTGCAGATGACTCTTGCCCTGATCATCTGAGTTCAGAATAAGAAGGGCCAAGTCTATCTATAAAATAAATAAAAACTTAGAAAGACAGGTCTCTGACAGGCATCCATATTTTTTGATAAAGTATGAACCTCTTTTTTGCAATCTTAGTTGATAAGAGAACAAGAAAATGAGAAGGTCAACCTTTCTGTTTGTGGCACTGATCTCATTTGGAAAGCTTCAGTGGCATTAGGATTAACATTTTATTCCTGCTTGCCTGAGAGTAATCTTCTAATATCTAAGAAATGTTGGTTCTGTGAAGGAAAATATCAAATCTTTAGAAATATTATAGAAGAATGGCATGCTTTCAAGTTGTAATAAGGGATTAGCACAAATAGCAGGCTGGAATTGTATTGGCAGGTGTAATCAAATTAAAGGAAGATAAAAAGTTATAGTTCACACCTCTTTCTAAGAGAATCTCTCCCTCCCTCCCTTTCCTTCTCCTTCTCCTTCCGAAACATAAATCCACACATACAAAAAAATTGCCCATTCCTGCGCTTCTGGTCAGGAGAGAAATTAAATGGATAATATTTTAATAAATTTAAATCAGCATAATATATTGAAGTATACTTCTGGGTTCTAAAGGGATTATAAATTGAAAGCCATTAGCAATTATGTTTATGGTTTTTAGAAGGGAAGTAGGAAACAAAGGGAAGGTTCAAATTTATAACAGATATTTTTATGATATTGGACAAAATTAGATAATTATTAGAAACCAACAAGCAGAGATGATTAAATTTGTTGTGCTAAATAAATTTATCATAAACTACTTGAACTCATTGCAACAAAATGCACTTAACCTAATGTATTTCCTCCTTCAATCCAAGGGTGATGGCTAATGTCAATTATTAAATCATGGCCTCCACTTTTCTTCTTTTAACTAAATAGTAATATATAATTAAGTGGCATATATAATAATCAGTATTTAGAGTCCTCTTCAGAAATGTTTCCTTTAGAATTTAACAGTATATTCTTTCAAATAATGTAGACAATAATATATAAATATTGATATTGACATTGGTTGTATTTTACATAATTTAAAGAAGTGATTAGAGTCATAGTCTTTCTGAACTCCACACAAAAACACACACACACACACACAAAACACACCTCTCCAGCTGTAAGTGGAAGAGTTCAGACAAGTTTTAATTCATTCTTTATGATGATATAATTGGGAATCCTCTGATTATTTATTTACTTTTATTTCTTTACCATCTGATTCCAGGAACTATGGGAAATTCATAAGAAAGCAGAAAAATTATAAAGCAATAAAATAAAGGCACCAATAAAAGAAGATAATTCAGAAAGCCAAGATGACAATCCCAGTAGTCACAAAACACATATTCACTCCTTATATGGGGTTACATTCATTCTAGTCAAAGACCTGGCAGAAGAACATGTCTTCAAGGCCTTTTGAAACGCAAAAATGTGAGAACTATGTGGTTCTCAAGGAAAACTGCAGACCAGATAGCAGGCATTACAACAGATAATCTTCTAGGGCTCCAAAAGAATCAAAGGAAAGTAGAATATGCCAAACTTGTTGGATCAAAGTGGCTGGCCAAATGCTATGGGAGCTAAACTGTATCTCAAATAATTAACCCTATACCATATTAGACATAATTGGCACATTGATTCACACTCAAAAGAAAATAGACCACCAATGCAGCTTGTAAAACAGAAATATTGCATGGGCATACTAAGCTTCCAGGTGATTCATAAACTTCAAAGGCTGCCTCATGTAAGAGTGTTTGCAGTAGTCAAAACAGGAGATTATTTGTGCTAATTTGGATTGGATTATAACTAGTTATTTCCATTTTATTACCAAAGTCATACTCCATCCTGTAAATGGGAGTGTAAATTAATTATTCCAGATATTTTGATGAGAGGTAATTGTATATTTATTCATGCTAATATTCAAGAAGAAATATATACACTTACTGAAAAGTGTGCAAAAATGGTGGGTTTATCTTCTGCTTTAATTTTACAGTGGAAAGATCTCTTGCAAGTACAGTTGTACTGTTCCGCTTTTATAGTAGATTCTGAAATGGCCATTTGACCCTCCTTAGAGATAGCAGTAGACTACTTTATCTGTGAAGTATATCTGGGATATCAAAGTATGTTTTCCTCATTTCTAATGTAATTTTTGATTACATAATGAAGGTGGCATTCAAAGGGGGAATAATAAAGAAATACAAAGAATAGAATAAGGACAAAAATAATTTTAACAAGCATGCAGCAAAAATAATTTGTTAGTAAGGAGAAAGTATGCAAGAAAGTGATTCCTTCTTGGGAATAAAGAGAAAGGACTGTCAAATAATGTCCATAGCTTAAAAAGCAATAAAATGAGGTGTTATTAAGATAGAAATTCTATGATGTTCTAAAAAACAAATAATTTGAGTTACAATTACTTTGATATTCTGGCCAAAGCCTCAATGTCTTTTCTCCTAGCTTTTTCCTTGCATTTAATTTTGTCTAGATTACAGATCTCCAAACTTGGAAACTTTAAGACTTGTGGACTTCAACTCCTGGAATTCTTCAGCCAGCATATTGAATTTGAAATCCACAAGTCTTAGAGTTGCCATGTTTGGAGACCCATGGCCTAGAAAATGGCATGAAGGAAACAAGAGACAAGATTGTGACAAGATTCATTTCTTCCCATTTAAGAGCAGAATGGGAATGAGCCAACCAGTGTTGAAAATTTAACAACATCTGGAAGACTTATGCTTCCATTTCTGGATTGGAATATGATAGTTTATTCTTAACCAACAGAGCCATTAATGCAAAAACTATAAACAGTCAATGAAAATGAATCTTTGTTGGTTTTAATTGAAATATAGGCAGCCTTTCACTTATAACAGTTCATTTAGTGGTCATTCAAAGTTACAATGGCATTGGAAAAAGTGACTTATAACCATTTTTCACACTTAATGGCCATTGCAGTATTCCTATGGTCAAACTCACTTAAATGTTTCACATTGTGACATAAATGTTCAGCTCAATTGTGGTCATAACTTAAGAACTACCTGTACTTGTTCTAGATGGCATAATATAGATGTCTACTTCTTTTTCCATTTGTTGTGATGAGTCAGAGAAGTGAATAGTTTTTTCAGTGAAACTTCATCTATTTTTCATCCAGTTATTTGATGCTAGAAATCAATGTTCCAAACCACCAAAAGCTAGTTTTTAACTCAGAATACAGAGAATAGTCCAGTGTGGTAAATATCCTAGTTTTTAAGGAATATTTAATCTGTTTAAAGCATTTATAAATGAAGCTCTGCAAAAGACAGCAAACTATATTCCTTTGTCATTCAAGATGCTAGGAAGGCATTTTAAACCCCAAAAGTGCCTACAGATTTCTTTTCATCATCTGCTTCATGGAACCATTAAAGCATTGTTTTATTCTGAGTGCTTTGTGATTTAATGTGCCTATACATCCAGTTCAAAGCATTCAGAACAGATTCTGTGAAGAGGGAATCATGGTTGCACTTCACCGGTATCACTACAAGAAGACCTTCAGACCATGGTGCATATAATACGAACTTCTTAAGGGAATTTTGTGCTTTATTCAGCCGAATGCTATCAAACCCTCTTTCAGACATTCAAGGATAGGATAGGCAGGGCCTCAGAGCCTTGTTTGATCATTTTAAATAAAGGTCGTCCTCAACTTACAACAACAGTTCATTTAGTGACTGTTCAAAGTTACAGCGTCACTGGAAAAAAAGTGTTGTATGATCATTTTTCATGACTGTTGCAACATCCGCATGGTCATGTGTGATCAACATTCCAACAGTTGGTAGCTGTCTCATATTTATGATGGTCACAGGATCATGTTGACTACCCCTTTTGCGACCTTCTGGCAAGCAATGGAGACACCGGATTCACATTACAACAGTGTTATTAACTTAACAACTGCAATGATTCACTTAACATCTGTGGCAAGAAAGTCTGTAAAATGGGGCAAAACTCACTTAACAAGCCTTCAAAACCTTGGGCTCAATTGTGGTCATACATTGAGCACTACCTGTACCTGAAAATTTGTCTGCTTGTCTTTCAATTTACAAGGCATTTTGCAGACTTATTCATTAAGCTAGGCTCTTAAGATGCAGCGAACTAAATCCTATAATTTCCAATTGGACTGTTCAGGCTGAGAATTATGAAAGTCAAAATCCAACATGATAGGGAGTCACTGCATTGATGGAACTAATGAGGCTAAAGCTGCTATGTGAACAAAAAAGTGCTCATGCAACATTATTAAATGGACTATTAAATAAGTACCATTCAGTATCGGGGTGTGGGGGAGTTATGGTGGAAAGCTTATCTATTTGCCTTCACTCACAAACTTCCTGTATTAGTTTTTAATTCTTATTCAAAAATCTAACTACTTTCATAGCTGTTTTCTGATGCCAACATTATTTTCTAGTTGCAGCAAATGTCTCCTAGTATTGAAAAAAGCTAAATAAAAGGGATGAAGTGTGGCCCAGTTTTATGCCAGTTATTTTGAATGAATGCTTGACAGATGGAAGCAAAGGATAGTGTACATGGAAAACATGAGAAGAAAAAAAAGTAGCATAAGCAACTCAATTATTTGTCAATTAGCTTCAGGGATAAAGAACAGGCAGTAGTGATCCTGGTGAGAGAACTGTTCTTAGTATATGCATTTCAAATGTAATTGACATGTTGAATTGTGTTAGTAAACACATTTTGTGCTCCTCTTTGACCTTTGTAGACCAAGTTAAAGGAAGTCATAAATCACTCCAAGATTTTTTTTTTAAGTAGTTCTTAGCTTGAATGTACATTAGAAGGAAATTATTTACAAGGTTTACACAAGCAGGATTCATGTTTAGTGAACAAATTCTCAAGTTTTGGAACTTGGTTGACTAGGGAAAGACAATGAGAAAACAAACTTTCTTTTCTCCTTTCACCAAAGTTCTAAAGCCTAAATACATAATATAAGGAGTGGGATTCAAATTTTTTAACAACCGGTTATGTGGGTGTGGCTTAGGTGGTGGGTGTGGCTTGGTGGTCATATGACTGGGTGGACGTGGCTTGGTGGTCATGTTATTGGCTGGGTGTGGCCAACTCAATATCACTCACATTGAGGCATGAATCTCCTTGTCTAACCTCTCATGACTGTGGAGATGCTGCAACAGTCGTAAGTGTGAAAAATGGTCATAAGTCACTTTTTTCAGTTCCATTATAACTTTGAATGGTCACTCCACACAAGCAAAGTACCAGCAAAGGAGGGGGAAAATCTTCAGAGAAGTTCCTGAGACAGGAAGTCTAGTCCTGACAAGAATGTAATAAGGGTTAATGGAGAGGCAGTTTCTGTAATCAACAGCAGAATGTTTCCTTCCTGCATTCCTTACAGGATTAGGCCAGTAATTTCTTCGAATAACCTGTTCTCCAAACTGCTTAGAATGTTAACAATTGATTCTAGTGAATAGGTACGAACTGGTAGAATCCCACCCCTGTATAAAATCCAAAGAATGCCATAGTAGCTAAATAACATTGTTCTGTTTATGTTTGTGTCATTGTCACATTTACAGGATTATTGATAAATTGTTTAAGAATCCCAGTGTTTGGTATCTATTTGGAATATATATTCTTCTTTGGTCACAAAACAGTCTTACTATTTTGTTTTAATAATTCCTTTTCCTATTATCCTCCCCCCCCCCATTTTTTTTTTAACACTACCTGTTTCTTGAAATTTCTTCATAGCAAGTGGGATTACCTTTTTATGTTTTCAGAATCCCAGAAAATTCTAACAAACAACTGAGCAAGCTTGCTGCAGTCCATTTCAACAGCAAGGAACCTGCTGTGCACAGATCTATCAACTGATGTCAATTCAGACTGTGTGTTTGGTGTCCTGACCTTTTTCACTGACTTTGTTTTGTTTTGTTTTGCTTTGTTTCAGTTGATTGCTTGGATCCATCCTGTTCCAACCATGGTGTCTGTGTAAATGGAGAATGTCTCTGTAGCCCAGGCTGGGGAGGTTTAAATTGTGAACTTCCACGTGCCCAATGTCCAGACCAGTGCAGTGGGCATGGCACATATCTCTCTGACACAGGCCTCTGTAACTGTGATCCCAACTGGATGGGTCCTGATTGCTCTGTTGGTAAGATAAAACAAAACATTTCATTTTAGAATATTTATTCTTTATATTTATTTAATTTCTTAATTTTGCCCATGGTGCCTTGAGGTGGCTTACAGAGTATAAAAACCACATTTAAAACCATAAAACTACTTTAAAAAGATCAAATAAATTAATATAATCATAAAATCATCATAAAATCACCCTCTACCCCAACAACAGCAGATCACACAAACCATTTAATGGACTCCATCCACTCTGGATTCCCCAGGGCAGAACCAGGTCTTCAGAACCTTCCAGAAGTGTATTAGAGTAGGGCCATTCTAATCTCTGGGAGATATTCAATAGACTGGATGGTCTCTGGGTATTTACTCAAGATAATCAACCAAATTCAATTGTTGTATTATAAGTTGATATTCTAATGTAAATTCAAACACCCCAAATCCTCATACAGCTTGCAATGTAGGAACGATAAGAGTTTGCTGGTTTATTCCAGTGATTTTGAGCATTTAACGTTCAAACTATCCTTTATCCTTGGCAGCACTGCCTGAATTCTGAAGTGCTGTGCAACTGACAATTTACCCATGGTTAATCAAATCAATATAAAAAATATTTATCTTCCAGTGTTTTGATTTTCACTTCTTGTATTTTTTGTAATCCTGTTTTATGATAGTGTTGAAGATGTGTGTTCTGAAACTTTCAGTTCACGATAACATCTACCATAATAGTTATTCAAAATTGTGCTCACCTTTGGAAATATTAAAGGCAATGGAGTACACATATATCAGAAATGTTAATTTGTAGTCTCTTTTTTGTTGTCAACAAAATACCAACTGCTTGGATGCGATGTGATAACAGATCTCATATCTCATTTGTAGAAATTTCTATCATGCATTGCTTACTTGTAGCAACGAAAGTACACAACCACCCAGAGTTGTTGAGAATAAGACAATAAGCAATTAAATTAGGAGAAATAATCATCAGTTTTGTGTTAAAAATGCTATTGGTTTTCATGACAATATTGGGTAATAAGCAAAACTGGGTAATATCTATCTCTATCTTTCTCTTATTCTTTTCCAGAAGTATGTGCTGTAGACTGTGGCACTCATGGTGTATGCATTGGCGGAGCATGTCGTTGTGAAGAGGGCTGGACAGGGATAGCCTGTGATCAACGTGTTTGTCATCCCCGCTGCACAGAACACGGAACTTGCAAAGATGGAAAATGTGAATGCCGGGAGGGCTGGAATGGGGAGCACTGCACCATTGGTAGGCAAACGACAGCCACCGAAACAGGCACATATTGCTTTCTTTTCATAACTTGTAGAAACATAGTTACAATTGTGTATGGCAACCGGCTATCCCTTTATGGACTCATCTGCTTCCAGTCATTAATTCTGAAAAGTAAAACAGAGGGTTTTTTTAATAGTTGGTAGCAGGTTTAAAACTTACAACAATATAAATTGTCCTACTTCATATTCCATATTCAGTGTAGAAGGGGTATACTACTGATGAGATCGTTCTACTCAATTTAACTAAGAGTTTATTTTAACCATTGCCCCCTCTTTCCCTTAGCTAGTCCATTTCCTGAAACTACCTCTTTGTTAAATATTTCATTCTGTGTGCATCACCACAATAGCCAGGAGCAAGGGTCAAGTTGAGAAGGAATTGCCCTCCTGTTGTTACAAAAATAGCTCCCTAGTATTTCCATGTGTTGTGCTGTGACAGTGGTCATGGTGTTTGCCTATAGACTGACACAGCATGGTAGGGCTGAAGCAATGCTACAGCACAATGGTATACCCTTCTCTAACAGCGGGCCGCTCAACACAGCTTTGGCTTTATGCAGAGTGTCAGGCCTAACACAATTGCATTGCTTTTGTTATATATATCAACCTAGAAAGTAAGAACAAATACATATTGTTTTAGATCTGTTGGACTATTTTGAATTTTAAACACAAATTACTAAAAATCTTGCTTCAATGTGCACATAGTTCCTGGAGAATCCTGATAACTGCTGTTAATAGTTTCAGTCTATTGAGTAGCATCCTAATTCAAGCCTTTTTATTGACCAGATCTTTAGTCTTTAACTTGGAAGGAAAAAACTCTCTGGGTGCAATTTGAAGTTAGAATAGGAATTCCTCCATTTTGGAGGGATGGCTGTTTCCCCATGTCATTTTCATCTTGTTATCTAGGTCTACTCAGTCTAGATTGTGAAAGCCTGGTCAGTAAATAGATACAAGCAAAGAATTAAATTTCCCAGCATATTTTTTATAAGAGCTAGTATCCAGCTAAACTGTAGCAATCCAGATGGAATAGTCTTATCAAAATAGCCCTTTAAAAATACCTGGTACAGCATTAAAAAGTCAAAATAAGAAGTGAAATTATAATGGCAACTGGAGACTCTAAAAGGAGCGCCTGGTTGCCAGTTAATTGTTTTTCTTTTGAAACAAAATGTGCTTGTCAGACTTGTGTCTTTTATTATTATTTAGGTGTCTCAGTCTCTTTGGGTAGCTAAACCTTTTGGGAAGGACACTTAAATTGAAATACATGTCTGTCTTCAACATATTTCAAGGTAATACTGAGGTTTATAGTGTACAGTTTACTTGCAACTGAAACCAGTTTTTCTAGTTGATGGAAGCTGGTTTCTTTATCTGCAAGGTCTCTTTTTAGTCAATGGGGATCTGATTTAAGGACCACTTTAAGTTTATTTGAACTTTGCATCTAATCAACCATTGTTCCTAAAAGGTTTACCTTATTCTACTGATTTGTGATAATGTTTATGCTTTTAAAAGTGTTTTTCTGTATTTGTTTGTGATTTTATGGTATTAGGTAGCAATCCTATACATGTTTACTTGGGATAAACCCCACTGAATTTAATGGTATTTATTTCTTTGTAACCATGTATATGACTGCACTGTTAATTTGACATTACTGTGCACCCAAAAATTTATATGTTTTGATCTGATTACACAAATGATTCTATGTGACTTTTAGCCAAAATATGAAAATATTTAATTTATTTTTGACAGGGAATAAAACATGAAGAGTTTTTGAAGTATTAAGAATCTGCATTTGTGTCTTGGGGATCTGTGTTGAGACAGGTGTTTTTTAACTTGTTCATAAATTATCTGAACACGTGGATAAATAGTGTACCAGCCAGGTCTATAGATGATACTAAACTATTCAGGATGCTTAAAATAAAAATTGATTGTGAAGGTCTCAGAAGGATCTCATTAATTGAGTGGATGGCCTACAAAAGGGCATTGAGTGGATGGCCAATGAAATTTAGGTAAGTGTAAATTGATACACTGAAACAAAAAGCCTATGCATTGGGTTGAGCCTTTTTACAGCTCACTATCAAAAAGATACTAAACTATAGTGAATTGTTCAATAAAATTACCTACCCAATGAATAAGAGCTGAAAATAAGACAAATTCCATGCTCAGATCATTAGAATCTATTGACTGTCATGTTGAGTGTCAGGATTAAACATATCGCTGATAGGAACAGGAAGAGACAGTTTACATTTCTTTTCTACTACTATAAGGTATGCCAAAAGCCTGATTTCCAGAAGAATAAGGAATTTTGCCTTATGTTGATGGAATTTTACGATCTGAGCTTGGGTTCAGCAGAGCATCCGTGAAAGCCAACAGTAGTAAATACACAGTGTGAAAAATAACATCTAGGAAGAAATCAATTCCCATATTCAATGTTTTAAAACAGAATTTGATTGATACTGTCATACTTGTTCCCAGCAAAAAAAAAAAAAAAGATGTTAGAATTATGCTTTCATATCTTTGACCTTCTCCTCCACAGTTGACCATACTATGATTATTCTCCATTAAATTTTTTGACTATTATGCAAAACACCATAACCTGTAATGGTAGGCAGTGTTTTGAATAGAGTAGAATAATACACTTTCGTTGTGATATTTTTAAATTATACTGGTTTTCCCTTGTGGGAAGGGCCTTTATATTTCATCAAGACTATTGTTTGCATTTTTTTTCTATATACTATATCTATGCCTGTGCCCAATAGACCAGCAGGTTCACTCGCAGCACTGCTGGATAGTTTTGTCCTATTAGATTGCTCTTTGTATCAAAGGGTTTTTTTTCCCTAACTGCTTTTCTTAAAGTAATGGCAAAAATAGCAATAAAAGCAGAAACAATTTCTGGAAGAGATGGAATAGGATTTGAAGATTAAAAAAAAGAGAGGAAAAGCACTGTCTCTGACAAAGGCAGCAATTCAGCAAAAATAGCTGGGTGGCAATAAGAGAGGATCAAAAACCTGCAGTTCCCTATTTCTAAGCTTTTCAATCCAGTCTAGAAAAAAGAAAGAAAATCAACATGATTCAATAAAAATAGAAATGTGACTTCTACTGAAACAATAGAAATCAAGTTGTTTATTTATTAGATTTATAGGGCTGCCTAATCATCATGTAAACCTGCTTGATGTGGGTAATGTTGTGGCTTCCTTTGTACTGGAAAACATATGAGGTGTAGAATGCATCTATGCTGAAACACAATTATCCTGATTGGGAGGCTGTCCCTAATATTAATCAAAGTAAGATGGCTACTCCAGACAACAGATGCTAGGAGACAGAGATGGCAAGACAATGTCAAGCATCTTTGCTTGTGCCATGTGGTCTACTTTGTATTCTTCAGATGTAGTAGACAATGCTGCCTAAGGCAAGCTCTAAAGAAATGGTCAACTGCTATAATTTTGCTAGAGGAAATTGAATACGGAGGCACAATTTTGCCTTTGTCTTAAGTGATAAAGTGTCTTTGGCTGGTGTCTCTTCACATAAACTTAAGATAGAGAATAGCCATTGCAAATTGATGCCATGGCCATCAAGGCTTTCATATAGCTGAAAATGCATTTTGATTTCATGTGTAGAGATTAGAAAAATTTGTTTCGTTTCCATTATGATTGATTTGTGGAAGTACCACATGTCTATTATACTTCTGCTAGTACAAACCAGCTGTCCATAAAGCTTTATGTGGCCTATTGAGTTCAGAAGTTCCAGGATATATTGCTAGTATAATAATTAGATTGCTTGGACAACCCCTCACTGGGATTTTTTGAATTTTATGTGAGATGTATCAGTCACCTGCTGTATGAATGCTCAGTAATACTATGGCATATTGAAACCTCAGAGTCTTTGAATTGATTCTGCTAAGCCTTTGTCATATACAACCATTGCACACAGCCACTGTCCAAATTTTCCTAATGTCACTGAAATGATGAGTGATGCTGACTAATGTAATGTGGTAAGGCAGCCATGAAGATAATAAGAACACAGGTATTTTATTTTACTTTTAATTAGATCTAGCAATTTCAACAGCTAACTGTTCTTGGGCAGGTACAGCCCAGCTGCTATTGTCATTGTTTTAGTAAATTCCCAATTGGAGCTTTACGACTATTCCTATATTCTTTTGCATATGGGTTGCACTTGGTTGTCATAATCTATCATATTTAGTTTTATTATATTTGCTTAAGATGAATGGCAATTAAAATACTTTTTCACACACACACACACACACACAGAGGGGGGGGAGAGGGAGGGAGAGGGAGAGAAAGGGGGAGAAAGAAAGAAAGAAAGAAAGAAAGAAAGAAAGAAAGAAAGAAAGA
>BLBF01000003.1:97749417-97762427 GCA_015471245.1 Laticauda colubrina | reverse complement strand
AGAAAGAAAGAAAGAAAGAAAGAAAGAAAGAAAGAAAGAAAGAAAGAAAGAAAGAAAGAAAGAAAGAAAGAAAGAAAGAAAGAAAGAAAGAAAGAAAAGTGGAAGACAAAAAAGGGCAAAAAGGGCATGGATTTAAAATAGAAGATACAGATAATTTAAATCACCAGTAGGTACAGACCATTTGCAAAGTAATGGTAGTGGCATTCTGGCTCTACCAAACTCAGTGATATATGTAGAATAATAAAAAGACTCATCCTAATCTATGTTGAAAATTAAAAAATTGGTAGGTAACCAGCTATTGCAAGTGATGTATTGGGTCTTGCATCAGTGTTCCTTAGGAAATAAGTCAGAGTTGGCAATCAGCTCTCCAACAATCTTCCCATGTTGGTATCTATTTTTCTCGATTATGTTGAAATTATATTAATATAATATTCAGCCTCAGAATTTTTAAACAATCTATTATTTCACATTCTAAATGCAAATCTATTTTATATTACATTTATATATATTTCTCATTATCATGATTTAAAATTATAGGAGGATGAAAATGATTGTTACATCAATTAGCATTTAAGCCATCTTAAAGACACACGTATGCACACAGACATTCAGTGTGTGTAGTTTAATAATTGAATATTTTCAAAACCTTATTTTTTAAAGAGTGACTTAAATCCTTAAAACTTTCTGAGCTACTGAATGAAGCATCCTTCATTTTCTCCAAATTCTGTCTGCTCTGGAGGGAAAATCTTTTTATCAGCTTGTATGATAAACATAATAATGATATGCAGACTTTACAAAGAGTAAAAAAGGAATGCTGTTTCAGGAGATGGTACAACGCATTCCAGTATGAATATCAATTTTCTTTCACATTCCTTAGTATGTACTTCTAGTCATGATTAGAAATTGCTACAGCATACTGTAAGTCTCCCCCTCTTTCTCTTCCAGCACAAGGATGGAATATATATGACCTTATTTCTTTTCTAGTCCACTTTGAAATGGCAATAAATTTATTTTTCAGTCATACATCTTGCATTTCATCCAGGACTTCAAAGACGTGCATCCTGCAGATATCTGTAAATGACTTTCTGACCTAAATCAGAGTATTTCTTTCCTTTGGTGGAATTTCTACATGAACTATATTGATTCTGTTGCCAATTCCAGAATCTGTATAACCCTTTGCCCCCTGAAGGGTGGGGGGGTAGGTTTGCTCAAGCTGCTTATCTAGCTATTGAAAGGATAGCTCTAGTTTTGTGTTCTGAAGTGCATTCACTGCAACAGCCAACTATTAATGTTTCAACAATGTCATTTTCTGTGTTATTTTATACCTGTGGTGTCAAGCACCTGTTTCAGTGAGTTGAGCGAATTGCATGATATTGTCGTAGACAAAATGACAGAGGTATTTTAACTGTGGAAATTAAATCTGGTGTTAAACTGTCCAATGCTGTTGAATCACATCAGAAGTTCATAGCTTTAAAGCTTGTTCCCAATAAACCTTTTAAATATTCTGGTATTTTGTATGACATATTTTCTGTAGGAATTTAATATCATACAATACTATCAAAATTTTAATGTCAACAAAGTAATAATTATTCCTCAGTGAAAAATCTGGAATAGGCATACTACAGGAATATACATAAGCAAGTCAAATTGGATGCTTTTACTAAGAAATTAAAAACGAGAAAAGATACTAATCTGAACTATAAAAAGGACTCTAACCTTCTTTGCTTGCATATGTGTGCTGTCTGGCACATTTTCTTCTAATATTAGTGTAAGTTATCTGCTCTGCCTCATGTTTATTTCAGTGGTTCTGTTGCTAGCTGAAAATGCAGTCTATTCATTTATCACTGAAGTCAAAGTCACAGAATGAGTGGGACAACTGTTCATCAAATAGTGATTCCTATAACCAGCCTGGGCTGAAGCAGTAAAAGAGACCCTCCCCAAAAAACCCTATCTTCTAGAATTTCTCCAGATTGAGTATGTTAATAGCAATAGCGCTTAGACTTATATACCACTGCACAGTGCTTTACAGCCATCTCTAAACAGTTTACAGAGTTAACATATTGCCCCCATCAATCTGGGTCCTCCTTTTACGAAAGGATGGAAGGCTGAGTCAGCTTGAGCTGGTAAGATTCAAGCTGCTGAATTACTGGCAGTTGTCTGTCATTAGAATTAGCTTGCAATACTGCATTCTAACAACTGCAGCACTACAACTGTTTATCTAGTTTTATAACAATATTTAATTTTTGAGTTCTTCCTGCAACAGTTCGTAAAACTTTCAGGAATGTAAAAAAGGCAGATGTCAAGCCCAAAATTGACATGTGTGTAGCCATTTTAGTTAGGTTTAGTGTATATTCTTTTTCTTCTTTCTCTGTGGCAGTCCTGGGGGAAGGGTTTCAGGCTTGCTACATTCCTAAAGGGGGGGGAAAGTGGAGATAAAGAGAGTTGTTTTGGCTAGGTGATCTTTCTTCCCTGGGAAACGAGCTGTCCTTGCTTGGCCAAGCTCCTTGAGGTGGAGATTTATGACATCAAACAATGTTGAATTACTTCTATTGGAAAATGTGACTTTTGGGGGTTGTTTCTAGCTTTTCATATTGTGGGGTAATTCCAGGTTGTGTCAGATCTGGAATTACCACGGACTTTGCCAATTTGATGCTTTCCTAAATAAAACAAATTGTTTTGGAAGATGGACTTTGTTTTCTTTTTAAATGGATTTAATCACTTGAAAACCTGACAGCAGATTTTTTATTTTTTTTGTAAATTTTGTTTGAGTTTTCATAAAGAAATACAAATAAAACATCTTTTTTGAAAGTAATGTGATCCCGGGTTACATTTCTTCGTACAGACACAAATTCAATTTCATGCTCATTTTTATGTTCAATTCCATATCTTATTACTGTTTTACATTTTCGACAGAGCTTCTCCCCTCTTTTAATTTTCTTAATTTTATTTTTATTATCTCATCTCGATTCAAATATATAAATTTATATTTATACTTTTTATCTGTCCTGTTTCAATTTCATATTATCTTTTCTCATTAAACAAAGTTTCTCTGGTAGTTGCTGATTGGAGTATGACACCTTTCTATATTTTAATTTTATCCATTTAACTCTTATTTAAGCTTCAGTATATATCTTAAGGTTATGATCTTCAATATAATACAAAACTTCAATTTGGATTCTGCTTGGTACATTCTTAAAATACACACTATATTCTTTAAAAAAAAAAGGATTATAAATATATGTAGTTAAAACAACACATTGCAATTCAATTCCATCATTAATATTAATATTCATTAAAATCTTCTTTAACATTACTTTTCAATTAAGTATCATACTTCTATGGGAACAGTTATAAGTTTTCCATAATTAACTTTCCCCCTCTTCACTGATATTTTATAAATCATGAACTAAATAAAATGTTCCCGTCCCTTCATAATTCAATTCTCTCATTTATTTTATTTCATTTATGTTATTAACAAACATTTCACAAGATTACAATGGCTATTTTATCCCTCATTTTAATCATACATTGTTTCCAATTTTCTAAAATTATTTCTAATACTAATATAACAATACAATCTTATGTACCTTTGCAGAATCCCTTTTTCAGTTATGTTCTGTATAAAATAGTTTACTCCAAATCCTCAAATGTGATTCGCTAGAAAAGCCAGCATAGGGATTGGTTCACTAGGAACCAATCCAAAAGAGCCACCAAAAGGCGGCAAAATCAAGTAACCGTCATTGGCTACAAGCCAGCAGGCAAGCTGTATATAAAGGCTGCCGCGGCTAGAGCCAAACTGTTCCGTTTTACAATAATTGTTGAAATAAATTATTTCAAATAAATTCCACTGTTGGAACCCGGTCTACCTCGCATTTTTCCGGACGGAACACTGGCGACGAGGGTGGGATCGTCCTAAAACGTGAGACTGCACACGGTGAATTGAAATCCAGGCTTGAAGCGATGGCCGGAAATAATGCACCGCCCACACCCTTCAATCCCAATGAAGAAGATTGGGCATCCTACGTAGACCATTTCCAAATGTACTTAGAAAGTAACGAGATGAAAGAGATCTCAGACCAGCGTAAGAGGGCTGTCTTCTTAATGCATTGCGGAGCAACTGTGTTCAAGATGGCCAAAGCATTGGCAAAGCCCAGGGACGTAAAACAAATGACTTGGCCCGAACTCCAGCGAATGTTAAAAGCTCACTACGCACCAATGGTGTCAAATCTCATCAAATGGCATGAATTCTACCAAAGGGACCAAAAAGAAGGTTAGACCATCGCTGATTTTGTGGTAGCCCTCTGACAACTGGGGGGGCAATGCAAGTTCCTGAACTTAGATGAAGTCATGTGAGAACGAGTGGTATTGGGTTTAAAAGACTCTAATTTACAAAGTAAATTGCTAAATAAACCCAACATAACCGTAGCTGAAGCAATCGCAGAAGCCACAGCCGCAGAAGCTGCAAAAAAGTCAGCGGCCACCATGAAACAAATGAACGCGAATAATGACAAAACGAGCCTAACCAGAGGGAAGAAGCAATTTCCCGCCACTACACACCATGAAGATTTTGACGAGACATCAGAATCCGGAGAGGATGACGATGAGGTCCACCGCCTGTATGCCAACAAAAAAAGGCGTGAAAAAAGAAATTGGCGGGAATGCGCCGGTTGCAGAGGAAACCACCCTTGAGCCGATTGCAGATTCCTCAATGCCATCTGCCGAGCTTGCAAGAAAAGGGGACATATCGAGAAAGTCTGTAGGAATTGAAAAAATAACAGCCCTAACAGACGCAGTAACTCTCCCCCACAAGCTGAATTGAAACAAGCCGAGAGAAAGTGGGAGCACAACAAACGAGCCAGCAACCGAGAAAAGACCCATCAAACTGTCACTATCGGGAGCGCTCAGACGGAAAGCGGAAAGAAAGTTAAAATCATCGTAAAACTTGAAGGCAGCCCCTGTCAGATGGAAGTCGATTCAGGGTCTTTCCTGTCAATGGTGTCGTGGGACAAAATCAGACAACTGGTCCCAAAATATCAAACTAAAAGAACTCCAGAAACAAAAATTAACTCTGAAGGACTACCAGGGGAATCGAATCCCTGTGGTAGGTCTAGGACATTTCTGAGTCGCTTACAAGCAGCATGTCAAAGTCCTGCCTCTGACAATAGTTGACTGAGACTGACCCAGCCTCCTGGGCATCGAATGTTCGCACCATTGGGCATCGGAATGACCGGAGTGGACCGAGTGGCCGCAATCGACTGGGGAGAAAACCTGATCCACGAGTTCCAGGACATTTTCGATGGCACCCTAGGCAGTTATCGGGGGATCCCAATTTCCTTTAGCTTAGACCCCCAGGTGGCCCCTAGAAGATTAAAGGCCAGATGAGTTCCCTTTGCATTAAAAGCAAAAATAGAGGAACAATTGAATAAATTAATTGACCAAGGGGTTTTGGAACCTGTTGACCATGCTAAATGGGAGACACCAATAGTAACACCGGTTAAACCTGACGGGTCGGTATGCATCTGCGGAGACTACAAGGCTACCCTGAACCATGCGCTGCAACAAAGCGCATACCCGGTGCCAGTCGTACAACATTTGCTAAACTCACTCGGGGGAGGAAAGATTTTTGCCAAACTAGATCTAGCACAAGCTTACCAACAGCTTCCAGTAGACCCCCTTAACGGCCGAGGCACAGACAATAGTGACTCACAAAGGGGCATTTAAGTGTAACAGACTTCAATTTGGAGTGAGTGTTGCCCCAGGCATTTTCCAAAGCCTCATGGAATGCCTATTAAATGGAATAAAAGGGGTTGTACCATATTTTGACGATGTCCTAATTTCGGCTAAAGATATGACCCAACTAGAAAAAAGACTAAGAGATGTACTAACAAAATTTAGAGAATCCGGTCTGAAAGTTAAAAAAGAAAAATGATGTTTAATGACTGATCGCATCGAATTTCTGGGCCACTTAATTGACGGAGAGGGCATACACCCTACTGAAAAAAAAGTCAAAGCCATTATAGATGCACCACAGCAAAAAAACCAAACTGAATTGCAGGCATTTTGGGGTCTAATAAACTTCTATAACGTATTCCTCCCCCACAAAGCAACAATAGCAGAACCATTACACCGTTTACTGAATAAGAAAACTAATTGGACTTGGGGTCATAGAGAACAAAAGGCATTCCAGAAAATAAAAAAATTATTAACATCAAACACTGTTCTTATTCAGTTTAGTAACACACTTCCATTGACAGTAACCTGCGATGCCTCACCGTTTGGAGTCGGTGCCATCCTGAGCCACCAATTGCCAGATGGGAGAGAGGCACCCATCGCTTATTACTCAAAGACTCTGTCTAAAAGAGAACGTAACTATAGTCAACTAGACAGAGAAGCCCTGGCAATCATCGCTAGAGTGAAACATTTTCACAAATACCTTTATGGAAGAACATTTTTGATTGTAACGGACTATAAACCGTTACTAGGAATTCTGGCGGGAAACAAGCCTACACCGAACATTTTATCCCTGCAGATGACTAGATGGTCAGAATTCCTAAGCAGCATACTCTTACACATTGACACATCGACCCGGGAAGCAAATCTCCCATGCAGACGCATTAAACAGAGCACCGCTGCCGATGACGGAGGAAGACCCGGCACCAACAATGACCACCCTGCAAATAGAGACATGCCCCGAACTACCAATATCTGCAAACAATGTCGCCAGAGCCACCGCAAAGGACCCAGTGACTGCCCGTATATTAAACTGGGTAGGTAAAGGCTGGCCGGAAAACCAAAAAACTGAAAACTTTAAACCTTTCCGGACCAGACAAACCGAACTCTCAATTCAAAAAGGTTGTTTATTGTGGGGTGATCGGGTAGTAATCCCTCCTAAACTACAAACTAGAGTGTTGGGTATGTTTCGCGAAGGCCACCCTGGTATTGTAAAAATGAAAAGCCTAGCTAGAAGCTACGTCTGGTGCCTGGTCTAGATAAAGACATCGAATACTGGGTTGCTACTTGTACAAAATGTCAGAAATCCAGGCCTTCCCCACCACAAGCACCCATAAGGGACTGGGAGACCCCACGAGGCCCCTGGTCTTGGATCCACATTGATTTCGCGGGTCCTTTTTAATTGTCATAGATGCATACTCAATTTGGCTGGAAGTTGTAGTAATGTCATCTACGACAACCAATGCAGTTATTAAATAACTCAACAAACTATTTGCAACCCATGGATTGCCAGACGTTCTAGTGTCCGACAACGGGCCTCAACTAACTGCTATACAATTTGAGTAGTATCTAGCCTCCCTAGGTATTTGCCATGCACTGACCGCGCCGGCCCACCCGGCAGCAAATAGTAGGGCAGAGAGAATGGTCAGGTTTACGAAAGAAGGTTTAGAGAAAATGGACCTTGGGGATGTCCAGGATAAAATTAACCGTCTACTCACCCTCCAACATATCACACCCAGCACTGTAACCAACAAAAGCCCAGCAGAATTATTAATGGGAAGAAAACTTAGGTCGCAATTAGACAGGTTGCACCCAAATTACACTTTGGAAAGACCACCCGACTCCTCCAGCCAGTTCCGAACATTTAAAATTGGTGACCTAGTCTACGCAAAAAATTTCACCGGGGACCCCCTATGGCTTCCAGCAACAATCACACAATTCACAGGCCCCCGGTCCTACTGACTAACCGTAGACGATGGCAGGGAATGGAAGCGGCACATAGACCAGCTTCGTTCCCGAAACATTGAAATACAAACTCACAACCACAAATAATAAAAATTGATGAAAACAAAACCAAAGAGGGGGAGGAAATACAAGAAAATAATAAAGAACTTTTTAAAATAAACCCAGAACATCTAACCAATCAAAAAGAGCAAAAAAGAAACTTACGGTTAGATGAAACTTGCGGAAAAAATCCAGACGACCAAGCCAGCTCGACCTGCCCGGAGAAGCCAGGAGGAAGAGGCAAAACCACCGGCCTGAGAAACTCAAGCGGTAGCAAAATGGCCGACTCACCCTTCCAGGCGGTTCCATGGAGAAGAGCCGGAGAGACAGCAACCCCATCTGAACTGGTTGAAGTCTCCAGTAAAAATGAACCATGCAAGTCCAGTAGAATCAGAAGAAGCCCACCTACCTGCTCGACTACGTCACCACGTAGGACTAAACCAAGGGGGGAGGGGTGTTCTGTATAAAATAGTTTACTCCAAATCTTCGAATGTGATTGGCTAGAAAAGCCGGCATAGGGATTGATGCACTAGGAATCAATCCAAAAGAGCCGCCAAAAGGCGGCAAAATCAAGTAACCGTTATTGGCTACGAGCCGGCAGGCAAGCCATATATAAAGGCTGCCGCGGCTAGAGCCAAACTGTTCCGTTTTACAATAATTGTTGAAATAAAGACTTTCACTGTTGGAACCCGGTCTACCTCATGTTTTTCTGGACGGAACAAGTTAAATTTTCACCCATTATCTCTAAATAGGCCCTCTTTTTCTATATCTTGTTTCTGTCCGTTATAACTTCTTTTCCTTTCCTTCTGCCCTCTCTTCTTCTCTCTCCACTTTTTACCCCGTTGTCTCTCTAGCTCTATTTCTCTCTTCTGTATTCCCCTCTTCTGTTGCTTTCCAATATTATACTTATTTTTTGAACTATTTTTCTTTTCTTTGGTTGTTTTTTTAAGTCTTACATTCTCCATTCTCTTTCCCCCTTTCCTTTTTCTTCCCCACAAAGAATTACTTGTTCATTAAAGATGGCTTCTTCTTTGTCCCAGTCTTCTTGTTTTGCAGATGTTTCTTGTTGTTTCTCATAGTTCCAAATCTCCATTCTAAGAATTGAAAAACAAAGCCGAAAGAGCCTCTCCCTTCTTGTGTATCTTCTTTGTACTTTTTAAGTGCCATTACAGAAATTTTTAAACAACCACCTGATTAATTTTAACATTCAAATGCAATAACCAAGAATCCAATGATCACCAAATAATCCAAATACACGCAAGCTGTTTCTTTTTGCTTTTTTTCACTTTCTCTTCCTGGGTTCTACAATTTAGTTATCAAGTTTCAGTTAAAATGTGTCTTTTAGAAGGCTTGTTGTACTGTAGATTCCTTTTAATTCCAGGCAGTCTCCTCCCTTTTTCCAGATCCTGCCCTTTTATTCTTTTTCTCTCCTTCCCTGTTTATAAAAAACTTTTTAATGTCCAGAAATCTTTATTATCCCTTTGATATTTTATTTTATTTTCAACTTAATTGCCTGTTGATGTCAAAGCAGATTTTTTTTTCCAATTTCTTATTTAAGTATTTTGGTTGTCAATATAGGGAAAGGGAGAGAAGGAAAAAAAAGCCAAACCTTTCCCTTTTCACTTTCCTTAGCTGCTTCCGAATCTTCTTTGGGAATGATGTTACTTTTTTTAAAAATTCAAGGGTACCTTAGTTGTTGCTTTTGCAATTTAATCCGGTCAGCCAGAACTTTCACTTCTTATCTTCCTCCTGCACATTATTTTCCGGTCGAGTTCTTCTTTGAGGTGGCCATTTCTGACCACTGCTGCAACCGCCTTCGGGAAAGGGAATAATGGCCAGATGAGGAGGAGAGATGCGGCTCTCCTCAACCCAGTTGGCAATCTCCCTCCTCTTCACCACCTCTACAGGTTGGCTTAGCCCCGAAACCAGCCAGCTCGGGGCGCTCCAGCGGCGAGCCCAGACCGAAACCGCACACGATCACAGATTTCTGTCTGTTGCCGAAGAGGCCCCAAACTGGAAACCGAAAACCTGACAGCAGATTTGAAGTGACCTATGATGACCCTATTAGTCTAGCCAAATTCCCCATGTTGCAATTCCTTAGATAAAATGTATATGAATTAATATTTTGAAATTGTATTGGAATTCTGCTGCCTACTCTCAATGTTTCTCTCATCAAATCTCTGTTCTCATGCTAAGGTTAAGCTCTAAGAGAGGAACTGAGAACTCCACAGTTTGTTATAGTGGTTGATTTTAATTAGTCTTTTGAATTATCTTTCTGGACAAACGGACACTTCTAGCAGGAAGTCAAAGGTCTTGGTCACATGAAGTCCTCACTTACAGACTAGACAATCCTCACTTAACAAAGGCAATTGGAACTGCCATCACTAAGCAGCATGTTCCCGTGACATCATGCTTTACGATGCATCATTTAGTAATGTCAGTTCTTGTCCCAATTGCTATTGTCAACCAAGAACTAGCTGTATTAATTACACAAAGGAAATATCTATTAAGTCAGTGTGGATTTAACAGAGATTTTAACAGATATACTTTCTACCTGACTAGTCTGTTAAATTAAGGTTTTACAGAACTGGTATTCTTAAAATGCATTTAATATTGAATTAGTTCAAACTAACACTTATCAGAAAAGAGATGGTTAAGTTTTTGTTCTGGTACACATTTAATGGCAACATTATTAAGTAACTATTATATGTGAGCAACATTCTAATACATTTCTGGAATGTCCATGTTGAATTTCTTCACGGAATTCTACAAAAGCTTTGAGGCTCTTATTTGCAGGAGTGTAGTCCATTGCAGTTCTGTTGTAGCTGGAAAAGAATATAATTAGAATAATGCATAAGATGAGTCCACTGCATTAAGAATTATTAATCTAAATTATTTGAAAAAATTGCTATTTATAAATATAACTTTGTTAGAAAAACAATATTTATTTCCCAGAAAGACAGAGTTTAAAAAGCAAGGAATAATAGAAAATAAGCTTTCTACTTATTTAGGACTTTTTTCTTTCCTTTTTTTTTTTTTTTTTTTGTTAGTAGCTAGTGATTGCTTGGTTTGTAATATCAAAATACAGACTTACATGAAGTGGTTGTTTGAGCCTTTTCTAGAGGGAATCCCACAAGGAAGGATTTTTAAAATGGTATTTTTAGCTTTTGCAAATGCAGAATGAGCAAATGCAGAAAAAGTAACTTTGTTGTAATTCCCATAAAACCAAAGGGACATCGGGACAAGAAAACATTCTTTTGTTTTCACCACTGAGAATTCTGGAAAGAGGTATTTAGTTATTTTCAGCACATTGCTATCAACTTTTCAGCACATTGTGAATATCTACCAAAGAGATATATCTTTGCTTTTCCCTTTAATGAAACAGGGCAGAATATGTGTTTAGGATTTTCTAATCCTATTCCCCTCTGGGAGCCAATAAAGAAATTAGCATCATATAGTGCAAAGCCTTATGGCAGTAGGCAGAATGTTTTCTTATCATCCAGTTTTAAAGCAGGGATTTATTTTTAAAAAAAATCTGCATCATGTAAAGTACTTATGGTTTGGGTTTTGATTTGTTTTATTCTTTTTTTTACTTTCCTATGTCTGTTACATTAAATTTTATTCCTTGGGAAAAATGAACTAGAACACAAGACAACAAAAATGCAGCTTCATTCTGGCAAGCCATATTCCCTGCTGATCTGGTTTCAAAGACATTTAGTAATGGTAGCAGAGTGCAGATAATATAATAAGAGCAAACCTTTTGTTTTCTGTTCCCCGTAAATTCTGAAATGTAGCATTGATTTCAGACTACATTTTTGTTTATATCTGCTTTTAAGAGTTACACCAGCATGGGGACAACAAATGAAATGTGTTGCTGCTTTCTTTGTTCTGGTAAAAATTGATAAAATAAAATAAAATGTGAGGCCGAGGGAAAACAAAGGTGTGAATGTTAGGTTCATTGAATTGCTTAATGGGCATCATAGGAGGAAATGCAATTGCTTCTGCTTCTTGCTAATTGATTCTTCATTGTAATACCAATCTACATATTTTTGATTATCACAAAAAAAGAGAATATATGTAGCTCGGGACTGAACTGTGGAAAACTTGGTGTTCTCTGAGCTTGGTTGTTTGCTTGCACATATTTCATTAGCCAAATTAGATAATGTCATCATTACGAGCGAATATGCAGTGTGCTTGTCCTATCAATATGGCAGGGGTATAGTTTTTTCATTGATGGTTCTCTGATTAAGGTATTGTTTTCTGCTTGATTATTTGAAAACTCTTTAATCTCATAATACATGGACAGACTGAACCATATTTTCAGCTGGGAAATTGTGTAAGCATCCTAGAGCAAACTCAATCCAGAAAATCTAGAAAATCAATGGAAGCTTGGCATTCAGACAAACCAGGGATCAAATCAGGCATCAATAGACACACAGTTCTGTACATAGTGCTAAAAAGCTGACATAGAAAAAAAATCAAACAATGCAAAACATCAATTATAATGTGAAAATTCATAAGATTACATAAAGAATAGCACATCTGTCTACTATATAAACTAAAATAGCAATACTATTCTTCAGAAATTTCTGGGCAGGATCTGTGGCAGAAAAAGAAGATAGAAGCATGAAACAAACAAAGAGAGATAGAATAATATAACCCTTTTAAAAATATGTAGAAAGAAAAACATCTATTTGTCCTGAGACATTTCTACACTTTTGTGCAAGAGATTTTTATTTCCTCCCACCCTCAGGATGTGCACACATTAGTTGGAACAGCAGTGCATCCATTTGCATAAAAACATGGTAAGTTGAATCCTGATTTGTGTCTTCTATTATTTCCTTAATTTGTTTCTCCAACTTTTAAACTTTTGTTTAATCTGTTACAGTTTATTTTGCATAGCTTTGTAACAGTCTAGGATTTTGGATGCCTGCAATTTAAAGTAGTTAGAAGAATGTTTCATAGTATTGCATTTTGCCTCTGTTTGGGATTCTAAGCATATGGATAACCAGCAGCAGTTCTTAAATAAGCTTGGTTTTAACCAATGTAATAATATTGTTTCATACATTGTCCTAAAGTGGTGATCCCCAGTCTTTCTGGTTCCACAGATAGGCAGTGGTGGTATAGGGGAAGGAATGGTTTTGTGCACACAATCTAATCCTGTGCAAGCTTCACGCAGTTGCCCATCACTTTCATGGCCCTGTTTCCAATGAACTGCAGATCGGTACAAATAGAATAGAATAGAATAGAATAGAATAGAATAGAATAGAATAGAA
>BLBF01000003.1:97735958-97749407 GCA_015471245.1 Laticauda colubrina | reverse complement strand
AATAGAATAGAATAGAATAGAATAGAATAGAATAGAATAGAATAGAATAGAATAGAATAGAATAGAACAGAATAGAACAGAACAGAACAGAACAGAACAGAATACTTTATTGGCCAAGTGTGATTGGACACACAAATAATTTGTCTTGGTGTAAATACTCTCAGTATGCATAAAGAAAAGGTACATTCATTAAGAATCAAGAATCATAATGTACAAAACTTAATGATAGTCATAGGGTATAATCAATCAAATCATACTAGGAAATAGTCAAGTGGGAGGGGATGGGTGATAAGGAGTGGTGAGAAGTTTAACAGTAATAGTAGTGTACACTTTGTAAATAGATGAACAGTGTTGAGGGAATTGTTTGTTTTAGCAGAGTGATGGCTTTTGGGAAAAAAAACTGTTCTTGTGTCTAGTAGTTCTGGTGTGTAGTGCTCTATAGCGTCGTTTTGAGGGAAGGAGTTGAAACAGTTTATGTGAGTATGAAATCCATAGTGAATGCAGATAATAATAAGGAATAAAGAAACCATTAGAAAGCATTTCACCGAGGCAGCTGTCATCAGTGTCATCTTGGATGAATGTACCTGTCCATTGCTTAGGAGTTGGGGACCCCTGTCCTAAAGGAGAACATTGGGAATTATATACGGAACTCTTTGTGAACATTTGTGATAAGTTTGCATCAAAAGTTATTAGGTTGCAATATTGCAATAGCTGAAAACCCAGTTTTCGGATAAGCCTGATTCAAAGACTATCTAGCAAACTGTCAAGGGGAAAAAACATTTAAAATGGGGTAACTTTTTAATAAGATAGAAAAATAACTAATCAGCTATTTACTTTCATTTGGAATTTAATTTATCTTCGTTTGTCTCTAAACAGATCATATCTTCTTTCTTCTTTCTCTGTGTTTAAACTGATTCTCTTGCTCCCTCATGGAACTTTACATACTTGAATGAATTGATAAATTGATAAAAAATCAATTGTTTGTTTAAAAGGGCAAAAATAAATTTTGTTTGATAGTAAAAATGTTTATTAAATAAACAGGAAATAGCAAAAATGTTTACAAATATTAATATTTTGATAGAATACACATGTACACATGTTGATAACCCACAATACATATATTGTTAATCTTTACGATTGTTTAAAAATATAACAAGCAATGTGAGGAAGTTTGTTAGAAACTATTGGCTAAGTAAAATCCCTACTGCATATGCATTCAGATCTTTTATAGAATAAACTACAAAAATTCCTTTTCATTGTTCAGCTGATTGTATTCTTTCTAGATTTGCATTAGGCTCAAAATTTACAATCATAACATTGTATTCTTTCTGGATTTG
Source organism: Laticauda colubrina (assembly GCA_015471245.1). Lineage (NCBI taxonomy): Eukaryota > Metazoa > Chordata > Lepidosauria > Squamata > Elapidae > Laticauda > Laticauda colubrina. The sequence continues at coordinate 97,748,070 of BLBF01000003.1, read as the reverse complement.
TATTAGGCTCAAAATTTACAGTCACAACCAATATTTTGGACATGTTTTAAAAATGCACACAGAATAACAGAAAGTGTACAGGCACCATGTCCATGAAGCATATAGCCTGTAATTCTTTATGTAAGGCAGCAAAAAAAATAATGGAAATAATGATATGAAAACACATTTATATTTTTTTTTCATTTTATGTGTTGAATTCTGCCTCATTAATCCAAATCAACCTGATGGTAGAAATATCCATCTGGTTCAGTTTCAAGCCGGAGAAAGGCACTGGAGACAAGATGGAGGCTGGAAGCTGATTGGAAATATAGTTTAATGATGAATAGAATCACCAAGCACATGGGTTCTGGGAAGCTGACCCCATGGAGTTGAGAGTGGGTGGCTTTTGTATCTTCTCTTGGGCTTTGCACTTGAATTTCCTGTGCAAGAACATTCTTGGCTGTTGTAGGGGTCATAGCTGGCTCTGTAGCTTGTTTAAGCTAAATTTGGTTTAAGTTTGGAGGGTGATGCAATGTCCTTAGGAGATTGTGCAATGTGGTGAGCTCTGCTGCTAGATGATAGTGGATTAATCCTATTATGTCCTGAAGGGTCATATCTTAATCCCATCACTCTGCAGTGGAAGGTCTTTTGTTGTAGATAGGCTGGCTCAAGCTTTCTCAATGGATACAAAAATCTGCTGGGAGGGAGGGAGCTGGGGCTCTGAGTTTCTCTCTCCCTTAAGATTTTTATTTCTCTTTTAGGGAAAATATTTTATCCTGCCATTTTTAATATTTCTCAAAATATTTCATTTTTGTAGAAAGGGGGTGGGTGCTAACTTTCTACAAACTGATTATAGTATATACATGATCTGAAAATAAAATCCATGTAAGAAGACTTTGCCTGAAATTTGTTTTCAAGTATTTTGTCCCAGCATACCTGAATTTGTTTATGACACTGAATCTTTTTCGGCACTTTTAATATAAAACGAGGATGCTTTCCTCTCTCACACATCTCCATCTCTCCCATGGCAACGAAAAGATTCTGTCAAAGAAGTGTATCCAATTGCTCCTGACTGTGTTTTTGATCCTCCAAGCATTTCAAAGCTCTTGTTTTTTACAAACATTCATTCTCACACTGGAAGATTGTGAGAAGGTAGAGCAGGAATGAAAACTACATCCCCATCTTTTGTTCACAATTATAATAAAGAATCAAGGCTGAAATTATCATGCTATGTTCAGTAGCTGTCCTCTTTCATAACGGTTGGCTGAATAAGTCAGAGTTGCCTGATTTACATATTACCACAAATCATAGTTTACAATCACAGTGTTTGGATTCCCATAACAAAGTAGGCTTAAAGCAAGAAAATCTTATCATGGTTAAGCAAGATGTGTAAAGCCACATGTAGCCAAAGCCTATAGAAAATCAGCAAAATTTGTAGTCCTCAAATACTTCACAATCATTTGTGATACCCTTACACACCTATCCTCCACTTCTCCTGAATTCTTGTGAGTTACCTAAAAGTTTATTTAAGTATATTATAAGATTGGGTCCATTCCTGGGAAAATACTGAATGTCCTGGTATCTTCTATATTCATTTTTAAAAATATTATTTCATTTGGCTGGGTGATGTGAATTTCTATGCTACAGAATTCTGTGATCAATTCCTGTCTCCTGTAATTGCAAAGTAATTCCCCTATCTATCAAGAGAATAGGCTTCTCTTTAAATAAGTGTTTTATACCTCACAGAACAATAATCATTTACTATGAATGTAAGACAACAAAATCTCATCAAGACTAGGTGGGCGGAAGAGAAATCTTACGAATAAAGAATCAAATGTATTAATTAGCAGATCTTGCTCTCAGCAGTGGGTTGGACTCCATGATATGCTAAGGTTGTTCCCAACTCTTTGATGTATGGATTATTTTAAAGGAGCCTTTTAGGAATAACAAGTGCTGTAATATAATACCCTATTCCATTGATACCAGAAAAAATGAGGAAACAATTGATTTCACAGTTTGTTTTGTACATGAGTAATAGAACCAGAATTGCTTAAGATTAGCTACTTCTCATAAAGGTCTGCTGGGTTTTAGATAAATGTTTAGATAGGGTAGATTTTGTGTTCAAACAGTCACCATACAATTAATAAAGCCCAGGTATATTCTGCAATTGAAAATAAAGGTAGAATTGAACCCTAGCATAGATTTAAAAGATTATGAGAACTTTACAGAAACTTCTCACATTGAAAAATTTAATATGTGGTTATTGTTACCTATTATTTTTATTTATTACATTTATAATATTTATAAAAACATTTACATTTTATATTGAAATCATTGTTGAGAATTATAATAAACCAGAATTCATGAGAAAAGCAGTGTTTTTATTTTGAATATAAATCAGCAACTTTTTCACATTTGACCCTTGCAGTCCAGATTCATATCCCTTATCATTCCCATTGAGAAGCACTTTTGCCATACAGAAACACTTTTTGAGAGCTGTGCTCCTGGATCTCCCAAATGTTGGTTGAAGAGCTGACCCTTTCAATCTTATCTGTTTGCTTGCTTTTCATTAGGCAATCGTGGGCTGTCATGAGTTCTTTAGGATGATGCCTGTAGCTGGGCAGCAACTATAACAAGAACACCAGTTGTACAGATCAATGGGTCCTTCAGGGAATGTAAAGCTGCATCTTAGACAATCTAGGCAGCAAAGTAGGACAACAATAATGAAATCCCTGGTTCTGTAAGTGTGAGTTCATTCCCTCTAGGTTAATGTGTAAGACAATTAGCAAAAGAGTCATTGGATAATCAAACAAAGTGCTAAGTACATCTCCAAGCTTGGTCCAACTTGCACATGCTGCTTGAAAAGGTTGTAACCTGGATGGTTGGCAGCCCAATGTTTGTACGAATTCTCAAGCTTTGTAGAAGGGCAGATTTGATTAGCTCAGGTAGCTAAAACACCCAGACATTAGGAACTTTAATGTATCCAGTATGAGTGATTTGTGTATTATAAACACATCCTTTTGATTTTAGATGCCATTAATGTTTTGCCCTGAAAGCTTTTTCAGAATAAAATATATTAGTCAAGGTGCTAGCATGAGAGCAACAAAATACAACAAGACTGGCTTCTTAATAACCTTGCACTCCATTATTATGAAAAAAGCAAAAGCAGAGCACTGTGCTACAAATACTTGTCCTTAGTATGTTTTTTCAAAGTTCCTGGAATATGTTTAGTGTTACGATCAATTCCTTCATTGTGAGGAATCATGCCATTAAGATATAAAGGTAAAATTGTTCAGATGTAAAACTAGCTCTCTGAATAGCTGAGCTTATTCCCACATTTTTCAGCCATATTAAGGCAGTCTTTTTCAAAAGACATGTGGCCATCTTTGAATCAATAATTGTTCTTGGTTAGGAGTCCCTTGAAAACTGGAATACAATACAATTCCAGATGAAAACAAGGGGAATAGTACTATATCCTTGTTACATCAAAGCTGCATACTGGTCTTTCTCTATATTGGAAAAGCAGTAGCACACATCTGCCTCTATTCAGAAAGAGATAGGAATGATTAATTACTCCATGCCTCACTTTTTGGAGGACAAAGCTCATGACTATACTTCCTCATCTCAGAGAGAGATGCAGATGTTCTGCTTCCTTTTTTTCTAAGCATAGAAGATGGGATGTACTGAGATAAGGGATTTAGAAGAAAGGACTATCTGAGGTTAGCTTGTGGACTATTGTTAGTCTATTCAATGTAAATGCTGTACCTACTTACAGCTTTCAACTACCAGTTCCTCATTGCCCAGGAATGTAGTTAGTTTCAAACAAATTTGTTTCACAGTTTATTTGCTATCCAGTGTAAAAATCTTCTTTTTCAAAGCAGTTTATCATTTATTTGGTTTTGGGGCAATGAGCTTGCATTTTCTTCTTTCTTTTGTTCTTTGAACAGCACATTTGCAGCAATCATAACAACTCTTAAGTACTCAACCAGCACCCAAGATGAAAGAGTTTGGGATGATGTTCACCATCAAACTGGAACATTTTTCTTCAGAATTGGGAAAGGGAAGATTGATTTGTCTCATTTGATTAATGAACTGCTTCCATCTCTACAAGTCTTTCCCTCAGCTGAAAAAAATAGAAATATTAGTTAGTATCAATGCTGGGATGCAAGTCCATCCCAAAGGCTTTGGTTGGTGAGTATATTGCAGAGGGAACTATTAGATGAAGTTCCATCATTCTCTAAGTAGCCCTGGAATCAGATACTTTAGTCTACTCCTTCCATAGCAGGATTCCACTTAGACTGAATGTCCCCACAGAATGGGGCAGAGATGAGCAAAGGGCTGGGGGAGAGGTTTCCAGGATAAGCAAGGAAAAGAATACATTTTCAACGTGGAGCAGGAGAGATGTGAGAAAAAGGTGACAGAATTGATCTGGCCACTAAGTACAATAGGAATTGATAGGACGTTCATTAGAGTCCCTATAAGAAGCCATGGCTCCAGGTGTTCTTGTGAAGATACTGAATGAGTATGTAACTTTTTTTTTTTTGAAGGCAATTCCCACTTTTTCTTTATTTATAGCTACTTTCCATTTACTATAGTGAAAGAATATCTTCCAATACTTTTTAATGGAGTACTCTGTTGATTCTACTGCAGTAGTTCCACTTTTCCTCTAGTTTTTCCCCTTGCATGCCCATTTTTCCCCAAGATACAAGATAGCCAAGATGAACAAAAATTGACTGCCATTCTTCTGATTTTTACCAGGGAATATTGCATGTGATGTAGGTGCAACACAAGACTGGTAACCTACACTACATTACACAAGTATTATGTAAAAGTTGTGATGGGTCCATCCATTAAGAATCAGAGAAGATTATAACTTTTAATGCAAAGAAAGTAAACAAAAAGGCAAATGCTTTGTGAACTGGTATGCTGTAGATATAAATGGTGTAGTTGGGGAAATGTTGAGATATGGGTGTGGTTTTCTTATGGAGTAGTTATGTGATTTCATTGATGTGCATGGGAAGACTGTATCTGTGCCTGATAATTGGAAAAATGCTGTTGTTACTCCTTTATATAAAGAGAAAGATAGCAAGAATCAATGCAAAACTACACAATTAGTTTGTTAAGCATCCACATGAAGACATATGCCAGAATTCCAATTAAAAATGAAGTTAGAAAATCAGAAAGGGCAGTGCTGCTTTATACCAAAGAGGAAATAAGAAAACCAGAGCTACTTTTGTGCACATTGCTGAGAACGGTCTGAGTTTTAGAAAAGACATTGTATGCTTTGTGATTTAGAGAAAGCTTGTAAAGTGAATACATTTGAATTATGGAATGTTCTGCATTGATATGGAGTTGAAGGTTGATTGTTGAATGTGATAAAAGTGGCTTGTGATGGAAGCAAGAATATGTAAAAATAAATTGAATGCTTAGCAAATTACTGAGCCATTGAATACTAAGAATGTAGGATGTCTCCTTGATTGCTTATATGCTTAAGATAACATTAGAGTTGTATTGCTTGAGATTATGATTGTGCATGTACCATTATATACAGAAGGTAGACTGTTGGTTGATAATCCAAATAATTTTCAAGGAGTGCTAGAGAATATGATGCATTTAGAAACATAGGTCTGAAAAATATTTCAAACGATCAAGCCAGAGTAAATGGACCAAATAAGTGCAAATTATACAAAATGATAAACAAAAACCCTTAAAGCAAGTAGCAGAATTTATGTATCTAAGTAGAATGCTTTCTAATGATGGGAAAATAGATGGGGAAAAATTAAATTTGTTTACATTTGGAAGTAAAGTATTAAGTATGTGGTATACTTTACAAAATGAATGTTTGTTGAAAGAAATAAAAAAAATTAGTACGTGTAACAGCATGTTCCAGTCTGCTTCGTTTCATGGGAGTGAAAATCGAGCATGTTAAGAGAAACCTTAATGTAAGTTGAATGTCATGGAAATTGATGCTTGTGGTTAAATGACAAGAAGTAATACTAAGAATGGATGAATGTTGAATGGATGTGGACTAAACATACAAGTGAGTGTCTAGTGCAAAAAATTATATTGTCATGTTTTGGTCATAGAGTGAGAATGAATCAACATTTAATTGCAAAACAAATATAAGAAAGGTATGGAAAGGAGAAGACTAAGAAAATATTGGGTAGATGGAACAAAAGAAGGGAGACATTTAAAGAACAAAAGGTGATTTACTGTATGAAGTAGTTTATAGATGTGATGGAAACAAGAATGATTTGGAGTGGTAGAAAACTACGGAGAAGTAGAATGAATAGTGTTGGCATGAACTAAATTTAGCTCTATGCCATTTGTTTAATTCATACCTGGTCTACTTCATATCTGGTTTTTTTGCTGCATTTTGTATTGCGTTGCTTACCTGAAAAGGGAATACTTTATGTATGTGTGTACCGGGGTGGGATTGTACAGGTTCTATCCAGTTCAATAGAACCCCTTGTTAACTTTCTAAGCAGTTAGGAGAACTGTTTGTTTTTTCCCACCCTTATTATATTTTTGGCAGACAGCCTAGACTTGCTGTCTCTGGAGCTTATGAGGCTTGGCTTTCTTACAGGGGAAGGGTTGTTTTGGGATTTTTATACTGTTGTTGAGAGGAAATACTTCCCTGGACAATCAGCACTTTGAAGAAATAATTGAATAATGAAGCAAAGCTTTTTGTGACAGGGAACCAAGTTGAGTGACATTCAGCAAGGCTTCTTGGCTAGCTAAAAGGATTGATATTCAAACGTGAGTTTACATACCCTTTCTGAGTTTTTGGTCTAAAACTGGTTTTTGGTGAAGCTTAATTCTGTGCTTGGTGACGTTTAATCCTGTGTTTATTGATGGGGTAATTTTCCCTATTCAGCTTCAACAAGCAACAGCTACTGTTGTGATTTAATTATTTGTATTGTGTTTGCATTTTTTCTTGCCTCATGGTTTCATTTTCTATTTGGGGAGGGGGTCTTCCTTCACTGCTTTAATGCTATCTGGCACTGTCCTTTTGGGGTATACTTCCAAGAGACAGGATGCAAGCTTGGCACTGATTTTTTTTAATTGCCTTTCGGGGAGGGGGGGCGCATGTGACCTTTCGTTAAATCTGGGTGATTTCCTTAGGATATCTTGTGTGGTGAGTGAGACCAATTGGTATTTTTAAATGGTGCAAATGGATCTAAGGATTACTTTTCCTGGGTCTGCTTTTTCTGGAGAGCTTAAATGACCTCTCCGCTAAAGGGTTTCACTTTTCGAGCAAGAGTTGGCTGTTCAACAGTTATCACTGCATTTTAAATATTTTCATTCCTCAAGGTACTCTGGCACTCTGCCTGATTTGTAAGTTCAGCTTTCAGGTCTTTTTAATCTAATGATTAGTATTTAGGGCAGCTTTTTGCAAGCAAAGAAGCTTTTTGTATTTTTGTACAGGTAATCCTTGACTTACAACAGTTCATTTAGTGACCATTCAAGTTACATGGCACTGAAAAAAGTGACGTGACCATGTTTCACACTTATGACCATTGCAGCATAATTGCAACTGTTGTTCTTGGTTCTGATCTGATTCAATAGCTTGTGATCCAATTTAAGAAGATGTTGAGAAACAAAGAGTGAAAGGGTGCAGAAGTATTCATCCAGAATTGAAGATTGGGCTCCTGGGGAGAAGGAGCATCTCTGGGACTGAAACTCATATACTGTAGATATAATAAGAAGCATCAGTCGGGTTTAGGAAGGGTCACCAATCTGAAACGATAAAGGGTGCATGATTCTGCAGCCCTCAGTATGATGGTTTCTTCTTTCTTTTCTTCCTTCCTGCGATTGCCTTTCTTCTGGGCTGTTCTTATTCTATGATACTGTAGAATTGGAGTTGATCTGAGCATCCTCTTGCTTCTAAGCTGCCTCATTTGCTTCTGTTGATTGTATGTATTTTTTTTTAAGACCCTGCACAAAGATTAAAAAGTACAGTCCCTGCCGGCAGGCTTATTCTCTGATAGGTAGAGTACAATAGAACAGGACAAACTGGGAGAATCCCACCCCGGGTGTGTATGTATGTGTGTGTTTCAGGTGGGCTTCCTAGCTTTAGAAGGAGAAAGGGAAGGAGGAAGGAACAGAAAGAGAAAGAGAGAAAGAGAGAGAGAGGAAGGGGAGATAGAACGAGAGAGGGATACAGAAAGAGAGAGAGAAAGAGAGGAAAAGAGAGAGAGGAGAGAGAGAAAGAAAGTGTGAGGGAAAGAGAGAAGGAAGATACAAAAAAGAAAAGAAAGAGAAAAGGGAAAGAAAAAAAAAGAGAGAGAAAGGAAGTGAAAGGAAGAAAGGGGATGGAAGGAAGGGGCAGAAAGAAAGGGAAAGAAAGAAAGAAAGAAAGAAAGAAAGAAAGAAAGAAAGAAAGAAAAAGAAAGAGGGAGAGAGGAGAAAGTAAATTACATATATGGATGGATAGATAAATACATGGAAGGGGGGAGGGAGGGAGAGAGAAAAAAAGGAGAGAAAGGAAGAACATAAACCCTGGCTTCAGAAGATTTTGAAGCAGCCCAGCAATCTAGGGCTGGCCTGCAATGGATCTCAGAGATCATCCAGTCCAACCCCCTGCTCCATCAGGAGTTCCTTACAGAATCAAAGAATATCAGGGTTAGAAGGATGTGTGTGTGTGTGTGTGTGTGTGTGTCAAAAGACCAAAAACAGGCCAAATAGCTCTGTAGATGTCAGTTGTAAATTAAAACACTTGCTCAGCAACTGGCCATGAAGTGAGGACCTGGTCATTAAGCAAGGACCACTTACATTTGGTTTGCCAAATGGCCACATGGCCACTCCTACCCTAGTCACATGACCACCTAGCCACACCCAGTCAGCAAGTCACTCCTACCCCGGTCACATGACTACCAAGCCACACAGACAAATTAGGCCATGCCCACAGAATCAATTGTTAAGAAATTTGAATCCCACCCCTGGTGTGTATGTACTCTCAAGCCCTGCTTTTTCAAGTTTTCTTAAATGCTAGAGAGGAGAAGGAATACAACTAAAAGAAAGAGATGTTCTTATTTCATTAGAAATGAGCAGATTCAATCCACGGAAAATATTGATTATTCTGTCCTATTGGAAAAAAACCCAGCTGCACATCTCTTTTTTACAAAGTAACATTTTGTGTTTACTTAGATTGCAGAGCAGTAATAAGTCTGTGCAAGGCTTTTGAAAGGAGGGTTTATAAATTGTGCTAGAAAGAGCAAAATATTCCTTGAAGCATTAAATCACCCACCCCTGGAAAAGTTGCTATGTGCTTTCCCGGGTTGTTCCTGTATGCACATGTATCTGTAGCCACTTTGCTATCCCAGAAAAATAATTTTAGTTGCAGACATCCTACAAAAGCCCAAAAAGCAGAAATACCAATTCTTCCTCGATAATTTTTGTTTCATGTTAAATTATAATGCTGGATAAACCCTTTGAACAGTGCCCTATCAACATGAGAAGGGTTTGTGACTTGATGTGTTCTTATCTTCAATTGCACTGAATTATTCCAGTACATGATATTTATTTACTGCTTTTGCTACCACCTTATTGCATTCTTCGATTAGCCAAGGAACAATTGCAAGCAAGCCAGCAAGTTGCTGTCTCTAGATTCCAAATTGTTCATATTTGACATCCAGTGAAAAGCACTCTTATGAATGAAGCAGGAATAATTCAAAGCTGGAAGAATGAAGCTGAAGCTTAGCCCAACTTCAGTCAGAAAAGAGGGAACAGTGGTTGTTTGTTCCTATTTTCAAGACTCCCCCCCCCCCCGCCGCCATTGACAATTTCCATCCCACTGGAACCAATGGGGAGGAAATAATTTGTCCAGCTCTAAGATATGTCTAACAGCTGGGAACTCTTTAGTTCTTGTGGATCTAAAACCTTCTTCATCTGCCTATAATGTGCCTCTCAGTTGGCTCACATTTTGCCTTTATTGCTGTTGAAGCTTCAAAATTTCTGCAGGAGTTCCAAGTTTAATATAGTTCCCCAGGGACCAAGGGATTATATCCTTAAGCATTTATGAAACAATCTCAATGTTAAGACTTGAATACTGAGATGGTCAAGCAGTTTCACAAAAAGCACAGGTGGCTTTTGTGGTTTGGAGTGTCTTTTTATTTCCTGAGGCTAAAGTATCAACTGTAACCCCATATGTTAGGGGATAGCCTTGCTTTAGTCATCCATGCTCCAGTTACATTTGGTTACAAGGCCTTTGACAATAGTATGAAAAGTCTAGGAAAAAAGATACCTCGATTGCCTACTGGAAATACTGGCAGATACAATAATCCATTCCTGCCCTTTTTTTCTCCTTGGCTGCCAAAACATTTCTTCATCCAATTGAAAGGGCATGAGTTGATCTTTAAAACACTGAACTGTTCTACATAAAGCAGCCCTTCTTCCTGCATTTTAACACCATTTTCTTAGGCTCTTCTTTGGGTGTGCCTGTCTAATGTATGGCAATTAGCTATTAAATGTAGCACACTGACTGGGGAGAGATCGCATCCTGAAAGACACAAGCACAAAAGAATTACAGGAAAATATACAATTATACCTACACTAATCAATTTTTACTAGATACTGGTGCTGACAATGTAGGACAAGTTGAAGGGCAAGTTGGCCAGAAATTGCATATCCTGTTTTGGCAAACTTTTTCTCCCTATTGATTTTATGTAATTCTTTCAGGGAATCCTTCCTTCCATGTTGCCCCTCCACCCATGCAATCCTCTTTTGCTTGTGAGAAAGGCTAGCATCCTGGCTTTTTCAGCAATTTCATTTTCTTTTTAAATGATTTCATTAACCAGATGATCTGTCCATTTATCCAAACCCTTAAAACTGACTAGACTATTTTTGGTTGAATGCTTATAATTGGAAGAGCTGTTGAAAGGACTCATGTTTATATTTCCATGATTGGCCTGGCACACAAAATTCCCTTCCGGTGATTATAGTTCCCAGCAGCCTTAAATCTTCAATTCTCTTCACACACTATTCTTAGTTTAGTTTATAGTTCTATCACTGATCCCCAAAGCTAAATGCTTTCCACCAATTTATCAGTGGTTGCCCAAAGCCAGATGACCATTTGATAGTAGCAAGAGATGCAAAAATTCTAATCTTTGCTGCTAACCCATAGAAATGAAATTTAATTGGTTGATGGTATGATCAGGGCAGTGGAGGTTGGGGGCAGAAAAACAGAGAAAATGTGGTGTCCAGGATGACCAGACATTTTACATTATTTCTTAATTTTATTTATTTATTACATTGTCACTCAAGTCAGTGAACATGCCCATTACTCCTTCCTCCTTCCATTTCCCCACAGCCATAACTCTGCAAAGTATGTTGGACTGAGCTTATGTAGTACCTACTTTCACAGTTCATTTTATAAGCAAATCTGGAAGTTGAACAATTGTATGTATTATGCTGATAATACTATCTGTTCAACCATGTCCCATTCTTAGGCAGTCAGCTCTCTCCACATTTTCTGACTTTGTATTTCCTGCTGTCAAACTTCTGGCCTGCACTGGCCACACCAATGCCTGATTTAGCAAAGGGGGAGGAAAGCCCCAATATGTCACATGATGCCGCCATGATGACGTGAATTTGACAACCCTGTCGTATAGCTTCTTTCAACTGCTTTATGTTCTGGCTGGTGTCAGCTTTGACAGTGTCCCGCCACCATGGTTTTAGGTGCCCTGCTTCCTTTTACTGATGACCGTTCTGACTATATAACTGCCTTTTCCAATGAGTTTAATCACACGAAATAATTGGAAAAAAATAAGGCAAAACTTTGCTATTTTGCCTTCCAATAATATGTCAGATTTTTTTAGGCTGCATTACCTGCTTATTTGTCACCTTTCTGCCAAGGAATATACAGGAGCCTTCTCCAACATCATTGTCAAACAAGTCAATTTAGGCTCATATACTAGTTATTTCATGGTTTAACTTTGGCAACCACCAGCTATGACAAATACAATAGTGTGGCCTAATCTGCATTTAATGCCAGGCTGATGATCTTGCTCTTCATACTCATCATTGCTTTGCAGCCCAATGCTGAGGATACTGTTTGATAAGATCTGTTCTTAACAGATCTTAATTGTTAGGGATAACATTGTTTACCCTAACTGGTTTAGGTGAAATAATA
>BLBF01000003.1:97721534-97735948 GCA_015471245.1 Laticauda colubrina | reverse complement strand
TGTTAGGGATAACATTGTTTACCCTAACTGGTTTAGGTGAAATAATAACTATGAATCATAGTTGTGTATGTTAAAGTGTCTGCAGCTTTAACTGTGGAATAGTAATTAAGGGAGTGGCTATGAAAACACTATAAAAGTAGCAAGTCTACAGCTTGCACTTACTCTGGCTTTGATGATCCCTGATTACTGCTTGGAATCAAGACTGCATTGCTCGAACGGGAGAGGCAACAAAGGACTGATTTGTAAGTGAACTGACATAGGATATTCTACATGGACTTTGCTAACTGAATATCCCTGAATGGACTGACTACTTGATACATGACTATTGGACTGTTATTTGACTATGCCATGAACTTATAATGGAATAAACTATATTCTTGATAGCACAAGCGTATCTGTTATTTTTACTGTATGTTAATAAACATACAAGCTTAGCTCACTCATTTATCTGTGTGCCTATCTGACTAACGCTGCACATTCTGTTTAGCTTGTCTACCTAACCCTGGTTGGGGAACCCAGGCTTAACATTAATTATATGAAACAACAGCGCTGAAATTTTAGAAAAAGATGACTAAACAGGGAGAAACAAAGAAAAGCAATGTGACACTCTTTTAGTTGCTAGGATCCCTGAACAACAACAGAGAAAAATACCAGGTGGCCTTTTCCATAGCAAGCATCTGTAGAATTCTACCCAGAGTTCAAAGAAAACATCCAACTGTTTCATCCTTTCAGTATATTCAAATGGTCTTAGGTCCCTAGTTACAGAGCTTACAGCTTATCTTACATTTGAAATGTATTTATTTACAGCAACTTACAACAAATCCCTAGTTTACTCACATGCAGAAACAGACTGCAAATATTCTAGTAAAATTAAGCTTTTCTAATGCCCCCCAAACAAGCAAGCACACAAAATAAATACCAGCCAGAGATCATTTCTGTTAATGCTACCACCTTGTCCCTCCTCAGTATGAAAGTAATCAGTTGAATTCATATTCCACTATAGCATGTTTTGCTATATTTGAAAGGGTGATCTTTAAGCATTAGAAATGGTTTATTATAGAATAGTAGTTTCAGTTTATTAATAATTGAATAATAATAATATGTGGTTGAGGCACCAGACCCAATACTAGGAGGCTGTGATTTTGGTTGTGCATTAAGTATGAAAGCCAGCTGAGTGACTTTGGGCCAGTCACTCTCTGTCAGCCCAACCCACCTCACAAAGTTGTTGTGTGGAAAATAGGAGAAAGAAGTATTGGGTATGTTTGATACTTTGAGTTGTTTATAAAGACAGTAGAAAAAAGTATTAAATATTTTGATCTCTTAAGTATTTTTTCCAAGAATTGTACCATAATGGGGAAACCAAAAACCTCTCCCAATATTTTATGAGGGGAAAGTATCACAGGTCCTCTATAAGATAATAACCACAGAATCAGATATCTGTGTAGCTAAGAACAAAGATAAAAATAAACCTTTTTCCCACAGCAAGGGTTGTGGGAATTTTAACAAAGATAAAAATAAAGTTTAAACCTTTTTCCCACAGCAAAGGTTGAAGGGATTTTTTAAAATGTATAGAATTCACACATACACAAAGGACAGTAGCTATATCTTTGCTTTAAAATAGAAAAAAAGAAAAACAGGGGGAATGAAAGATTACTAACTGAAGAAGGAAAATAGCAGAAAGAGAATAACAGTTCACTGTAGCATGTATTCTTCCACTGTTGACTCAGAGTGGTGGAAGTTGGATTTTTCTTTGGGAAAAAGAGAGAAATAGAGATTTTTTTAAAAAAATATCACTTTACATTTGGGAAATCAACTGTTTTTTATTGAGGGATAAAAACCCTATTTTTATTGAGGTAAATTGCAGGGAAGAAAATGCTTTAGCATTGTTTCCTAGATAGAAAGTAAAAGCATCTTATCAATAATTCTACAAAAGATTTCACTGACATGTTTGGATTTAGCAGAAGCAGCAGCAGGATATGACAAAGTGAGTTGCAAATTCCAGTTCTCAAGATTACATTTGTCATTCACAAGCAGAAAATAAAATAATAGTGTCTATATGTTTGGTGTGTGTATATGGATACATATGTATGTAGTGGATGCATCTTTCCTTCCTTCCTTCCTTCCTTCCTTCCTTCCTTCCTTCCATCCATCCATCCATCCATCCATCCATCCATCCAAGATATTACTTTGTGACTACTTCTTATTCTTAAAGCCCCTGTCACACTGCACCAACGGATGGAAAGAGGATGTAAAACGGAGAAAAACACTTGCCATCCGTTGGTTAACACGATGCTTCCGTTTTGTACTCAATGCATATGTTTTAAGCCTTTGCATGCTTGGTCTCTATCCGTCCAGCATCCGTCTATTGATGTTTCATCCACTCAGAGGGTTTTGAGCTGCTCAAAACTTTTGCGCAGAAAATAGATCCAATGCGTCCGTTCTTCATCCGCTAGGCATCCGCTAGGCATCCGTTCTGCATCCGTTACGCATCCGCTATATCCTCTAGGCATCCGCTACGCATCCACGCAACTCGATCCGCTCCAGCAGTAAACGGACTGCAGGGAGGAAGCAGAACAGACGCGGAACGGATGTAGAACGGATGCAGAATAGATGAAGAAAGGATGAAAGTGGATGCAGCTCGCAAAGAAAGCATTTAAAATGGAAAAAACATTCGCAGAGGGGACCTATCTTGGATATTAAGGATGTCTAGAGGATGCCTAGAGGATGCAAAGGGACACATGGTGGAAAACCTATACTGCCTATAAAAAGGGGGAGCAACCCATCTGGATCTCATTTTCAGACCAGCAGACCAGCTGTGCAGACCTCTGCAGCCTTCATCTGGCTCTTCCTCTTCCACAGCATCCAGTCATGTCCACCATGGATCGTAACAAAGTCCTTTTGGCAGCCACTATCGTTCTGCAACAGTGCAAAGCCATCTAAAGGCTCTGTGAACTCTACTACGGGAAGAAAATGAGGTGGCCAAGAAGTGTCTGGGTCCGAAGATGGATCGGGAGAAGAGCAGAGTACGGACTGTACAACAAGCTGATGGTGGAGCTCAGGAACGAAGACACTTGTGCATTCCAGAACTTCATGAGGATGCCTCCAGCCATGTTTGATGAAGTTGTGCAGCAGCTGACACCCAGGTTGACCAAGGCAAACACCAACTTCTGGCCCAGCCTGGAACCTGGGCTCAAGGTGGCACTGACTCTGTGCCACCTGGCCTCAGGGACCACCTACAGGATCATGCAGTACGGCTGGAGGGTGCTACACAACACCATCAGCATTGTGGTCAGAGAAGTGGTGCAGGCCATCATCGAAGAATACATGGAGGAGCTCCTCCAGTGCCCCACCACTTAAGAAGGATGGAAGAAAGTTGCAGAGCAGTGGTATCAGAGGTGGAACTTCCCCCACACCATTGGAGCCATAGATGGCAAGCATGTGGCCTGCAAAGCACCAGGCAAGTCGGGCTCCACTTATTTCAACTACAAGGGCTTCTTCAGCATCGTCCTCTTCGCCATGGTCAATGCTGACTACAAGTTCATGTACATCGATGCTTCAGGCAATGGGTCATCTTCAGATGCCCAGGTATACAACGCCAGTGACCTCAAGGAGGGGCTGGAACGCAACCTCATCGTGGGCTTCCCAGATCCAGACCCCCTGCCCAACGACACGCAAGATGTGCCCTACTTCATCGTGGGGGATGATGCCTTCTCCCTCACAACCTACTTCATGAAGCCCTACGCCTCCAGACTCCCCACCGGTGAAGAGAGGATCTTCAACTACAGGCTGTCCAGGGCAAGGTGGGTGGTGGAGAACGCCTTTGGCATCCTGGCCAACAGGTTCCAGGTACTTCTCACCACCATGCAGCATCGCCCAGAGACCGTGAGGAGGATCGTGGAAGCTTGCTGCATCCTGCACAATCTCATGCGCACCCGCTACCCAGTCTTGCAGAACAGGCTCGTGGACCTCCAACAAGGCAATGGGGACATGGAGCCTGGGGAATGGAGGCAAGGGCAAAACCTGATCGACACTGAGGATGTGCAAGGCCCCAACAGAGCCTCACGTGAAGGGAAGAAGCAGCGCAACCTCCTGAAAAACTGGTGCAACTCCCCAGTTGGAGCGGTGGAGTGGCAAGACAGGATGATAGATGGTTAATGGATGCTTCCTTCAGCCTGTCTCATCACACTGATGAGATTGGGCCATGTATGTTGGGTGGGCCTACAACGAACAGGGCGTTTAATAAAGAGTTGTGTTTATGTTGACATGTGTGGATGATTATTACATTATTATTGATAATAAAGGTCCATAGGTGTGGCACCTGGGAGGGTGGACCATACAGTCCCACTATGCTTGCACTGGAGGTTTATCTATCCCACAGCTATTACTCCTCCCAAAGGTATCCCTGCTCATTCCACAGGTATCCCTGCCCATCCCACTGCTATCTTAACCCATCCCACAGATATCCTAACCCATCCCATAGGTATCCCTGTCCATCCCACAGCTATTACCCATTCCACAGGTATCTCTGCCCACCCCACTGCTATCTTAACCCATCCCACAAGCATGCAAAGGCTTAAACCATTTCTAAAAGTTTCCACCAAGACTTTATTAAAAAAAAGAAATGAAGCAAGTGTGTGAATCAAAGATAGACTTTATTAACAACAAGCTGTAAAAGAAAAATGACCCAAGTCAAGTGTCCAAATAAAGTCTACAGGTAGCCACCCAGTTTCTGGCACTCCTCTTGGTCACTCGGAGGTGTGCCCAGTCTCAGAGGTGAAGGGTCCAGGTGCTGTGGAGGTGGCTGCTGCTGGAGTGCTGGTCTGAAGCCCCACTGGGGTACCTGGCCCCAAGAGGACAACAGGTGACGGTGTGTTGAGAAAGCTCTCGGACAGCTGGCTCAGACCCGTGATGTTGAGAGCTCCTTCCTCCGTGCCATGGGGTGTCAGCCCCAGTACCGACAACAGATGTACTGAGGCCGGGCTTGGCTGTGGGGTGGAGGAAGGAGCAGTGTAGTGGGGCTGTCTGGTCTGCAGCTGCGTGAGGACTCGCGTTGGTGGCATCGGTGGCATGGGTGGCATCAGTGTCATGGGTGGCATCGTTGGCGTCGGTGGCATCAGTGTCGTAGGTGGCATCGGTGGCATCGGTGGCATCAGTGTTGTGAGTGGCGTCGGTGGCATCAGTGTCGTGGGTTGCATCGGTGGCATCAGTGGAACCGGTGGCAACGGTGGCGTCCGATGACTCTGTGCCTGGACTGGGAAGGGCTGCTGCCTGTGCTGCTGGACCTCCTGGTAGCCGTAGCCCTGGTAGGTGAGGGCCTGTGGAAAGCCTTGGAATGGGAGGGACATCACCTGGGGTGGAGGAGCAGACCTGGACTGGGTGGGAGCAGGTTCCTCTCTGGAGGGTTGTGAAGCAGCTCGGTGATCCGGTCCTTCACCACCTGGGGTTCCGCCATGTCCGTGAGGGTCTGGTTGACATAGGTGAGGAAGGGCTTGCGGTTGGAGGATGAGGAGTCAGTGTGGAGAGAGTCAGAGAGGAGATCAATGCTGCTCCAGATGGTGTCCCTGATCTCCAGCAGGACAGTGTGGCTCTGCCCCTCCGGTCTGGCTCTCTGCCTTTCTGTAGAGGTGGAGCTGGGGGTGGATGCGGCTACGGCTGTGGTGGATGTGCCGTGTCCTTTCTCCCACCACACCAGGGAGTCCTCCACGCACTCCACCATGGTTACAACAGCTGTCCGCGTGTTCTCTGCTGTGGCACGCTCCACAGACACCTGCCTGGAGACAGGAGCTGACTCTTGGCCGGAAAAGGACTGACTGCCAGAGAGAGAGGGTAGTGAGAGGGGCTGCTGGTGCTCCTCGGTGGCAGATCTCACCCTCCAGGAAGCTGCACCTGGCCATGACGTAGATCTCTCTGTCCGTCAGCTTAACCGTGGCCTGGCCAGATTTCTTCAGGTGCAGCTTCCCGTACCAGGTGTGCATGTGCTTCCACCAGCCGAGGAGCACTCTCCGCCTTCTCTCTCCAAGCAGCATGCTTCCGCTTGGTGTCCCTGTAGAGACTGTGTCCCTTCTGCCACAGATAGGGACAGGGGGCGGGAGGGTGGCCCTGTCCCTCTTGCCAGGGATGGCGGCATGTTGCTGCTTTCTCTTCTTCCCCATGGTTGTGGGGTTGCTGGCTGGCAGGGAGGCTGGCAGGCACCAAGGCTGGCAGGAAGGCTGGCAGGAAGGCTGGCAGGCAGGCACCAAGGCTGGCAGGAAGGCTGGCAGGCAGGCAGGCACCAAGGCTGGCAGGAAGGCTGGCAGGAAGGCAGGGCAGGCAGGCAGGCACCAAGGCTGGCAGGAAGGCTGGCAGGAAGGCTGGCAGGAAGGCTCGCAGGCAGACAGGCACCAAGGCTGGCAGGCAGGCAGGCACAAAGGCTGGCAGGGAGTCTGGCCAGGAGGCTGGGTGGCAGGCTGGGAGGCAGGCTGGCAGGAAGGCTTGCAGCAAGTCTTGCAGGCAGGCATGCAGGCAGGGCAGGCAAGGCAGTCAATGCGTCTGGCAGCAGGTCTTTCCTCCGAATGGTGACCTGCTTCTGAGCTGCTTCCCTTTATATCCGCGGGACTTATGCAATGCATCCCCCCCACATGCGCAATTAACGCCAGGCATCCATTAGGCTTCCACTGTGCATCTGCTAGGCTTCCACTCTGCATCCACTTAATCCGCTGTGCATCCGCTTCATCCGTTCCATGTCCGCTCTGCATCCGCTTCATCCATTCCGCATCCGCTTTGCTGAGGTCCCCCGGAAGCCTTGCGTATGTACCATCCGCTCTCATCCACTTCCATCCACTAGGCTTCCGTTCCGCATCCGCTTTCCATCCACTCTGCATCCTCCCCGCGTCTGTTCCTTTCCATGTTATCTGCTCTGGTTATGCAAATTTTTGCCCCTTTTGAGAGCGGATAACAACGGATTGAACATTTTTCTCATCTGTTGTGTCCTTTTTACTAATGTTTTGCATCCGTTGGGCAGTGTGACAGGGCCTTAAGCAATGTCTGAAATTCAAATTGCAAATATAAATTGGAAGGATAAAAAGCATTAAGATGGACCGGAGAGTGTCATACCTGACTTTTAATACTCAAAAATCCCAAAATGGAATAGAGCCTCAACTTTCAACTGTAGACTATCATTACCCAAATTGTACCAGAGCTTGTTTACAATTCCCATGCTTTTGGATAGAGACATTTTCAATAATATATAAAAAGCAGTATAGTCCAAGGAACTGATTATACATAGCTGTTCCTTTGCAAATGTCTATGATCAACATTCACATTGTCAAAGACAGATCTGGCACAACATATAACCTCAAGGATAGGAGGTGTGATGTTCCACTCTGTATAGAGGTGAATTTCCAAATAGGATTTTTGCTATGGATAAAACTAAAAAGCTGGCATGATGATTGAATTATTAACAGTGTCAGAAGTTTGCATCAATTAATTCAGTATTTAAATTGAGCATCTTTAATAATTTCAAGAGTGAAATACGAAGTAAATATAAGATGGACCTTCCTAATATGTCATTGTTCTTATGATTAATCATAACTCTTGGTTGATTTTACCTGGCTACTATTTCAGTGCTGCTTTAGCACATATTTCATTATTGTATTTCTAACATAAAGATTTTCTGCAGTTATGCCTATCTCCGATATAAAGTTGCCTGGTTCTTATAAACCCTGGATCTTGTCTGTATAATGATCAAAATGCCTACTTTTATTTCATGCTATTCTGTGCCAGTAGATAGCTATTCCAGCTGTGAATGGCCTTGCCATAACAAAACTCGAAAGAGCACCTGTAGATTTGAGATTCTGCTTTGCATCACAATGTCAGTACTGTTTCAATTTGTGGATTTTATTTCAGTTTTTCAAGAAGATTTCCATCCTTACTAAATGTTCATAGGCACTATAATGTATATTTAGGAACCTTTTTAGAAATAGGGATTTGGATACAGACAGAAGTATTGCATAGAAAAAAGTGGGCCCATACTTAAATGCAATTATTTCTCAAAAAGGATTGCATGAGTGTCTGGAACTTGTCTAAATGTACTTTTTGGAGAAAGAAAAGCTTCAGTGTTAATTGACAAAGCTTGTCCCTTTACCGATAAAATAAATATTTATACATGTATAATATGTTGTTTTGTTACACTTAAAAAAATCCAAAGTTCTACTACCTAATATGTATATGGAGTCTTTTGTCAAGGTTCTGTTTATCCTTTATTAACACAGTTTTGAAAGTAGGATTATGAAACCCTCACACTTGCAAAATAACTACTTTTGACGTTACTAATTAGAGCACATTGTTATTTATCTAGGTGCTTGCATTTATGCTTCAAGATACTTTTAATGAAACCCTGTGTATATGTGTTTGCTTCTTTATATATATTCTCTGTATAACCACAAATGGAATGAACTTTGCTTGTGGTGCGATGTTTCCTAGCAACTTCATGCCTGTTATAGTTTTCCTTTCTCCATTCTTTGCACTAAAAGCAAAGTCATGTCCATCTCAACTCTAGTGAAAACTACTCAGAGATTTTATTCATGTTTTCATCTTGCTCAGATGTTCTTGGGGGAGGGGAGACTTAGACCATTGTGGTTTGTTGATCACTTTACAATTTCCCTTGAACAAGAAGACCCAGAGTGTGTATTCACAATTAATAACTTTTTGCATTTAAAAGGAAATGGGAATGTTACAGTGTGATACGTCCCTCAATAGTGTATCATTTTGGTTGTTCAAACATCAGACATATCACAATAAGAAGTAAAATAAAATGTCTTTGATGCATATTTTAGGTGGTGCAACTGCTTTTTTTCTTTTAGTGCCTGTGTAGTGCAAATGCATCTTTTTTCTTATTTCAAGACTGTCCATTTTACAAGCTTCAGAAGAACATTATAGAGCTTGTTAGTACATCGCATTTCTTGACAATTACCACTAACTTTGGCATGCTAGTGGAAAACAAATTCTTATACCTGAACTTCTCAGTGTTGGCAACTACAGAGAGCCAAAGGCTGGTGGTGAAAGGAAACAGTTTATATTGCACAGAGAAATGGTTGAGATTGAAAAACATAGTTCAGGAATGTGAGTTTCCCTACAGTTGAGTCCAATTTTCTCCTACCTAAAGCAATACATGCCATTATTCTTTCTACTTTGTTTTACACCTAAAATATTGAATCTGGACACCACACTTTAGGAAAAATATTAACAAACTGGATCATATCTAGAAAGGAATAAAACAAACGTAGAGTAGCTAGAAACAATGTTTAATCTGAAGAAGAGAAGACAGAAAGGAAACATAATCTGAAGGTATGCAGAAGACAATTTCTTCAGTATGCCCTAGAGCAGTGGTCCCCAACCTTTTTTGTACCAGGGACCAGTTTCACGCAGAAACACTTTTTCAAGGACTGGCAAAATCAATTCTTCCCCAATAGTAAAGGGCTTCTTTTCTATTTCTTTACTAAAAACATATTTTTATATATATATTAATTACGATTATTCATTCTTTGCGACCTGGTAGAAAATGATCCACGGACCGGGACCGGTCCGAGGCCCGGTGGTTGGGGACCCCTGCCCTAGAGTACAGGACAAGGAGATATTGTCTGCTTGGGCATTCCTAGGCTTCATTAACAGAGAGATAGAATCACGATCATATGAAGTGTTAGTATTGCTTTATAAGGTCTTGTAAGACCACAGCTGGAATATTGCATCCAGTTTTGGTTACCACAATATCAAAAAGATGTTGAGACTCTGGAAACAATGCATAGAAGAGAAACAATTATGATTAGAGGGCTGGAGGCTAAAAAAATGAAGAACAATAGTAGGAATTGAGTATGTATAGTCTAGTAAAAAGAAGGACTAGGGATGGCATAATAGTTGTGTTCCAATATTTGAGTGGCTGCCACAAAAAAGATGGATCAAGCTATTTTCCAAAGCACCAGAAGGCAGGACAAAAAGCAATGGCTATAATCTAATCAAGGAGAGAACCAACCTAGAACTAAGGAGACATTTTCTGACAATCAGAACAATTAACTAGTAGAATGGGCTATATTGAGAAGTTGTGGGTGCTCTGGAGGTTTTCAAGAAGAGATTGGACAGTCATATGATATAGAGTTTCCTGCTTAAGCAGGGAATTGAACTAGAAGACCTCCAAGTTATCTCAGTTGGAGATAAAGAGACATTTCCTAATGGTAGGAGCTAATTGAACAAGAACAATTTCAGAAATTGGTGGACTCTTGCTTTGATGTATTTAAACAAAGGGCTAGAAATAATGTATTAGATTCCTGAATTGGGGTTATATGATTTACAAGGTTCCTTCCTACCATTATATTATATGATTCCACTTTCTCTTACAAAAAACTATGAAGACGTAAAAGGGCTTACTGTTTTTCTGAGATTCTGGGTCATTCCTCAGAAGCTGAATATCATAATGACAGATAAATTTAGATTGGTTTTTTAAAAAGAGTAAAGCAAAACTAGATTATTGGTTTTGGCATTTGTATGGTTTTTATTTGCTTGAGTTTTAATGTAATAAAGTATTAACTGCATAATAAGATTTCAGTCAACTATGAATTTAAACAGAATTTAAATTTAAAGTTCTATTAATTCAATCAGTCTTGTTTCTGATTAGATTAATATAACCCAAAGCTGTATACAAGGCTTTACTATCAGGGGTATGATTCAACTGGTGTAACAACTGGTGAGTGTGAGTGTGAGTATGAGTGAGTGTGTGCTTTGTGCATGCACAGAGGGTTTGCTACTGACCTTCTCCTGTAATC
Source organism: Laticauda colubrina (assembly GCA_015471245.1). Classification (NCBI taxonomy): domain Eukaryota; kingdom Metazoa; phylum Chordata; class Lepidosauria; order Squamata; family Elapidae; genus Laticauda; species Laticauda colubrina. The sequence continues at coordinate 97,725,155 of BLBF01000003.1, read as the reverse complement.
CTGCACTCTGCCTGTATGTTAAATAGCAGATACGCGGCAATCTGCTGTGTCGTGTGAAGCAGGTGAGTTTGAAAATCATGAAATAAAGGTCAGAATAGAGCTGGAACGGGCAGGTGGACCCAGCAGCTGATCATCAGAGCAAACCAATTTGCTTGGAGCTACCGGTTCGGCTGAACCAGGCTGAACCGGTAGAATACCACTACTGTTTACTATATGTACAGTAACAGGGATGCTGACTGACCATTATATTTCAGCAATATTGAGATAATCACGAGTTCCCCATCACTTTTGCATATGTGTCCATATGCCTTCAAATCACTGATTCCTAGTGACTATCAGAACTAGTCCCTGAGATTTTCTTGGCAAGATTTCAGAAGGGGTTTGCCATTTCCTCCTTCCTGAAGCTGAAAGAGAGTAACTGATCCAAGGTTATCCACCTGATAACCTATAGTTATCCACCTATATATATAACCATATATAGTGGTTATATACCTTAACCATTGCCTCTCCCATATCTTATGTACAAACACAAATGTTGCTGAGATATTTTTAAGAAGTTTATAAGGACATAAGAAACCTACTGGATGAGGCCAAGGCCTAATCTTAAACATGTTTTCACAGTGACCAATGTGATGGCGTTAAGTTACTTGTAAGCAAGAGAAAGGAACATTTATGTGTGTTCCATCCTTTAATTTATATATGAAAGAATGCTGTCTCCAATAAAGATAGCCCTAAGTATCAAGACCAGTAGTTATTTTAAGGACATCATCATGTTCTATAGTAATGAATTTCCCAGTTTAAAATGTATCATGTTAATCATTCATCAAGTTTGAAGAAATTCTTCTGGAGCTCTTTGCAAAGTCTTGTAGGTTTTTACCAGCTTGAAGAGTTTGATATTCTCCACAAACTTGGAAACCTAAAGGCCCGGTCCCACTGCACTTACAGATGCAAAGTGGATGTAAAACGTGAAAAAAATTCTTGCCATCCGTTGGAAAAGGCTATGCATCCGTTGTGTACTCATTGCATACGTGTTTCATACGCTCTATCCGTTGAGCATCCGTCCACTGTGATTTCATCCATGCAAGAGGTTTTGAGCTGCACAAAACTTTGTGAACAGATGAACTTTCTGTCATGTACGATGTAAATCCGCGACATACGAGCAACAAACATTCTATGTCCATTTATCATCCATTAAAAGTCCGCTGTATCCTCTCTGCATCCTCTGGGCATCCTCGTAACTCACATCCACTGCAGCTGAAAATGGAAAGAGGGAGGAAACAAAAGGTACATGGAACATCTACACAGCATTAGTAGCACAGAAATAGAAAGAATGCGCATTGAACGGTTTGCATCCGATATACATCCGCTCGGCAGCCCCTTTCTTTCCTTTAGGTGTACATGATGCATCCACTTCATCTGCTATGCATCCGCTTCGAAATTATCCCCCGGAACCCCTTCGGAGGTGTCATCCACTTCCATCCGCTTTCATCCACTAGGCTTCCTATGAACATCCGTTTAACATCCCCGCTACATACTACCCACGTCCGTTCTTTTCCATTCTGTTTATGCAAATTTTTACCACTTTTTGGAGCAGATGACAATGGATGGAGCCACCCCCAAAATTTTGCTCATCCGCTGTGTCCTTTATGCATACGTTTTGCATCCATTGGCCAGTGGGACCGGGCCTTTACAGCTATACCCTATGTCAAGATATTTGTCTAATGTACATTTTTTAAAAATCAGTCCTAACATTGTCTATGAGGGAGTCTGCTTCTTACTTATTTCTATTAAGTAAATTGTCCATTTTTGCTTGTTTTTTTAAGCAGTTAGCAATCCATAAAAGGATAGGACTTTTTTTCTGTGACCACTAAGTTAACTCAAAATCTTTGATAAGAAATTTTCATCATTCTTTGGAAAATCCAAGCAAACTGTCCTGACAAAGTCACCTCCATTCATGTGTTTATTGACATTCTCAAAAAAATTATAGAAGATTGTTGAGGCAGGATTATTTTTACAGAATCCATGCTGATTTTCCTTCAGCAAAGGATTATTTTTCTATGGGCTTATATTTGCTTCAGTTATCATTTCTAGACATTTGCCCAGAACAGTTGTTAAGCTGAGACATCTATAATTATTCACATCTCCCCTGGATATATTCTGAAAACTGGTGTCACACTGGCTAGCTTACAATAATTTGGTAACCAGTCTGTGTTGAGGGAGAAATGACTGTTTTGGGGAAGGACTCAATTCAATTTTGAACAATTTTATAATTAAGTTCTTTGTGATACCTGAGATAGATGCTCTCAGGATCAATAAAAAAACCAGCTATTCTTCCCTGATATCCTCGAATATTTTGTCATGTTAACTCAACTTATTTTAATTGTTCCGATTGCCTTTCTGGGAAATGTGATGTAGATTCAGGTTCTTGTCCTACAACTTATGTTGTATAGCTGGAGAAAAATTCTGTTTATTTAGATTCTCAAATATCTTTCAGTGTCCCATTCATTCTTCCTTGAACAGCCTTTTCATTCTTGTTTTTTTTTTAAATTAAACTGACCATTTATTGGGACATGGGCTATCACAATAGAATAGAGTGACAGTTGGTAGGAACCTTGGAGGTCCTCTAATCCAACCTCTGCTCGGTGTTGGAGCATTTACAACTTCTGGAGGCAAGTTGTTCCACTGCTTAATTGTTCTGTTGCTGAAGTTGTGAATGCTCCAAAACTGGAATTTTTTAAGAAGAGATTGGCCAACCATTTGTCTGAAATGTTATAGGGTTTCCTGCCTGAGCAGGGATTGGACTAGAAGAGTTCCAAGTCCCTTCCAACTCTATACTTTTTGTCTTATGGAGTTTATGAAGATTTATAAGCAATGAAATTAAGTTTATATTCAGATTACATTTGTTGTTTTTTTACTTAGAATATATGCTATTTTTAAAGAGGAGTTCCCAAAGTAGTATCTGCTGTATTGAAAATAAACCTTTTTATTTTAATATTTTTCTTGTTTAACAGCAAAAGACAAAAAATAAGATAAAACAAAACAAACATGCTCAATATAGACTAAAAGCATTATAAAAATATTCCCAGTGACACATTTCTTCTTTTCCTTCTATCTTTGTCCCCAACTGCTGAGCACAATTTAGATATTGGCTCTTTAATATGAACATTCAAGAGTATTTGCTGGTCTCTGTTGAAGTCCTAAAAACCCATTCTAGATATCTAAAAATGGTTTGCTGCATATTGTGTTAAGGGAGTTGCTCCTGCTTGAATTTGGCTAAACTTCTATTAATGTCAATTTTGCCATTGCAAGCATTCTCCAATTTTAGTCCCCCAATCTGATACTGTCCGCAAGATTTCTCTTTTTCAGTGTCAAGCTGACTTTGTTCTTGCAGCTTTCAGCATATATACACTGTATGAGCAAATTGTGGTGTTTTTCATTTGTGTTTTCTGGAATTATACCCAATAAAATATGTATAGTTTTGCTTGGATTTTATTTTTAAGAATTTTGAAAATTTGATGTACTTATGATGGGCTTTTGAGTTGTTGTTTTTTAACATAACACTACAGATAATAAATGTTCTATATGTAAAGTGGGTGACTCCAAATCTGCAAACCTGATTGG
>BLBF01000003.1:97711413-97721524 GCA_015471245.1 Laticauda colubrina | reverse complement strand
GTATAAAAGGCTGGCCTCGGCTTCAGCCAAGTGTTCCTATTTACTGACTAGTTAAAGAATAAAGTATTTGTTGTTGGAACCCGGTCTACCTCGTGTGTTTTCCGAACAAAACAATAAAATCCTTATTTTTGTGAGGTTTCCAATATTTGTTGTCATATACTCATTTATCATGGTAATTAAATGGTGGTGGTGGTGGTGGTGGTGGTGGTGGTGATGGTGGTGGTGGTGGTGGTGGTGGTGGTGATGTCTGATTCTTGGCAATTCTGTGGGCCAGCTCTCTCCACACCTTTCGATCTTGCAATGTTTCTTTGAGTCTTTCTATTGTCTGGCTGGTGTCAGCTTCAGTATGAAGTAACCATGTTCTTTGGCAGCTTGATTTCCCTTTAAAGCAATTATGTTTGGAACAGTTAGTAAATCTTCCAAATGTAATTGCTTTCTCCAGTAAACAGAGTTATGTACCGTCTATAAAAATTTGTAAATCAATTTCCCTTTAAGTTGTAACTTGGAAGGAATGCTATAAATTGCTGTAATGCTGGTTCACCTCTTTCTTTTGAGTGTTTCAAATTCTTTGTTTTCTTTTTTTTCATACCCCAGAGTAAAAATTGTGTATTCTAAGTCCTCAGATTTTTGTCTGACATTTGAGTTGGTGCATTTTGGAATAGAAAAATCATAATTTGTTGTAATAATTTTATAGTATATTTTTTATATCCAGTCACAGAGTCCTAGATATTTCACTAAATCTTTTGTTATCTCACAATTGCTTTTTTTACAATATTTTCTTCAGAGAATAAATGCTTTCTTACTGTCTTAGGTTTTTTTCCCCCAATAATTTTATATCCAGATAGTGTTTACTTGCATCAGCTACCACACAGAGATTTTTGGTTCAGTATTTGTTTCTGTATTTGTTATTAGTGCTCTATCATCTGTCACAGCATGTCATCTTGCATTGCACTCCTTGAAATTTATCCCAATTATTTGTTTCTCTTTTTTGGATCATGTCTGTTAGAACTTCCAAAGTACACATACTAAAGAAAGAGTGAAGCCTTAAATATAAAAAAAGGTTGCAGAACGTGTTCAATTTGCTGTAATCTTTCCTATTTGCATTTTAATTTTTTCTCAGATATTATTTTATCTAGAACAGGGGTGTCAAATTTGCGTCATCATGGCAGCATCATGTGACATATCAGGGCTTTTTTCCCCTTCGCTAAACTGGGTGGGACGGGACCAGCATGTGACGCATCCAGCCCATGGACCACAAAATTCCCTGAGAAATATTAATTTCAAAGAGCTTTTCAATATCTAAAAATATGATTGCTACCTTTTTAATGTTGATATATACTATTAGGTGTATAAATATGCTGTTGTCTATCATCTGTTGGTCTGTCTATCACCTTATCTATCAATCTGTCAATCTATCTATAATCTATTAACCTGTATGTTCTCTGTGCATATATTTCAGGTATACAATATGTTAGCTCAGCTAATATGGGGTATCTTGCAATCAACGCTCAGTAAAACAATTGATGCATGACTAAGCATTGTAAAAGTTACATATGATTCTTCTCATGTCTTTGATACTGTTTTTGTTATTTGAATTAACAGCAATCATGTTGAATAATGATTCTTCTTGTTCCTTCTTTTTTAACTTTTTGTTACATTGGGCCATCAAGTCATCTCTTCCTTGTCCTTTTCCAATCTTGATTTTCTTTACTGCTCACTTGAAATCTTGAGTACTATAGATTTATTTAGTATTTGTCTATGTTCTTTAGAAACTTCTATAAGTTCTGAGCATTTGATGTATGCATGGCACATCTGCAGTTATAACTAATATTGGGGATGCAAAATCAATAAACCAGAAAAAAGTGAAACAATGCACCATTAAAATGGGTGATTAAATTGCAAAACAATATCAACATGCTTAAGTCAGATGCAAGTAAGCTAGAATAAATTAAAAGATTATGAAGAAAAAAACTGAAGAACAAGAAAACCAAATGATACCTGAACGAGAAACATCACCCAGAAACAAGAAAGATCAATGAAGCATTAAAAATAATAAAGTAGAAAACAGCAAGCCAAGAAAATCAATATAGTAGAAAATAACCAACCCAAGAAGATCAGCAGATACAAAGCTCAAGTTTTAACTGTAGGCAGAATCTCCAGTTTCAATCAAATCAAAACATTTTACCAATCCATCAATGGAAAGACTACAATGAACCAGTCAAGTTTGTTGGCAGTTTTACCTAATAAGGAAGAAATAGATAACCAAATGCTAAAGGTAAAAGAGTTAGTAGAAACATCAGAAGTTTTGAAGACATCATTTTCAGATTGTTGTAATAGCTGGGAGAGGTTATCACCCAGAGAAAAATTGTTCAGGGAAATTCCATATCACCACTACTGTTTGTCATTGCACTGGTATCTCTGTCAACAATCCTGAACAAATCATGCCATGACTATCAAACATCAAATATATCTGCCAGATTATCCAGCCTCCTTTACATGAATGATATTGCAATGGAGTTTGGACTTGACAAATGTGTCATGCTCAAAATTAAAGGCGAGGTCCCACTGGCCGACGGATACAAAACAGATGCAAAAAGGACACAGCGGACGAGCAAAATTTCGGGGGTGGCTCCATCCATTGTTATCCACTCCAAAAAGTGCCCCAAATTTGCATAAACAGAATGGAAAACAACAGAAAGGAACGGACGGGGGTAGTACATAGCAAGGATGTTAAACGGATGTTCGTAGGAACCCTATTGGATGGAAGCAGATGGAAGCAGATGACACATCCGAAGGACTTCTGGGGGAGAACTGTGAAGCAGACGCATAGCGGAAGGAGCAGATACATAGCGGATGACATGGATGCATCACGGACGCCTATAGGATGCATAGTGGATGCATAGCGGATGCAAAGCATTCACTGCATATGCAGGGAGGATGAATTGTGTCAGCTCCGTGGATATAAAAGGATGCAGCTCGCAAGCAGTCACCATTCAGAGGAAAGACGTGCTGCCACAGACATCTTCGAATAACACCATGGTTCATCAGTCAGGGAAGAAGAGGAAGCCTGTGCCGACTCCTGCCAGCCCTGGCAAGAAGGACAGAACCACCATCCCACCCCCTGGCACTGACTCTGAAGCTGCTGGTGCTGCTGCTGCTGGTGTTGCTGGTGCTGCTGCTGGTGCTTCTCCTGCTGGTGCTGCTGGTGCTGCTGGTGCTTCTCCTGCTGCTGCTGCTGCTGCTGCTGCTGCTGCTGCTGCTGCTGGTGGTGCTTCTCCTGCTGGTGCTGGTGGTGCTTCTCCTGCTGGTGCTGATGGTGCTGCTGTTGATGCTGCTGCTGCTGCTGTTGTGGACCAGCCCCAAGGCTCTCAAAGCCCTGCTGCTCAAGCCCCTGAAGGCCCTGCTGCTCAAGCCCCTGCCAGAGGGAGGAAGAGGCAAGGGAAGGAGAAAGGAGAGAGGAAACAGTACACCCTTTCCAAAGACCATGAGGAGGAGGTGCTGGAATGGGTGAGGGAGAACGAGTACCTGTGGAGAAAGGGCCACAGACTCTATTGCGACACTAAGAAAAAACAGGCAGCTTGGAGAGACAAGGCAGAGAGCCTGGGCTACACTTCAGACCTACCCCTTGGATGGTGGAAGCACATGCACTGGTATGGCAAGCTGCACCTGAAGAAATCTGGCCAGGCCGCTGTCAAGCTCACTGATGGGGAGATGTATGTCACGGCCAAGTTCAGCTTCCTGGAGGGTGAGGTCCACCACCGAGGAGCAGCCCCTCTGACAACCCTCTCCCTCAGACAGCCCACAAACAGCCAGTCCTCTTCCAGCCAGGAGACAGCTGCCCTGTCCAGGCAGGTGTCTTCGGAGGGACCCATCTCAGAGACCCCCTGACAGCTGCACTCCCCATGCCAGAGGACGTGGAGGATCCCCTGTCACAAATGGAGGAAGAAGCGGCAACCACCAGAGACCAACCCACTCCCACCCCCAGCTCCACCTCCACAGAAAGCAGGCAGAGAGGCAGAGGCAGACTGAAAGGCCAGAGCCACACTGTCCTGCTGGAGATCAGGGACACAATCAAAACCAGCACAGATCTTCTCTCTCAGCTGGTCCAAAGTCATACAGTTTACTTAAGACAGTTATTAATAAAGGTTATCTTTGCTTCACACACTTGGTTCATTTTATTTACTGAATAAAGTGTTGGTGAAAACTTTGAAAAAATGGTTAACCCTTTGCATGCTTGTGGGATAGGTAAGGATAATTGTGGGATAGGTAAGGATAGTTGTGGGATAGGTAAGGATAGCTGTGGGATAGATAAACCTCCAGTGCAAGTATAGTGGGACTGTATGGTCCACCCTCCCAGCTGCCACACATATGGCCCTTTTTTATCAATAACAATTTATTCATTGATCAACACATTTCAAAATAAACAAAGCTCTTTATTAATGCTCTATTCATTGTAGGGCCATTCAACATACATGGCACAATCTCATCAGTGTTATGCGACAGGCTCAAGGAAGCATCCATTAACCATCTACCATCCTGTCTTGCCACTCCACTGCTCCAGCTGGGGAGCTGCACCAGTGTTTCAGGAGGTTGCGCTGCTTCTTCCCTTCACATGAAGCTCTGTTGGGACCTTGTACATCCAAAGTGTCTATCAGGTTTCGTACTTGCCTCCATTCACCAGGCTCCATGTCCCCATTCCCTTGTTGACGGTCCACAAGCCTGTTCTGCAACACCGGGTAGCGGATGCGCATGAGATTGTGCAGGATGCAGCAAGCTTCCACAATGTTCCTCATGGTCTGTGGGCAATGCTGCATAGTGGTGAGAAGTACCTGGAACCTGTTGGCCAGGATGCCAAAGGCATTCTCCACCACCCGTCTTGCCCTGGACCACCTGTAGTTGAAGATCCTCTCTTCACGGGTGAGGTATCTTGAACTGTAGGGCTTCATGAGGTAGATTCTGAGTGAAAAGGTGTCATCACCCATGATGAAGTAGGGCACATCTTGTGTGTCATTGGGTAGGGAGTCTGGATCTGGAAAACCCATGATGAGGTTGCATTCCAGCCCCTCCTTGAGGTCACTGGCGTTGTATACCTGGTTATCTCAAGCTGACCCGTTGCCTGAAGCATCGATGTACATGAAGTTGTAGTCAGCATCAACCATGGCAAAGAGGATGATACTGAAGAAGCCCTTGTAGTTGAAATAAGTGGACCCTGAGTTGGGTGGAGCTTTGCAGGCCATGTGCTTCCCATCTATGGCTCCAACAATGTGGGGAAAGTTCCACCTCTGTTACCATTGCTCTGCAACTTTCCTCCAGCCTTCTTCAGTGGTGGGACACTGGAGGAGCTCTTCCATGTATTCTTCGATGATGACCTGCACCACTTCTCTGACCACTTTGCTGATGCTGTTGTGTGGCACCCTCCAGACATACTGCATGTTTCTGTATGTGGTTCCAGAGGCCAGGTGGCACAGAGTCAGTGCCACCTTCAGTCCAGGTTCCAAGTTGGGATGGAAGTTGGTGCTTGGCTTGGTCAACCTGGGTATCAGATGCTCTACAATTTTGTCAAACATGGCTGGTGGCATCCTCATGAAGTGCTAGAATGTACGAAGTTCTTCATTCCTCAGCTCCACCATCAGCTTGTCATACAGTCCAAACTCCACTCTTCTCCTGATCCATCGTCAGACCCACACAGCTCTTGGACATGTCCTTCTTCTCCTTGCACAGAGAAGGTGAAACAGTCTGAACAGGGCTTGGTTCTGGTGTTGAATGATCGCAGCTACCATAAGGACTGTGTTATGATCCATGGTGCAGATCAATGGATGATGTGGAAGAACAAGACCAAGTGTGAAGAGGTCTGTACACCACAGCTGCTGGACTCATACTGAGATCCAGGTGATTTCCTCCCCTTTTTATAGGAAATATCGGTTTTCCGCTAGGTGTCCTTCCACATACTCTAGGCATACTCCAGACATCCTAAATATCCGAGATACGTCCCATATACCAACGTTTTTTCCGTTTTAATGCTTTATATATGAGATGCATCCGCTTACATCCTTTCTATTTCCATGCTACTAATGCTGTCTGGACATTCCGTGTACCTTTCGCTTCCTCCCTCTTTCCGTTTTCAGCTGCAGTGGATGTGAGTTGCGAGGATGGCCAGAGGATGCCGAGAGGATACAGCAGACATTTAACGGATGACAACGGATGTAGAACGTTTGTTACCCGTATGTGTCGTGGATGTACATCGTACACGGTGGAAAGTTCATCCGCTCAAAAAGTTTTGTGCAGCTCAAAACTTCTTGCATGGATGAAATCGCAGTGGATGGATGCTTGACGGATAGAGCGTATGAAGCACATATGCAGTGAGTACACAACAGATGCATCACATTTTCCAACGGATGGCAAGCTTTTTTGTCTCTTTTACATCCTCTTTGCATCCATTGGTGCAGTGGGACATGGGCTTAAATTAGAAAAAGCAGTGCAACCTGAAGGAATCAAAATGCTCCATAGAAATATCAAGATAATATCACATATTTCGATAGTAAAAATGAATATTTTGCCAAAACTGTTGTTCCTGTTTCAGACAGTGTCAGTCAAGTTGGAAAATATTTGTTTTGTGAAATGAAACAAATGTATATCTAAATTTATATGAAAAAACCCAGGAAAATTTATAGGAAAAAACCCAGAGTGAAATATAAATTATTACAGGATGCCAAGAAAAAAGGAGGATTTGGCCTTCCAGATTTTGAATTATATTATGATGTTTCTATTGTAAACTGGCTGAAGTATTGGGTTAAATTAGAAAATAGAAGGTTATTAGTATTAGAAAGTTTTGATCTCCAACTTGGCTGGTACGCCTTCATGTGGGGATGGAAAATCTAAACAACATTCATATTTCCAAAAGCACCATATTAAAAATGTGTTGTTCAATATCTGGGGAAAGATTCAAAAAAACCACTATCCAAAGGTTACATTGTGGCTATCTACATTGGAAGCAGTCACATATCCAAATGTATTGGATAATGAAAACAATGACAGGTATTAAGATTTATTATATGATACTGGAGAGCTTAAAAATAGGAACCAAATACAAATTCAAGGAAAGGACATAGGATGGTGGCCCTTTGCACAAATACAAACCCATTATAAAAAAGGTAGAAAACAATTTGGCTTTAATATGACCCCACAAGAATTAGATAAAATATGGCTTAGGAGAGGAAAAGAAAACAATTAGTAAAACATATAAATATCTTTTAGATTACAAATTAAAAGAAGAAACAGTCACAGAATCTATGACAATTTGGGCTAAAAACGTGTGTCATAGTATTTAATTAAATAAGTGGGAACACATCTGGCAAACAAATTACAAATTAACCATGTCAGTCTCGTATAAAGAAAACTTATATAAAATGGTCCATCGCTGGCACCTACTTCCTGTGAGACTCGCTAAGATGTTTCCCAACCTACCACCCAACTGTTGGAAATGTAACTACACACAAGAAACATATTTTCATAAGTGGTGGACTTGCCCATGTGCTTAGAAGTTTTGGAGAAATATTAGAAATTGGATTTTAAATATAACAAAACAAAATTTTGAAACCGAAACCTTTCTGCTAAGTATGATAGATTTAAACATGGAGAAAAAATATCAATATTTAATTTTGCACATCATAACTGCGGCCAGGATAACCTACACACAAAACTGGAAACTGTCTTTCATTCCTTCAGAGGATATGGTAATTAAAAAAAATACATGAATGTGCTGGAATGGATAGCCTAACCAAATTGTTAAAAAATAAACAAGACAGTGACCATTATGAAATATGGAACATTTGGTATGATTGGTTAAAGAAAAGGTAATATTTGATATTTGGATAAGTTATAGAAATGACAGAAGACATGCATTTAATTATAAACTATACAGATAAATTAAAACATTAAAGAACGAAGGAGTTATTGTAACAAGGCAGATCACGTCAATGAGAAAGCTAAAAAAATTAACCATTGCTCAATATACGCTGTAAAAAGTATCTGTATATGTACGTGTGTGTGTGTGTGTGTGTGTGTGTGTATACATATATATAGGTTTTTTTAAGTTTTCACGGGTACTTACATGTGTGCTGTTCAGCTTCTTTCGGGAATTATCCCACGTCATTGTGCTTTTAAAGTTGTAGCAACATTTCAGCAGAATCTCATCTGCCATCATCAGGCTTCTGTATGGAGTTTGTATGTGGGTCAGGGTCTCACAGCCATTGGTTTTAAATTTGAGGCTAGCCTATCCTGATTGGTTGGGAGTCTTGGTCTGTGTTTATTGGACTTGGAGTTTGTTTGATAAGTGTTTCTGGTTTCTTCTGTCTGTTTTGTGGCGTTGATTGGCTGGCAACACTCTGCTCCTGCACTGGAGACTTTCAGTGCAGCTTGGCTTCGTGTGAAAGGACGGCTATAATCTATTAGGAAGCCAGGTTTCATCTGGGTGCCTGGTGGGGGTGTGTTTGAGCTGGAGGTATCAGAGGGAGTCTGTTTGTGCCCAGGTGTTTGCCTGGCTTGTGGTGTGGAAATCTTTCTATTTGAGAGTGCAGGCTTCCAAATGATTGACAGTCTGGTGGAATCATCTCTTCTATTCATGCTTTCAGGTCTTTTTTCAATCTCTATGGCTTCTCTGATGATTCTGTGGCTGGGGTTTTCTATAGTGGCTAGGGTTTTGGTGCCATTGCAGTTGATGTTGTGACCTGTGGTTTTCATGTGTTGGACTAGTGAGGAGGTGTGTTCCATCTTTTTTACTGCGTTTTTGTGTTCATCCAGGCGGGTACTTATTCTTCTATTGATCTGTCCAATGTATGTGGCCGGGCATGATGCACAGGGAACTTCGTATATGCCTTGGTTTTGCAGGTCAGTTTTGTCTTTGGGGTTTTTAAGGATGGCTGCTATTTTTTTGTCTGTTTTGAAGGCCATCTTGATGTGATGGCTGTGTAGTATCTTACTGATTTTGTCTGTAGTACCTCTTATGTAGGGCAGGACAGCTGTTTCATAGATCTGTTGATCTTCTAGGTCTATATTGTGTTTTAGTGTGTTTTTGTGGATCAAGCTAGTGATTTTGTTTTGTGGAAGCCGTTAGCTATCAGTACTTTCATCAGGGTGCATAGTTCAGCCTTTATATGTGTCTTGTCTGCCAGGCTTTTGGTTCTGATGATTAGTGTTTTGTCCACAGAATTTATCTGTGCTGGGTGGTGGTGGGATTGGGCGTTGAGATAGTGGTTAGTGTGTGTTTTCTTCTGGCATACAGTGTGTCCTAGTGTGCCATCTGTTCTTTTATAGATTAATACATCTAGGAATGGTAGTTGTTTGTTTATTTCCATTTCCATGGTGAACTTGATTTTGGGGTGTGTGCTGTTTAGGTGTGCTAAGAAATTGTTTAGGTTTTCTTTTCCATGGGGCCAAATCACAAATGTGTCATCGATGTATCTTAGCCATAGTTTGGGTTTGTGGGTGGCATTAGCCAGGGTTCTGGATGCGAATTCTTCCATGAACAGGTTTGCAATGACGGGTGACAGTGGTGATCCCATAGGGGCTCCTTCAATTTGCTTGTATCTTTGTCCTTTGTATATGAAATATGTGTTGGTTAAGCAGTGTTCTGTTAGTTCCATGAGGTGTTTAACTGGTTGGTATTTATTTTTGATGATTTCGAGAGTTTCTTTTATCGGGACTTGAGTGAATAGTGAAACCATGTTGAAACTTACAAGCAGATCTTCTTGTTCCACGTGTAGATCTTTGATCATTTCTAAGTGGTATGAGTTTTGTACATATGAAGCTGCAGTTTCAGCATGGGGCTGTAGTTGTTTTGCTAAGTGTTTAGCTAGGTTTTGTAGTGGTGCTCCTTTGGAGCTGACTATGGGTCTGAGAGGTATGCCTTCTTTGTGTATTTTTGGGAGGCCGTATAGTTTGGGGCATCTGGCAGATTTTTCTCTTGGGATGACGGCATGCCATCTCATCCGATGGCAGATGAGATTCTGCTGAAACGTTGCTACAACTTTAAAAGCACTACAATGATGTGAGATAATACCCGAAGGAAGCTGAACAGCACACATGTAAGTACCCACAAAAACTTTAAAAAAAA
>BLBF01000003.1:97651158-97677985 GCA_015471245.1 Laticauda colubrina | reverse complement strand
CGTAAGCCCCGCAGATATAAAGGGAAGCAGCTCGGAAGCAGGTCACCATTCGGAGGAAAGACCTGCTGCCGGACGCATTGACTGCCTTGCCTGCCCTGCCTGCAAGACTTGCTGCAAGCCTTCCTGCCAGCCTTCCTGCCAGCCATCCTGCCAGCCTGCCTCCCAGCCTCCTGGCCAGCCTCCCTACCAGCCTTGCTGTTTGCCTGCCTGCCAGCCTTGTTGCCAGCCTGCCTTACAGCCTCCCTGCCAGCCAGTCTGCCTGCCAGCCTTGGTGCCTGCCTGCCTGCCAGCCTCCCTGCCAGCCTTGGTGCCTGCCAGCCTCCCTGCCAGCCTCCCTGCCAGCCAGCAACCCCACAACCATGGGGAAGAAGAGAAAGCAGCAACATGCCGCCATCCCTGGCAAGAGGGACAGGGCCACCCTCCCGCCCCCTGTCCCTGACTCTTCTTCTGCTGGGGCTTCTGCTGGAGCTTCTGCTGCTTCTGCCTCTGGAGGAGCTGATGACGCTGCTTCTGGCGGTGGTGCTTCTGCTCGTGCTTACTCTGCTGAGGCTGCTCCTGGCGGTGGTGCTTCTGCTCATGCTTACTCTTCTGAGGCTGCTCCTGGCAGTGGTGCTTCTGCTCGTGCTTACTCTGCTGAAGCTGTTCCTGGTGGTGATGCTTCTGCTGGTGCATACCCTGCTGAAGCTGCTCCTTGTCCTGCTGGTCCTGCTCGTCCTGCTCGTCCTCCTGGACTTGCTCATCCTGCTCATGCTCCTGGTCCTGCTCATGCTCCTGGTCTTGCTGGCGCTGCTGGTGCTTACTCTGCTTCTGCTGATCCTGGTCCTGCTGGTCCTGCTGCTACTGCTGCTGCTGATGATGATGATGATTATGATACAGCTGGTGGTGGTGGTGATGATGATGATGATGATGATGATGATGATCCTGCTGCTGCTGCTGGTGGTGTGGAGGGGCAGCCCCTAAAACCTGGGAGCCCCTCTGATGAGGGCCCATCTGGTCCTGCCAAAGGGAGGAAGAGGCATATGCGGGGATGGGAGAGGAGGCAATACTCCATTGAGGAGGAACATGAGGATGAGGTGCTGGAGTGGCTGAGAGAGAATGACTATCTGTGGTGGAAGGGACACAGGCTCTACAGGGACACCAAGTGGAAGCATGCTGCTTGGAGAGAGAAGGCGGAGAGTCTGGGCTGCACTTCGGAGGTGCTCCTCAGCTGGTGGAAGCACATGCACACCTGGTACGGGAAACTGCACCTGAAGAAATCTGGCAAGGCCATGGTTAAGCTGATGGACAGAGAGACCTACGTCATGGCCAGGTGCAGCTTCCTGGAGGGTGAGATCCGCCACTGAGGAACACCAGCAGCCCCTCTCACTACCCTCTCTCTCTCCGGCAGCCTGCTGAGAGCCAGTCCTCTTCCGGCCGAGAGTCAGCTCCTGTCTCCAGGCAGGTTTCTGTGGAGCGTGCCACGGCGGAGAACCCGCGGACCGCTGTTGTAACTGTGATGGAGCGCATGGAGGACTCCCTGGTGCGGTGAGAGAAAGGAGGCAGCATGTCCACCACAGCCCTACCCGCATCCACCCCCAGCTCCACCTCCACAGAAAGGCAGAGAGCCAGACAGGAGGGGCAGAGCCACACTGTACTGCTGGAGATCACGGGCACCATCTGGAGCAGCATAGATCTTTTCATGGCGGAACCCCAGTACCAGGTGGTGAAGGACCGGATCACCGAGCTGCTTCACAACCCTCCAGACCCAGAGGAACCTGCTCCCACCCAGTCCAGGTCTGCTCCTCCACCCCAGGTGATGTCCCTCCCATTCCAAGGCTTTCCACAGGCCCTCACCTTCCAGGGCTACGGCTACCAGGAGATCCAGCAGCACAGGCAGCAGCCCTTCCCAGTCCAGGCACAGAGTCATCGGACGGCACCGTTGCCACCGGTTCCACTGATTCCACCGATGCCACCCACGACACTGATGCCACCGATGCCAACAATGCCACCCACGACACTGATGCCACCCATGCCACCGATGCCACCAATGCCAGTCCTCACCCAGCTTCAGACCAGACAGCCCCACTACATTGCTCCTTCCTCCACCCCACAGCCAAGCCCGGCCTCAGTACATCTGTTGTCGGTACTGGGGCTGACACCCCATGGCATGGAGGAAGGAGCTCTCAACATCATGGGTCTGAGCCAGCTGTCCTAGAGCTTTCTCAACACACCGTCACCTGTTGTCCTCTTGGGGCCAGGCACCCCAGTGGGGCTTCAAACCAGCACTCCAGCAGCAGCCACCTCCACAGCACCTAGACCCTTCACCCCTGAGACTGGGCACACCTCGAGTGACCAAGAGGAGTGCCAGAAACTGGGTGGCTACCTGTAGACTTTATTTGGACACTTGACTTGGGTCATTTTTCTTTTACAGCTTGTTGTTAATAAAGTCTATCTTTGATTCACACACTTGCTTCATTTCTTTTTTTTAATAAAGTCTTGGTGGAAACTTTTAGAAATGGTTTAAGCCTTTGCATGCTTGTGGGATGGGTAATAGCAGTGGGATGGGCAGGGATACCTGTGGAATGAGCAGGGATACCTTTGGGATGGGTAATAGCTGTGGGATAGATAAACATCCAGTGCAAGCATAGTGGGACTCTATGGTCCACCCTCCAGGTGCCACACCTATGGCCCTTTATTATCAATAATTATGTAATAATCATCCACATATGTCAACATAAACACAACTCTTTATTAAACGCCCTGTTCATTGTAGGCCCACCCAACATGCATGGCCCAATCTCATCAGTGTGATGAGACAGGCTGAAGGAAGCATCCATTAAGCATCTATCATCCTGTCTTGCCACTCCACCGCTCTAGCTGGGGAGTTGCACCAGTGTTTTAGGAGGTTGCGCTGCTTCTTCCCTTCACGTGAGGCTCTTTTGGGGCCTTACACATCCTGAGTGTCTATCAGGTTTTGCCCTTGCCTCCATTCCCCAGGCTCCATGTCCCCATTGCCTTGTTGGAGGTCCACGAGCTTGTTCTGCAAGACTGGGTAGCAGGTGCGCATGAGATTGTACAGGATGCAGCAAGCTTCCACGATCCTCCTCATGGTCTGTGGGCGATGCTGCATGGTGGTGAGAAGTACCTGGAACCTGTTGGCCAGGATGCCAAAGGCGTTCTCAACCACCCACCTTGCCCTGGACAGCCTGTAGTTGAAGATCCTCTCTTCACGGGTAAGGAGTCTGGAAGTGTAGGGCTTCATGAGGTAGGTTCTGAGGGAGAAGGCGTCATCCCCCATGATGAAGTAGGGCACATCTTGTGTGTCGTTGGGCAGGGGGTCTGGATCTGGGAATCCCATGATGAGGTTGCGTTCCAGCCCCTCCTTGAGGTCACTGGTGTTGTATACCTGGGCATCTGAAGATGACCCATTGCCTGAAGCATCGATGTTCATGAACTTGTAGTCAGCATCGACCATGGCGAAGAGGACGATGCTGAAGAAGCCCTTGTAGTTGAAATAAGTGGACCCCGACTTGGCTGGAGCTTTGCAGGCCACATGCTTGCCATCTATGGCTCCAACGGTCTGGGGGAAGTTCCACTTCTGATACCACTGCTCTGCAACTTTCTTCCAGCCTTCTTCAGTGGAGGGGCACTGGAGGAGCTCCTCCAGGTATTCTTCGATGATAGCCTGCACCACTTCTCTGACCACAATGCTGATGGTGTTGTGTGGCACCCTCCAGCCGTACTGCATGCTCCTGTAGGTGGTCCCTGAGGCCAGGTAGCGCAGAGTCATTGCCACCTTGAGCCCAGGTTCCAGGCTGGGCCGGAAGTTGGTGCTCTGCAACCTCTGCAAGGTTCGCCAACCTGGGTGTCAGCCGCTCCACAACTTCGTCAAACATGCCTGGAGGCATCCTCATGAAGTTCTGGAATGCACTTGTGTCTTCGTTTCTCAGCTCCACCATCAGCTTGTTGTACAGTCCGTACTCTGCTCTTCTCCCGATCCATCTTCGGACCCAGACGCTTCTTGGCCGCCTCCTTTTCTTCCCGTAGTAGAGTGAAAGAGCCTGTAGATGGCTTCGCACTGTTGCAGAATGATGGTGGTTACCAAAAGGACTGTGTTACGATCCATGGTGGACATGGCTGGATGCTGTGGAAGAGCAAGAGGCAGATGAAGCCTGCAGAGATCTGCACAGCTGGTCTGCTGGTCTGAAAGTGAGATCTAGGTGAGTTGCTCCCCCTTTTTATAGGCAATATAGGTTTTCCCCTATGTGTCCTTTTGCATCCTCTAGGCATCCTCTAGACATCCTTAATATCTGAGAGAAGTCCCCTCTGAGAACGTTTTTTCCATTTTAAATGCTTTGTTTGCGAGCTGCATCCGCTTTCATCCTTTCTCCGTCCGTGCTACTAACGCTGCGCGTCCATTCCGTGTCCGTTCTGCTTCCTCCCTGTGTCCACTTTCTTTTGGAGTGGATTTGAATTGCGCGGATGGCAGCGGATGCCTAGCGGATGTACCGGACATGTAACGGAAGACGATGGATGCAGAACGGATGTTCCCCATATGCATAGCGGATGCAGAATGGACGCGTTGGATACATTTTCCGCTCAGAAAGTTTTGAGCAGCTCAAAACTTTTTGAGCGGATGGAACCTCAGTTGATGGATGCTGGACGGATAGAGAGGAAGAAAAACGGATGCAGTGAGTACAAAACGGAAGCATCGCGTTAACCAACGGATGGCAAGTGTTTCTCTCCATTTTACATCCTCTTTCCATCCGTTGGTGCAGTGTAACACGGGCTTAATATGTACATGGATATCCTGAATATGAGGGGCGGAGAGATTCCTTCTAATTTTTTAAGGTTTTAACCATCTTTGTACAAAGTGGTGAGAGACATAGAAACATTTTTTCAGCCTTCAACACCAAATAATAGCAGCTTCATTCCAATGTTGTTGTTGCTTCTAAATTCCAGATTCATGCAGAGTTGGTAGAAGGTTCCTGCCTCTGAAATATTACAGCAGCTTTTCCATATTCTGCATTTGTTGAGTGTCCTTGGAGCAGATTATTAGGGAGCAAAACAAAGAAACAAATGAACAAGATTTTCTGTGTTGTTTCCTCAGCCATAGGTTGTTTGAATGGGAAAGGGGAAGTAGAGACATCTCTCTGTACATATTAGTATAGAAAATAAAATGCCATGAGAAAGAGTATCTCTGGGAAGCTTTTGAAACTTCTATATAGTTTGCCTCAAGTGAGATCAGAATAAGAGAAATAGCAGATTTGGAAAGAACCTTCTAAATCTTCTGGTCCAACCCACCTGCTTAAGCAGGTGATCCTATGTCCGATATCATTTCAGACAAATGGCTGTCCAATCTGTTCTTTATAATCTCCAGTGTTGGAGCACCCACAACCTCTGGGGCCAAGCCATTCCACTGATTAATTGCTGTCAAGAAATTTCTCCTTAGTTCTAGTTTGGATATCTCCTTGATAAGTCTCCATCCATTACTTCTTCTCCTGCCTTCAGGTGCTTTGGGGAATAGATTGACTCTCTCTTCTTTGTGACAGCTGCTTAGATATTGGAAGACTGCTATCATGCCATCCTCTAGTCCTTCTCTTCTTTATCATAGACATACCCAGCAGTGGTGGGATTCAAATTTTTTTACTACCGGTTCTGTGGATGTGTCTTGGTGGGCGTGGCAGAGGACGGATACTTGTAAAATCTCTAGTCAGAGCTGGTATTTGCCAGTTCTCTGAACTATTCAAAATTACCGCTACCAGTTCTCCAGAACTGGTCAGAACCTGCTGAATAACACCTCTGATACCCAGTTCCTACAACTGTTCCTCACGTCATATAATCAAAATTAGTGGGATGTTATTAAACTTTTAAAAGAAGAAAACACGAATACAAAGGATAATGCAAAATGGTAGTTTAACAAGTTTACTAGACTGTTTAAGTCACAGGATGCAAACAAGTAACCCTGCAAGGAATAATCACTGACTTCAGGAAAATAAACATTTAAGAAACATCTTATCATGAAATATTAGGTGGAAAAACAGTGTACTTCCAGTCACTAGTTAAGTGTTTTCAAAAAAGAAACTCCCAGAAATATTTTAGTCTGAAGGAACAGCTATCCTTTCTTTTACTCTCACTGAGATTGCAAGATAGTCATTTGTAACTTTTGTGTGTGCAAAGAAAAAATATTTGCCACAGATATATTTTTTGTTTTGAAGGGGCAGCCTTTTAAAACTGCTGTTAGACTTAATTAGATCCCTTTGTTCCGCTTGAGTCTAGCAATAGCTCTGAAATGAAGCATTCCACCCAGAAAGAAAGATCTTCTCATGAAGAAATAGATTGGGAAATAATACACTTTGGAAAGCAAAATGCAATGGGAGGGGTGATTTAAAAAGAAAAACTCTGTCAGAATCAGATAGACTTGAACACTTTAATTGTATGATTGCTCCCCTTTCTCATTCCTCTTTTTCCCTCTTTCTTTTAATTAATAAGACAATTAGTTCTTTTATCTCTTGAGAACATTTACCTTCAGGATGCTGATTGCCATTGCATGGATAATTGGATTAAATATATAGTCAGAATGGCATTAATCACTTTATTTTATTTATTTTTAAATCACTTATTATGTTAAGCCAGTACTATTTGTTTTAGGGATTAGTGAGAGCAAAAATATAGATAGTCCTTGCAACCACAATTGAGCCCAAAATTTCTACTACTGAGACATATTTGTTCAGTGAATTTTACCCCATTTTACAATCTTTCTTGCCAAATCGTTAAATGATCCATTGCAGTTATTAAGTTAGTAACATAATTAAATGAACCTGGCTTCCCCATTAAATTTGCTTGTCAGAAAGTCACAAAAGGTGATCACATGACCTCAGGACACTACAACGGTCACAAATATGAGTCAGTTGCCAAATGTCTGAATTTTGAACATGTGAGGATGGGGATGCTGCTGTTGTGAGTGTGAAAAATGGTTATAACTCACTTCTTTCAGTGCCATTGTAACTTTGAATGGCCATTAAGTGAACTGTTGTAAGTTGAGGAGGCATTGTTTATTTTATTATTTATTATTTATTTATTTGATTTGTCAGTCACTTACAAAATAAAAGGTATAAGTATAAACATGAGTAAGAATACAGGAAATAGGTACGAATAAATGGGGACAATAATACAGGGATGGTAGGCACGATGGTGCACTTATGCACGCCCCTTACAGACCTCTTAGGAATGGGGTGAGGTGAAATGTTTACTGTATGTGGGCTGTAGAAATCCGGATAACTACCAGAACAGGAACAACTCTTGATCATATAGATTGCTACCCAGAAAATAATGTAATGAGTGTAAATATTATGTAGGAAGTTTTACTTCTAATCTGTGAATGACATTTGACCAAACAGATTGTTTTATTCTTCCTTATTTTGATATGAACATGATTATTTCTGAATGATCAGAAAAAGCTATCTTTTGCTGTTGGTAGTGCTTTATAACATATTCTCTGTAAATTAAGTATCTATAAACTTAGATTCGGTTTAATATAATTAGTTATAATAAATAACCGTTACCTCAATAATGAAATCTGCATTTGAGAAAGTGAAAGATAGGATTTGTTTCATGTTTTCTACCATATCCTTTAGAAAATACAAATTTATGTTCAGATCTGTTTATATTGCAAGTTGATTTTTGTAAATGTATATAGTTATCTGAAATAACAAGAATGATCATGCAGTGTAGTACTTCTTATTTAAATTACCGCAATTCACTATTAATTTATTCAGTGACATACAGTAATTGCTGAAAACCATAAAGTAGCTTCATCCATGAGAAAGTTCCATCATATTTATAAAGAAATAGCAAGATGTTATGTTAACTAGTTATTTAAAGATAATGGAAACAAAGTATAGCTTTTAGAAGAAGTCATAATCTCATACTGAAAACCTTTAAAAATCTATATACTATATAGTAAAACTCTCAGGCCCCTAATTGGGTGAAATGGTGCATTGTAGGGCAACAATTGTTGAACCAACCTCGAATGAGTTAAGTCAGGGTCCACAATCCCTCGTCCATGGACTGGCACAGGTCCATGGCATAACAGTAAGCAGGCCACACAAACAAGTAAAGCCCCATCTATGAGATTCAGGCAGCATCTGAAGCTATGCCCCCTCCATGGAACCGGTCCCTGGTGCCCAAAAGTTGGGGGCCACTGAGATAAATGACAGAATGTGTCCAAAACCTGGGACCCATGACTCCTGTGGGATTGAAATTTTCACAAATTTATGACAACTTCAATGCTGCCACTTCATCCCCTGGGGGTTCAGTATATCAGGGTCACCCTGTCTTTCTAAAAGCTGGGTAGACCAGCCTGTCTGGTTTCTGGAGATCAGTTAGACCATCCCATCCTAGCTTTGAAGGCTTTGAAGGCCAGATTTTGCCATCAGCCATGTTTTAAAGGCTTTGAAGGCAAGGTTTTACCACCAGCCACTTGAGATTTCCCATATTTTGCTTATGGTTATTTTGGTTTTTTGTTTAAGTAAGTAAATATCTATGAACTGTTGATCCAATGGATCACAGGCTGTCTAGTAGATCTTTCTTGTTGTCAAGAAAGATTACATATAATTTTCACACGCTTTCGTTTGCCCTCTACTTATTCAATTTCAAATAAATTATGTCCTTTGCATCAACAAACCCACCTGATATAGTCTTTAGCTTCTTTTTGGGTGTACAGTCATGTTGTCTAATGTGCCTACAGCATAGAATATTCGTGCAAATCAGTATTACTTGAACTTATCTTCTTCGTTTCTTCAACCAGATGGCTGCCCCGATTTGTGCAATGGCAATGGGAGATGCACACTCGGTCAGAACAGCTGGCAGTGTGTCTGCCAGACCGGCTGGAGAGGGCCTGGATGCAATGTTGCTATGGAAACCTCCTGTGCTGATAACAAGGATAATGAGGGAGGTGAGCAAAAGTCTTCCAATTCCCAGCGTTGAAAGAACAGAGGGTTATGTGCAGTTTCATATGAGTCATTTTACGAGTGAAAGACCCTCTCTCCTACTATTGTTAAGTGTTGTTGTTACATTTCCATTGAAGCAAATGAGATGGATAAAATAGTACTCTTGTGAGCAAAATAATGCGACCTGAAAGTCTTATTTTAAATATAGGGCTTGATTCATTTCTGGCAAAGTTCAGATTTGGAGGCTAGAATTCTCACTAGGCATTTGTGTGATTTAGAATTTCAAGTCTCAGTGCTCCTTCAGATATACCCTCTGTGTGACTTGCACTTGCAAAAATACCAGCATACATTGTAGATTATTCAAGCAAAGGCACAGATGGTTAAGCAGGAAACTTTCCAAGGTATTGTTAACTGCCAGCTGTGGGCAAATACAAATTATCTGGACAAAGGTAATACTTGTATTTTATCAACTTCAATTCACAAAGCAGAAAGTGCTAAATGGAACGGAATAGTGGAATTCATTTTACTGGCTATGATACAAGAATTTATTCTTGGGTGTCTTTTTTAAAATAACATGTTAATCAGTAAAACAGAGTTCTGTCTCAAGATTGATATATATTGTCTTGAAGACACTATATGTTGAAGAAATTTAGCTTATGATAAGTTGAAAATTATTTTTGTATAAAGTATACCTCTGACTTCAAATGCTAGAGCTATTTGTTTTATCACATTCACCAGTCACACATTTTTATGTATTACATTTTTTCAATCTATGTGTGTGTGTGTGTGTATTTCCTTCCACATGCATTTTTATCCATCATACACAATCAGTTTTCAAGGATTTAGCTCCAGATATATTGGATAATATTTGAAGAATTCATTTTTATTAATAGTTTAACATTCAACCAATAACCTTTCTCAACATTTAAAGCTTATTGTCACAAGTTGTTTACTTGAGTATTTCTTGCATTCTTTGGCCTGTTGACTGTAGGGACCTATTCATAAGGTTCAGCATTAGAGTGAAAATAGAACCAGATGATTGGATTGCCATGATGTCAACAGAACTGGAAAACTGAGGTGCCTTTTTTTTCGAATCAGGTGTAATCTAGTTGAACTTTCTGCAAACTTCACTGGGTTGAAGTGGAAGTGAATTGTTTTGTTTTTGAGATTTGTTGAGAAGTATACACAAGTAAATAATATTTTGATATGTTATTTTAGAGAAAGCTATATAGCCTGAATTACAAAATTCTTTGCAAAACATGGAGTTGCTATGTGCAGTAAAAACAGTAGATGATGGAAGTAAACAGAACATCTAATTAATTTTGCAAAATTAAGTAAAAAATCTTGGCAAGTAGTTCAACAGGGTGCAAGAGAGAGATGGGCAATGTTTTATTGCCCACATCCTGTATTGTAGGTAAATATGTGAAGAATGCTTTTTATGATATAAAACGTATATTGGTTGAAGACAACAATACGAGTGTATTCCAGTATGCAGATTGTACTAATATATTATATTTTCTATTGAGGATCTGCCTGAGAAGGTGGCAATAAATAGGCAACCCTAATTGATCACACACACACCAAAACAAGTTAAGCAAGAACAGATGTTATTACTAATACATAGAAAATTCCACAGCTTTACAGTAGACAAGAAAGTTTAAAAAATAGCCAATAAAATATAGAGATGTCCAGGAAGTTGTTAAGACTTGTGCTTAAATGAAACTTTGTCCATTAATAACCCTTTTATTTTGGATCTATTAGTATCAAAATGAGTTCAATTGTGGGGAAAAGTTTATTATGAGTATGCACCATTTATTCTGATGAGGGGAAAAGTGAGTATTCTTGGGAGGAGTAAGCAAAGAACACCAAGAATGTAAATAAGCCAAAACTATACACTCCTAGGCATGGAAGTCATTGCAAATCCCCAGAAAAAGCAACTAGTATCAGCTAAACAGCAACAAATTAGAAAAATGCTGGAGGCAGACAGTCATTTAATAATAATGGTAACGTATCATTTCATACTGTGCAAGGAAAGAAAAGTATAAATTACTCCTATATTTTACCAAGGAAATAGCATGGATAGATAATATCAAGAAATGAAAGCATTCTGGAGAAAGTCTGTGTGGTTGCTAAAAGTTGACACTGAATTGATGGCACACAACCAATCAATCAATCAGTCATTGTAAAAACAGAGAAAGGATGCAAACAAGTGAAGAAACAAGTGAAGAACACTTGAGAACAAAATCTTTAAAGTGCTGTACCATTGTGAGCTTTATTATCATTTTTATTTTATTCTGGCTTTTTATGGATATCATCAGGCTTCTGTATTGGGTTCGTATGTGAGTCAGACTTTAACAGTCATTTCTGTTTTAAATTTGGTGCTAGCCTACGCTGTGCAGAATGGTTTTTTCTTCATCCTGATTGGTTGGGAGTCTTGGTCTGTTTTTATTGGTCTTGGACTTTGCTGTGTTCTGCTTGATTGGTGTTTCTAATATCTTCTGTCTGTTTTGTGGCTTTTTTTGTGTCTTGATTGGTTGGCAACATTGTGTTCCTGTATTGGAGGCTTTTAGTGCAGCTTGGCTCCAAGTAAATGGACGGGTATCATTTGTTAGGAAGCTAGGTTTCATCTGAGTGCTTGGCTGGGGTGTGTTTGAGCTGGAGGTATCAGGGGGAGTCTGTTTGTGCCCAGGTGTTAACCTGGCTTGTGGTGTGGAGATTTTTTTGTTTGAGAGTGCAGGCTTCCAAATGATTGACAATCTGGTGGAATCATCTCTTCTATTCATGCTTTCACGTCTTTTTTCAATTTCTATGGCTTCTCTGATAATTTTGTCGCTGGGTTTTTTTATAGTGGCTAGGGTTTTGGTACCATTGAAGTTGATGCTATGACCTGTGTCTTTCATGTGTTGGACTAGTGAGGAAGTGTGTCCCAGCTTTTTTACTGCATTTTTGTGTTCATCCAGGTGGGTGAACATCTTGGTCTGTCCAATGTATGTGGCCGGACATGATGCACAGGGGACTTCGTATATGCCTTGGTTTTCCAGGTCAATTTTATCTTTGCGGTTTCTTAGG
This sequence comes from Laticauda colubrina, assembly GCA_015471245.1. Lineage (NCBI taxonomy): Eukaryota > Metazoa > Chordata > Lepidosauria > Squamata > Elapidae > Laticauda > Laticauda colubrina. Next base: position 97,665,986 of record BLBF01000003.1, on the reverse strand, counting down.
ATGGCTGCTATTTTTCTGTCTGTTTTGAAGGCCATCTTGATGTGATGCCTGTGTAGTATCTTACTGATTTTGTCTGTAGTACCTCTTATGTACGGCAGGACAGCTGTTTCATAGGTCTATTCATCTTCTAGGTCTCCATTATATCTCAGTGTGTTTTTGTGGATCAAGCTAGTGATTTTGCTTTTGTGGAAGCTTTGGCTGTCAGTACTTTAGTCAGGGTGCATAGTAAGACTTTTTTCAGTGAGTTAAAGTATTTGAAAACAAGATTTACAGACAAACAAAAGGTTTTAAGTTAATTTTAAGTATTATTTTTCTCTATTTCTACTATTAGAGGTAAAGACTGAATTACTTGCACAATTTGGGCTTATCTACAAATATATAACTCTCGATCCATTACTTAACTCTATTTTTATTTGTTTCAGTTTTGATCCTGCCCAGCATTAATAAGCAGCATATAAAATAAATATTAACTAGGAAACTTTATTTTTGAGATAGCAGTGGGAGAAAAATAACAAAGCATTCTGCCAAGTCTGTCTCAAATCATACTGCAGAACACCATTTTGTCATTTCTTATTTCAGTTTATAAATCAAATTTCTGCCCATGTCTGAGTAATATATAAGTAATCTAAATAAGGTTTGAGGAAAACAACTAAAATTATGATCTAATGACTCTTGTTATTCTTTAAGGGACTAAAGATGTACCATGCTTTTATTTCTGCTCCTTTCTCTATACTATTTAAAATATTTATATGCCTATCGTTTTACTGCATTATTTTCTTCCCAAAGAAATCCCAAACTAACTTTAAAAACAATAAGAGGATATTGAATTTATTAATTAAATCATAAAGCTTGTAAACAAATACAGTGGCATAAGTCTACACAGATAGTTACTCTGTAAGATTTTCAAAAAAAGAAATACCAACTTGCTTTGACATTCCAGTTAGAGAGAAGCTGGGGAAGATTGTTTGGTGACACAAAATATCATTATTAATCTGGTTCCTGAGTTATTGTAGTACAGATTTCTGTATATATTGTGTTTTCTTTATATAAGTGTTACCTTATATCTCATCAGCATAACACCATATTGTTGTGGCCCGCTGGTGGCTGATCAAGCTGGCAGCAGAGTCAGACAGTAGCGAGGAGGTTGGGGAGGAACCAGGGCCAGTCTTGGAGGCTAAGGAGAGCTCGGACAAGGGCTCTGCATCTGAGGCAGGGATGGGACCAGGGCAGGCTGGCAGTCATCAGCTGCCTTCGGACTCAGACAGCAGGGGGGGGGGGAGTGTCTGAAATCGGTTCCCAGTCTGTGCTTGCACAGGGCTACCAGAAGACAAGAACAATCGAGAATGCAGGGTCGACTCAGGAGTAAGGCCAAACCTCGGAGATAATTGGCCACTCCTATAGGATATAAAGGAGGAGGGAATGGTACATGAGCTTTTGCAGGATGCAATTAGTTCGTCTGGTTGATTCAAGCTTTGAAAAGTTCTGTTTGACTCTGTGTCAACTTAAAGCCTTGCAGGCTGTGAATGAATGTAATTCACAGCCATGGAAATAAAAGAGGTTTTACCGGGGCTAAGATTGTGTTTTATACTTTCTAAGGAAGCCTAGGTCAGAACACATATGGACATGTCAGTCTTTGACACTTTGGCACATCACCATTGTACAACAAGTACAGCATCCTTAACATCTCATCAGAGAAGCTGAATAAAACAAAAATCAAATCTTGTTGTTTTAATTTTGCCAAAAGTGGGAAATCTTATCCAGGACAATCCTAGGTGGGTAATCATTAGAAACTGTTTTCTGAAGATATTCCAGTTCTTCTAGGAAATTTGACTGATTTTCTGTAGTTGATTTGCCTTCTCAACATCATCTGACGTGTTTCATGAGATGATATTCCACATTGTCTTCAAAACTCTTATTTATATCATTCCTTTCCTTTTACTCAAGCCAGCCAGAGTAGCAATTAGCTACAGATAGATGTTTTAGTCCCCAAAGCACTTAGGTAGAAAGTGGATGTCCTTTTCCATTGGGTATATAATCCATTACTGTTTTCCCATGAACTATGAAAGAATACCAAGCAATTTTATGCATTTTTTTCTTAGCAGTTGTTATTCAATTTGAGGAAAGGGCAATTTGCATTAGAAAACGTTTCAGACAGTGGAATGTAGCAAGAGTGGAGCATGTGCAAAAATCTTGTATTTCACTGTACTCTCTCGAGCAGATTGCACCTTTCTGGTTTTTACATATTGTGCTTTCTTACCAGCAATACTATTGTTGCCACTAATGGAAACTTCTTTGCTTAAGATATTGTTGGAGAAATTCTGCTTTTGCTAAAAGAAATTGGACAGAAAATCTTGTCTACTCAATTTTTTTTCCTATGCATTTTGAAAGATCTTTTGTGCCCAACTTCTGTAGGAACACTATAAATCAAATAAGTTAAAATTAACCTTAGCCCAAAAATGTTTGTCATAGTTAGTTTGGTGCATCTGTAATTATTTTTGCTTATTTTTTTAAGATTTACAATTTTATTTATTTACTTATTATTTCTTTACTTATTAAATCTATGTGCCACCCATTTTCTCCAGAGATGACTCTGGGTGGCTTATTAAAATTGCTACACATTAATTTTTAAAAAGCCATTAATAAACACTGTTGAAAGATGGGGAGGAAGAGAATACAAAGTACATGTGGAGAGGTGAAGTCTTTCCTAATCTAACAGCCACCTCCAGAATGAACAACCATATTGGGGCCGAGGCCAGTTGGCAGAGCCTACTCTATATTAGGTCTATATTGATTTTGGTTATATAGGTAGTCCTCAACTTATGACCACAATTGAGTCCCAAATTTCTGGATTGAGACATTTGTTAAGTGAATTTTGACTAATTTTATGACCTTTCTTGCCACAGTTGTGAATTGAAACACTGCAGTTGTTAAGTTAGTAATGCAATTGTTAAGTGAATCTGGCTTCCCCATTGATTTTGCTTGTCAGAAGATCACAAAAGGGGATCACATGACCCCAGGACACTGCAACCATCATAAATGTGAGTCAGATGTCAAGCATCTGAATGTAAATTGTGTGACCATGAGGATGCTGCAATGATCATGTGTGAAAAATGGTCATAAGTTACTTTTTTCAGTACCGTTGTAACTTAGAATGGTCACAAAGAGAACTGTTGTAAGTCGAGGATTACCTGTATTTAATAATCTATAATAGGTTATGGGCTAGAAAATATGGTGTTTTAATTGGCAAATTGTACTTTTTTTTTTGTCTTAATCCAAACGCTGGTTGCTTCTTAAGGCTAGGTCACACTCGCCGACGGATGATAATGTATGCAAAAAGGGCACAGCGAATGAGCAAAATTTCGGGGGTGGCTCCATTCGTTGTTATCCGCTCTCAAAAGTGACAAAAATTTGCATAAACAGAAGAGACAACAACGAAAAGGAACGGACGGGGGTAGTACGTAGCGAGGATGTTAAGCAGATGTTCGAAGAAAGCCTAGCGGATGGAAGCGGATGGAAGCAGATGAAACATCCGCAGGGCTTCCGGGGGAGAATAGTGAAGGGGACGTGTAGCGGAAGGAGCGGATGCGTAGCGGCTGACGGGGATGCATCACGGACGCCAAAGGATGCATAGCGGATACGTAGCGGCTGCATAGCGGCTGCAAAGCAGTCACTGCACATGCGGGGAGGATGAATTGCGTCAGCTCCGCAGATGTAAAAGGATGCAGCTCACAAGCAGTCACCATTCAGAGGAAAGACGTGCTGCCACAGACATCTTGAAAGAACACCATGGTTCGTCAGTCAGGGAGGAAGAGGAAGCCTGTGCCTACTCCTGCCAGTCCTGGCAAAAAGGACAGAACCACCATTCCACACCCTGACGCTGAGTCTGAAGCTGCTGGTGCTTCTGCTGCTGCTACTGCTGCTGCTGCTGGTGGTGGTGGTGTTGCTGCTCCTGGTGCTTCTCCTGCTGGTGCTGCTGGTGCTTCTCCTGCTGGTGCTGCTGCTGCTGCTGGTGGTGGTGGTGTTGGTGGTGCTTCTCCTGCTGGTGCTGCTGGTGCTTCTCCTGCTGCTGCTGCTGCTGCTGCTGCTGCTGGTGGTGCTGGTGGTGCTTCTCCTGCTGGTGCTGGTGCTGCTGGTGCTGCTGGTGCTTCTTCTGCTGGTGCTGCTGGTGCTTCTCCTGCTGCTGCCGCTGCTGCTGTGATGGACCAGCCCCAAGGCCCTCAAAGCCCTGCTGCTGAAGGCCCTGAAGCTCCTGCCAGAGGGAGGAAGATGCAAGGCAAGGAGAAGGGAGAGAGGAAACAGTACTCCATTTCCGAGGACCATGAGGAGGAGGTGCTGGAATGGGTGAGGGAGAACGAGTTGTGGAGAAAGGGCCACAGACTCTATCGTGACACCAAGAGAAAGCAGGCAGCTTGGAGAGACAAGGCAGAGAGCCTGGGCTACACTTCAGATGTACTCCTGGGATGGTGGAAGCACATGCACAGCTGGTATGGCAAGCTGCACCTGAAGAAATCTGGCCAGGCCGCTGTCAAGCTCACTGACCGAGAGATGTACGTCATGGCCAAGTGCAGCTTCCTGGAGGGTGAGGTCTGCCACTGAGGAGCAGCCCCTCTGTCAACTCTCTCCCTCTGACAGCCCACAGACAGCCACTCCTCTTCCAGCCAGGAGACAGCTACTGTGTTCAGGCAGGTGTCTTTGGAGGGCCCTACGGCAGAGACCCCACTGACAGCTGCACTCCCCATGCCAGAGGATGTGAAGGATCCCCTGTCACAAATGGAGCAAGAAGAAGAAGCAGCCAGAGGCCAACCCACACCCACACCCAGCTCCACCTCCACAGAAAGCAGGCAGAGAGGCAGACTGGAGGGCCAGAGCCACACTGTCCTTCTGGAACACAATCAAAACCAGCACAGATCTTCTCTCTCAGCTGGTCCACAGTGATATACCATCCTCGAACCGCAAGCCCTTCATCACGTACGTGAGCCAGACCCTTATGGACCTGCCCGAGGCCCAGTACCAGGTGATGAAGGAGAAGATCACAGCACTGCTGCACAACCCTCCAGGCCCAGCTGAACCTGCTCCAACCCACTCCAGGACTGCTCCTCCACCCCAGGCGATGTCACAGCCCTTCCACAGCTTTCAATAGCCCCTCACCTACCAAGGCTATGACTACCAGGACTTCCCACAGCAGAGGCAGACCTTCCCAGGCCAGACCCAGGTACATCACATGCCACAGATGCCTAACCTCACCCAGCTGCAGACCAGACAGCCCCACTACACTCCTCCTTCCTCCACCCCACAGCCAAGCCCGTCAATGGACAATCTGTCATCAGTCTTGGGCCTCACATCTCAGGTCCTTGATGAAGGGCGTCTCAACCTCACGGGACTGAGTCAGCTCTTGGACAGCTTCCTGAACACACCATCCCCTATTGTACACTCGGGGCCAAGCACCCCAATAGCGCCTCAGACCAGTACTGCAGTCACAGCCACCTCCACAGTCCCTGGACACTCAACAGCTGAGACCAAGGACATGACTCAGAGTGACTGAGAATAGTGCCAAAGACTGAGTTGTTACCTGTTCACTTTATCTTTGCTTAAAGACACTTTACTTGGTTCATTATACTTTTTTAATAAAGTCATACAGTTTACTTAAGACAGTTGTTAATAAAGGTTATCTTTGCTTAAGACACTTGGTTCATTTTTGTTACTTAATAAAGTGTTGGTGAAAACTTTGAAAAAATGGTTAAGCCTTTGCATGCTTGTAGGATAGGTAAGGATAGTTGTGTAATGGGTAAGGATAGTTGTGGGATGGGTAAGGATAGCTGTGGGATAGGTTAGGATAGTTGTGGGATGGGTAAGGATAGCTGTGGGATTGATAAACCTCCAGTGCAAGCATAGTGGGACTGTATAGTCCACCATCCCAGCTGCCACACATATGGACCTTTATTATCAATAACAATTTATTCATTGATCAACACATTTTAAAATAAACAAAGCTCTTTATTAATGCCCTATTCATTGTAGGGCCACTCAACATACATGGCACAATCTCATCAGTGTTATGCGACAGGCTCAAGGAAGCATCCATTAATCATCTATCATCCTGTCTTGCCACTCCACTGTTCCAGCTGGGGAGTTGCACCAGTGTCTCAGTAGGTTGCGCTGCTTCTTCCCTTCATGTGAAGCTCTGTTGGGGCCTTGTACATCCTCAGTGTCTATCAGGTTTCGTTCTTGCCTCCATTCACCAGGCTCCATGTCCCCATTCCCTTGTTGACGGTCCACAAGCCTGTTCTGCAACACCGGGTAGCGGATGCGCATGAGATTGTGCAGGATGCAGCAAGCTTCCACAATGTTCCTCATGGTCTGTGGCCAATGCTACATGGTGGTGAGAAGTACCTGGAACCTGTTGGCCAGGATGCCAAAGGCGTTCTCCACCACCCGCCTTGCCCTGGACAGCCTGTAGTTGAAGATCCTCTCTTCACGGGTGAGGAGTCTGGAAGTGTAAGGGTTCATGAGGTAGGTTCTGAGGGAGAAGGTGTCATCCCCCACGATGAAGTAGGGCACATCTTGTGTGTCGTTGGGCAGGGGGTCTGTATCTGGGAAACCCATGATGAGGTCTTGTCCTGGACCGCCTGTAGTTGAAGATCCTCTCTTCACGGGTGAGGTATCTTGAACTGTAGGCCACGTGCTTCCCATCTATGGCTCCAACAGTGTGGGGAAAGTTCCACCTCTGTTACCATTGCTCTGCAACTTTCCTCCAGCCTTCTTCAGTGGTGGGACACTGGAGGAGCTCCTCCATGTATTCTTCGATGATGGCCTGCACCACTTCTCTGACCACTTTGCTGATGCTGTTGTGTGGCACCCTCCAGACATACTGCATGTTTCTGTATGTGGTTCCAGAGGCCAGGTGGCACAGAGTCAGTGCCACCTTCAGTCCAGGTTCCAAGTTGGGATGGAAGTTGGTGCTTGGCTTGGTCAACCTGGGTATCAGATGCTCTACAATTTTGTCAAACATGGCTGGTGGCATCCTCATGAAGTGCTAGAATGTACGAAGTTCTTCATTCCTCAGCTCCACCATCAGCTTGTCATACAGTCCAAACTCCACTCTTCTCCTGATCCATCGTCAGACCCACACAGCTCTTGGACATGTCCTTCTTCTCCTTGCACAGAGAAGGAGAAAAAGTCTGAACAGGGCTTGGTTCTGGTGTTGAATGATCGCAGCTACCATAAGGAGTATGTGATGATCCATGGTGGAGATCAATGGATGATGTGGAAGAGCAAGACCAAGGGTGAAGAGGTCTGTACACCACGGCTGCTGGACTGAGAGTGAGATCCAGGTGATTTCCTCCCCCTTTTTTATAGGAAATATCGGTTTTCCGCTAGGTGTCCTTCCACATACTCTAGACATACTCCAGACATCATAAATATCCAAGATACATCCCATATACAAACGTTTTGTCCGTTTTAATGCTTTATATACGAGATGCATACGCTTACATCCTTTCTATTTCTGTGCTACTAACGCTGTGTGGACGTTCTATGTACCTTTCGCTTCCTCCCTCTTTCCGCTTTCAGCTGCAGCGGATGTGAGTTAAGGGGATGGCCAGAGGATGCCAAGAGGATACAGCGGATGTGTAACGGATGACAACAGACGTAGAACGTTTGTTGCCCCTATGTGTCGTGGATGTACATCATATGTGGCGGAAAGTTCATCCACTCAAAAAGTTTTGTGCAGCTCAAAACTTTTTCAGCGGATGAAATACCAGTAGATGGATGTTTGACAAATAGAGCCTATGAAACACGTACGCAGTGAGTACACAACGGATGCATCGCATTTTCAAACAGATGGCAAGCTTTTTTGTCTGTTTTACATCCTCTTTGCATCCATTGGTGCAGTGGGACATGGGCTTTATTGATAAATCTCCAATGGTTGTGCTGAGTTCTAACTTATTTTATAAATTAACTTATTCTAATTTATTCTAATTTATTCTAATTAACTTATTTAATTTATTCTCTTCTAACTTATTTTATAAATTAACAATCCAAATTAATGTTCTTCTATTGTAAATATTATCAATATCTTCTTGTACAAAATAAGGGAAAATCATAAGAAATATATGCATATCTAAATTGCAAATATTGAACCCCATAAACTGTTAACAGAGTTAAAATAGTAAACTTTTTTGTCAGATTAATATAGCAAAATCAGACAAAGAAGATTTCTATATCTCTAAATAAAGGTTTCTTTATTTCGGGGCAAGGCAAGATTCTCTTTGCAAAGTAACATGTTTTCTGAGCAGAATGTTTGACCTGTTTTCTTAAGAATGTATTATTTTAGTTTTTAAAAACAAAATCATCTTTAAAAAAAGAGAAAAGTGTATGGAGAAAAAGAGAGACAAAGAGAAATAACAGTTCTTTCCCTCCTGCAATAATTATTTGGACCGGCTTTGCTTTATAGAAGGGTGAATCCTGTGATTTGATATTTCATCAGGCTTGTGGCATTTAAGATAATGCAAGTATTTTGGAGCACAAAAGCAAGTCATGTAATTTAGCTTGCCTCATCAAACTCTGACACAGCAGGAGTTTCTAATTCAGCTCAGACAAAAGATTTATAAGGTTCTAAGTACAAATACCCACAATACCTCAGGAGGGGGGGAAAAGGCTCCCCTGAGCAAATACAATGGACCTGATGTTTGAAGTCATTTTTAAAATTGCTACCATAATAAACAATTGAAATCTGTTATTGATAGTTTTAAATATATAAAAATATGGGAAGCATATGCAGCAAATCTGGTTCATACTGGGAGTCACTAAATCATGAACTTGTTTTTTTCTAATTTGGGGAAAATATTCTGCACAATTAGTAATAATGGTTTTGCATTTTCAATCTTCACAAGTTTGTAACCAACATTCATTTTATTGATTCTGGCAATGACTTTTTGAGGGGAAAACTGCAAGCAAAATTTATTGAAATTGGCCTAGGAGATGCCCACATATACTGATATGTACAATTTTTTCACAGTCAAAGGACCAATCTTCTGAGTTAAATGCAGATGTTTGAATTCATTTTTAAAGCCCCTGTCCCACTACACTTATGGATGCAAAAAGGATGTAAAACGTTAAAAAAAGATTGCCATCCATTGGAAAACGCTATGCATCCGTTGTGTACTCACTGCATACGTGTTTCATACACTCTTTCCCTTGAGCATCCATCCACTGAGAATTCATCTGCGCAAGAAGTTTTGAGCTGCACAAAACTTTGTGTATGGATGAACTTTCTGCTGCGTACAATGTACATCCGCGACATATACGGGCAACAAAAGTTCTATGTCTGTTATCATCCATTAAACGTCCGCTGTATCCTCTCTGCATCCTCTGGGCATCCCCTCAACTCACATGTGCTGCAGCTGAAAATGGAAAGAGGGAGGAAACAAAAGGTGCATGGAACGTCTACACAGCGTTAGTAGCACGAAAATACAAAGGATGTAAGCGTATGCATCTCGTATATAAAGGATTAAAATGGACAAAACATTTGTATCTGGGATGTATCTCATATATTTAGGATGTCTGCAGTATGTCTAGAGTATGTAGAAGGACACCTAGCGGACTACCGATATTTCTTATAAAAAGGGGGAGAAAATCATCTGGATCTCAGTATGAGTCCAGCAGCCATGGTCTACAGACCTCTTCACCCTTGGTCTTGGTCTTCCACATCATCAATTGTTCTCCACCATGGATCATGACACAGTCCGTATGGAAGCTGCGATCATTCATCACCAGAACCAAACCCTGTTCAGACTGTTTCACCTTTTATACAGAAGGAGAAGAAGGAGACGTCCAAGAGCTGTGTGGGTCCGAGGATGGATCGTGAGAAGAATGGAGTTTGGACTGTATGACTAGTTGATGGTGGAGCTGAAGAATGAAGACCCTCGTGCATTCATGAGGATGCCACCAGCCATGTTTGACGAAGAAGTAGAGCCTCTGAGACCCAGGTTGACTAAGCCAAGCACCAACTTCCATCCCAACCTGGACCCTGGACCCTGGTGGCACTGACTCTGCATGCAGAATGCGTGGAGGGTGCCACACAACAGCATCAGCAAAGTGGTCAGAGAAATGGTGCAGGCCATCATCGAAGAATACGTGGAGGAGCTCCTCCAGTGCCCCACCACTGAACAAGGCTGGAGAAAAATTGCAGAAGTGTGGTATCAGAGGTGGAACTTTCCCCACACCGTTGGAGTCATAGATGGGAAGCATGTGGCCTGCAAAGCTCCAGCAATTCAGGGTCCATTTATTTCAACTACAAGGGCTTCTTCAGTATCATCCTCTTTGCCATGGTTGATGCTGACTACAAGTTCATGTACATCGATGCTTCAGGGAACAGGTCAGCTTCAGATGGCCAGATATACAATACTAGAGACCTCAAGGAGGGGCTGGAACGCAACCTCATCATGATTTTTCCAGATCCAGACCCCCTACCGAATGACACACAAGATGTCCCCGACTTCATAATTGGTGATGATGCCTTCTCCCTCAGAAACTACCTCATGAAGCCATACACTTCAAGATACCTCACCTGTGAAGAGAGGATCTTCAACTACAGACTGTCCAGGGTAAGATGGGTGTTGGAGAACGCCTTTGGCATCCTGGCCAACAGGTTCCAGGTACTTCTCACCACCATGCAGCATGAGCCACAGACTGTGAGGAGCATCGTGGAAGCTTGCTGCATCCTGCACAATCTCATGCGCACCCGCTACCCAGTGTTGCAGAACAGACTTGTGGACCATCAACAAGGGAATGGGGACATGGAGCCTGGTGAATGGAGGCAAGGACGTAACCTGATAGACACTGTGGATGTACAAGGCCCCAAGAGAGCTTAACGTGAAGGGAAGAAACAGCGCAACCTACTGAGACACTGGTGCAACTCCCCAGCTGGAACAGTGGAGTGGCAAGACAGGATGATAGATGATTAATGGATGCTTCCTTGAGCCTGTCGCATAACACTGATGAGATTGTGCCATGTATGTTGAGTGGCCCTACAATGAATAGGGCATTAATAAAGAGCTTTGTTTATTTTAAAATGTGTTGATCAATGAATAAATTGTTATTGATAATAAAGGTCCATATGTGTGGCAGCTGGGATGATGGACTATACAGTCCCACTATGCTTGCACTGGAGGTTTATCTATCTCTCAACTGCTGTTATCTATCCCACAAGCATGCAAAGGCTTAACCATTTTTTAAAAGTTTTCACCAACACTTTATGAAGGTAAAAAAATGAACCAAGTGTCTTAAGCAAAGATAACCTTTATTAACTGTCTTAGGTAAACTTTATGACTTTGTTAAAAAAGCAAAATGAACCAAGTAAAGTGTCTTAAGCAAAGATAAACTGAACAAGTACAACTCAGTCTCTGACACTATTCTCAGTCACTCTGAGTCATGTCCATGGTCTCAGCTGTCGAGCGTCCAGGGACTGTGGAGGTGGCTGTGACTGCAGTGCTGGTCTGAGGTGCTATTGGGGTGCTTGGCCCCGAGAGTACAATAGGGGATGGTGTGTTCAGGAAGCTGTCCAAGAGCTGACTCAGTCCCGTGAGGTTGAGATGCCCTTCATCAAGGACCTGAGATGTGAGGCCCAAGACTGATGACAGATTGTCCATTGATGGGCTTGGCTGTGGGGTGGAGGAAGGAGGAGTGTAGTGGGGCTGTCTGGTCTGCAGCTTGGTGAGGAGTGGCATCTGTGGCATGCGATGAACCTGGGCCTGGACTGGGAAGGTCTGCTTCTGCTGTGGGAAGTCCTGGTAGTCATAGCCTTGGTAGATGAGGGGTTGTTGAAATCCGTGGAAGGGCTGTGACATCGCCAGGGGTGGAGGAGCAGACCTGGAGTGGGTAGGAGCAGGTTTAGCTGGGCCTTGAGGGTTGTGCAGAAGTGCTGTTATCTTCTCCTTCATCACCTGGTACTGGGCCTTGGGCAGGTCCCTGAGGGCGTGGCTCATGTAGGTGATGAAGGACTTTTGGGCTGAGGATGCTCTGTCCAAGTCGACCAGCTGAGAGAGAAGTTCTGTGCTGGTCTTCATTGTGTCCCTGATCTCCAACAGGATACTGTGGTTCCTGCCCTCCAATTTGCCTCTCTGCCTGCATCCTCTGGAGCTGGGGGTGGGGATGGGGGTGGGATGGCCTCTGGTGACTGCTGCTTCTTCCTCCATTTATGACAGGGGATCCTCCAAGTCTGCCGGCATGGGGAATACAGCTCTTGGGGGAGTCTCTGCCGTGGGGCCCTCTGAAGACACCTGCCTGGACAGGGTAGCTGGCTCCTGGCTGGAAGAGGACTGGCTGTCTGTGGGCTGTCTGAGGAAAAGGGATGTCAGAGGGGCTGCTCCTCGGTGGCGGACCTCACCCTCCAGGAAACTGCACTTGGCCATGACATACATCTCCCGGTCAGTGAGCTTGACAGTGGCCTGCCCGGATTTTTTGAGTTGTAGCTTGCCATGCCAGGTGTGCATGTGCTTCCACCATCCCAAGAGTACATCTGCAGTGTACCCCAGGCTCTCTGCCTTGTTTCTCCAAGCTGCCTGCTTCTTCTTGGTGTCGTGATAGAGTCTGTGGCCCTTTCTCCAGAGGTACTCATTCTCCCTCAGCCATTCCAGCACCTCATCTTCATACTCCTCAGAAACAGTGTACTGTTTCCTCTCTCCCTTCTCCTTCCCTTGCCTCTTCCTCCCTCTGGCAGGGGCTTCAGCAGGGCCTTCAGGGGCTTGAGCAGCAGGGCCTTCAGGGGCTGGAGCAGCAGGGCTTTCAGGGGCTTGAGCAGCAGGGCCTTCAGCAGCAGGGCTTTGAGGACCTTGACAGCCTTGGGGCTGGTCCACCACAGCAGCAGCAGCAGCAGCAACAGTTTCAGAATCAGTGCCAGGAGGTGGGATGCTGGTTCTGTCCTTCTTGCCAGGGCTGGAACGACTAGGTCCCGGCTTCCTCTTTTTCCCTGACTGATGAACCATGGTGTTCCTGCTAGATGTATGTGGCAGCACATCTTTCCTCTGAATGCTGACTGCATGCGTGCTACATCCTTTTCTATTCGCAGAGCTGACGCAATACATACTCCCCGCATGCGCAGTGAACGCTTTGCATCTGATATACATCCGTGCGGCATCCGCTTTGCTTCCTATAGGCGTCCGTGATGCATCCATGTCATCCGCTATGCATCCGCCCCTTCTGCTATGTGTCTGCTTCGCAATTCGCCCCTGGAACCCCTTTGGATGTGTCATCCGCTTCCATCCGCTGTCATCTGGTAGGCTTCCTGTGAACATCCGTTTAACATCCCTGCTATGTACTACCCATGTCCATTCTTTTCCATTCTTTTCTGTTCTGTTTATGCAAATTTTCACCACTTTTTGGAGCGGATGACAACAGGTGAAGCCACCCTCGGAATTTTGCTCGTCCGCTGTGTCCTTTATGCATACGTTTTGTGTCCGTCGGCCAGTGGGACCTAGCTTTAAGCAAACAAAACATATGTTCCTTTCCTACGCTGACATACAGAGAATATAAGGCTGTTCTTTTTCAGTTCTGGTGTTTCTCCAAACATGGTGATATTAAATCACAAAAGGCTTATAAATCTGTGCAGCTGAAATTAAATGAGGATTAAGTGTGTGCATTTAGGATATTTTCTATGTAGATAATATGCAAACGTGGATGTTGTAATATACTTAATGATAACTTCATTCAGTGAAAATGTTCCTGCATATTTCTTTTTGTTTTTTTTAATTTTCCTTTGCTAAACTCTGACTGTAAAGGGAATTGAATGAAACATGTGAGTGAATGAAGAACATGAGTGATTGAATGTATGTGAAATATATCAGAAGTCAACTGATCTTCCCTGCCTCATGCCTAAGCAGTAGCTTTGATTGCCTGTTCAACAGAGCATTTCTTTGACAAGCAGCTCCAAGTGACAGATGCTTCTTCCTTTGGACTGAAAGTTTATGTCAATCATCAATATTAGTGATGTTCATATCTTTGCTGTATATCTCCTGAAATGAGAAAGCCGGGAAGAATCATTGTTGATTTGGCTGTACTGTAACAGGTCACCTTCCTCACCAGCAACTCATCTCTTAGTTGTTTGTAACTGAACCTTTATTAATTTGCAATTAATTTGGGCTTGGCATTGTTAGTTTGATCTATCAAAACTAACGAAGGAATTCTATATATTTCTGGATCTCCTGCTACTGGAACATAAAGCAGTATTATTTCAGAAAAGCGATTTTAGAACCACTGTAGAATAGCCATTTATAAGATGGACAATTTAATTTCTATTAATAAACAATATTCATTTCAATGTTTTGGTATTATCAAACATGTATATGCAGGAATTGTACAACAAGAAAATAGTCATAATGCTTTGCACAATATTATTAAATGCAGCTAATATAACTAGGCCATATAAGAAAACAATAACAATCAGTGTCAAGACAATTAAAATAATTTCATTATATGCTTCAATTGCAACAGAGGCAGCAAATCTTTGATTTCTGGGAAGAATATCATACTACAGAAAGCCTGTCTGATTGATGCTAGCTGAATTTCTTAGTGTGTCTTTAAAAGAAGATCAAAAATTCAAGATAGGAAACATAATTCCATAATCAAACTTCCATTCTTTTCTTTGTTCATTGCTATGAAACAGAGACAGACTTTGATCAGAGACTTATAGTTAATGCCCTGTCTATGCGTGCTTGCCTGCTTGCCTATCTCTCTCTCTCTCTCCCTCTCCCTCCCTCCCTCCCTCTCTCTCTCTCTCTCTCTCTCTGTGTGTATATATATATGTATATGTATGTATGTATGTGTGTGTGTGT